>JAGWCC010000074.1:1200000-1944992 GCA_022651775.1 Drusus annulatus
CAATATTCCTTGCTCAATAACAACTAATTGCTGTTCCTCAATCATCACTGTACATATTTTAGGTATCATTCTTCACTGCAGCCAAAATTTTTGGGTACCAGTCTAAATGATTTTTGTCATACTTTACGACTCTACCAAAACCTTGTTCAGGCTTTTACTTGAGTTTTCTTTCAAGTGTATTTTTTTTTCCTTTTTTTGTCATTGCTTCAAATATTATATTTGTGATACTCTTCCTTTGTTGCTCTTTTTTCCATTTCGTATTTTCCAATTTTTTTCAAATTGAACAATAGTCCGTTAGTATTAAAAACACATTGTGGTTATTTTTTTTACAATAACTCAACACAGAAGTCCTTGAGGAAAATAATTTTCCTTAGGGCCTATGTCATCTTGTAAGATGCTGTGTGACCGCACAAAGCACGCATTGCTCCAAAAAAGTGTAAGATATTTATAATCTGTAAAGTTATTTTACAAATATTATTCTATTCAGAGTTTAAGAACCAGTGATTCTAAACTGCGAACTGAAGAAAATTTACGAATCCACGCTGGTGGTTGGTTGTTAGAGAAGGTTGTAAGTGTCAAATCATTTTACCCTTATTCCGACTTAGACCTATTTGGTTTACAAAGACCCCAATTTCTTGTATTTGAGGATATAAATCCATTAGAGGTTATCAGACTATTTGATTGGCCTTAGATTGGATCCCATAATCGGAACTAGTCCTTCAAGTTTAATGAATGAATACATCTGCCCGGTTTATTACGGCAATCCGCAACGACCGAAATACTTAACGAGTCGGCAATACAAAATCCGCTTCATCAAAGAGCTTTATTTGAATTATTCATACCTTAAACACAAGATTTATTGTAATAATTACGTTTCGACCGTTAAAATCAGAACCGTTAAAAAATCTTGTAGTCAATTGGACTGAAGTATCAAATAAAATATTTTTTTATCGAAGGAAGCAATCACTTTGTAGCTTGACATTATAATTTAAATAAAAAATATTTTTTTTAAGCCACTTTATTTATACACATATAACAATTCGACCGGTTTCGGTTAAACTTAACCTTCTTCAGTTTATATATATACGTTTCTGAAGAAGGTTAAGTTTAACCGAAACCGGTCGTATAAATATATATAACACTATATGTGTATAAATAAAGTGGCTTAAAACTAAAATATTTTTTATTTAAATTAAAATATTTTTTCATGTCATTTGTTAAATTATTTTCATCACATCATTTCTGTTATAATCGAAAATTTGTACACATACACGATTACAGCAAAGATATTTTTTTAATATTTGAAAAAATCGAATTCTTAATGAAATATTTTAAATACCTACTGACATTAAAAAAAATATAGTGAAAACCAACTGATCTCAACCATCTTGAGTCAATGGTACTATGTCATCCCCAATTGGGGTATGTTGTGTGATTGAATGTAGTGAGAAGGGGAAGGAGATGGAGAAGAGGAAGGTTATAAATACCTGGCGGTTCAGATGTGGTCACCAAACACGGCTTAATCAATTTCAGGCAACGTTTCTATTTTGAATGGTGGTCTATTACCAGGGCGATACTTAGAGTATCGACCACTCTGGAACATGCCGCAAACGTTTTTATATTATTTAATGTGTAACGACATATAATAATTAAATAAAAATTGTTTGCGCACCCCGGGTTTGAACCCGTAACGTCTGGAGTCGTAGTTGAGCATCTTACCACTCAACCACGTAAGCCGTAATATGGATGCTTATGACATATTTTTTTCTTGTTTCTTTAACTAAACGCCTTCTCCAAAATATAATCTATCAAGCGGAAAAGACACTAAATATTAAAGAATTAAAAAATATATTTGTTAGAATAATTAACAGTATAGTGAACAACAAAAAAACTTCAAAAACGGAGTGTCAGAGCACCATATGTCAATAGTTTTAAAACTCACGTATTTTGTACATGTACGAGCTACACACGAGTATTTGATAAGCCGCAGAGAATATATTCAGTTGTGCGATAAAATTGTTTGAGAATATTTCTTATAACGGTGTTGTATGTGACTTTTTTAAATGTACATATCACCATGTATGAACTTTGTACATGGTTGGTATTTATTCCATACTTACACATTTTGACGTGTTGAAAAAAAATTTTCACTCTGAGAAAGATATGAAAAACTGTAAGAAAGTATAATTGGATTTCATGTTCGTTTTCAGAGTAATATAGCTACTAGAATATTGATAGAGTCATATTAAAAGCTGGCTAACACGTCTTCACTCTTGTTAAAAATGAGTCTGACTTTACAATTTGGCAAAATCTGTTTTACATTGTATTTTGAGGTGTGATATTAACTGCAACAAAACTCTCTTTTAATAGAATTGATGCACGAAAAATAATGATTTAAGTGTTCATTTTAGCCTGTGACTCGAACAAAATTTTGAATGATTTTTTTATAATTTTCTAATTTGGTGCAATGGTATCGTTCAAAATAAAAACGTTCTGAAACTTGATGAAAGCATCAACATCAAATCAATGTCTTTCTATTCATTTCCTTGCTCTTTTACTGCAACTTCCCTTCCCTTATATTCTTACTTCTCCTGAGGTAGGATATTATTTTTTTTATTTTTTTATTTATTATCTTTTTTGTTTCTAACATTATTTTTTTCATTGCCTACCTAACTAGGTCATAAAAACCTGTTCTGAGGTAAGTGAAAGTGAGTACAAGTAGAATAATTTAAAAAAAAATGATGATATTTGTCACACAATGTTCTGGTTTGTGGTTATGGTCTTACAAGCTTAGAGTAGCAGGCTTCTTGTGTTGTATTGCTATAAACACAATTTGTTCCCTCTTATTACCATCGGAGCAAAGCAATATCGATGGACTACAAAAGTTGTGTAGAATTAAAAAAAGGAAAAAATTTTGAGTTGGACTAACATATTATAACACTTGAAGTGTTTATCGTTAAGCCTCTGCACCCAAAATGGCTCTCGACGTCACTTTGTAGCATTCTACTACAAGCAATACTACAAATGAGTGTGTTTTTCTATGTGTTGCTAGGAAAATATTTAAGGTTTCCAGTGAATAAAGTTTTTTAACTGCAATATTTTAAATTCTATGAAAAAAATGCTAAAACATCAGTAAATAGTGCAGTTTAAAAACATGTATAGGCATTTTCAAACGTTTAACTTAAAATTCCAGTATGCATTTCATTATAAAAAAATAGATTATTGCTTAAAAATTGTATTCACTAGAAACCCTAGGCATTTTCTTAACTACCTTTATAGAGTTTCCAGATAAATAATTTGTTGTTTTATTTGTACTCGAAAGCCAAAAAGTGCGTATTTTTGGGTGCTGACTCTAAAATCATTCGAAAACACTAAAGAAGAATCTTACAGAAAAACCTTTTTATTTTTTTATTATTATTTCAAAAGTTACATAATATACATAAAATTAAGTCCCGTTAAACTGCTACATAGTAATTTGTCAACAGCTTCTTATAATTAATAGTATATTTTTTAGCTTAGCATGGGTGAACAAATCACATCATAAGAAAAATAAGCATAAATAATAAATAAAAAATACAATGAAGTTTGCTGAAAAAAAAAAAATAAAATAGAAAAAAAGGATAAGTACAAATTTTTTTTTACACATTTTTCATAATTTATTTCCTTCCGGAATATTCCAGTTTATTGTTATTTCAATATTTTGTACTCAAATTTTATTATGCTCATATTATGTTCTGTTACTTTTTATTTTTCGTTTTTATTGTGACAACTGTTTCGACGTTCAAAGACACTATCAAATTGTCTTAAGTCCCTAGGTAAATCAGACGAAAACGAATAATTTAAATGAAACAAATCAAACACAAATACTGTAAATAAATAGGTAATTTAATGAAATTAAAAAAGCTCATTAACTTTATTTGGAAATAAAACGAGTTAAAAATAAATGTTTGTCGCAGGCCTAAAAAAAACTTCTTGTATAAGTCTGAAAACAATGGGAAAACTTTGCGGCGAGATTGGGAAAAGGCTGATCTCTTTTCTGCCTTAGATACCAAAATGGTTTTACCATAATAATATTATCCTTAAGATGATGTAAAAAACGTCCTAAACACAAAAAGGTATTTTTTTGTTCCGGGATGTATGTGAAAAATATAGTTTTAACTGTGGATTATATTATTAGAGTGTTATATAAACCGAATAAAAAAAATACCCATCGTCGTCGGAAAGGCAAAATGGCTGAAGCGTCATTTTAGGAAGTTTACACGAGAGCACTTTAAAATCATTTTTTGTTTTACAATAAAAATCATAAGTCTGCAGTAGGTGTCTGGTTGGATTTTGTTAAAAATAGCTCGGGTAATTTAATGCTCTCACTGAGTTACCTGAAGTGGCAAAGAGCTAATTAAGTCTCAAATTTATGTCGCTTGGGTCAAGCGTTCCCCCAAATGGTACATACATTTTAGATGGCTGAAGGGCCGCAAAAGTCTTCAGATTAAAACGAGAGTAAGAACATTGAGGAAAATTGCAAAGGTAACTTATTTTGGTCTTATGTGTCGCTTAAGCTTTTTTGTAATTGCAGTGACTGTATAAACAAGCATCTGCCAATCGAAAAAAAAACGTAAAAAGTCCGAAATATCGGTTTTAATTTACCAACGTCTTCTTTATATATAATGCTTTTTTTATTTCAAATAATATTATAAATTTTCTCTAATATTTAACCGATAAAAATACTTTTCTTCTAGTCGTAAAGTCTACATTCCTTACCCACTTTAAAAAATACTGTAATGAACACCCTACGACCATGTTCCAATAATTTTTGGGAATTCCTTATTGGCGTTCGATTTCGTTATCAAACGACCCCAAAACTTGGTGAAAACGTCCGATTATTTTGTTCAGTGCGTACCAACCAGGTAATAAAAATAATGTGTGGATAAGAATCCATGCTGGTTCAGCCATTAGCCGCGCAGATTTCCCATTACGCACTACTCCATTAAAGCGAGCAATGAGCATTGGTCGACCTCACATTGTGGAAAAGGTACATTGCTGAGCAAATAAGCCGAATCGCCGACTATATTTAACATGTTTTAGAGTTTTGAATTGCGTATTAAATTTTCAGTCATTACCTTACTTTTGAAAACAAACAAATAAAGTAACATATTTTATGAATATGCTTATTTCATTTGTATTTTTGTAGAAATAAATCACTTTTTAGTTCGACAAATTTAATGAAAATGAAATCTTTATAAGACCACAGGTTTTATTTTAATTTTTATGACTTACCAGTTTTGCTTAGCCTAAGCATAATCAGGGTACAGGAACAAAAAAAAGAGTCAGATAAGAGATTCTTTCTCTCTGTTCCTTTGTTATAATTTAAATGTTATTCTTTGGTTTTCTTGCTGTTCTCTTATTTTATTTTATTTATTTTGTGTTCTCCCTCTGTTTGTATGAGTATATATAACCACACACCATGTAATTTTGTTTAGTTTAATTTTGTACCCTGATGATGTTTAAGCTAAACGAAATCGTTAGGTCATAAAAATTAAAATAAAACCTGTTGTCTTATACAAAACTATTATTTCATTTTCTTTTAATATCATTTACATATGCATGTTTAATAAATAAAATGACCATATTTTGGTCTATTGAGAGTCTGGAAAGGTCTCAAAATGGCTTTCCACACTAGCAACCAAATTCTTATCAAAGTGATGTAACCACATAAGCCATACAAATTATCCAAATATTATTATTATAAATTTCTTTTAAATCACTTTATTTTAATATATTTACCTATTGGTTTTGTAAGTACCCCTTTCATCGTCAGGACAATACTAAAACTAACATATGATACAAAATACTGACAGATATACATACATATCTAGGTGTTGAAGTGAGAGGCAAACAAAGGGGAAGGGGTAGTTAAGGGGTTTACGGGAAGAACAGAGCGGTTTACATGGAAATATGTCAAATAGTATGAATAGGACTATAAGATAATTTTTGCAGATTTTTTAACATACTAGAATTATAATTTAGTGATTTTAAATTTTTTCCCTTCCAAATTATAACATTTTTTCTTTTATTAGTACGTTAAAGAATTTTAACCCCTCTTTTGTACGTGTATACCGCACAAGAGTATCAACTGCTCCCAACCGTCTAGAGCCAGTGAGACTATGGCATCCTCAATAGGGATATGTTGTGGGGCGAAGGTAGTGGGAAGGGGAAGAAGATGAGGAATCGGAAGGTTGGAAAGTACCTGGCTATGCAGATCTGGTCAACAAACACGGCGGTAAAATCCATTTCAATCAACGTTTAATTCTAAATGGTGGCCTTTCACCAGGGTGACACTTAGAGTATCTTCCACTCTGGAACGTGCTGCAAAATTAATTCTTACATCAATGAAATGTGTAATGACACATGTTAATTAAATTTAAAAAAATTTTTGCGCACGCCGGGTCTGAACCCGCGACCCCTGGATTCGTAGTCGAGCGTCTTACCACTCAACCATGCAGGTCGTCAAAATACTTATTAAAAATAAATTTGAAGGAATTAAGATGATCAACAAACTTTTAAAAACTATTGTTATTTAAACATCTTAAGAGTTCAATGATTCTAATATTAACATTTCAGGACTAAGTGATTTAAACCAAATTTTTGTGTTTATTTTATAATTATGCCAAGCTACAAATTTAATGCTTCTCACAAATACGTCTAAAAAGTATTACGCAAACATATATTCAATCTTCATGGAAAATAAAAAATAGTAAAACGCAGAAGAACGATGTTTTTTTAAATCACTGAATAATCAAAAGCGGTATTACCAAATACTTAGACATTTCAATTCCATAAACGAGGAAATTACTAATGGCAATTGACTTAAATAGCATTCAAATGGTAAAACAATTAAATAAAAGCTGTCCTTGGTAAATAAAAAATTATAATCATAAAATGGGGATTTTTTTATTGTTTAGTGCCCCACACATTTCATCGTAATTCAGTTCGCACCCAAATTATTAAATTAACAATAAAAATTTTAAAAAAAAACAGACAACCAGAAGAATTTATCAATGGCATTATTTAGTATCAATGATAAAAAATAATTTGGTATTCCAACAAATTAAATCCAAAAACGAAAATTCAATGCTCTGAAGAACAAACATTTAGAAAAAATATTTTGCATACCATGTCCACATTCTAAGCATCTGTTATAATTTTAAAATATTTAAATGACCTAACGTATTCAAATATATGACATGCTTCAGATAACGGGTTATTAATAAATCGTGTTTGAAGAACATTACTCAGTAGATAGGCAGTAATGATTACTGCCTACCTTGTTATTTGTGAAAAGTAGAACTCACGTCTGCATATACATATGTACATAAGGGTGCTTCCTGAAGTATTTCTTTAATGCGCCTTGTAGTGAAACTTTATTTTCATGAATATCCTTCTTCAGTGAAACCTTTCAAATAACTCATCAATTTATTTCCCCACGAGAGTAGGCAAAGCAAATGAAATGCCTCACAACCGTTCTCTTCCTGAAAAATACCAACTGTTTCATCCCATTTTTCATACACATAAATCATGCATATGTTTCAGTTTTTTCAATTCTTTTTAATGACATGACATGTCACTTGACGAAATGGTTGAATATTCCACTGTTAATTAAATTTAATGTATTTTTCATCATTTAAGGTTAGTTAATTCGTGAAATCGATTCAATCAATGACATTGTATTAGTTAAATACTTGTACTTTCATTTGTTGTTGCATTTTAATGTCTTTTATTTGTTAATTTGGTTCACATATCTCCGGTTGTAGGTATGACTTTGAATTACCCATCTTTTTTCTCCGATAAATGCTGACGAATTGTCTAGCCATGTATGGCCATATAATTTTATAACTCTCTGACGGATATTTTCTATTCATAAAAATCGTTAAAGATATCAATCTATGGATTGGTTTATACATTGTCAGCGGCGGTAATAAGACTTTGTCTGAGACAGATATGCTACGTTACACTAGAAAATGAAACCTTTATTTTTTCAAATTCCAATGCACATGTTTTTTGTAACGAATGTTAAATTCTTAGTAAAACTGCTCATATAACTCGTTGTGATAAATAAGTTATAATAATAATATTTGGACAATTTGTTTAGCGCCGTTTTTGTGAAAAATCACCTCAAAGGCGCTGTAAAAATCTTAATTTCTACTTAGTGTGAATTCTTAGTTTATATAAATATACAGCATCATACTTACCTGGCAGGTCACTTCTGGCAGGACACAATCACCATATCATGATAACTTAAAATTTAGAATAACTTGAATTTTTATTTTTTTTTTTGTTTCTTTTTTTTGTTCTTTATTATTATTTTTCATTTTTAGGGCATGAGAGCAAATTTAAAATTAAGTATATCGGAGGTATTTTTAATTTTTTTAATTTTTCGTAGTGAGGAACAGATAATAGTGATAATCTTCTAATGAATTTAAGGAATGAGAGTCTGAAAAGTTTTCTTGGTTCTATTGGGCTTGTTACATCTTGATTATGGATATGATTTTTTGAAAAAATGAGTTTTGAGTTTGGCTCTGAACTCTGTTGAGTCTTTTATTACTCTCAGATCATGTGGTAGTCCATTCCAGGCTTTAAGACCTGACACTCCGAAGGCGCGCTCTCCGAACTTAGTGTCTGGTGTGCGCTTTGGTTCTTTCAACCTTCCGATAGCCGATGACATTGCCGATCTAAGGGTTGACTGTCACGAATTGGAATCTTCAGGAATACACAATTCCGATAAATAAGCCGGAGCCATTCCGTTAATTGATTTGAAAACCATCCAACAAAGCTTAAACTGGATTCTTTCGGGACATTTAAGCCAGTGAAGATTTTTGAGACTAGTTGTAGTTTGTTAATTTGATATTTAGGAAGACTAGCGTATATTCCGTTGCAGTAATCTAAACGCTCAGTTATCAATCGTTTATAGCCAAAGATTTGCTAGAATGAAAAAATCGATCGTTTAAAAAGCTTAATTTAGTTGATTTTCAACAAAAAAAAAAACCACATAAAGCCTGAAGCGCCATTTCGGGAAGTTAACACCAAAGAACTTTAAAGTTTAATAAGTAAACTCATAAAATTTAAAGGTCTTCAGTACCTGGTTGGATTTTGAAAAAAGTTTTCTCAGGTAACTCAATGAGTTCTCTGAGTACCTGAAACGACAAAAAGCTAAAAAAAGTCTCAACCTTATGTTGTTTGTGTCGAGCCTTCTCCCAAACGGCAAATATATTTTAGATGGCTGAAAGGCTACAAAAGTCTTCATAATCAAACGAGAGTCGAAGCATTCGATGCAGAACAAACAACTGATCGCTACTGCATATTTAACTTATTTGAAAAAAAATCGAAGTGCCGCTTAAGCCTTTATGCATTTCCAGCGGCGATATTATACGAGTATATATGATGGCAAAACATGTTACGGGCATTCATAGTTTTCAATTTGCTTGAATTTAATAAAATGAAATGCTATTAAGTTCGCCGTCGTCTGTTCGGACCAAACCTTCATAGAGAGCAAAGTCAATTATAGTAGCCACGAAGTATGGTGACTCACAAATTGAATGCCCGAAACGACATTCAATATCTTCCAGTCTGTTTGATACACATTGAAGGTTTTGGATTATAAACTACCTTCATAGTTTGTGTAGGTACCTACTTTCCTATTTAACATTGACGTACTCTTATAATAGTAATACAATGTACATATATTATATTATAATTATAATTTTATTTCAGAAGGTATGCAGGAATAGTGCAATGCAACGCAATGCGTTCCATTATTAACAATAATACAAAAACACCTGAAAAAAAATAAAACATAAAATAGTTGAGCATTACAATAAATATATGTAAAGTAATAAGGAAAAAAAAAACAATAATTCATAAAGATATAAAAAAATAAACATAAAAATAGCTCTCTAATCGAGCATGTTTAAAAAAAAAGCTGCGAAGACAAATCTTACTTTAGACGAAAGGATGACATGTTCTAAAGTTGGTGAAGTGAAAATAGAAAAAATATTTCTTGCTATGCTACTTGAAAATGCGCGAACTGTCATCTGTGAAATGGCATTAGTTATACTTGTGTGGAAAAAAAGTGGATTTCAAGGCTTCATAAATACTGTTCATTTTAAAACGAATTGATTTTACAAACAAACGACATAATTGAAGATTATAACAAAGTATTATTCGAATTTATTTCCCATTACTGACATTCTCTGAATATCTGTTAGGGGTGGGATTATATAATAAAACTTCACTTTGTATGATAGGTCACTGTGAACATCGTTTATTTGGAGTACTTCTTATTTTATTCAACGTTGGATATTGTTTTGTGAGATAATTTCTATTTTAATTAAGCTTGTATTTTTTTCTTTAAATCAACTTTCAATATTTTTAAACTGTGTAAAAACGTATAATTTATTTTAAAAAGATGTAAACATGTTATTTGTTTTTTTTTATGACATGTAAATTCCACTTATTTCAAAATGATTTTGTATAACTCATCTATATTGATTTGATTATTAAAATAAATTTAAAAAAAACTTTGTATAAGGCCGTAAATATTATTTTATTTCTTAAGACAGACTGGCTTATCGTAAGCATCATCGGGGTACAAAATTAAATTATGCACAAAATTAAAAGTAGATGGTTATATACACATACAGAGGGAGAACAAAATAATAAAAAATAACATAACAATGGAAAACAATCGAATAACTTTAAAATTATAACAAAGGAAAAGAAAGAATGAGAGAGATAATATGAATTGAAAAAGACAAAACGCTACTGAAAAATGAAGAAATGTAAAAAATTTTGTGAGTTTACAGGAAATATACCTACTCAAATATACCTACCAAGTATATGGGACTACTGGTCAAATTTACCTGATAATTACGAATATGACTATTAATTTTGGAAATCATTTTTCAAATTCGAATAATATCCGTGGTATTAAACAAGTTATTTTTGTCATTCCTTCAAATATGTCAAACCACAAAGCAATTGTTTTTTTTTTTATTATCATTTTTTCAAATTTCTGTTTTTCCGACTCTTCATGTGATCCGACACAAGTATTTGAATGGTTTTATAAAAAATATTTAAAATTGATACCAATTGAAAAATAGGAATGCAAAAAAGCCTGGAGTGTTTTTATATCGACTGTGTTTGGGTGAGAGGCGTTATTCCATATTTGTGTGCATGGAAATTCAGGCCTTAGAGATAGCATAACAGTCATGCTGTTATGCCTGACATCTGATCATAATTTGATCGTATGCTGAAACGGGCTGAGAATCTGTGGTTAACGGGGGCGATTATTTGAAGTGGTAACGGTACAAAAATCATAATGGCGCTAATAGTCGATTTGCGACAGGGTAAAATGTGTCAGTCATTAAAACCACTAGGATTAAGTTTGCTTGAATAAAAATGTGGAATAACACATTTCACGTAAAAACAGTTAAAACAGATTAAGGTTTGCATAATTGTCCTCAATATTTACGTATTTCTTACATTGATTTTATTTTTGGGCTTAATAAGGTCAAGATAAAGGGACATAAAGCTATTTATTTGATGTTCCAATTACTCATTTGACTTTCTTGAAAGGGTTGCGAAAACGAATAAGATTAATAGGAAAACCTTTGAAATAGCTATTTTATGATCGCCAGATCCGTAAAAGGTTAGAGATTGAGTTCTTTTATATGACAAAAATATACTTCGGTTCAATTTATATTCTATAAAGCTTTGTTTTTATACAAGAACCGGCGGAAAAACGCGAAGGCTTACAGTCACGTAGTAAGAAGGTAATGCTGAGCCTACTAAAGCACGACTATTTATATAAAAAGGGAACATATATCTCAAGAAAGATTTAGTGCTAGTAAATTTAACATGTTGAGTCTTAAAAATATTTATCTTGCTTTAGCAAAGGTGAAAGCGTAGCGTAGGTTTTCGAAACATTTCAAATAAATATTTCTTAGAAACCAATCACTTTTTAGTTTTTACATAATAAATTAAATGAAACATCAACTTTGTTTTTAATCAATATATTTTTTTTACATTATCAACTGTTTTAGTAAACCTTCATAAAGGTTATATTAAAAATAGCAAAAATACATAGAATGAGTGTATCGTCACCGGAAAGGCAAAAATACTGAAGCGCCATATTGGGAAGTTTACACCAGAACACTTTCAAGATTTTTTTGTTTTACAATAAAATTCATAATTCTTTAGTACCTGGTGAGATTTTGAAAAAAAAAGTTAACTCAGGTATGTAACTCAATGCTTTCACTGAGTTACCTGAAAGGAAAAAAAAAAAAAAAAAGTTTTATACTTGTGTCGTTTGAGTCAAGCCTTCTCCAAAATAGGAAATATATTTTAGATGACTGAAGGGCTACAAAAGTCTTCAGAATCAAAAAATAGTCAGATTATTCGATGCAGAAAAAAGAACTGATTAAAACTGCATATTTAATTATTTTTTTACCAAAGTTTCACTTTAGCCCTTTTGCCTTTCCAGCGACGATATGTATAAAAAAATACATAAGTACATTTTAAAATATTCGTATTCTTAATTGCTTATTTCTTTAGTTTTCGTATAATTTTGCCAGTGTATTTGCCAAAGAGAAAATCTACCCAACCCACGAAATCGAAATATTTCATACACTTCCCGTTGCCGTTCAAATAAATAATGTTGTCGTCAAAATAACATTCCACGTTCCGCAACGCAATAGCGCAGACCTTCCAAGGATCGAGATTAAAAATATTTGTTAACTACCCCTCCGTGTTTAACAAGTTTTTATTTATACAAAATTGAAAGCAGATATCGCAATGGAGCTAAACGCATTTTTTATTTATTTATTGTGTATTCTTTTACATCCACACTCGAAAAGTAACGTTATTAAAAAAAATATATATCACTCGTTCTGGTTATTACATACCTTTTATTTTCGGTTTTTTGATAATGAGTATTATTTCGTTAGCATTTCTTCATGATTTTGTACCTACAAGCATTATATAAAACTGATGTTCAACCATTTTTTCGACTTTATTTCATTAAAATAATTAACCATTTGTCAAGAGCACTTTCTTTTCTTCATTATTTTAAAAATACGTATAAAAAGTTTGTAGAAAATAATATTTGAATTAAGAATGATTTCATTAAATTCAAGCGCTTTTTGTTGCTAATAATATTATTACCGTCATAAAGAAGAGCCTTTTTTGCGTCCTCATGCTTAGGGAAGGTGGGGTGTGTTGTGATGGGGGAAAATTGTAATATCGCGTTTAAAATTCCTACCATTCGATCAGCGTCACGCGCATTGTTTCGTATTTTGTGAACCCCGTAGCATCATTATCTGACAAAACAATTGCTCCGTGAGATTAATTACATAACAATCAAAAGATGAAGTCTGATTTTGAGGTACCAAATAAAATTTAATTGCAAGTATTCTGCTAGCCTGCATATACATGGTATTTTTTTTGACCAAATATTATACTATTGGTTTTATTATTATCGCTAAACAAAAAGCTTACGTCAAATAATTTCACTTGCCGAATGTTTTTTGTTGTTGTTGTAAAACTGTCGTGTAGGGCGAGTCGTCACACCAATTCGGGGGCTAGTTATTACAATCATAACTGATACAGTTAAGACAGAAACCAACTGTTTTTTTATAATCCTCTTTAAGGTAGTGAATATAACGAGGAATAAATAGTAATTTGTTGTTATTATTATTATGTTTTCTTTCAGGTAACGAATAAATTCCAATTCTCCTCTCAATTTGATTTCAATCGCTTAGAGAAATTTTTCTCCTAGTAAATACCCATATAAATATTTGAACTATAATTAACTTTAAAGCTTTGTGCTTTTTATTTTGATTTTAATTATTGAAAAAATATCAAAGAATTATGTCACGACCGAGACTCAAACTCGAAACCTCCACTCTATTCGGAAATAATGTCTCTGCCAATTAAGCTACCGTACAAATCACGTAAAGCTTGTTTATTCAATGATAGTGTATCGAAATATTACATGTAACTACTTATTATTTTAGATCATTTCTTCAATAAAAGCACCGGTGTTCACATTCTTCACAAAAATGATCATGGCACTAGATTAAATATTTAAAAAGCACGAGAAATAAAGAAAACCATTAAAATTAATAGTCATATTCTTAATAATCAAGTTAATTCGTCCAGTAGTCCAATATTAGGTATATTTTCTGTAAACTCATGAAATTTATCATTATTCTTGATAAATTAACATTCAAATAAATAAATATGTTTTCTTAATCACCTTCTCAGTTGACGTTTTGTCTTTTCAATTCATATTATGTGTCTCTTTCTCTCTTTTCCTTTGTTATAATTTAAACGTTATTCAGTTGATTCGCTTTTTTTTTAAATATTACGATTTTTTCTCCCTCTGTATGTAAATAGAACCACACACTTATATTATATATTTTGTTAAGTTAAATTGTCTACCCTGACGATGCTTGGGAAAAATTAAAAAGAAAAATCGTAGTGTTATACAAAGTTATTTTTTCAATTCTGTGCTTATTATTTGGTTTACTATTATTATTCGTTTTGTCAATTTTATTGCTTGACTACAATATTATGATGTTGTCACGGCAAGCCCCACCCTTGTCACAACTGACCCTTTGGGTGGGGAAGGTTGTGAAAAAAATACCGTTTTTTGTCTCTGTCAGTTTAGCGACAAGCTAAGTAATACCATAATAATATTGTAAAAGCAAAAAAATACTTATTTCTAGCAAATATTAAAAAAAAAATCATTATAGATTTCAGTTTTGTAATTTAGTCACAAAAACCTACTTGTATTTCTGCCAATATAATATTATGTAATATCGTCGTATTTCGTATTATATATTGGGGATGAGGACCTATTGCTCCGACAAATCGCCGCCAGGGGTCTCTATCCCGTGCTACGTCGGAGGTCTCTGTTCATGAAAGGCTCGGGCTCTTCTCCAGCCTCTGGAGTTGCTTTTCACAACTCGTCGCCCAAGGCGGCTTACTACAAACCTTTAATAAACTTTGTTATTTAATGTGGCTTTAAAATATACGTTAATTAGTTCTTCCAGATGGTTCCTTGAAATTGTGATGTAAACAAATCAATGTATAGGATGAGTATCGTTAGGAAACATCGGGAAAAAATATTTAATTTATGTAAACCTTTTGATGAAAACATTACGAAGGGTAGGTGGTAAACACAGGTACAGTTAGTAATCATAAATATTGAGATAAAACATTTTTTTAATTTCAAAACCGTTTGAAACATATTTTTCTAGTGAGATATTTTTTAAAGATATTTTGAATGTAACATTATTTTTAGCTGGACATTTAAAAGGATGATTGTAATTAAATCCTTAAAACAATTTGAAAAAAAATAACAAGACAATAAATTCCATATTATTGTGACAATTCTACTTCAACTTCACAATATTATGCTCGTATGCACAGAATTCAACATCTGGGAAACACACACTCCGATGTTGTTGATATATTTCGTACATCAATATCACAATACGAGTATAAACACACCTTAGTAAATGTTTTTCGTTTAGTAGAGCTTATTTATTTGATGAAACCATTTAAATCTGTATGTACCTACTTACTATTTAAAAAAAATATATTTCTTTTCATATTGTTGTTTGCAATGCTTTGAGTGTATTATTTTTGTGAAAATAAAAATTTAATCAAATACTTTTAACGGGACTAAATACATAAATAAATCATTATCACGTTTATTGCGCATGAAAAAAAAACTTTATGTCATTTTTTTTTGTCACTGAGTGAGTTTTATCGATTTTTTATATTACGTACTAGTGTAGACGGTGAATACTTACGAATTGACATATTTGACTAAAATTTGTAAAAATCTTGGAAAAAAAAACTATGCATGTTTTTACCGCCTTCCTTTTTATTACGGGAAAAAACACCTATTTTTTAAACATGAATAAAATGGAACAAATGCAGCTTATATTTAATACAATTATTGATACTTGGTGCCTTTATAGAACTTGTTCTTCAAATCCTCGGTGTTTAATGGTCCGATTTATACCAAAGGTTCAATCGCGTAGCAAATAACGATAAGCTCCCGAAACAAAAGTTAACCAACAACGTATGGAATGCTCAACCCAGCCAGGTATTTTCCAAACCAAAAATGATCGCGCCACGTAAAATGTTACGGTGTGTCTGAGGGCGTTTACGTTCAGTTTACAGTTTTCAGATTCATAAAACATATTTTGAGTGGAAAAAGAGTTTTCGAAATCCCATAAAACTAAGCTTGCTCAAATAACGGTAAAAAAAAATTCACAGCTAATAATTTCCGCAGTTTGGTTTTTATGGTATTTTTTCGGTTGAAAGGATTAACTTGTTTTTTGGCTAAAATAAGGCGCACATAGGTTTTTTCATAATTATACAGTACTAAAATTTGTATGTACTTATTAATCCTGGCTTTCAAGCTTTAGTTTGTGAGCATTAACCTCTTACGTTAACCTTCGTCGATACGAGTACGCGTTAAAAAAATATAATGATAAAACATACAACGAATAATTACTGAAAACGAATTATATTACGGTGCTTTTTGGTATGTTAATAAGGAACTCAAATAATAATAAAAATGTTTCTTGAAACACTTGTTTTTAATTATTATATTTTCAATAATTTTCAAAAAATTATCTGAAAAAATCAGTACATACTTGTCATCTGAAAATAATAATTACTAACAGGTACCAAATATTAAAAAAAACACACGAATGAAACACAAAATCGAAAGATAAAAAAACGAATTACCATTAAAAACTACATTAATAGAATTTGTGACGGTCTCCGTGGTCGAGTGGTAAGACGCTCGGCCACGGATCCGGAGATCACGGGTTCAAACCCGGCGTCCGCAAATGATTTTTATTTGATTGATATGTGTTATAACACATTTAATTTGAAACTTTTAATTTTAATAGCTTAAACGTTGTAAACGTATTGCATAGATTTCCAGAGTGATAGATACTATAAGTATCGCCCTGGTGAAAGACCACCATTCAGAATAGAAACGTTCCTTGAAATAGCTTTAACCGTATTTGGTGACCAAATCTGAATAGCCAGGCACCTCCAAACTTTCTTCTTGCCCATCTCCTTCCTCTTTCTACTACCTTCAGCCTCACAATAATTTCCGATCGGAGGTGCGAGTGTCCTACTGGCCCCATACGGTTGGGACTCTTGTTATGTTGAATATAAAATAAAAAAAACATTTTTCAGAGCTTCGCACCTTCGTCGATTCTACGACGCACGTGCATCGAAAGATGCACTAATATTGAGTGTAAGATGCAATACGAGATTAATTTTTTTTAAAGCATTTGGCAATAATTGTGGGGTTATAATGCAAAACTGCATATTTCAAAAAATCTAAATTTTCAGTAGAACCAAAACATTGTGACTAACAAGCATAAAAGTATAATTTTTATTTTATTTTAATAATTGATATAAATATTTGTAATCATTGCTGCGATCCATTAACTTGGCATTCGATGAAAACTATTTAAAAATTTTGATTCAAATTATTTTTATTTTGCGGACATGCCTATTTCCTGCAAATAGTGCTAGTTTAAAAATGTGACAAATAAAAATTTTAGATTAAATCAAGTAAAAATAATAAGAACAAGACATTTGTGGGCGAACTACGTGCAAAAAAACGTTGAAAAATAGGATAGATATTGATTTTTTTTATTATTATTCATAAAAAAATCTCTAATCACATCATCGCATTTTTTTTTCATCTCGGGTTCTGTGAAAAAAATTATCAACTTATGAAGTCTGTTCGCTTTGCAGATTTCACATGATATGTCATTTGTTGCTCAGTAAGGCAAAGGTTTTTTATTTATTTTTATTTCCACGTCATCTCCACAAATGTTGGTGTAACATTATAAGTTGAGGCAACGATAACAGTATTTTTTTCCCTTTCAAAACAACCAATACAACTTACAGCTGTCAAGCTGTCAATCATAGACAAAATAGTTCGTTATGTAGAAAAAAATGAGGTTATCCACAAATTTCCTCTGGAAATAGTACACATCGCCATAATATGGAATTATTTTAAGCTGGAAATAGTACGCTTTGCAAAAAAGGTGATTTTCAATTTAAAAAATGAAGAGGATTTTGTGTATTATTCGAAAAAAATAATGATGTCAGTCGATTGCTTGGCCTCGAATGACCCTGTCTGCATAATTATTTTGGTATAGTCGTTTCAACGAAGGTATGTAATCTAGAGTTGATGGACGGCGCTCTGGGATACATATTCTGATGTGTGTTTACTATCTGTAAAAATCAACAAATACACAAATTGGTTTACTTTGTTACGATAAAACAAATGTTCTAAATATTGATGAAATTCAGAGTGGCAAATATGACCTAGCGGTGATAAGATTCCGTCCATTATTGTTTGAAAGAAATTGCTTTTTTTACGGAAAACAATTAAATATTTAAAAGGTCAAGGCTTCACAAAGCTCAATTGGCGCCTTATTACTGAAGTGTCAATCAATCATTTTTTGAATTAACAAGTAGGGGTGGTAAAGGTTATACTGGTTTTATCGGTCGAATGAACCTAGGATCTATATATATACTCGTTTATATATATACTTTATTTTCACTATTGCCTGCACATACATGAGGCTTCGATTCTAATAGGGTCTAGGTCATGTTTGGGTATCGTTTACGAAAGGTCTATTTAGGGATAAAAAAGGGTGAGAATGAAGGAGTGAGTTAATACGTAAACTGACAGGTCGTTATGGAGCCTAGCTGTTGAACATGGTAACGAGTCGAAAAAATATCCGTTTTCACCTGGCGAATGCCATCTGTGAACGGATACAGGACACGTTTTTGGCGTGTCTTTCGTCTACCAATATTCAAGGGTCAATCGATAAAGTCAACTTTTACTTACCTTTTTAAATAAGAAATTAAATATGATAATTAATTAGAAACATGGACTATGTTATCTTATAGATAGTAAATGATACTAATAGTGAAGGTAAAATACCATATAATACTATAAGATTCTATAAAATACAAATCAACTGTGGTCCATCGTGACGTACTCGGACTAAATAAAAAATTGTTGTTTTTTTTACAATTATTGTTTCTAAGATTGTTATTGCAGTGATGTTTAATATATTTATTAAGAATGCAGACCACCACGATACGGGCTAGTACTGGGCGTTACCTATATTTAGAAAAAACTCCAACGCCGTTATCGTTGGTGATTGTTAACTGTTAAAAATAACCGTTGAAAATAACGCCGACGTTGACTATTTTTTGGTAGACTATCAATATAATACTATATTTTCTAAATTACATATAAATACACAAAGCGTCCTTGAGGTGATTTTCCCACGAAAACGGCGCTACAAAGTTATACATTTACTATTATTATTAAGTCTAGATGTTGAATTATATGCACTAGTATTGCAAATGCAATAGTAAAAAATAGTAAAAAAGTCAAATAATATATTGCGTCTACTAAAACTTAATTTATTTTCTTACAAGGTATTTGCACTTTGGCCGTGAAACAAAACATAAACATTAGACAATTACACCATTAATCGTATTCTTCAACTCACAAAAATACATCGAATGTACGCGCGACAAGTAAAAACGCGCCAAACTAAACGAGTAGCAGATTGACACAAAACCAACTAGCAAAAATAATGAATAACGAGTCTATCGGTTATATTAAAAATAATCCCCTGTTGAAAAATAACAGTTCATTGAAGAAATTGGGAGATATTTCATAGTTATAACGTAATATATTAGTTTACTTGTCGTTATTTTCGTCGCTTGATTTTAGGCGCTACGTATCGGCCGTTTCGGCCGTTTCGGATAGGAAAATACACAAAGACGTCTAGTAAGAAGAAATGTAACCAAAAGATTATTCAAAACTACGCAAAATATTGTGCACGAAGTACAGACTATTTACACCTTTTTTAAAGACTAAAATAATAGGTACATGACAATACGAGGCGTCGTTATAATATATCTAGCTGTTGGATATTTTGGAATTATTTAACATAGCAGTTACATTTTAGGTGCCGTCGTTATTTTATCTAGCCATTATTTTGTTCGCTTGACTCTTGGAGCTACGTATCGCGCGTTTCGGATAGGATATTCCACGAAAACGTCTAGTAAGAAAGTGTAAAAAGATACGCAAAATGTCGTTTACGATGCTTTAACTCTTACACCTTTTTGTTTTCTTGGCGCTAACGCTAATACAATAGCTAGTGTGGAGATTTTATTGCGTCGAATAATATTCGTATGTAGGTACTGAATTTTCAATAATAATATCTAACTGTTGGCTCAAATTTTCGTCAATAGCGTTAGACGTTGGCGGCATCTAGCTGTTATTTCTAACAGCTAGATATATTCTGATACAGTACTAATACGGGCATATGCTTCATTTGAGAGGGCGTAATATTTACAGTATAAATTAAATCTGCATAACATTGAATATTTTAGTAAGAAATAAATTAAAAAAAATAAAATAAAAAGTCACGTGTTTTTGTTTATCGTTAGATTATTTTGCATTACTATTAAAATAAATCAAATTGTTTGAAAAGGATATGCTTTAATTTTTTTTTCTAAATAGAAAACATTATTGTATGAAACTCCGAAGAGTTATCAATAGACGTCGAATTATATGAATTTGCATATTTTTATACGTATAATGCATATTCTCGTCATTATTACACATTAAAAACATTTCATTCTTTAGAAGAATAAAACACGTGTTTTTTTTCAGCGGTTGGAACCACCTATTTTTGGAACCTGTTAAATTTTTAATTTTCATAGATAATTCTTCGATGAACCGTTCATTTTCTTTTGAATTTTCGGCTGGCCAACCCTTTTATTAAATCACTGTTTTTAGAAGCGCCGATCGCTAGCCAGCCCCCCTGCCATGATTTAAAATTGTGGCATATATTTTTACTCTTTTAGTGCATATTATTTAGGCAATGGTAGTGTACATTTACCTGCATATATTATAATTTTCATTACGCATATAAGATTATATTTGGTTATCAAACATTGTATTGCTGGCAACTTGAGTGTTCCTTAAGTTTTTTTACATTTACTTATTTATAAACTAACGAACTTTTTGTCCAATTAGAAATTATACATAACATGAAGTGGGAAAAAAGATCAACAGAGAAAGAACAGCACAGAAGTAATATATTATAATAAAGCGATGGCGAAAATAGGACAAAATATACATTAAAAAAAACATTCAAGTCAAAGCCAAGGACATGTCAATGTTTTAGTAGATTATTATAGAATGATAAAAATCATTTAGACTGGAACCAATAATTCCAAGACCATAGTTTGAGTTAATAAGTCTGGACATTCTGGACAGTGGAGAATGATACCCATAATTAGTGGAGTGATGATTGAGGAACAGGTGTTAAAATTTTGTTGCACGCCTTATTAGAAAAAGTCTGTTCTGAGAGTTAAATTTAAATTTAAGCATGGATAAGCCAATAATTATGATTAATGACCGTTAAACTGGTAGATACTTTAGATGAATTAATTAATGTAGATACGTTACTGAGACAACGTGCGTGAATGCACTTAACCGAGTCCGAGAGATATTCCTGAGATTTACTGCGTTTAGTATCACAGATACATTCGTTCGACAAACAAGCTGTCACCAGCTGCCACAAACGCATCGCTGTAAGCTCTTTTCTGAGATAAAATGCCTTGCTATGCTTTTGACAAGTGTAAAAATCATTTGCGAGCAAAAACAAATCTCACGGAGTTTCTTTTCATGCATAAGTACACACAAATCACTTGTCATTGCAATAAATACAATTATTTACAAGGTTTTCACGCTAACAATAGCGCGGGACGTTCATATAACTATCCCATCCGTACACACATGTTCTGTTTGGTATGGCTATCCGTTATGAGCTTTGTAACTGAAATCAAGAGCGTGCCACATTTATCGTTCGATTTGTATGAATATGACGTGTTTTGTATTTTATGTCTATGGTAGATACGATATTTCTGAAAATGGGTTAAACATCTCATAGTAAAACTTTCTCCGGGTTAATTTCCAATGTATGTTTGCTGCACATAGACGTCAGTAGTCAACAAGCAAGTGAAAAGGTGAATAATAACATACGTGTAAGTGTCTCTCGTTTGTCACCTGCTCATTGAATACCAAATTTACATAGTGTTATATATTAACAAGGTGCTGTGATGCCGTGATAAGGCCACGAGTAATATTTGTCCCCTTTCGTTATTCGGGCGTTCGCCTAGTTTAGCGGTCGTTCAACTCGAAGCTGTGAAAAGATTGAAGAATTAGGTAAACAAAAATATTTCAGGCGTACTCGTGGTTGATAATTTCACAATAACCACGTAAACAAATGTGAAATTTTTATAGATGGATGTAACCGTTTTTCGATGTGGTCAGTAATCATATTATATTGAAATTAGAATTAACTTTAAAGCATTAATGTAATATTATTTTATTTAAATAATATTGATAACCAAAAAGACAAATATGAAACATTGCCTTTTTATTTTCTAGCTTTTTCTGTTTTATACTTATGTAGTTGATTTATGATATTATTTTAAATATTAAAAAAAAATAAAATAATTGTAAAAAAAATTCCTTAATTAAGAATAATGACGACCTCAGTGGTATAGTAGTAAGCTCTTCGGCTCAGGGCACACGGTTATGACCGTTTTTTTTTTTTCTGGCTTTTTCTGTTGCATATGTGTGTTGTTGATTATTGATGTTAATTAAATATTTAAGATAATATTTGTCTGATTCTTATAGTGCCGTTTGCGTGAATAAAAATTACCTCAATTAAGAATAATGACCTAAGTGGTACAGCGGTAAGCTCTTTGGCTCCGTACACACGGTTGTGGCCGTTGTCTTTTTTATTTTCTGGCTTTTTCTGATTCATGTTTGTGTTGATATTATTTAAATATTTAAAATAATGATAATATTTGGATGATTTTTATGGCGCCATTTGCGCGAAAGAAAGCGACCTCAATAAAAAATAATGGCTCCGGACTCCGGACATAGGGTGCGCGAGTTCGAGACACGAAACGTGTTTTTTTAATTTTATTTCTACATAACTTAAGAACTGCTAAATAAATACTTCTCTATATTTACACCTCATTGTAGTTGAAAAAATAATCATAGTTTTACCTTGATGAGAGGTCACTTTTAAGAATAATAGCGTTCCTTGAAATTTTTATTTTTTCAATGGCACAAAAGAGTCCCAACTGCTCCCAACCGTCTAGAGCTAGTGAGACTATAGCATCCCCAGTTAGGGTATATTGTGAGGTTAATAATAATATTTGGATAATTTGTATAGCGCCGTTTTTGTAAAAAATCACTTCAAGGGCGCTGTACAAATTTAAATTTTTACTTAATATTAATTCTTAGTTTTTATAAATATACAGCAATATACTTACCTGGCTGTCTATCACTTCTGGCAGGACACAATCACGATATCATAATAACTTGGTAGTGATGAGGGGTAATAATGGTAGCGATAATAGGAAAGAAGTGAAGAAGAGGAAGGTTGGGTAGTACCTGGCTATTCAGATCTGGTCACCAAACACGGCGAAAAACATTTCAAGCAATATTTCAATTCTGAATGGTGGTCTTTCAACAGGGCTATACTTTGAGTAATAATTCCACTCTGGAACGTGCCGCTAATATACCTTATATTATTTTATATGTATTAAATGTGTTATGACACATATCAGTTAAATAAAATTCATTTGCGCACGCCGGGTTTGAACCCGCGACTTCTGCATTCATCCTCGAGCGTCTTACATAAAATGGTTATAGCTTTGTTTAGTGGATAAATCTGAATTGTCAGATACTTCTACGACCATCCTCTTCTTATTTTTCTTTCCGTTCTCTTATATCTTCCACACTCATAGTTTTAAATTCCATATATCTACTAGCATTCCGATTTCTTATATGGTACGACATTGAATTATTTTTTCCAGATTATCAATTACGTATAGTTACTAACTTCATTGAAAGCCTTCAAACACTATAGAAGCCTTTTAGCGTAATGCAGTTTTCGCCATTCCGACTTAGTGAAAATTCAGACCGCGATAGTGGAGTATGCATACAAAAGTTGCAGTAAAGTAATAGTTTTTATATGGCCAATTAGAACTTTGCTATTTGCATTATGCGGTTTTGATAACTGCAATTTTTCATACTTCAACTTTTATCTATATTGAATTATATTTATCTGCTTTTAAAAGATACTTTCAACACTTAATATAAATTTTAGACACTAAAGTGTCTCGTCATATTATGTTTTGGTCGTACATTGTTGTTTGTATACATACATATACATACATATGATGCGGTTGGTTCCATACATGCGTTTTTTTTAAACAATATTTATGTCAATATAGATAAGAACTGCAACCTATTCATTTTTTTTACTGAAAACAATACTAATCCTTCGCGGTCGTAAATAGTAAATATTAACATTTTTTAATCTTTATACCTATGTTTATAGGATATACTTTATACAAGTCAAAGTCTGTAACGTATCATTTGCTAAAGTTAAATAAATGTATTTACAATTGACTGTAAATAATTTACTTTGTGAGTTTAAACGTGTTTGCGAACGAGTATGAACTTTTAAAATAGATTCTTTTAAAATCTATACCTACCTTATGCAGTACCTACCCATGAAGGTATTAAATTCATTTATTTGAGACTTTTACTTGCAGAGTTCATATGATTTTTTTATTATTGTTTGATGAGGTTTTATTGATTGTAAATATATTTTCTTTGTTTCCAACAAATTTTAATATCAAAACAATTAAAATATAATTGTACAATATGTACGTAGGTGAAGACTGTGATATTATTTTAATTTTCATGACCAACTGGTTTCGCTTAACCTAAGCATCATCAGGGTACAAAATTAAACTAATCAAAAATACACAGTGTGCTGTTATATATAATTTGAGAGGGAAAATAATAGAATAACATTTAAATTATAACAAAGAAACAAAGAGAAAGAGACAGATAAAATGAATTGAAAGAGACAAAACTTCAACTGAGAAGGTGATTAAAGACACAATTTATGAGTTTACAGGAAATTTACCTAATATTGGACTACAAAACAAATTTACTTTGTGTTTAGTTTATTTTTGTACCTTGATGATGTTTATACTAAGCGAAACCAGTCGTTCATAAAAATTAAAATAAAACCCGTGGTCTTAAACAAAGTTATTTGTTCATTTCTTTAAATATGTCAACCACAAAGTGATTACTTTCTGCGAAAAAAATTGTGTTGCTAAATTTTTTTAATAAATAAAACTTAACATAAATTAAACATTATAACTTTCTTAGATATATCATATTAAGCAAATTAATTAATTTTATTTGTAGGTTGTTTTCTCCAGAAAAAACTTGTTTCGAATTGGAACGAAGTGTTTGTTCAATTATATTCATGTAAAAAAACACATTTTTTCAAAATTCCTTGGAAATCCGCTTACCACACCTGATTAGTACGGAAGTTAACACATATTAACTACTTAACGAATTTTGAAATGTAAGAATTGTTGTGCAATAAATTGTCGTAAACGATAATAAAAGTAGTTGTGCTGTTGATCAATAAATTTACTGATTCGAATAATTTTACTAGGTGGCTCCACAAATATTTGGAAGCAAACGGTCATTTCAGCCACTTTAAAAAAAATGCATTACCATAACAACTACAAAATATAAAACGCTGAACGAATAAGATGGCCTTTTTAAAAAAAGAGTCATAATTTAACCATCGGCATGTATACTGCTTTAGAATCTTCATAATTATTATTAGTATTCAACGGAAAACGTACGAACCGAAGTGTTATGAAATAAATATTTTATGATTGTATAAAATGAGGCCACCTAGTGACGAGGCAAGAGCGTTTTTATTGGTTGCGTGAATATTTTGAGTAATTTTATGTCCCTTTGTGTTTTACTTGCAGATAAAAAATTCCCTATCTGCTCATGGTCGGTTATTGCACTTGGTCGTTGGACAGCTCAGGAATATTTTAGTTCTGGTCTGTGTAGTGTGTAACTGTGTAGACGGTACAGAGTTTATACATTATTGTTGTTTACAGCACGGACGGAGAAATTGTTTGCTGAATAGTAATGCTACGAGTAATGCAAGCATGATTATACGATTCAATTATTCGCTTTCAGCAAATTGTTCACAGCGAACAAAATATGTTATAGGCGCTATCTAGAATTGAAAGAAAGAATAACTTAGAAGCATAGACATAAAAAACAAGACACGTCATATTCATACAAATTGAACGATAAATTTGGCAAGCTCTAAGATCTCATAATGCATGAAAAGGATAGCCATACCAAGCAGAATATGTGTGTATGAATGAGATAGCTATATGAACGTCCCGCGTTATATTCTCCGCGTTACAAGCCCTCTCTTCCCTAACGAACTTACGAGCGAAGTAGCATGCGACGTACTCGTGTACTGTCGCTAGGTTGTCTTCCACACACTTATGTATTTCTGCATTCGCTATCTCACTTACACCATTTGGTTGTGAATAATTGTATTGATTGAAATAATAAGTGATTTGCGTGTACTTCGCATGAAAATAAAATCCACTAAATTTGTTTTTTGTTCCCGAATGATTTTTACACTTGTCAAAATCACAGGAAGGCATTTTATCTCAGAAAAGAGCTTACAGCGATGCGTTTGTGGCAGCTGGTGACAGCTTGTTTGTCAAATGAATGTTTGTGCGAGACTAAACGCAGTAAATCTCAGGTATGCCACGTTGGCCAAGTTTCGCGCAGTTACGCGCGTTGTATCAGTAACGTATCTGCATTATTTAATTAATCTAAGCTTAGAAGCCCAGTTATTGTTTTAAAGTTTAAGCGTTGTAAACATATTGCATGCGCTTAAGAAAATAATCCCATCCGTTATACAATATGCAAAATATTTAAGGGCTTAAATATATTTTGCATGTTGTATAACGGATGGGCGTAGAATAATAATAACAGTGAACTTATATAGCGCAGGTCTGTGATATTTCACCTCAAGTGCGATTCATACTTAATTAATCAAGCTAATAAGACTAACTAGCACGGAGAAAATAATATACAATATGTATACACGTTAAAACTATGTAAAATCATGATCGTTACCAAAAACCGTGAGAGGAAAAGGTTCAGATATGGTTATTACGGTGCATGTATACATCAAAAGATAAAAATAAAAACAATTTACTAGAAGCTAAGGATCTAAAAATTCAGATGAAACGTATTAATTAATATTTTCAAATTATTAAAGTAATGAACTATAAGAAGAAGCATGTAAAATAGAATACCAATTATAGATTAGTGTCAAATCACGTCACGAATCGGGAAAATATGAATGTGAATAAAGCATAGATTCTTAGAATGGTAGTTACTCTTAGTATCACCCTGGTATAAGACCACCGTCGAGAATCGAAACGTTGCTTGAAATACTATTATCCGTGCTTGGCGACCAGATATGAATAGCCAGATACTTCCCAAACTTCATCTTCCCCTTCTCCTTTCCGCACGCACTACCTTCAAACTTACAGCATATCCTAATTAGGGATGTCATAGTCCCACTGGCTCCAGACGGTTAAGAGCAGGAGGACTCTTTTGCGTCATTCACTATAAAAAAATTCAATTTGTACAAAGTTGTGTTGCGTTCCATCCTCTCTATCTTACCCCGCGTGAAAATAAGGCAATAGTTTGTTAGGTCTAGTTGTTTAAACCTCTGTCATATTAGACGTCATCACAAATCACTCTCATATTGACTTTCTGACATTTGAACGGTCCCCGTTAACCACCCATGCTCAGCCTGTCAGCGCTGAGAATAGATAAGGAACAAGATAGAGTTACTCGGCATTTCCGTCCCAATCTACACTTACAAGTGGGACTATGCAGGGCAAAATATGTTGAATTCCGATACAATCGGATGTTGTCTTGATTCTGAAAAATAAACAGAGGTCGACCACGCGTGAGATGGGCTGACGACCCAAACAATAGTTCCAGCTCGAATAGGTGTAAGCTACCGAAATCGTTCAAATTTGAGATATTTAAGGGAAAAAAAGCTTGACGCCTGAAGGTTTTATTTTATTTTTATTTATTTTTAAATATTTTTTCCAGATCTCAGAGAGGGTGATAAAATCTCATAAGTTCCATATAATAAAAAGAAAAAATAATACAAAGAAAAAAAAACAGTACACGATACTATACAGGATTAAATAATAATAATAAGAAATAACAATAATAAAATAAAAATTAAGCTATGTAAAACAGGATTTGATATTACAATTGATATGAAAAATAAACCATCTAAAACCTTGTTGTACCTTGGCTATAAGAGAACAACCGATTGTTGTAGACAATGTTTATTTATACTGGTGATGCGGTAAAGGTTTTAGTTAAATAAAAAAAAAATTAAAAACATTTTGAATCGCCTTTTCCTATGAGTTCTCATTTATATTACTAGCTTAAACCCACGTCGGCAAATCGTTTTTGTTAAATGTCTATCAACATACTGGATCCCAAAATCTCTACGGCGAAATCTCCCTTTGTGACCTTCATCCAGTGTATTTATTTTACCCATTATCACTATTAGTAAGCCTGTATATGGACTTATGAAATGTCAGAAAAATACTCAACTTTTGGTTCATGAAATTGACCAGCTGAAAAAAATACGTGAAAGGGTTATTGCTAAACATGATACATTGTTATTGTTAATGACCCATTGTTGTCGGCTGGTGATAAAAACATGCTTTAATTAGAACGTTAGTGTTATGATGATTAAGTAGCAACAAGCAGCTTGTGTTTCCGTTTTGTCCATTTCCTAATTATACTGTTTGTTGTATTAAACATTATAACTTTTGGGATGGCCTGTCATCGGAGGCTGACTTCCGCTCCTATTCTATGTTACATTATATTTCTAGAGAAATCATCACAAAGTGTTAAACTATTTACCTTTTAATAGCTGTGAACACTACTGAAATATGTTTAAGGACTATTTAGTTTCGGAAATAACCGTACTGCTTTTAGAGTAATACAAACATCACGAGTTGAGATACAATATTGACACGATGAAAAGGAGTTAAATTAGGTGTACAAAATAATAAAAAAGCCACCGCAAAACTGTTAATAGGCAAGGGAAAAACAGGCTTCAACTGCAATAATAAATCAGTTGGACTAAAACGTAAGAATGAGCATGCCTTAAACTTACATAAGATTTAAACAGATTTTTGCGTGCACCAACCGCTGTAATATTAACCGGTTTGTAGCTGAGTGGACAAACGCGTCGGATTCCCATTCGTGCGTAGTGAATTTAATTCATTTGCTGGCTAAGTTTTCCATCATTGCATAAGCAATATCTTGCGCTTATTATGATGGTATTAGGAATTTTCAAAATATTGTCAGAATTTTTGTAACTCGGAAACACTTGTCTATATTTTAATTTATTTTTCTATCTATTCGAATATTAATTTATAAATTTAAGTTATAAATATTTTTTAACTATATTTATTTTTAGATATAAGAAGCTTGTAATGTTCGATTGTTATTATGGTTAAAACTAGAGGTTTTTGATTTAAATAAGGTCGAGTTATCTAAGTTTTTTTTATTATTTTATTTTAGTTGTTTGAACATTAAACTTTACAAAATAATTATGAATAACTCATATACTATCAAACAATAACATAAATAATGGTAATCACTTATATACTAATGAATAATACATACTATTGGATTTTGTGTGGTTTTTACGAACTTTTTTTAATTTATTCATCGCTGTTATTGTTTTTCGTATTGGATTTATTATTTTTTCGTAGTTTGATTTTTTTTGCACTTCCTTGTATTATGTCAAAAACATATTATGGCAATAAGTTCTTTCTTATTTAATATCAATGTGTTTAATGTCAACATCTGTTTCACTGTTAGTTAATTTAGTTCCTCTGAGCTACTTTTGAATATTTATTTCGCCCAAGTATTATTCTCATTGCCCTTTTTTGGAGAATGTGAATCTTTAAAAAAAGTTAACATCAAACTTAAACTTATTTGAGTTAAGCACGAAATAAAATATTGTGTTAATTAGCAAATTTAAATCATTGCCATAACAACCAAAGCTGAGAGCGCGCATAATATATCAAATGACAAAAAACTTTTACCTAATTTAACAGTTGGTTTTGTAATGAATTCGAATTTTCAACCCTTCGACTCAAAGTAAAACTTGTAAACAACTACGCTATGTTGTAAATACCTGTTGCTTTTACTTATTTTCTATTCTAGACTAAAGTTTGTTTTATATTTAGAGACGAATGACAGGGGTGTTTATTTGAACACACGACACAGAGTGACTACGTTACTAAAACTTTATGTATTCGAAATGGGAGCCCGTCGAATTAAATTTATTTTATACAAAAGTTCTGAGCAATTACGTGAAATCGAAAGTTGGCAAATGGAACTGAATGGTGAGACATAGAAAATTGATGTCATCAAATCATCAGTAGTAAATAGTACCATCAGAAAGATATGTAAAAATAGACGTAGGTACTTGCCGCTGCGAATAATAATAATGATTGTCAACTTTGTTAGGAAAAATATATGCTTATACCGACATATTGAAAAAAGGGTGAATGCAGGAAACTCCATTAATGAATGACTGAACGCTCTTGGCACATATAATAAAAGAAGCGAAGCTAGCAGTCCACAATGGAGTACTTATACAAACCCTGAAATATGGCAGTGATGCATGGAACTGGCAGGGAAGGATGGAAGTAGATTGAATGCTGTGAAAATGAGATCCCTGAGACGTATGTGCGTAAAACCATGTATGACCGTGTTAAAAATGTGCATATCAGGAAAAAATGCAAGGCTGATGTAAACGTAATGAATAAGATCAAGAAAGGGATGCTTAGATGGCTTGGGCATTTAGAGTGAAAGAACGAAGGAAGGAGTCTGAAAAGAATGTATGATGTGAAAGTGAATGGAAGAAGAAGTCGGGGCCCCCGAAGAAGACGTGGCACGATCAAATTAATCAAATACTTGAATCGGGTCACGTGAAAAGTCAGAATAAGAGAATGTATGAGATGATGTATTTTATAGTATTTTATTTAGGAAAACATATAGTTGTGTACAATTTTTATATAAATAAGTGTTTATTATGTTGCATTAACCAGTGAAGTTTCCGCTAAAAATGTTTTTTTTTAAACTAAAATGGAGAAAGAAATATTCAAAATTTTAATAATAATTTCAGAATTATAAACGAATAAAAATAAAATAATGTATGAAGTTGAATATAACTGTATAAAAAATAATACATCGTAGAATTTTACCCAAGATGAATAATATAAACAAACAAAAAAATAAATGAAAAGAAACACAACATAATGTGTATAAATGAAAATAGAGACAAATAAATAACATAACCATCTTAGATTTTTTTTTTTTCGAAGGAAGCAAAAACTTGGGGGTGTGAATTGTATTTAAATATAAAAATAAACTTTGTAAAACACTTATCACATCTTAGATATGTAACGCACAGCAGTGGTAGGGAGTTAATAATTTTTCCTTGCTATTTGATTATGTCTCGTAACAGACCTGTGGATAAAATGTGAATGTAGCAAGGAGTGTGTGCCAAGACAGAGTTGTATGGCAGTCCATCCTCCCTACCTACCCCTGTGAGGAAACGGCGTGATGGTTTGTTAGTAAGTCACAACCGTGCCTTCCTTAGGGCATAAGATACACTATATCTGCTCCGATGAAGGAACGGTTACTAACGCCGAAACCGGGCGGGATATTTGCGTTAATAGCTATTAATTGTATTTTTATTATCAACGCCTTGAAGGCTTTATATACGTAGACATATTTTCAGTTGTGCAAAGAAGTAAAATAAATTAATAATACAATAAAAATGTTAGTAGGTACAATGTTAGTATATATTATAATTACAACGTAGGTTTTACAATATGAATTACACTATCATAGTTAATTGCACAAAATAGTGTAATACGTGTTTAATACATTGCACAATAAATTAAAATGCAGTTAGTGGATACAATGTAAGTATTTAATTGCAGCGTATTGTAGTTACAATTAGTTTTATTATTATTGAAGATTGCAAAAAAAAAATAATAACAAGATTATAACTATAGTTGGTACTATGTAAATAGGAAGTAATAGCGCAATGAGTAGGAGGTTGATTTTAAAGTAGTAATTATTACTATAAAAGTTGCAAATAAATAACAAAAACTTAATAGTTTTATTAAAGACATTCAAATAAGCTATTTTTTATTTGGACTGGATTGGAGTGTTGTAACGTTAAACATCTATTGAACCATGCTTATTAACTAGTCTCTGGAGCCTTTTAATGGGCGAATTTTAAAATACATTTTTTTAGATGTAGAAACATAATACAGTGTGTACCAAGGGTTGTAAGGCTTGTGAAATTCGGGACGTCTAATCTACCATTTGCTATTTTTAAAATACATGATAAGTCGCTCACTGTGCGTCTTGATGATAAATCGGTTAGATTAAGTAAGTCCAATGTTATTAAGGTTATCAATTGGAATACATAACTTATAATTAATAAATTTGAGAAACTTATGCTGCACTCTTTCTATATTTAGTTGGTAAATCTTATAAAATGGGGCCCAGACTGTAGAATTATACTTTTGGTTGGGTCTCACCAACCAGTATACAATAATATAAAGGAATTCAATAATTTTAAATCTTACACCACTATCAAAATGAAACCCAAATATTTCATGGCATTTTTAGTAATTTCATTTATATGAGGAAAAAAAGTTAGTTTACTGTCAAAAAATATAACAAGTTCCTTTATTTACTCAATTCTTTTTTAAGTAAATATTATGCTATTTTAATTCGTAATGAGATTTTCAATTTAGAAAAAAGTTATCGTTTTTCAATATTGAGGAACAATTCATTACGAGCACACCACTATTGTAGCCTCACAAGATTTTATTGCAATACGTAACAGTCATTGAGAGCAGTAATTATTTTGTTCACTTTTAGATCATCAGCAAATAAAAGTATCATAACTCTATCGAATACGGTAGTAATGTCGTTGATACACAAGGAAAATAATACTGGTCCCAAATGTGACCCCTGTGGAACGCCGCTGAAGATTTCAAACTGATGTGAAAAGTGCGAATTGAGTTTAATTGATATTTATATTTTATGTTAATAGCTTTCAAACCATTTTAAAATATTTCAGGTTATTCCGAGGGTACTTAATTTATGTATGAGAATTTTTTGTGAGACTTTGCCGAAAGCCTTAGTTCAGTCTGTATAGGCACACTACTTTAATTTGAAGACGCTTATGCATATTATTAAATATTTTTCCTAGAAAATCATTAAGTTTGTAAGAGTGGACCTTTTTTCCGTGAAACCATGTTGTCGATGAGAAATTACTTTATCTGTCAGGCGAGAGTTAAGAAAGCAGATCAGATTAAATTATTTTCCGAATTGATGACTGAATGATGATGGTCTGTAGTTTGAAATATAAGATTTATTTCCGTTTTTAAAGATAAGAGACAAATTATTTTTTTTCCATTCTTGAAAGAGGTGCCAGTTTTTAAAGACAAGTTAAAAAGTAAGTTAAATGTAATGTATAAAACGCTATAAGTTAAACAAAGATAATAGTGATTTAATAAAATCAATTTTTTATCTCTATTCCACCATTTTTTTTATTGAAACCGGACCGGTTTCGCCGTGTTACGAGTATCTTCAGACTGGTACTATTTAAAGTGAATCTTCGGTACATAAATATCCTTTTTTTCAGTAGTCCAATATTAGGTGTACTTTTTGTGAACTCATACAAAAATCTCATTATTCCTTAATTACCTTCTCAGTTGGCGTTTTGCCTCTTTTATTTCATATCGTCTCTCTCTTTCTCTTTGTTACTTTGTTGTAATTTTATATGTCATTCTTTTGTTTGTTCTCTTATTTTATTTTGCGTACACGTTGTAATTTTTGTTTAGGTTACGTTTGTATCCTGATGATGCTTAGGCTAAACAAAACCAGTCGGTCGTAAAAATTAAATTAAAATCTATTGTGTCATACAAAGTTATTATTTCATTTTCCTTTACATATAATATTTTTGTTCGGAATGGACGGTTATTGGGTCTTTATCATATTGAATATCTGCGACTTATCAGGTATTTTGTTTTATTGCTGAAGGGAGCGACTTGATAATAACATTCAAATGTACCTTTCAGTGGTTTTATTACCATCTGGGAGACGGATTACATAGTGATGATATAGAAGCATCTTTTGGGTTCTTTTAAAATGTATGCGATATACGAGTATAAATTGTTGTCAGCTTTATTTATCAAAGTTGGCCATTTTTTAATATACTATTTTTAAATAATTGTAACTAAATCCCACCGCGAATTAACAGTTTCAAATTAGAACTAATATAGATAGTGATATTGTTATTAAAGTAAAAGTAAGCAGTATGACTAATTCACTATATTGAACAAAATATTCACAGTGCGACTAAAAAAAATTTCTCTCACAGAAGGATCGGAACAAAAATGATGTACGAGGCCTGTTCAAAAGAAAAGGTGAATTTTGAATTTTCGCGGGCAGTGTACATTTGATTATCGATTTTTTTTTGTTATGTTGGTACACATATGCTTATAATATGTTAGCATTATCAGCCATTCTGTAATAGTGGTTTGTTTTTGACAACTAGAAAGGTTAGTCACGTTTTTGTGTGTTTTTTGATTTTGAAAAAAATGAATCAAAGAATATGTATTAAATTTTGCGTTAAAAATAAAATAAAGTGCTCCAACGCACTTAAAATGTTGACTGTGGCATTTGACGAGTCTACTTTGTCTCAAAAAAGTGTTTATAAGTGGTACAAGCGCTTTACAGAAGGCCGAGAAGATGTTAATGACGATGAGCGTCCTGGAGTTGTGGAAAAACAAATCATGAATTTTATTCTTGGATCCATTTTTTTCAAAAAGGAAAAAATCGAAGAACACACAAAAACGTGACTAACCTTTCATCCAGTTGTCAAAAACAAACCACTAATCAAAAATGGCTAATAATGCTAACATATGATAAAAATACGTGTACCAACGTAACAAAAAAAATCGATAGTCTAATGTACACAGCCCGCGAAAATTGAAAATTTCCTTTTTCATTTGAACAGACTATGTATCTATTTTTTTGTGCTTTACATACAATTATAATTTGCAACAGCATTACTTGTCATTTTTCAAATCTCAAACGCGCTTTGCAGTAATGTATAACCAATTGCCATTGACACTCTTCGAAATCAACCTGAAAATTGGTTGTCACTATCAGAAAACCATTAATTTTTAATGAGATGTCGTGAAGAGTCTCTACACTTGCCCGTGAGACGTATAAAGTATAATTGTACAGGGGTTTTTCTCAACGTTCCGTGAGTTTGATGGAGCAAATGATAGGTAAACACCTTTTTACACGACATCTTTTTGTTGTGAAAGTTGAACTTGTAGTATTTTGGAACCATCAAATGGTAATAACGAAGATATGTCGAGAAATTAAGTGAGGGTTGAAGAAAAAAACCTTTTTTGTTTTTACGTGAATACTGCACAAAAGTCCCAACTGCTCCCAACCGTCTAGAGCCAGTGAGATTTTGGCATCCCCAAATAGGGTATGTTGTGAAGCTGAAGGTGGTGGGGAGGGGAAGGAGATTGGGAAGAGAAAGGTTGGGAAGTACCTGGCTATTCAGATCTGGTCACCAAACACGGCTAAAGCCGTTTCAAGCAACGTTTCGATTCTGAATGGTGGTTTTTCACCAGGGCGATTCTTAGATTATCTACCGCTCTGGAACGTGCCGTAAATATACACTTTTTATTATTTTTACATGAAATAAATGTGTTATGACACTTATTAATTAAATAAAAGTTATTGGCGCACGCCGGGTTTGAACCCGTGAGCTTTGGATTCGTAGTAGAGCGTCTTACCACTCGACCATGGAAGCCGTCAAAGTTCGTTGAAGTAACTGGCTATCTAGATCTGATTACCTGACTAACTAGCCATCAATTATTTTTCTTTATCTTATTAACATTATGTTGTATTTTTTATTTTTATTTTGCTTGTATTTATCACTTTTCTTACATTATTTTAGAATTTTTTTTTAACTAGTTTAATCTCAAAATGTTGTTAGGCAATTATTATTAGTGTTATTTTTTTTTCCATTTTGTTTAAAAAATATATTATTAGTGGAAACTTCACTGGTGAATGCAACATACTTATAACTTATCAACCAAAATATGTATAAAACTGTATGTTTTCTTAATAGAATTAAATTAAATTACGCCGTTTCGCTGCAAGGGTAGGCAGAGAAGACCGACCGCCATATAACTCTGTTTTGGCACACACTTCATTTACATTCATTCATCGTCTCATACATACTCTTCTGTTATCCTGATTCTTCACATGGCCCCACTCAAGTATTTGATTCACTTGATCGTGCCATGTCTTTCTTGGGCGTCCCCGACTTCTTCTTCTATTCACTTTCGCATCATATATTATTTTCACACTCATTTCTTTGTTCATTCGCTCTACTTGATCCAACCATCTAAGCTTCCCTATCTTGATCCTATTTATTACAATTATATCCGCATTGCATTCTTTCTGCAGCATTCAATCTACTTTCATCTTTCCTCTGCCAGTTATATGCCTCACTGCCATCTGGTTACCTTATACTGTGAAAGCCATTAAAATACGTGTTTTGTACCTGCATCGTGATATCCTACCATGCCCACATTGACAGTATATTTTACTTCGGAACAAAGTACAAATAAACTGTTAAACGTCGATTTATCTCAAAATCGACATAAGCTTATAGTGGCAGATTCTCTCGTGGTATTGCCCTGGTAAAAGACCACCATTGATAACTATGAGTATATGAGCGTTGCTTAAAATGGTTTTAGCCGGGATTAGTGGGCAGATCTGGATAACCAGGTATATCCTAACCTCCCCTTTCCCCACCTCCACTTCCGTTCTCTTTTCAACTTCGATTTTCAACAAACCGTGATTTAATAAAAAAGGGACATCTTGCAAGAGCTTCCCTGTTTGTGTAGTGTACATACGAGTACAAGGCAATTGTATCTCAACCCAGCTGGGCAACGTTGTTAGGCGGGTTAAGGTAGGGGCTGTGGGATTGGATTTGTGAAAGCGGACCGTGAAGAGGCCCGGATCAAATGAAGGAGAAAATTCAAGAGCCTTTAGTTCGTTCCATACGAGTCGACTTAGACAAAAACAAGTCGTAAAAACAACCCGTTCTCATGACGCCGATATAAATATGTAAACGGTAGTTTTGCTCACATCTGTCAAGTTTAGCGCACGTGCCTGGCGCGCAGTGGATCAATGCTGCTAAGTTTTTCGAGCAAGTTTCATTGAAATACCCGTAGAACAGAATAAGCATACCGAAGTGGCGTTTGTGCATTAGATATGGTAATTAATGTTAGCAATGGATTATCAATCAGACGAATCACCCTCCTTTGCAAGTCAAGCAGGTTTTTAAGTATTTGGGAGCTCCATCCTAGAAATATCTACCAAAGTCAACTGTTGGACGTTCTTAAGATTTATTATGATTATAATATTCATAGATATTACAATTACAATATATATACATGGCCTGTCCAAGAGAAAAGGTGAATTTTGAATTTTCGCGAGCTGTGTACATTCGATTACCGATTTTTCTGTTTGTTGTGTTGGTACACATATTTTTATCATACGTTAGCATTATCACCCATTTTGGATTAGTGGTTTCTTTTTGACAACTGGAAAGGTTAGTCACGTTTTTGTGTGTTCTTCGATTTTTTTACATTTAAAAAAAAATGGATCAAACAATAAAATCCATGATTTGTTTTTCCAAAACTCCAGGACGCTCATCGCCATTAATTTCTCGGCCTTCTGTAAAGCGCTTGTACCACTTATAAACACTTTTTTGAGACAAATTAGACTCGCCAAATGCCACAGTCAACATTTTAAGTGCGTTGGAGCACTTTATCCCATTTTTAACGCAAAATTTAATACATATTCTTTGATTCATTTTTTTCAAAAGTAAAAAATCCAAGAACAAACAAAAACGTAACCTTTCCAGTTGTCAAAAATAAACCCCTGTACAGTGTACTATGTACACAGTCCGCGAAAATTCAAAATTCACCTTTTCTTTTGAACAGGCCTCGTATATATATATATATATATATTTAAATTATTGATAAAAACATCGTCGGATTTTAAATCCGAAACCTGGTACCGTTCTACCAAGGTGCTCATCAATATGATATGTAAACATGAAGATATTGATGATTAAATACATATTTTTAACTTCGGAACTATTTATTTAAGGTTTTTTTACTTCAGTTTTGATTTAATTCGTTGAGGGTGTTTCCTTTCCTAAAGATAACTTTCTTAATGTGGGCATAAGAGAAGCTCTATAAATTTATTAATTAAAAGTTATAACTTAGTTTTGGTATTTATTAGGATATTTGCGACAGAAAAACCAGAAGGTAGGTTGAAAGGTTGGCCAATAATAATTAATTAATAATAACTGTGGCGAAGGCAAAAATTATCGCTTAAAAAGTTTCTTCGTAAAAACATGAATCAGAGTATGCGAACGACAAATTTGATATACATGGGGTTTTCGGATCGATACTATGGTACTTCAAACCTTTTACCGAAAAGTGGAATGGATAGATATCAGATGTTACGCTTTCTAGCTGTTTCCGAAAAAGAAAGATTTTTATATTAAATGATTTAGCAGATAGGTCACGCATCGGGGGAAAAAAATTGAGTGCCTTCAAAACTCAAATACAAGCCACAATTTATTTATTTATAAACTAACCGACTATTGTCTAACCACAAAAAAAATACATAACACGAAATAGGAAAAAAACAGCTACAGAGAAAGAACAGCACCTACATAATATTTTATTGGAGCAATGACAAAAATAGGACGAAATATACATTAGAAAGAACATACAAGTCGAAGCAAAAGTCAAGCGAAAGCTTTGGCAGAGTCGTAAAAGATGACAAAAATCATTCAGACTGGTACCGAAAATTTCAAGACCATGCCTTGAGTTAACAAGTCTCGACATTCTCGACAGTAGAGAATGATACCCGTAATTAGTAGAATGATGATTGAGGAATAACAGTTCATTGTTTCTGAGTCTACGGCAAGTCTACAATTCAAGCCTTTGAATTCCAATATGTTTTTTCTTATTTAAATGTGTTTTAATATTTTTTTCTAAAACTTCTGCTAAGAACCGCATTCAGAGAAACTTTATTGGTTTTTATTTATAAAGCTCGAATCGTAAATAACGTTGTTAAAAGAAAATTTCCACGAAGTTCCCTTTGTGATGTTATGTCAAAAAGACTAAACCTTTCTTGTTGCTTTATTGTGTGTGGGAGGCTAATTCTGTACTTATTGCTTTATTAAGGGTATAGTTCAGTAGCAAACAAACACTTGCTTATATTGCCTGATGACACTTAGGTGATATTTATGGAGCAAACGAAAGTCAGTGCTTATAATGAAGTGCTTCTTTTACGCCTGTTAATATTCTAATAATTCATTCGAAGGTTTGAGTACATAGCAAAATAAATAATGTTCTTGTTTACATTTTTTACGTTAAAAAATTGAAATATTGAGTTCTCAAATACAAATATGAGTCAACTAAAAGGTCTAACTAAATTAATATTTTTTTACTTTTGTTCTTTTCGTGATTTGAAACACTTTATTGTCACTTGAAAAATAAACTAAGTGAATTGGACTATATGGTGCACTGTTATATCAATATCTGAGCATTTGGTCCTGATTTTAGAAAGTTTAAATTTACAAACATATCTGTTTCATATTATTTTAGCGTTAATATATTTGGTTAGGTCATTAAGTATGAAGTGCACTTGAGGTGAAGTATCACAAAACTGTGCTATGTAAATGCACGGTTGTTTTTAATTTTCCCTTGAAGAAATTAGATAATTTAGGCACAACAAGTTCGTTTTTCAGAAAAGTCTTTTTCGTCCTTTTTTCCCTCTTCCCTTCGCTCATAGATTTATCAAGAAAAAACAGGTAAGTGGTAATTTTTTTTGGAACATTTTGGTTACCATGTTTTGTTATATATAAATGGAAATATATATTTTTTTTTTTAAATTTCATGTTGTTTTGTATCTAAGCTTTACGAAGATTCTCACTGTTTATTTATTATGTAATTATTTATTAACCATTAAAACAAAACTAAAAAAGAAAGTTATGAAAATTGGTAAGACGATATTTTTTCATATTTTATTTGCTAGGAAGATAAAACATATACACGAAAATATATTAAAATACAATTTTAGCCAAAAGCTCTACTACACACATTTCAGATACCATAGCGAAATTACTTTGATACCATAAGTAGAATTAGTATAGAGAAAGCAGACCTCAAATAAATTGTAAGAGTATTGCAAATGTACGCACGTTTGATCGTTGGAATGTATTGTTATAAGTTGGCCACTAAGCGGTTATGCGGTTGACAAATGATTCAAAAGTTTTTTTCTGAATAGTTCGAATTCTAAGATTCATATTGAAATTTTGAAATATTATCAGTGCGCCCATTTTTCAAGAGAGATTTCCTAATTATAAATCGTTCTATTTACCAACCTCATGTTCTAAATAAAAAGCATATTTTCACGATGGGGTTATGAAAATAATTTTCTTTTCAGAGAAAACAATTATTTTCACGAGGCAAAACAAACTTTGCTCCAATCTACGATTCCTTTGTTGTTTTAATTTCAATATACTCGTACGTAAAGCTCAAACAGAGCTTTATACAATAAAACAACATGTTTTTGGGAAAAAAAAAATCGTTTTTGCTGAAATTATGTTGTAGCCACCCTCCAAAATCCTAGAAATACCTGTATAAACTTTTGGATCGATATTGACTACTGTATGGTTCATTGTTATCGTTTGTATGTCTTGTGATTATTATTAGCTGTGCTACCCAACTTTTCCGGGACTTAGAATCGTGAATAAAATAATTTAATATTCGTAAAAGGCATTTACTTTGTGGCTTGCCATATTTATAAATAAAACAGGAAAACTTTGTTTGTAACCACTTTTATTATTCAATATTATGTCGACTGGTTTTGGAAGCACTCTTCCATCATCAGGACAGTATTAAAATTAATTTTAATATTGTACTAATGATGAAAGTGTGCTTCCGAAACCGCTTGACATAATATTGAATAATAAAAGTGGTTATAAACAAAGTATATCTGTTTCATTTATAAAATGATTTGATTTCATCTGATATTTCTCTGAAAATTGTTTGCACGTTAGCAAGGGGTAAAGTTACAAGTATTATGTAAAAAAATGATTAACGATTTTATTTTTTCACTCCAGTACCCTAAGAAAAAAATATAACTCTTTGAAAATATATGAAAAAGCTAAATGGCACCTTGTCCAATTTTGTAGAATTGAATAATTACAATTTAATTGATATTATTTTAAAGAAATGAAAAATAACTTTGTATAAAACCACGGATATTATTTCAATTTTTATGACCGGCTGGCTTTGCTTAGCCTAAGCATCATCAGGGCACAAAATTGAACTAAACAAAAGTACAAAGTGTTTGAGTATATATACACACAGAGGGAGAACAAAATATAAAATAAACAGAACAATAAGAAAATAAGAGCATTAATTTCTTCAATAATTGTAAAGTTCTCTTTGGCACCATTTTTATGTAAATTAATTAACACTTTTTATTGACTTATCAAAACGTTTCAAGACTCAAAACTTTCTCAGTATTCAAAGGATATCATTTAAATTTAAAAATAAAACAAATACTTTTTATTAAACTACCTTATGCTAACCGTAGTGGTAGATACTCTTAAGTATCGCCCTGGTGAAAGACTACCGTTAAGAATCGAAATAGCTTTAACCGTGTTTGGTGATCATATCTGAATATCCAGGTACTTCCCAACTTTCCCTTTCCCTCCCCACTACATTCAGCCCCACAAATTTTCGATGCCATGGTCCTGGTTGAGAGGATTTGGGACTCTTGTGTGGTATTAACTAAAAAAAAAAAAACAATTATTGCCAATGTTTACCAGGTTTTACTACAACTCATTTATATAGCGCCATTTTCGTGAAATATTACTTCAAGGTAAGTAATAACTAAGTAATTGCTTTATTTTTATATGATAATTTCATTATTGATAATTGAAATAATAACAATAATCTTAACAACGTAAATATGAAACAGAAAAAGTAACGGTCGCGACAGAGACTTGAACTTGGAACATCTACTCTATCCGAGAGTAACGCTTCTGCCAATTGAGCTACCGAGACAGTATAAGAAACTGAGATTTTTAATCGAACTCATTCTTCATTTGAAAAAAAATCAATATATTTATTTTTTTAATCTCGGTGGCTCAATTGGCAGAAGCGTAACTCCCGGATAGAGTATAGTTTCCGAGTTCGAGTCTCGGTCCCGACCGTTATTTTTTCTATTTCATATTTAAGTAGAAGATTATTGAAATTATTTTAATAATACATATAAAAATAATACGCACAAAAGTTTTAAAGTTAATTCTAGTTTAGTTATAATATCACTTTACAAAGCGTATGCTTGACATAAAAACTTATTACTTAAATGTTCCATAGACATTAAATTGGTATTGTGAGCTTTCAGTAATTACTCGCATTGAGGTATAAAATTTATTCCGACAAGTAGTACACATTTTGTTTATTCAGAAGCCATCGTTTCGGAGTTTTTGTTGTTTCAAACAAATAAACTGATTTCTGTTTTTAATATATTTATTTATTTATTTTATTGTATACGCCCGAGAGGGTTTTACATTAAAAGGTTTGCAATTGACAGTAAAAAAATGAGAATTATATGCACAAACAAAATAAGGAATGGTTGTAGAGTAGTAGAAAATAGTGTTTGAATACATAAAAAAAAGATTATTGATTAAAGAAATATGATGTTATAGCCTTCTTGTATCTACATTCCGTGCAGTTAAATACATCAGCCACCTCTGCGTACGTATTACCAACTACATGCACTCTAGGTACAAGCGAGTATCTAATAGACTCAGTCCTGATGTTGTTGTTGCAGCTAAATAAATTTTTGAATCGAGTAGTTTTCTTTGGTATGTAAAACGAAATAAGGTTCAATAAATCAGGGCTGTCTATAATACCATTGTCAATTTTATAAATGAAAGTCAAGTCAAAAATAATTCTTGAATCTGAATGTTTGAATATATTTCATTCTTTCATCAAGTAGTTATAGTTAATATTTTCAATAGGTAGATTAAGTTTATAGTTTATGTATCAAAGAAATTTATGTTGAATTTATTTGTTGTAATCGGAGTGGATTTTATAGTAAGGGGACAAGATAGAAGAATTATATTCCACTTGACTACGAACTAAAGATGAATACAATATTTTGAGTGTAGAAATATTCCTCAAGTCTCTGTCATTTCTGAGAATGAAGCCAAGCATTCTTAATCCTTTGGTTGTAATTGAGTTGATATACTCCTGTCAATAAAATCAATGATCTTGGTATTATTTTAGATACTAAATTAAATTTTATTTTACATTTTATTTTATTTTTTAAAAGAAAGACAAACATTCCCGGGTTACAAATAACCTGACAATATTTGAAAAACTCTTACTGCCATCATAAGAAGCGGTAGATGTTGCTTGTGCAACGGTGGAGGAATTAGCCAGCAGAGGAATTGAACACACGACGCCCGGGTGGGGATCCGACGCGTTTGTCCACTCAGCTGCCGACCGGTCTCTGTATTTTGAGAAAAGTTTGGCTTTGTCTCTCTATTTTGAGAAAAGTAGGCATTCCATTTGTATGATTTATTTACATAAACGTGGCAGTTTTCTAGACTCAAATGTCATGTTAACTAAGAACATAGCGTTAAATGTTAAATAGTTGCTCTCAAACTTGTCCATTGCAAACCTTGTAAGGCTTATTTTCAAGATTATAACTTTCGTTAAATAATTTTCTCATTTTTGCATAATTCCCGCGCTTCTTTGAAGTCCCAACACATTATAAATAATCCTTCCATGTTAGCGTTGAAAACATTTGTGTAACGCAGAAAATTTTGATAGACCAATTATTATTCAAGACGGACTTCATAAAATCAAACGTTCAAATAGTCCAATTGAAATCAAACGATTTAACCAAAAGGTTCGGATGTAAAGTAAATGTCTCAATAAATTTTTCACGGTTCGAGTGATTTTTTTATTAGGTGTCAATTTACATTTATCCTTCCAGGTTTTGTGCGTGCAAAGTACCCAAATTTCAGAACGTCGGTAATAGCAAAATGAACGTGAGGAGACTTGGAATATTCTAATCTCAAGATATGGACGTTTTAGAAATAAGACAATACTTTAGAGTCAAAAGATTTGAACCGTATGCTTTCGATGAATAGAACACGAGCTAATTGAAAATACCCTTTGTCTCATAAATTCAATTTATATGTAAATTTTCAAATAACTTTCTGTATTTGCTTCCTGTAATGAGGATTATGTAAATATAACGACATCTATCCACTTGAAGAATAATTTTGAAAATTTCTCATTTAATCGACTTAATTTTTGACAAAAGTCAGCATTCGCTGTGAGCGGTGGAGAATGTGTTTATTTGAAGGGTCTTTATTGCAAAGAATTGCAAAAGGAACAGTTTAAAATAAAATTTGAAAAAAAATGCAGTGGAAACTCTTCTGACTGCAAATATACATATTTCACTGTGTTACATACATATTTACTCGAAAAAAAGGATAACTTATAAATTTATAACGGTGATTTGATGTGCTATATTAAAATATTAGATAACCTATGTTTAAACTTGTCATTTTTAATGCTGAGTTTTCTTTTCACTGTCCCATAGTTTGCTAAGCTGAATCGGCTTATCTTTATTAACTTTTTATTATTATACTCTTAAAAATCATAGCTCACTCAACATGTTCAGAGTTTCAAAGTTATTTTGGTATTTTCTTAACAAAGCTTTAAAATATCGAGAAATACAAATTGGATTAACCCACATAATTTGTAAAATTTTATCCAGTGCATGCTTCGTAAAATCCCATTCGCAACTTGTGCAAATGAAATAAAATCGTTTCTCGGCATTTTTTCCAAATTAAATCTTTTTTATGATGGAATAGTTGTTACAGATTTTTTTTTTAAATCTTCAAACCATTTATTTTTATGGTAATTATAATGCTTGATGTAAACTGTAATAATCAAATAAAATAGTATTAATAATGTAATTTTTAATAACTTTATTATATCACATAATATTATTATTTTCATGCCGAGCTTCTAAGAAACTTCAGGAGATAGTCGCAAAGTTATTTAACCCATGTTAAAATAACTTTCATATGTTTGTATTTTGAGCTATGAGCATTTAAAAATATAGTTCTTAATTAACCTTTAGACGGTATGTTTATAGGCAATCCATTAAAATTAGCATACAAAAACACAAACGTAAAAACATGTTATTTAATGAAAATGTGTTTTCGTTTTTAAAAGTTATATTTTTTTAATAAGCGTATTTTTAATATATAAAAATGAACAATATCGTCACTGAAATCTCTTAAAGGCTGAAGTGCCATTTTGGGAGGCTTACACCAGAGCAATTTAAGGTTTTTTTTTGTTTAACGATAAAGGTCTTCACTACCTGGTTGGATATTGAAAAAAAGTTAACTCAAAGCTTTCAATGAGTTACCTGAAGCAACAAAAAGCTAAAAAAATTCTAAGCTTGTGTCGCTTGAGTCAAACCCTCTCTCAAATGGTAAATATTTTTAAGATGGCTGAAGAACCACAAAAGTCTTCAGAATCAAACGAGAGTCAGAGCATTCAATGCAGAAAAAATAACTTATCAAAACTGAATATTTAACTAATTTTTGACCGGTGATTTATTTATTTTGTCATTTATTAATTGAAACAGTTTTGTTTTGCGTTTTGCGTTACAGTTAGATCTGAATATCCAGGCACATCTCAATCTCCATCTTATTTTCTCCCACACTTTTCATGCTTCATTTTTTATCATAACATTCCTCAAATTTAGGTTATTACAGCTCCACTTACTTCGGACAGTTAGAACTCTTATTTACTTATTAAACGATTTTAATAACACGATTATACGCCAAACTGTAAAAAAATAAAAATTATAATAGTACAGAAAAGTTACATAAGCAATAATCATTGATAAATAAAACAATAAAAAAAAGTATTTTATATAACAGGAATATATTATGTTGTGAATAAAAGGAGAGTAAATAGCTCTACATACGATCCCGTATATCTATACGTGTACGTATAATACACAAACACTTCCTCGCTTAAGTATAAGAAGAAAGCCACAACTAGGCTTTCTGATCAACAACACTAATGGCGATCAACAGGACAAAACCTTTGAAGAACAAATGCTTTCACATGCTTAGAGATGGTGAACGACTCTCGTATACCTACCTTGGCTTGTCTATAAGTGGTGAAGGAGACTGAAACAGAAATGTAAATAAGGATCTGCACGTCGAAAGATGTCATGCGCAATATGCAAAAGATATTGAGTTATTAACCCTTATGTAACAGAAGAAAACTACACCTTTTTAAAATTGATATGAAGGTTTCTTTTGCAGTTTATAATTTGCTGAAGTTTGCTGGACCACCTTTATGACGTAATACATTTCGACTCGGTTCAAGACTTGGAAAAGTGGATGGGAATTTCACCCAGTACCATCTTTCCTCGGGGTTTTTAATTTAGTAGGTGAATGAAAATAGTACAAAGGATACAGGTGATGTACTTTGATCACAACAGTGCATCATGTTTAAAATTAAAAATAAAAGAAAACGTCTGTGTAAGTCCAATACCGCGTATGAATCAAAATACGTTTTTTGGCACTCTCAGTTGAACGGCACAAGCCGCATATATTGGCATATTCAAATTTTGAAATTAAGCAATCGAATGCGTACACTCGGTTAAAGTAAATACAAAAAAGCAATCAAGTTCGCTCACATACCACCCTCCACATATCTAACGGTTATGTTTAATTGTTCATTTGCACTATTGTGGAGAAGTCAGGAAGTTTCAGTCGGTTAAACTTACTGGAACATTAAAAAAAATCTGTGTTGAAAACCGAAAACCGGGTACTCTTTTAGTTAAATTTGTAAAACGTAACTGAAAACGGTAAACTTTGAAATCACTCATATCATTACACATATTTACTACATCTAGATCGATCCCCCCCCATGTCCTTCATTTTCCTCAACCTTTTAATTTTTAATTTTATTTTTATATGAATACCGCACAAGAGTCTCAACCTCTCCCAACCGTCTAGAACCAGTGAGACTATGGTATCCCCAAGTAGGGTATGTTGTGAGGCTGAAGGTAATGGGGAGGGGAAGGAGATTGGGAAGAAGAAGGTTGGGAAGTACCTGGCTATTCAGATCTGGTCACCAAATACGGCTATAGCCATTTCAAGCAACGTTTCGATTCTGAATGGTGGTCTTTCACTCTTAAAGTATCTACCACTCTGGAACGTGCCGCAAATATACTTTTTATTATTTTTATATGAATTAAATGTGTTATGACACATATTAATTAAATAAAATTTATTGGCGCACGCCGGGTTTGAACCCGCGACCTTTGGATTCGTAGTCGAGCGTCTTACCACTCGACTATGGAGGCCGTCAAAAATAAAATATATAAATTTAAATATACTGATGTGAAATTTATAAATTTATGTTTCTTATTTTTTTAATTGACATGTTTTTCTTTTAAATCATATCGTAATTTCTTGTTCATTTTTTTAAATGAGTTTCCCTTACTTACAGTATTAGTTCACCTGTATATATATAAACACTTAAGTAAAAATAAATTAATATTAATACTACTTAAATAATATATTAATAAAAATAAACAATAATATTTGGATGATTTTTATAGCGCCGTTTTTGTGAAAAATCACCTCAAGGGCGCTGTACAGATCTTGACCTAGTATGTATGTAAACTGTTGGTCACCCAACCAAATAAAAAAAATAAAAATAAATTAAGGTCAAGGCACAACAAAGACCACTAAGATGAAACTTGTTTAGGCGCTGATTTTTCACTATAGTTAAATACGGTATGTCAAAACGGACACATAGAGTCAGCCAAAAGAAACGGATAACGCCTTCGAACTGTGGTGCCGGAGAAAAGTACTCAAAATTCTGTAGACCACTAGGCGTACTAACCTTTCTTTCTGGAAGGACTACAATAGGCTATCAACGGTCTGCCCACAGCGTAGCCTAAAATATTTTGGACACGTCGCTCGCCAAACAGAGAATTCTAACCGAAGAAACTCATAATCATTGGCAAAGTGGAAAGTTGAAGAAGCAGAAAAAATCACAGATGCGTTGGAGTGATCGAATTTACAGGCGTCCAGAATGTTGGTGTTCCCGGTCATCCATGCAGCGCAAGACTGCGAAGAGTGGACAAAAATTGTTCACCAGGTCAATTAGACTAGGAGTTACGATCATTCGCAATGATGCAGCGACTAAAGAAGAAGACAAATAATTCAAAAGGTTCTTTGAAAAAAACAAAAATTGTAAATTTATACTTTATTTTTAACTTAAATACCGCACAAGAGTCTCAACTGTTCCCAACGGTCTAAAGCCAGTGAGACTATGGCATCCCCAAATGGAAGTAGTTATTCAGAAAACATCCAACCGGGGTATGTTATGAGGCTGAAGGTAGTGAGGGAAGAGATGAGGAAGGGAAAGGTTAGAATGTACCTGGCTATTCAGATCTGGTCATTAAACACGGCTAAAGCCATTTCAAGCAACGTTTCAATTCCGAATGATGGTCTTTCATCAGGGCGATAATTAGAGTATCTACAACTCTGGAACGTGTCGCAAATATGGTTTATTTTATTTTATATCAATTAAATGTATTATGACACATATTATTAAAATAAAATTTATTTGCGCATGCCGGGCTTGAAACCGCAACCTCTGGATTCGTAGTCGAGCGTTTTACCACTCGCCCATGCAGGCCGTAATACAAACTTTTATATAAACATATATTTTGTGCGATATAACATAAATAGAAAAGAACCTAACGTTTTAAGGGATAGTTTTCTTTTTTTTTTTTAAGTACTAACCGCATTTTAACTACAAAAATATTTACCATTAGTAAGATCTAGCGGTGTGACCGCTTTGAAAGAACTACTTCTTTTGACAACAGTTCCTACTTCATTCATTGTTCATTGAACAAATACTTCAATTGAAGTTGGTAGTTCATTTTAGCGTTCATTCATTTCATTGAACAAATACTTCAATGAAAGTTAGATTGTAAAGAACTAGTTCAATTTGCAGCAGTACAATTGTGAAGGTAATCTTCAAAGCCTATAAAAAAGTACTTCAAACTAAAAGAACGTGATTTTGATTTTGGCGAGGAACCGGTTCCAGTTCTTTTCAATTTGAAATCTCTACCGACTAGTACGTGTTTTTTCGGCGAAGAACCGGTTCCAAAAAGAACTGAACAAATAACCGTATAAATTCAAATCTCTTTTTTGCGAGGTTGACTTCAATTGAAGTGTTCATTTTAAAGAACTAGCAATTCGTGAAGCATTCACAAAACATTGAAGTTTCTTGAAAAAATCGTCGTGCTCTCAAATGATAATAACAATAATAATAATATTTGAACGATTTGTATAGCGCCGTTTTTGTGAAAAATCACCTCGAGGAACCTCTGATATCAATATTTGCCACACGAACGTGCTTAAGTTTAAAATACTAATACGTATGTAACGAGTACCGTCTTATAGAACAATGCACTCTTGTTATTGGAAAATATATTTCTGTAAATGAACATTTGAAATCAAAAAACATAAAAAAAATATTCGGTTACTTTCCAAAAGCGTGGCTAAGTTCTGGTCTCGCAGTAGATTTTTCAACTACGTGCCTGAGATGCAAACGTTCCTAAATTTAGTTCGCACGCATTGCCTTTAACTATTCATTTGCCAAAAAGGTTATGGTACTCAGTATTACTAATGGCGTTTCCTATCATTACTGTCTTGAAGGGTTTCGCAAACCTCGATACTGGATGACATTGTAAGTATCACTTTTATGGTCCTATTAAAATAAATTGAACAAACAACTAAATATAATAATACTAACAAAAAAACAAACGAAAAGCATTGAAGATATTTCCAGTAGGAAAAAGCTATTCAGAATCGCTGTCGCGTCTTCAGCTTTGTTTAGTGACCTAATTTGAATAGCCAGGCACTTCCTTCAGCCTTACTATATACTCCAAATAGTGATTTCATATTGTCACTGGTCTTGAGCAGTTATTTATTTATTTAAACTTTGACACGAAGCACTCACTTTGTGGTAAGACATAATTACATTTGAAATAAAAGTATCTTTGTTTTAACACCACTTTATTGGATACATACACCAAACAGTTGAGGCTCTACCTAAACCTTGTTCAGGGTCGAATAAATATGTACTGGTAATAAATAAGTACATATTTATTCAACCCCGAAGAAGGTTCGGGTAGAGCCGAAACCGGTTGGTGTCTTAGATAAATTAAATAATGTAGAGACGTTACTGAGACAACGCGCGTGAATGTACTAAACCGAGTCTGGGAGACATACATGAGACAAACATTCGTTCTACATACAAGCTGTCACGGGAAAACGGGAGTTCTTCGACCGAAATAATGTGAGATAGCGAATGCAGATATACATAGGTATGTGGAAGACAACCGTTTTCGTACGTCGTACTCTACTTGATAATTTTCAATGGAGTTGAGTTTTTTAAATGTTCTCAATACACCTACGTATTGGTGTGACGTATTATTTATTAATACATCGGTACAAATTGATACTATTATCGCTTGAGAGATTAATTTTTTGAAAAAAAATAAACTTATCTTAAGATCTGATAAGTAATAAAAACCAACATTTTCGTAGAATACAACAACTTTGGGGTTTGAAATATTCAATCAAAATAAAATAATAGCTTTGTATAAGACCACAGATTTCGTTTTAATTTTTATGACCGATCGGTTTAGCTTAGCCTAAACATCACCAGGGTACAGAATTTAAATAAACAAAAAATACAAAATGTTATATACACATACAGAAGGATTACATATATTTTTCGCACTGTTCTCTTATTTTATTTTGTATTGTGTTCTCCCTCTGTATATATGTATTACTGCTTACTTTGTATTTTTTGTTTAATTTAACCATTCAGTCATAAAAAATAAAATTAAATTTATGGTCTTATACAAAATTATTATTTAATTTTCATTAATAAAATACAATGTTATTATTAACCACTCCTAAACACCTCCCAAAAATATTGAGCGCGAATTCAAATAAGAATTATGAATTCTTAAATTATTACATTCTTAAAAAAACCACTTACGTAATTTACGAAAACAACAAAAAAAATACGTTCTGTCAACACTTATTTTGGAATTCCATGTTATACGAATAATTTGGTTATTATGTGAACTTTAAATAAATCGTGCAAACAACATTAATTAATTAATTTTTTTATCCCAGCATAAAAATAAAAATAAACCTGAGAGCAAAACGTATTCGTATTTTGGAATATAATATGAGAAACTCCGAATATCATTATTTATACAATAATTTTAATGGGTAAAATCATGGGGAACCTTTTTGCTTATGTTCTCATATCAAAGGGCAATACAGGCTTTTACTACTCACATAATTAACTTCCATGTTGGAATTACTGTGTTCAACACGACACGGCACCCATGAATTCTCACGTTCATCTCTCGTCTTGAACCGTTACAGAATCAGGCCACACCTGTAACCCGTCACCTGGCGCACAATACAGTAGGTAGAACATTCGTGTTCCTGTGATCCGTGATGATGTATTTATTTTACATCATTACATTGAAACTGTCCTATTATATAATCAATACAAAGCAGTGACATTCATCTCTATATTATGATCAATGGAAAGCTCTGAGTGTTCTCGTTTTGATTTCAATTTAAATTGAACCGTAAATATTTTAAAATGAGAATTCACTTTAAAGCTTCATGCTTTTACCTTGATATTCATTATTGAAATAATATTAATAATCTTCCAAGAAAATATAAAACAGAAATCGTCACAAAATAAAGAGACCTTGGTCGCGACCGAGTCTCGAACCCGTAATCTTTACTCTATCCGGGATTAACATCTCTGCCAATTGAGCTACCGAAACTTTATGAACTTTTGGAAACACAAGGTTCCATCTGAAACCGCAAAGTTATGCGATTATAAACTCTTCAAAAGCTTTATATAGTGCCCATTATTACATGACATTGCTGTGTAAAATGGAACCTTGTTGTTCCAAGGGGTCGAACTGGCATTAACTTTCAAGAAATTATGATTTGAGATATGGTCGATCAAAATCACAGTTTTTCATAAGATTTCAGTAGCTCATAGTAGGTTTATATTTTTATAACTGCAAGTTCTGTATTCTTTCCAATTGCGCTCGCGTTATGTGAATTAAAACAATGTTATACGACTTAAAAAAATCCGAAACGTAATGAATGTCTTTCATCAGTTGCTATTCCCTTATAAATAGTTAAGTTACAAAACCATGTGTCTATTACGAAATCAGATGCCCTTTTGAAATTATTCAGGAATATTTCGTATTCCAAATAAAACGGTGCCTTTTTCGAATTAACACTGTTTGTCTTACATTAGTTTTCGAGCCCTTAATGTACTTGTACACATTACCTGTATCTTTAGATTAGATATGATGTCAACTTATGAATAAATTATGTATAAATTTGCCCTAGATTAGCTATGAGCTATGCCACCATATTGCGGATAGATTAACTACTGTTTAAATGAGGATTGGATCAGGTTAGGTTAGCCTTAGGTTTCAACCTTGAAAGGCAATAAAGGTAAAACGGTGGTTCAAAATTTCTTAACGTAAAATTTTACAATTCCACGTATATTTAACAGCTTTTTTTTATAATTATGAATAAGTGGTTCATAGTGTTAATTTTTTGTTTCTATTTAATTAATTCTTTATTTTCTAACACATATTGTTAAATACCCTAAAATATACGAGATAAACTAAATTCTTTAACACAGATCACACGGGCAATTCTGCATAACAGTAAAGGTTCATCACAACGCTGTCGTGATGGATGATTTTGTCGAAATTAATTCGTAAGCCACTGTACGAAATACGGACACGACCTCGCCTTAATCGTTGATATTTATGTGGCACCCAGTACCTTTTCGACGTGAATTATGGGAAAATCAGCCAGTATTACACCACGGCTTTTGGCACATGCAGTACGTCGCGTTGCTGTACATAGCTGCGACAAAACCGACGCACACTAACAGCCTGCGAAATTTATTCAAGACAAAATCACTCTTGGAAATATGATAAATGAAAAAAAGTTGCCTTTTCACGAGTATAATACTTTTTATACGCGAAAGATTTACAAAGAAAGCTTTTGTTTTTGTCTGATTAAATTAAGTTTTACTTTTGAATGATTTTCAAAATTTTTTTTTTTTTAATTAAAAATCTTTTTAAAAATAAATACAAACATCCCCGGGTTATGAATAACCTGACAATATTTGAAAAAAAACTCCTACTGTTATCATAATAAGCGGAAGATGTTGCCTTTGCAATGATGGAGGACTTAGCTAGTAGAGGAATTGAACCCACGACGCCTGGGTTCTTAAACTAATTAAATAATGTAGATATATTACTGAGACAACGCGCCTGGTTGAACTAAACCAAGTCAACGAGCATACCTTCGAAACACGCTTCATATAGCTATCTCTTCCGCACACACATATTATTTGAATGGCTATCCTTTTCATACGCGGGTGAAACATTTAGTGGTGCAACATTAGTGGTGCTACATTTATCGTAAGATTTGTATGAAAATGACGTGTCTTGTATTTTATGTCTATGCTTGGGTGTGAATCAACCGCGTTTTTCCACTCAGCTATTAACCGGTCGAATTTTAATAATATAATAATTTAAGAAACAATTAATGTGATGTTTTTACTAAGCGGTCCTTTTGCAAATAATTAATAGATTAACGTGAAAGAATAAAGGCAAACAACCTTATTAATTTATGTCAGAAATACAGTAAGTGTATGAGAAAAAAAAAAAAAAAAACAGTTCCATAAGTAAACATAAGATTTATCCTTGCATTTGGAAAAAATCTTAAAAGTTAAAACGAAAAACTTTTATTCGCGTGGTTTTATTTAATATTTTTTTTAATAACGGCCGTTCTGTCGTAGCTCTTTTCTCGTAAGTTAATAGCGACGTTCAACACAAAGTACACCTAGCTCTATATTTAGTGGTCTAGAAACCCTCATTTAAGGAATCGATATACCAGCTCTTCGTGAATATTCCACCTCAATATTGGGAGAAGTTTATTGTAAACGATATTTTGTACCTCGCCTTGACGAAATAGACATTATCAAGTCGAAGGGTTTGTTGGTAAAAAAAATTCTGTAAACTACAAGAATGAATGTAAACTTAAATTTCAATAAACAGGTCTTTTTCTGGTCGTTTCATAGATTTTTTTCCCATGAAGTTATCAAACCAGTTTTGAAGATGATAATGCGTCTTTTTCATTTATTTTTTATACCTAGTTAATAACGCACAAGAGTTCCAACTACTCCCTACCATCTGGAGCCAATGAGACTGTGGCATCTCCAATCGGAGTATGTTGTGAAGTTGAATATAGTGAAGAGGAAAAGGATATGGGGAAGATGAAAGTTGGGGAGTACCTGGATATTAAAGCGCCCTTGAGATGATATTTCCCAAAAATGGCGTTATATAAATAAGCCAATAATTATTATTATTATTATAGTGTCTACCACTCTGAAACGTGCCGCAAATATGCTTTATATTATTTTATATTGATTAAAATTAATATAAATATTATTAATTTATTGATTAATAACACATATTAATCACACATAATTTATTTGCGCTTGTCGGGTTTGAACCCACGACCTTCGGAGTCGTAGTCGAGCGTCTTATCACTCGACTACGGAGGGAGTCAAGGTAGTAACACATTTCTTTCAATTATCAATTCTTAAAAAAAACGAATCTATAGCTATTACTCTAGTAAAAAAAGAAGGTTATATAAATATGTTTAAACTTTAGGCGGCGGCAGTTACGAAATTTCATTCGAATTCCACGCAACTACTCGAAAGCCCAGCTCGTGCCATTTGCAATAAAGATTTCAAGTTATTTATTAAGTTGAATGACTTTAAGTATTTTTTGTTATCTATTAAAAAAAACTAAAAGTTTTGGTACCTATCAATATGTGAAACGTGCTATTTTGTCAAAATAATTCGAGAGTACCAATACGTAAAAACAGCAGGATCGTGGAATATTAATTTGAGAAATGTTGAATTTTAAAAGATAAAACTAGAACGTTCTGCTTTCTGAAAATAACGAGATGTTTCAATCCCTGTGTTATTTTATATTATTTCAGTATAAATTTGTTTTTCGTCCCAGAAAATTTTTTTTTTCTAAAGTGTGGTGAGAAAACGAATTCCCGCATTTTCTGACGGTAACAATATCTCAAACTATGGCAGTTTTAATTTTTTGTAACTCATGAGCCACTCTCTCTATTAAATACAAAAAACACAAGATTTAAAAAATCTATATTCCATGAACTTTCTATGTTTTCTAATCCCTTTTTCATATTTCAAGCTGCATTTAGGCAAGGGAAAGAATTACGTAGAACCTGAAAAATACAGTGGTTATATTTTGAAAGGAATTACCTCAGTTAGGTATTTTCTAGAACTACATAAAAAAAATTAATGGTTTATTCACTTTTGGTTTTACATCGTTTTGAATTAAAATAATACTTTTGTTTTTTTTTCCTAATAAAGAAATAAAAAATATATACTAGTAAAGAGAAGTAACACGTAAATCTAGAAGTTTTTTAAATTTTATTTGACGAGACAATGGTCAGCGTTAGTGAAAAGTTGGTTTAATCTTATTCTTCTTTTGTAAAAAAATAATCATTTTCGATTTATTATATTTATTTGATTAAAAAAAAACAAGAAATGTGATTAAAAGAAAGTAGATATTTGTGTTATATGAAATAATTTCTTTTCATATTTTATAATATTATTTTAATTTCCGCAATCTGGAATTTTTCCAAGGAATTTTTTGATGCCTCTCCAGTAATTAGATCTATTTTCGTAAGAAATTTATGGGGCAATTGCTGGGTAGTGAAAAAAAGAAGAAGAAAAATAATGAAAATCTAGGGATAAAAAAGATCGCAAAGAAGTTTTACCAGGAAGTAAGCAATATAAACAAAAAAAAAATTAAAGCAATCCAATTCCAACATTCTACATATTTTATTTTGATATGCGGAAGTATATAAACAAGTAAATAAATAAGACCATGTTTAAAATAACAACCATTTGCATAACGACAACGGTTTGTGCTCATTGATATTTAAATTTTTATCGCTATGTACCCTTCATCTGGGCCCTTTTAACGACTTGTGAAAATGAAAAAAGCCAAATGGCATCTAGAGAAGGAAGCATTTAGCGTCTCTCAAAACAAATTTTTTGGTGGTTGGTATTTCCGCTGTTTTCCATTGAATTATCTTATTTTATTTGCTTGGGAGACCAACAATTAAAATACATATTAGGGAAAATATTATACGGGCAGTATTAATATGACCATTTATGGGTTTCCACTTGAGTGTTTATATATACAGGTGTACTGTAGGTAAGTGAATCTAATTTAAAAAATTAAACAAGAAATTAAGATATAATTTAAAAGAAATACAAATCAAATTAAAAAAATGAGAACCATAAATTTAAAATTTCATTTTGGCCTGCACTCCTTTGTTTCTTACAAATTCATACAATATAAGTATTCCTCAATTATATATACATATTTTAAGTGTTTATATGTGGTGCAATAAGAATGCATTTAGTTACGTATAACATTGAAACAATGCAACAATCTTCAAATCTTCTTTTTCTCGTGTTCTTTTCTATCGAAGTTTGGCTATCATTAGGGCAACTTTAATTTTAATGCTACTTAGTCTGTCATCTTCCTTGGCTACGTTTTCTATTACTTTCCACTGGATTATCAATTTGGTAATTTTGTAAAAATACTGAAATTAAACTAGGATATATAGGTTTTTATCCATCTTTTAAAATAAACTAATAATTGTACAAACATTCATAAATTTATATTAATCATTAAATAATTTGGAATCAATTTTAATAAATAAAACAAAGATAAATATGTTTATTATATTGACGGTCTCCATTGTTGAATGGAAAAATGCTCGTCTACGAATCCAAAAGTCGCGGATTCAAATCCGGCGTGCGCCAATAACAATTTTAGTATTTTATAAATATGTGTCATAACACATTTATTTCATATAAAATAATAAAATGCATATTTTTGGCACGTTCCAGAGTGGTAGATACTCTAAGTATCACCCTGTTGAAAGACTACCATTCAGAATCGAAACGTTGCTTGAAATGGCTTTAGCCGTGTTTGGTGAGCATCTCTGAATATGCAGGTACTCCCCAACCTTCCTCTTCCCCATCTCCTTCACCTCCTCATTATGTTTAACCTCACAGTATATCCCAATTGGAGTTTCCATAGTCGCACAAGCTCTAGACGGTTAAGAGCAGTTGGAACTCTTGTGCGATATTCACTATAAATATTACAAAAATTAACTCTTTTGTTATTCGGACTCTTGGTATGAACCGAATCACGGCGGTACATGTTTTTACCACACATTTGTATATTTATATAGCAGCAGGCTGAAAATCATAATTACAATATCGTGATGAAATAGGCTAAGGAAGTACAAAATTCAATAATGTGTGACAATTATAATTCGCTAGCGAGCCAACTGCTTAGAAATTCCACCGCCATTTTTCTTTGTTTTTATATTTTAAATGATGACTCACAAGTAAAAAAAATCATCATTTCTGATCCTTTCCTAATATGGCGATGTATGTATTCCGTATGCAGTTTGATCTTTTCGCGTCTAGACCGCTTTATGGCGAATGAATTCCGTTGGATTTCTGAAGGTTTTAGCAACAATTACAGTTCATAAAAATAAATTTACGACGCTCTTATAATGATATTTATAGTTATTTTAAAAGTGCGTAGTTAAATAAATCATCAATTTCAATCAATTTCACACAAAGGATAAATAAAAATTTTCGAAACAGATATACGAATTTGAATCCTGTCTTCAAATAAGACAGCAGATTTTAAATTTCAAAGCATAACCATCCGTGATTTATTTGTGTTATAAGAAATAAATTAAAAAGCATTGTTATTGTCTTCAATTTTTAGAAAAGCATGTTGCTTGGAAATATTTTTTATTATGTTAAAGAAATTTTATTTTCCTCTTGAAAGCCTTTTCGCTTTCAAAGATTCCACTGTTGAATTTGGCAGCCACCTCTGGTCTGGAGCCCCTAAATACCTGAAAAAAACCCTTGACTCTGTGCAGAAACGGGAAGCCCGTTTGATAGATTCTCCTATCTTAACAAACGGATTGCAAACTTTGGAGCACAGACGTCAGGTGGGAATGCTGTCCTTGTTCTACAGGTATTTCAATGGAAGATGCTCCGAGGAACTTGCGTCATTGATCCCTTCGGCACCGGTGCATAGTCGGGAAACTCGCCAAACGCGCGCCCAACATTTGTACACGGTTGACATTCAACACATGAGAACGGGTCGCTTTTACGACTCGTTCTAATGTTCAACAGCTCGGCTATGGAACGATTTGCCGGCCTCTGTATTTCCTCCCTCCTTCAGCATGGGCCTCTTCAAGACCCAAGTTCACTCCTTCCTTTCCTCAAAAAAACCCTCCACACATCATCCCCAAAGATGACATAGGCCCTAAGGGAAATTGTTTTCCTCAAGGCCTCTTGTGTGGAGTTATTGTAAAAAAAAAAGACATAATAAAACTCTTAAACTATAATATTCATCATCTACGTTACAAATTATAAGAAGATAATTTATACTTTTGAAAACTCCCACCATTTATATTCTTAAAAACAATTTGAATTTCGAGCATAATTTGAGTGATTGAATACTGCTTATTTGGGCGGTTTACATATCGCGAAACTTGGAGTAAGAATATATATGGAGAGAGATCTAAATATTTTTACCCAACCAAAACCGTGAGAGAGAAAGAGACAAGACAAATTGTCACATAATAACGCACCACTTTTAGGCATGTAAGCATGTTTTCCGTCTCCCACTTCTTCGGCGACTCCGCCTACTACGTTTTCTTATGTGGCATAACTTAACAGTTTCTTGCGGTTATACCCTATATTATTGGTGTTAACAATACTTCAAAAAGTAGTTATCCAAATAATATTGACGGCTGCATAGTCGAGTGGTAAGACGCTCGACTACGAATCCAGAGGTATATGAATGTGTGTGAATAAGAATATGTGTCAAAACACATTAAATTTATATAAAATAAAATATGCTATATTTGCGAAACGTTTTAGAGTGGTAGATACTCTTAGTGTCGCCCTGGTGAAAGACCACCATTCAGAATTGAAAAGTTGCTTGGAATGGTTTAGTGACCAGATCTGAATAGCCAGGTACTTCCTAACTTTCCCCTTCCTCATCTCCTTCCCCTCCCCACTACCTTAAGCCTCACAACATACCCCTTTTGGGGATGCCATAGTCTCACTGGCTCTAGACGGTTAGGAGCAGTCTTGCGCGGTATTCAAATAAAAAAAAAATAAAAAACACTTTGTCGACATGTGCTATGAATGGATGTAAAAAGAGTGTGTCCATGAAATCCTAGGCGCGCCCGAGTCAGGAAAAAATCAGCAAACCCGACTACACTGTTTCGCAAAATAATCCCTCCTGGTTTATTATCGCGAAAACGTGTTTGTGCGGCTAATAAAAGTTGATATGTCGTATTCCCGCGCAGGGAAGCATTTTTAGCATAAAAATTTGACCCGGCTCAGCGCTACCTTGGAACGCCCGTGCGCGACTACTTAGTGAGCGAGTATCGGGCCAGCAGAAGTGGCCAGTCGGTCTCCGTTCCGGGCTTTTGATCTTGGATCTTGGGTCCCGCCAAGGACAAGCGCGCGGACAATGCGGATACGCACGTTTCCAGTCGGAGTCCGCTTGGATCGGACGCGAAAGTCGAGTGAAGCAGCGAGCGGCGGCCGCCGGCTTCAGTCGCGATGCTAACGCTGCCCCGCTCGGTCCTGCTGCCCGGGCACCTCGTTCGAGATCCGTCCCTCGCGAGCGCTTCCAAACAATAGTTCGGAAAGTGCGCCAAACTCCCGGACATTACGAAAATACGCAAGTTCCGATGTAAACTTGGTGCGCGAGACAGTGTAAGCCGCGACTGGCATAATCGCGGGCGCATTGCACTTTTAGACGATGACACGTTGCGTCAGGTGTGTATTTGTCGCAAAGCTGCGAAAGATCGCTTCGAACAAGTTGTTTTTCGACGACGCGACGCAAAGTAGCAAATGTTGAATTTGTTGTTTGGTGGAACTTAACCTCAAATGTCACTGAAATTTTCATTTGAAAATAGCGCATATTTAAGGTAGTTAATCAGCGTACTTACATTCTTGCGAAGCGAGTGAATTGAACATGCAATAAGGCTATGAAGTTTACTTAACGGTTTCCAGAAAATGAAAATATGGCGACCTTGTTTCTTAATTTATCAAGAGCCATTGTTTCAGTGACCCCTTGAAAGTGTACAATACAGAAGTTGTTTGTGAATGGTGCATCGATTGTTCCTTTGAAGTTCGTGTTTTAATTATGTATCGGTAAGTTCTTCCTAACACTTGTATTGTAGTTGACTCATTTCAATTTAATTTGAATTTCAAAATCATCTTTTTCGCAAAAACGGAATGCAGTTAAAGTTAATTGCATGTAAAACGTTCCGATAAGCACTATTGTGCATTATTTTAATCGTCAAAACTTATTCCAGTACAATGTTTATGTTAGTTCACTTGTATTTGGTTTTATTACGGCGGTAAAACCAATTCATGTTCGATTAAAGTTATTACAATTGGTATATATGTAAATAAATTATGCTGTTTGTTTCATTATTGCAATCGCAGCAAAACGGGTTTAATCACTTCTAATCCCCACTAGAAACAGTGGTTAAATGCTAACTCGTTTTATTTATTTTTTTGCAGACAGAACTGTATTACTTTTAAAAATATTTTAATTTAAATTTTCTGACACTAAAACAAATTGCATTCATAGTATCGAAATGTTGATATTATATTCTTTTTTTTCTTGTCATTTAAAATATTGAATGGTTTTTTTCAAATTTATTTTAGACATATTCCAGAGGTCAACTTTGGTTAACACAAGAAGGAGGTCTGTAAGCAACGCATGCGCGTGGATCCCTACTTAGTCTGAAAACTCTTTTTCAGGGAACTCTAACAAAGGTTTTCAATTATTATTGAGAATTTTACAACCATCCCTTAACTTTAATCATAACCTCGTCACCATTTTGCAGTCATTATACCTCGATTTTGTTAAAACCAATATATTCAAATAAGGATTCGATAAATAATTATTACGCTATGACGTCATCTATTTCAGCTTCTCATGTGACCTAGGCGCCTACCGATGTTAAGTAAGGATATTTTCGTTAAGGTCATATTGGCATATCAAATAAGGTTAACATACAGAAGTGTTGCCATTCAAAAAACGTCTCAATAATATTTTTCCAAGTTATTATTTAAAATCTAACAGAAGAGTGTCAATTAATCTATACCTGCACGCATTTTATATTGACTTTAGATAAATTGACTAAAAAGTCAGAAGGGACTAACCCACATAATACCAAAATGATTATAATTTCAGGCTTATTGATATTTTATAGAAAACTTTAATTTCAAAAGTTGGTATGTAAATATTTCATAGTGAAATATGTTAAAAATAATGAAATTTTGTTAAAAGAGTGGGTGCAAATTTTTTACCTCACTATAAATATAAAAAACTTTCTTTAAAAAATAACACGGAGATCGGGTTATGTTATTTTTCTCTTATCTGATAAATTGGCAATTAGTTTCTGGAAAAATGCGGCCTGATAACCAACTCACCATCCCGCTGTTTCTCCGCGTAGGTAGGCAGAGAGCTATAAAACTCTGTCTCGGCACCAACTCCTTGTTTAATTCACATTCATACATCGTCTTATTCATACTTTTTTGTTACTCTGACTCTTCACATGGCCCGATTAATGTTTTTGATTCACTTGATCGTGCCATGTCTTCCTCAGACGTCCCCGACTTATTTTTCCATCCACTTTCGCATCATATATATAAAACTTACTTATGAAAATAACACAAATATCGAGTTATATGACTTACTTCATATCTAATAAATTAACTGTTAGTTTCTGGACAAATGCGGCCTGCAGTAAAATAATGTGCAAAAAAGGTTTCTAGCGGCTTAAATCCTCCTGCCTTGTGTTATTTCAAAGCGGAAAAAAATAATGAACCAATGTCGAACAAGAAGGTACTTTTGTAATGATATTAAATATAACAAACTAACACTGTCCGGCTTTGCCCGTGTTGAAATTTTTTATTCTTATCGCACAATTAAAGAAAAAAGGTTAAAAAATGTAAATTCGGCACAAAAGTCCGAATTGCTTCCAATTGTTCGGACCCAGTGAACTATGGTATCTATGAGGTGAAAGAGGGAAGGGGAAGGAGATGGGGAAGAGGAAGGTGGAGAAGTACCTCGTTAGTAAAATCTGGTCACCAAAGACTGTTTAGATTCTGAATGGTCGTCTTTCACCAGGGTGATACAGAGTATTTATCACTCCGGAGCGTGCCTCAAATATACTTTGAATTATTTTATTTTATTAAATGTTAAATGACAATTCAAATACTATATTAAATGTTAAATGACAATTCAACCATTTAATTTAATGTTAAATGACAATTTAAACAACGAATTAATATCTTATAGTAGAAAATAAGATCTGTACAGCGCCCTTGAGGTGATTTTTCACAAACACGGTGCTATACAAATCATCCAAATATTATTATTATTTTTATTAATTAAATAAAAATTGTAAGTACACACGGATGTTGTCTTATCTTATTTCTTAACAATTATATGAATATTTTAAAGCTCCATAGTTCATGATGAAAATGACGTCACAATCATAAAATCATGATGTTGACGTAGGAATTTCGACTGTGAAAAAATCTGTCTAAAACGTCGGAGGACACTTTAGGCGGATTTTTTCTGCTCATACAAACAAAAATATAAAGATATGATACCCTACCTTGTAATAAAGATGCACTTAGCGGTTTTAATGGCAAATATTAAACAAAGCAACATAATGCAAAAGCGTGCAAGACGAATTCAAAATCTAGGAAACAAATACTCAGATGTCGTTGATATATTTAGCACGTCAATATCAAACTATAAGATAGTAAACCTTAGTACAGTTTTTTTCGTCTGGTGGAGTTAAACTAATTGTTGAAACTATTTAAAACCGGTTATTCAAAATTATTTTTATTTTCTTTTACAATATTTTAGAACCTGCTTTTAAAAAAAAAAAAAAATTCTTCTACAATATTTTTGAACCTGTCATTTTTTTAATGTTATTTTTTTTTTCTCTTACAATATTTTTGAACCTGTTATTCAATATTATTTTTTATTTTCTTTTACAATATTTTTATCACTTGTTTTAAAAAATATATTAATATTTAGGTCAAAAAGCCTTTTAACGGGCGTACATAAATAAATAAATTATATTTCTGTTGGTGAGAGTGTCGATATTACCGAAAAAACTGCGTCATTCCCTTTTACCGTTTCAATGTTAATGTATTATCATTTGTTATTTGTTTTGGTCGTATCAAACCACCACGCTAGCTTGAGTGTGCCCACTTAGTACCTACCTATCTCACAACAACTTATTACCAAACATCTGGTTTGTAAGTTCACACGCGCCTACGAGACGAGGCAAGGCTCGAGCTATGTGCATATTGAGTAATCTTCACGCGGCCTTCTGAAATATTGTGCTGCCCACAAAAACGTTCTGTCATAGTACTATCGTATTCATAAAGAATATTATCGTAAAGGTTAACGACATCTTAAAAAAATAGTGGAATATCGGAGCAAGTGGATGCATTTGTGTATTTCGAAAGTATGTTTACGAAAGACGGAAAGGCTGATAAGGGTATTGAAAGAAGAATGAATGCAGGAAACTCCATTACTGGAGGACTGAACGCTGTTGACGCAAATAATAAATTACCTAAAGAAGCGAAGCTAGCAGTCCACAATGGAGTGCTTATACCAACCCTGATGTATGGCAGTTAGGCATGGAGCTGGCAGAGGAAGGATGATATTAAGCTGAATGCTGTGGAAGTGAAATTCCTGAGACGTATGTGCGGCGATATTTCTGTTAAAACTATATAAATCAGCAAATTATTATTATTTAGAATGCAGAAGGAATAATACTGACGTTTGAAAAGCTTTTGTTCCTCGTGTAAACAGGTTTTAATAAGATCAAGAAAGGGACGCTTAGATGGTTTGGGCATTTATTTGCACTACATGCCCAAACCATCTAAGCGTCTGCTTTTGGCATCTTAATGCTTCATTCCCTCACATCAGCCTTGCACTCGTCGGATATACTCTTCTGTTATTTCACACTTATACATGGTCCGATTCAAACGCCTTAGGGATCTTATTAGCACAGCATTTAGTCTTGTCTTCGTCCACTACTTCTATTCACTGCATCATACATTATTTTCACTCCTTTCTTCCTTTATTCGCTCTTCATGCCCAAACCATCTTCGACAATTTCTTATTTGCGTCAACATGTTTGATTTTTAATTTTTATTTTTCAACATATTTCAACATTTATGTTGCTGTATATTTTCTAATTTAAACTAGGAATTAATATGTAGTGATGAAAGTAAGATCTGTACAGCGCAAAACATCAGGGTTGGTATAAGCACTCCATTGTGCAAAAACGGCGCTATATAAATCATCCAAATATTAATATATATATATATAACAGCGTTCAGTCTTCCAAACATTTCATCCCTTTATAAAGTAAACAGTTTTGTGTATTGAATTTATCCCTTTTTGGAAGTCTGATTTCTTTGCATGTCCTTGTAATATGTTTGTGAATATCCACGATGTAAATAATTTTGTCGGAAAACTATTTTGGTAGCAGGTGGTTTTTTTTATTTTGTGTACAAACATAAATGTGTTTAATGTAAGCACCTGTTTCGCTGTCAATTTAGTTTCTCTGACATTTAGCTACTTTTGAGTATCTATTTCGCCTAAGTATAATATAATTCTCATTGCTTTATTTTAGAGACTTTGAAACTTGTTTTGTTCTCTGTCGTTACAAAAGAAAAGAATCGTTAAACAGTAATAAAAATAGGTCGGTAACATAATGAGCACGCTCTGTAAGTGAAATGTTTATATAAATAGAACATATATACTTTGTTTTTAACCACTTTTTTATTTAATATTTTGTCTACCGGTTTCGGAAGTACCCTTCCATCATCAGGACAATATTAAATTAATCTTTATCCGCTCTAGTGAGTACTAAATTTTCTTCATCTAAAATTCTATGTTTAAGTCCATATTATGTATATACACATATATGTCCTGATGATGGAAGGGTACTTCCGAAACCGGTAGACAAAATATTAAATAAAAAAGTGGTTAAAAACAAAGTATATATGTTCTATTTATAAATATGGCAAGCCACAAAGTTAATGCTTTTTACGAATATGAAATGTTTATAATTCGATTGTAGATGGCACCCAAATCGTTCTTCTTTTATGTTTTTTATTTATTAATCCTAATATTACTTTGATTATTTATTTAATTATATACGCCCTCATGGACTTTTACATAACGTAAGATATAAAATAACAGTGACATAGAAAATAACAATGATTAGCACCCAAAAACATGATGAAATTGATAGAAATATTATTATGCAAATTAACACTAGTATTTTTGAAAGAGGTATGCTATTATAACCTTCTTGTAACTAGATTCAGTGCAGTTGAATATATTTACTATTTCAGCGATAGAATTACTCACTGCATGCAATCTAGGTACAAGCGAGTATTTAAATGACTCGGTCGTGATATTATTGTTACATTTAAAAAGAATTTTGGATCGAGTGGATCCGTTAGGTTCATTATGATCGTTTGTAAATTGTATCTAACCTAGAATCGGGAAAACAATACAGTATGTGCATTTAACAGCCTCCGTGGTCGAGTGGAAAGACGCTCGATTACGAACCTAGAGGTCGCGGGCTCAAGACCGGCGTGCGCAAATAATTTTCGTTCAAATAATATGTGTTACAACGCATTTAATTCATTCAAAAGAATATATAGCATATTTGCGGTACGTTCCAGAGTTGTAAATACTCGATTCGGAATCGAAACGTTGCTTGAAACGGTTTTAGCCATTCTGACGGCCTCCGTGGTCGAGTGGTAAGACGACTACGAACCCAAAAAAGGTCGTGGGTTCAAACTCGGTGTGCACTAATAACTTTTATTTAATCGATATGTGTCATTACACATTAATTCTTACAAAAATAATAAAAAAAAGTATATTTACGGTACGTTCTAGAGTGGTAGATAATCAAAGTATCGCCCTGGTGAAAGACCACCGTTCAGAATCGAAACGTTGCCTGAAATGGCTTTAGCCGTGTTTGATGAACATATCTAAATAGCCAGGCACTTCGTAACCTTCCCCTTTCCCATATCTTTCCCCTTTCCACTACCTTCAACCTCACAACATACCCCGATTGGGGATGCCATAGTCTCTACTGACTCTACACGGTTGGGAGCAGTTGGGACTCTTCTACGGTATATACTATAAAAAAGCATGAAACGAAAATACCTAAACAGAGTTGTTAGGCGTTCCACCATCTATGCATCCAATCTGTGATATGGGTTTATTGTTGGTTAGCTATGAAACAATCAGAAATGCAATATTCGATTTGGTAGCGCCAAATTCTTGCAATGAAAAAAAAAAATTTTAAAACATAATATTTGCGTTTGTTGGGTGGTAGCTCAAAACCTCCCAATTTCAATACCGATACACAACGAAAGTAAAAAATATGAATACATTAAAAATATTATGTTTATTTGTGTCAACCATCCCGGGACTCGTACTTCGATTACATGCTTTAAATTATCTGGGAATATTTCCAAATCACATGCAGATCTTCTAAAAATACTTTGTAAAAAGTGAATGCCGCACAGAAACCCAACTGCTACTGACTGAACAGAGCTAGTAGGACTAACATACATTGTTTTATTTGATTTTTTGTCACATACATTTTTGAAAAAAGAAAAGATTACAAAAATAACCCTTTTTTATGAACATCAAGTAAAAATAAAAAAGATATATAAAGCATAAAGGAAAAAAATAGCAAAATTAGAAAAAGAACAATGCGTAACAACAACAAAAATAACATAAATATAAACTTATTTATAATGAAGACAACAAAAATCCCACATAGGCAAAACCAGTGCGTGGGTATACTTGTGATCAGTCAAATAGCAGTGAAAAACAACCTACCATGGAATACACATTACTTATATCCATATATATTATATGTATTACTTCTACATCAATATATACACTCCATATCCCCAATTGGGGTATGTTGTGAAGCTGAAGAGAGTAGGGAAGGAGATGCGGCAGAGGAAGGTTCGTTCTGGCTATTAAGATCTAGTCACCAAACATGGCCAAAGCCAATTCAAGTAATGCTCCAATTCTGAATGGTTGTATTTCACTAGAGCGTCACCTAAAGTATCTAACACTCTGGAATGAGCCGAAAATATAACATTTATAACTTTTCTGACAAAATTATCTACAATGTTGATATTCCCAAATATAATACAAGGGCACGCAAAAAAATTGAACTAGTAGATAGAATAAAGCCATCCCACAAAATACCTTACTATATAAAGGGATGAACTCTTATAATGCGCTGCCGGTAACCATCAAAATTATGCCCTATCAATCAATTCAAAATAACCTGAAAAAATATTTAAAATGCATATAAATCAAAATAATAAGTAGAATAAGATTTGAAATATTATAAAGTCAAAAAAAAATGAAATGATTAACTACTTGAATGAACAAATTAACTTATATAAAATAAATACATATATTATGTTAAAAATTGAATGTGGAATATCACAAATTAATTAAATACTATTTATTTGCGCTCACCGGGAGTCAGAGTGAGGTAGTTTGAACGTTTTTATGCCATAAAAATAGATTTTCAACATATTTCACAAACATTTTTTTTTTGATCTGGTTAACATACCAATTACTCAGCATAATAATTCCTTCGGAAAATAATTAAAGCGAAGAGATTTATAAGCAATATTTAGTTTACATTAAAGACATCGAGTATTTTAATGTAAGCACATATAAACATTTTTTATACCATTCAAAGATTTTTTTTAAACAGCTTTTTTATGTTTTAAAAATACTTGTTCTAAACATAAATATGATTCTGTTGTAACTATGCGCTATAATACGAGAAAATGTCATGACCACTTTATCTTTTGACCAGCGAGTCAAATTGTATTCCCCTGATTCTCAATCATTTGTTTTCCTCCCTCGGTACAATTATGTTCACAACGTTTTATTACCAGGAACGCAGACAAGGGTGCCTCAAATGATATCTATTAACTTCAAACGTTTTTATCATAACCGCGGGAGATCAACATGCTTTCAGTGCCATGTGGTGGGACTATGTTTTAAAAAACAATTAATAGTGAATACCGCACAAGAGTCTCAACTGCTCCCAACCGCTTAGAGCCAGTGAGACTATGGCATCTCAATTTGACGGCCTCCATGGTCGAGTGGTAAGACGCTCGACTACGAATCCAAAGGTCGCGGGTTCAAACCCGGCGTGCTCCAATAACTTTTATTTAATCAATATGTGTCATAACACATTAAATTCATATACAAATTATAAAAAGTATATTTGCGGCACGTTCCAGAGTGGTAGATACTCTAAGTATCGCCCTGGTGAAATACCAACATTCAAAATCGAAACGTTGCTTGAAATGGCTTAAGCCGTGTTTGGTGACCAGATCTGAATAGCCAGGTACTTTCCAACCTTCTTCTTCTCAGCCTCCTTCCCCTCCCCACTACCTTCAGCCTCACAACATACCCTATTTGGGGATGCCATAGTCTCACTGGCTCTAGACGGTTGGGAGCAGTTGAGACTCTTGTGCGGTATTCAAATAAATAAAAAGTAATTCAGAAAGCATTTAACCCCAAAAAGATGAAACTGAGAAAAAGGCGTTTGAAATTATGACGATACAAAAGCATACTTCGGCATTTGTAAAATAAATATCAGTGTTTTTTTCATTTATGATAATTATTATTAATAGGTAATTTATAATCTATCGATATATTTATTTAAAAAAATAAAAACCCAATGTTATCCTACATGTTTTAAGTTTAAATTTAAGCCAAATACCTGCAATGTGGATTAGTGAGAAATTAAATTACCAAATATATATTGCATTTGAAACATGGATGTTTTCAGCAAATAGAAATCTCGTATTTATCTATAGGAAAACACATACAATTCGATTTCGGCAAATTGTGGGTTGAACTCTTTTTGCATAATGACGTCCAATTGTGGTATGTTGTGAGGCTGGGGAGGTAGTAAGGAGGGGAAGGAGATGAGAAAAAAGGAAATTTGGGAAGTACCTGCCTATTTAGATCTGTTCATCAAATACTGCTTAAGCCATTTCAAGCAACGTTTCGATTCTGAATGATGGTATTTCGCCTGGGTGATACTTGGAGTATTTACCACTTTGGAACGCGCCACAAATACACTTTAAATTATTTTATATGAATTAAACGTATAGTGATACATATTAATTAAACAAAAGAAATATGCGCACGCCGGGTTTTGACCCGCGACGATTCGTATTCGAGCCTCTTACCACTCGACCATGGATGCAGTCATGTTACACCTTTGACCTTGACCATTGTGTTCTAATGAGAAAAATTAAAAACGAGGATGGTAGAACGATAGAGAATAATTATCGGGAGAGCCAGCATATTCAGCCCTAGTTGATATAGTACCCACTAGCTGAGTTGCTTCGAGCAGCTTTTCGACTATCAATAAGGTTCATTCGGTTTCGAATTCTAACTTCACGACTCCCATGGCACTCGTGTAAATTCAAGATGCTGCCTCTATTTTCTCCCGAGATGAAGAAATTTTCCAGCTTCCGTAATTTTTCCACATCTGTGACGCGTCCATATGAAAATGCACCCCTCCTTTTAATATCAGGTACATATTTTCAATCTGGTAACTCCTACCCCCACACTTATGAGTGTATAAATCTCACCCAAATCCGCCCACCCGCCACCTGCTTATGACGCAACGTGGTAGAGCGAAGAATATTATAAGATGCTTATCTGCTGAAGGTATTCAAAAATTTATTGACTTAATTATGTTTTATATTAGAGTTTCATTTTCAAAGAAAATTTGCCTTACAATAGGACCGTATATAAAATAATCCACTTTATAACTTGAGCGTTTTTTTCACATCGCGTATGACTTTGAATCTGGAGATTGATGACTCTTTTGCTGTCGAATTGCAAAACGAAATCGGTTATTTTCAGACGGTTTAACTAAATCGGCTTAACTGTAGTAATAAAAAAACTTTCGTGAATAACAGCTGTTTTCAATTTATTTTTAATGCTGTACGTTATGTTAATAATTTAGTGACTCGAATAAGGTCACAAAATTCAACTCCCAATCACGGTTAAATTTATTTTTAGTTAGTTCGCCTAATTTCACTCTTATTTTTGTATGAAGGTATTATTATACTTTGTGGAATGTATGAGATTTCAACGAATTCCCCACACTCCGGAGTATATAATAATAATATCAATAATCTTCAACGTAAATATGAGACAGAAAAAAATAAAACGGTCGCGACCAAGCTCGAACTTGGAACCTCTACTCTATTAGGAAATAACGCTTCTGCCAATTCAGCCACCGAGATCTTATAAGAAACCGGCATTTTTAATTGAACTCATTCTTCTTTGGAAAATTACAAATTTCATTTATTTTATTTTTTTCTTTCGATTTGACTGCCATCTTTGTATGTTGTACAAAACTCTACCCTAGCACATATTATATACCTAGATGGTGTCTTGGATAAACCATCCATTTTTATTTTACAGAAGATTTTTGACCCATGCAAAAATATTAGTCATAAAAGCTTTAAAGGTAATTGTAATTTTATTTAATTTGAAAAATAAAATATTTTTTATATTTATCTATCCTAACCAAGATTTATTTCTTGATACAAAGTTTGGCGCGTAGATCTAATTATGTGATTTTTCTTGCTTTGAAATATGGAGTATTTATGTGATTAATGTACTCATATTATAAAATACTGTACAAATTTGTTCATTCAATTTGATAGATTAGACTATACTATTTAAAGTTAGAGGAACTATAACATTGCCAAGCATTTTAACTGCAAATAAAATCATTATTAAAATTGAATCAAACAAAAATCACTTATCAACAACACGAAAAAAAATCATTTGTTTCTTTTTCATTTTTATTTTTAAATATTGAATACCGCACAAGAGTCCCAACTGCCCCTAACTGTTTAGAGTCTGTGAAACTATAGCATCCCCGATGGGAGTATGTTGTGAGACAGAAGGTAGTGGAGAGGAGAAGGAGATGGGGTAGAAGAAGTTGGCAAGTACCTGGCTTTTCAGATCTGGTCACCAAACACGGTAAAAGCCATTTGTAAGCAACGTTTAAATTCTGAATGGGGGTCTTTCACTAAGGCGATAATCATATTGATTAAATGTATAATGAGACATTTATGTATTAAATAAAAGTTATTTGTGCACGCCGGGTTTGAACCCGCAACCTTTGGATTCGTAGGCGAGCGTCTTACCACTCGACCATTGAGGTCGTCTTTTCTATAACAACATTCAATTGATAAGTGCTTGGTTTCTGAGTGATACAATATAATTTGATAGTTTTGCACCAAATTGGATAGTGTACAAAAATCACGACGGAGAATATTGATTTCGAAGCATGATTTACCCTTCTCATAAACCATCCGGTTTCCTTTAATTCGATGCTCAGGAAAGCGTGTAATAATGGGAAATCATCAATAGCCTTTCAAATCATTAAACATTCAATGGAATAGTAGCAGAAAATCCCCGCCTCGCCACGGAACATGAGATTTATTTCACAGTGAAAAGAAGCTCTAAATTGTTTTAGAGTGCTAATATCTTCCGGTATGTAGTTCGTACGTTAGAGCATACATGATTCCGTGTTTTTCATCCGGGTTCTCACTTTGTTGGTGTAGGAATCGATGTTTGAATAGCTCTTTTTCTACGACTACGACTTTTAGAGTGGTAACATCCTTCTGGTACAGTGAAGTTGTACTGACTCCCACCGAAAGAACTACGCTGTAACTTCACCTTTCAGTTTATAGGATATGATATGAATGTACCACCCAAGTCAGGAGCAACCCTGTCCTTGTGCGATCGGTTGGTAAACTAGGAGTAATGTTTGTTAGAAATAAGAGCACGTGTCCTGAGGATGGCAAAGAGGATAAAGTTACATCAGCCGGTGTGTATAGTAACCTACCATATATCAAATTAAATAATGTTTTTTTAGGAGAAAATACATAAATGGTATATTCACTAATAAATTGAAAATATTTGGCATAAAGTACAAAGAATTTGCCTGCATCCTATCTTTGATTAACAATGACATTTTTTCCTTATTTCCTTCCTTATTTGTGGTTGTTCTTGTTCTTTTTTTTCAAAATCATTCATGTCTCTTTTTGTTTCTTCTAACTTTAACCTAATTCTTTAGTTGATACTAGAAAGAAAAAAAAAATCAAAACTGTTCACACACATATTTAAAAAATACAAATGTAGGGATTTTTTATAAGAGATCCCATGTGACACGGAGTCCCATAAATAAACATGTCCCCAAAATCATCAACCCTTCATAGGGAACGGCGTGAAGACCAGTTGACTAGAGTGGATTGGTCTTGAATCTCGAGCGGGGTAGGACATATCCATTAAGATGGTATACAAAACCATGCCATCTGGTAAAAAAAAACTTGTAGGCAGCAACAGACAACGCGTCATAGACACCAGACTGGAAGAGTTGGCAGAGTGTATTTTGGTAGAAAAATCATGAGCTCATAGGAAAATAATGGTGCTCGATAAGGGGAAATTTGATTTATAATTCATTCTGTTTGTGTGAATCCCGTCACTTCTAATGTCCATATTTAAGATTACGATTACTAATTAAATTGACTGAGATTGTCTGAACGTAGAATTATTTGCGGTTTAACGTGCTAGCTTAAAATTGTTATTATTTTTTTTATACCAGGCAGCACAGTTACAAGACAGTACCTACTATATTATAGTGACAATTCTACTTCAACCTCACAATATTATTATCCTATGCGATGAATTAAACATCTGGGAAACAAATACTCCGATGTTGTTGATATATTAAGTCCATCAATTTTACAATATAAGTGTTCCTTAGTAAAGTTTTTTTCGTCTAGTAGAGCTAATTTATTTGATGAAACCATTTAATTCTGGATGTGACTCCTATTCACCACAATTTTTTTATTTGTTTCACTATATGTTTTCTCTGATTTTGAGTATTTATGTATATATTTTTTTAAATTAAAATATTTGTGGTAAAGTCTTTAACGGGCGTAAATAAATAAATTAATAAATAATAAATATGGGCAACTTAAAAGGAATTCAAATTAACGACATAAATTTATTGCTATACAATAAACAGACTTTTATTTAAGAAATATTACCGGATTATGAATAACCTGAAGATATTTTCACTTATTCTTATACTATCATTATAAGCGGAAAATGCTGCTCGTACAATGATGGATGGCTTGGCTAGCAGAGGATTGAATCCCCGACTCCTGGGTGGAAACCCGACACTTAAGTCCACTCGGTCACTATCCGGTTGGCTTATACCTTCAAAGGAATGATCAATACGAATCCTTAATACGAATTTCTCCGAATTCGACACTAAAAAGGTAGCGCGTGAAAAAATGGATGTATAAAAAAATGAGAAAAAAATTGCCACTGAAATCGAGAAATGTTTCCATTGCAAGTCGTTCAATATTAATAAGATAACGTGACTCAATTTTTTACATTCCGCATGGCAATTCAAACAATAATTACAAGAGCGATATCACGTATCAAAGGATGCTGTAAATAGTAAATTTAAATTCCCCATTGGCCTTAAAGCCTTAGTCTAAAACCTAGCCACAAAATATTGTTATGTTTATCACATAATGGGGACTGACTGATTAGATGCGGCACATAAAATTAGTTCCTTTGACCACAAGTGATATTGCTTTGTGATATTATAAACAATACATATTTTAATATTTTTTAAGTGTAAAACTGTAAAAGCGTTACAACTTTCACGATCCAGTAGAATTATTGCATTCCCAATAAGGGTTTATTGTGAGAGTGAAAGCAGTAGGGAAGGAAAGGAGATACGGAATATGAAGATGTAGAGGTACCTGATTATTCAAATCTGGTCGCCAAGCATGGCCAAAGCTATTCAAAACGCTGTTTTGATTCTGAATGTTTTTTAAATTTTTTTTTTACGTGAATATCGCACAAGAGTCTTAACTGCTCCCAACCGTCTAGAGCCAGTGAGACTATGACATCCCCAAAAGGGGTATGTTGTGAGGCTTAAGGTAGTAGGGAGGGGAAGGAGATGGGGAAGGGGAAGGGAAAGGTTGGGAAGTACCTGGCTATTCAGATCTGGTCGCCAAACACGGCTAGAGCCACTTCAAACAACGTTTAATTCTGAATGGTGGTCTTTCACCACGGCGATACTAAGAGTATATACCACTCTGGAACGTGCCGCGAAAACGGTTTATTTTATTTTATATCTATTAAATGTGTTATGACACATATTAATTTAATAAAATTTTAATTGCGCACGCCAGGTTCGAGCCCGCCACCTCTGTATTCGTAGTCGAGCGTCTTACCACTCGACCATGCAGACCGTCAAATAACGTTAAAAAGGGTTATTTATAACCAGGGTGATACTGTAAGTATCTCAGAGAAGACGAGTGAAACTTGTTTGTGAAAAATAGTTTGTGAACTATGAAAGAACAAAACGTTAATGTACTAATAAAAATACGCACGCCGGGATTTAAACACACTACCTCTAGATTAGGAGTCGATGATCTTTACCACTCGACCACGGAGGCCGTAACAAAATAACGAATATATCCGTGAATACGATGTTTTTAATAAATTCAGCCACTCGGAATAACAAGGTTCCATCTGACGCAGCAATGTCATACGATAATGTGCTCCATATGAATGTGCTTTAGAGTTTATTATCGCGTAGCAGCGCGGTGTCAGATGAACCTTGCTATTCCAAGAGGTCGAAATATTGTAAAAAGCCAAATTTTTGCTTGATTCAAACCTCGTTCATATAATACGTGAAGCATGTTTGCCGCTAATACTTTATCCCAGACTTTTTCTCTGAGAGCTACCGTTATTATACAATCCGATTTCGTACGTGTTTCTTTTCAAACGTAAATAATGTTAAAAACCTGGAGCCGTTTATCAAATATGACGTTTGAATTACAGCAATACCAAACTTTTAACCTTTATACTTAGAACTACGCCTTGGTGTTAAGTTTACTAGCCACCTTTAGTCTGGAGTCACTAGACGCCTGAACAAGAAATGTAGACTTTTTAAAAATGGGGAATCTGAAATCTCGGACTGATTGCACTCATTGGAACGTAGACGTTGGGTGGAAAGCTGTGCATGTTCTACCGGTATTACAATGGAATGTCATTCGAAGAATTAGCGTAATAAATCTTCTTGGAACCGGTACATATTGACGCCGGAAAGGTAAAAGGGCTGAAACGCCATTTTGGGAAATATACAACAAATCACTTTTTTATATTAAAAAAAAAACAAAATTCTTCAGTTGGATTAAATAAACGAGCTAACTCAAAAGGCTAAAAAAAGTCTTATGCTTGGTATTTTAGACTGCACTGATTTACTCATCTTAATAACTTTCCATATATCTAACAGAACTACTCGATCCAAACTGATCGAAACTGCATATCTAACTATTTTTTACCAAAATGTCGATGTGTAACAATAATATCAGAACTGAGACATTTAGCATAGATACTCGCTTATACCTTAATTGCGTGTAGTTGGTATTTCCTTCGCAGAAATAGTAGATATCGTCGCTGGAAAGGCAAAAGAGCTGAAGTGTCATTTTGGGAAGTGTACACCAGAGCAGTTACCTGAAGCGATAAAAAGCTAATAAAAGTTCCAAACTTGTGTCGCTTGAGTCAAACCTTCTTCCAAATGGTAGATATATTTTAGAAAGGCCACAAAAGTATCCAGATTCAAACTAGAGTTAGAGCATTCGATATAGACAAAGAAACTGATTAAAACATCATATTTAACTCATTTTTCACCAAAGTGTCGCTCAACCCCTTTTGCCTTTCCAGCGACGAAATATCAAATGCGTCCGCAAAATTTGCACGTTATAAACATCTGCTGCATATTTTTTTATTCTATTATTTTTATCATCCAAATAACTCATTCTCTATATTTTTTTCATTCTTAGTTCTTGTATCATTTATGGTAACTCTTTTATATAAACCCATAAAAGGTTTATTTGTTCATTTTATCAAGAAGCTGCTTGAAGTGGTTTTAGAAATTAGTTTGACAAAGACAATGATCGGATTTGTTAAATGGTGAATTTCTAAATAAATGTGCGAGATTTTTTAAAATGTTCTTCAAGTTATTGAGATATCATTATTACATGTATTTCAGTCTAGGGTCTGAAATAAAAATAAAAACTTTTATTTTTTCATGTATGAGCTAGTAAGCCACGTAATTAATTAATTTATTAATTTTTTTTTTAAGAGTATTTCTTTTGTGAATATTCATATTCATATTGAAATTTCTTTATTTCGTTTCATTTTTTTGTTCTCTTGTTTCGTTAACTGCATGACATCTTCAGAGCACTTAAAAAGTAAAATTACAAAAAAACTTCACATTTCTAATAACATTTAGGGGCCAACACCCAAAAATATACACACTTTTTGGCTTTCTAGTACAAGCAAAACTACCAACTATTTGTTTGTTAATTCTATAACGGTAGTTAAAAAAAAATGTCATACAGTTTCGAGTGAATACAATTCTTGAACAGTTGTCTTTCAAATTCTTTATGAAATTTTAGGTAAAACGTTCAAAAATGCTTTTACTGGTTTTTCAAACTGTACCTTTTACTGACAATTTAGTATGTTTTTCATAGAATTTAAAGAGTAACAGTTGAAAAATTGTATTCACTGGAAACCTCAGACATTTTTTTAAGTAACCATAGAAAATTTGCAAATAAATCATTTGTAGTATTGCTTTTATTAAAAAGCTATAAAGTGACGTTAAGCGCCATTTTGGATGTTGAGCCTTAGGTCTTTTACCGAGTATGAAGGATTTGAATTTCGCTTTGTTTGTTTGAACAGCGATCAACGCAATGATTAAGGTTTGGCCAAATGTAAAGTACTTTAGAAATTAGAGTAAAAAAATAAGGAATCACGTAAATTGTTTTTAAAGGAATCCACTAACTTTGGATTGTTTTAAAATAATATTGAAGCCACAAAATTTGAATCATTTTAGACTTAGGCGCTCGTCTGGCAGGTTCCCGTGTAATCCCATTAAACTTTGGCATTGTTGTTTCCTCTGAACGCGCTATAAAGATGTTGGTGCCGAGCCGAATTCAAGTTCGTGAAAATATTCTATACAAACAGATTTTATTGCCTCAATAGCGGTCGCAATCGCTGTTTTGTTCACATTCGGGATTAAACCGTTCCTTGTGAAATCTCTAGTGCCGAGTGTATACAATTTTAGAACACGTTGGGAGAGAGAACAGAACGAAGGTATGTAAGGAGTGCCCAATAAAACGTTTTGAAACTTATTTATTTCCAAAAGAGTAAACACAGTCAATTTTTACTGTATTTTTTATAAAATTTATTTTTTATTCAACATCTGGGAACCAAATACTCCGATGTCGTTGATATATTTAACACGTCAATATCACACTATAAGTATACCTTAGTACAGAGTTGTTGAAACTATTTAACTCTGAACCTGTTATTCAATATCATTTTTTCTTTCGAATCTGTGGTTTAATCAATATTATTTTTTTTTTCTTTCACAATATTTTTTGCACTGCTTATGAGTTTATTGTTATGAAAAATGATAAAATTAGTGAAGTCTTTGACGGACGTAAATAATAAAAAAATAAAAAATGTTCTGCATTTAACACATTTTTAAATATTTCATCTTTTTTGTCGAAACTCATTTCCATAGTAGAATAAACTTTAAATGTTTTATTTCAAGGGTAAGAAGCTCCATTCGATTTTAAATCAGACGACGATGATGTAATTTCTCTAGAATGATCCGCAAAGGCGCTGTGAACGGTGTCACATGATGTCAGAGGTATTTGGAATGTTTTTTCCATATCTAAATCGATTTATTTATTGCACCGGTAAACATAAATATATCCACTCAAAATAACATTTTAATATTCAGTATCTACGTTTGTTGTTCAATCATGAATATATTTTTTAAAGGCGATAATACACTAAGCTGGTATAACCTTCGATACTAAATAAACTATTATTTCTAATTTTGAAACTGTTAATTCGTGGGGTTTTTTATTATGAAACAACACTTTTTAAACTGGTATAACCTTCGATACTAAATAAAATAATAAAAGTGGAATAAAGTTACAAATTTGTTTTATTAAATCACTAAATAAACTATTGAAATCGGGGTCACTGATCTGTTTTTTTTTTCTCTTATCATATGGAAAGGCTAAATGGCGAGGATTACTGCAGTCACTTCTTTATTTAATGTTAAAAAAAAAACAGTTTTACACCATTCCATTGTAAAAGCGATAAAGAAACACAAAAATCTTGTTTAAACATATTGTATATGTACAAAGATACAACAGATTTTCTCAAAAACTAATTATTCATGAATCCAACGCAACGAAAGTAAACTTTCCACGGTCTGTGGCTCTTTAAATCTTCTGTTCCCTTGTGTTGTAGGCTTCATTGATAAGGAATAATTCGACCTGACCTAAAGACTTATTTTACAAACTTGAATGGTGCAAACTACAGGCATGTTTAGATACAGCAGATTGATCCGAAAGCTGGTCATCCATAGTTGCAACGTAACAAAAGTACACTTTCGGGTGTCGGTAAATCTTTCAATCTTTGGTCCCTTGAGTTAAAGGTCGCAAAGAAAAGGTAGGTACATTTCGACCTGACCCAAAAACCCACCTTACAGACTTGCTCGCTGCGGATTTCTTAAAAACTGGTTATCCATTGGTTCAACGCCATGAATGTGCACTTTTCGCTGTCGATGGATCTTTCAACTTTATGTTACCTTGTGTGGTATTAATGAAGATGGACAATTCGACCTGATCTAAACACCTATCTTGCATACTTCTTATCCAATGTGTAACAAAATCTTATGCGTTGGAATATTTTTATATCTCGAGCTTTCGTCAACGTCTGTCCCAACATTTTCAAAGTTTGCTTAAGGTTTTTTGACCATGTTTTAATATATTTTTTATACGAATACCGCACAAGAATATCAACTGCTCCCAACCGTCTAGAGCCAGTTAGAATATGGCATCCCCAAATAGGGTATGTTGTGAGGCTGAAGGTAGTGGGGAGGGGAAGGAGATTGGAATGAGGAAGGTTGGGAAGTACCTGGCTATTTAGATCTAGTTAACCAAACAAGTCTAAAGCCATTTCAAGCAACGTTTCGATTCTGAATGGTGGTCTTTCACCTGGGCGATACTCAGAGTATCTACCACTCTGGAACGTGCCGCAAATATACTTTTTATCATTTTTTAAATGAATTAAATGTGTTATGACAAATGTTAATTAAATAAAAGTTATTGGTGCACGCCGGGTTTGAACCTCAAACAATGCACTTCTTAAGTTAAAAGTCTAACATTTTATTCGTGCAGTCGACGGCTTTGCAACGGTTTCTTGCTTTGTCCGTACCTCTTCTAGTCGCCTGTGGACAAAAGGTCAATCTACAATTGCTCTCAGTTTTAAGGTACATTATTATTAATTTTAATTGATCAATTGAAATGTGAGGTAAGTGTTCAATTACCTACCATAATTAGTGTTTGTAACGGATGTGTTTGCCACTCGTCATATATATATATACTCGTATATAGATTATGAAAGTACCTATATAAATCTGAGTAAAATGTTTAATTTAGCTTAATTCATTCTTATCCATGATCGTGTTTTTTTTATTCGTGTCAATAAATGTTGATAAAATAACACAAATAAAAACACAGATTTAACAATAAAAAAAGTATTTAAATATACCTATGATGTGAATTTCTACACACTAACCTTTTGGAGACTTCCATACGTTTTTTCTATCAGATTGATGAAGTCAGCATTTTAAAGTAAAATGCCACATCTCACGCAATGGCCATTTCATCTGAGTGATTCTGAGTGATTTTTTGTTTGCCTGAAAGCCCTTATACATGGGAATCGTGATATAACCGGACTATTAATTATATAATTGCCTACCAATTTTTTGACTAATTTTATATTATTTATTGATTTCACGCGAAAAAAGAAGTATTGTCATTTTTTAAATGAACGGTAATTGAATACTTAATATACTTTTTAAATGGAACGAAGAATATGGCGTATTTTTGTCAGTTTAAAGAAATTCTATAATTCCAAAGCAGATACTCTAAATTAAAAAGCAAACTGATAATAGTTACATTTATACAGACGTCATAGACATTCGTGACAGGAAAAACTGTGCAAAACTCATGACGTCAAAGCTTACCGTTAGAAGGTTCGACTGCTTACGAAAACCGATTTTTGCTTAACACTGAAGAGTGTTCACATATCGTCGCTGGAAAAGCAAAAGAACTTATGAAACGTTTGGTTCCGAAGACTTTTGTGGCCCTTCAGCCATCTAAAATATATGTGTCATTTGGGAGAAGGCTTGACTCAAACGAAACCAAGTTTGGGATTTTTTTTGCTCTTTGTAGTTTCAGGTAACTCAATGAGATCACTGAATTAACTTTTTTTTTTTAAAAATCTAATCAGGTACTGAAGACTTGTGAATTTTATTGTGAAAAAAAAAACTTTAAAGTGCATTGGTGTAAACTTCACAAAATGGCGCTTCTTGGCGATATTATCACGTCATCGAAATAGAATAAATTAATCAGCGCGCTGGGCGCATTTTGAATTTTAAAACCGACGCAATTTAAATTTTTTTCGGGTTCTAAGCACCGGTTCATCGACATCATCAAATAACGCAACGTCTGATGCAGTTGCATGATTGAATTCAATTTAGGCCAGAAACGCTTGTGTTTCAAACCCAAGAAAAAAATCTTTTGGAATTTTCATTAAAATTCAAAATTGTGTAATGAAGACCTGAAAAGGTATTTGTTCTCAGACTTACCCTTTTTTAAATTGTGTTTAAAGTTAAATATATATAAATTTAAAAATACATATTTTCTGCGCTTGGTAAATCACGCAAATATGAAAAAAATCACAGAACCACTCTGCTATTTCGTTTGTCATTCTAACGAAAAATACTTAAGAATATACCTAGCTCACTTCTTTTCTTCCAATAAAATGTTTTTAAAATTCTCAATTCGAGATTTTTTCGAAATTCAGTCAGTCTTTTAGGCTTTCTGTGCTTACTACAGGTCAAAAGAAAAGGCAATTCAGAATTTGCGAAAACTACGAGAACACTTTCACTGTCAGGGGAAAGCCGGTAAATACATTTGAAATTTGGTTACCTTTGTGCTAGGAGATTTTAAATTCGGTTAACTTTGCTAGGTTGTTTTTTTTATTTATATATGAACACAATAAGGAGTTCAATTGGATGCAGGGTCCAGAGCAGGCTACGATCTCTGAAACGGGATAATTTTCGATTATATTTAACTTGTTGAATTATATTTACTTAGCATTAGATTGTTCAATTTATTATTCTTTGACATGTCGTTATCCTAATGCGACATTTGGTTTCTTCCATAAGTGCTTTCTTTAAGCTCCTAACCCTTGCCATTCTTTCCCAGTTCTCGGACCTTCCCATCTGGCTCCAGTTTTTCTGCGCGCAATTACTCTAAATCTCCTTTCCGTCTGCCTCCAGGATGTTTCCACTGGTGTAACATTTGGTAATGGCCTTTGGCGTCCTATTAACTGGAATTATTATAACAGAGCAACCGTTATGGACCCTACTGAATAAAAAACAAATCTTTATGTTTAATAAACTACTCAACAGTAATGGTTCAGACTGATTTTTAAAAACATATTTGAATGTTCTTTCAAAGTTTTTATGCTTTCAAAGAATGTTCATTTTATTTTGAGATTTTTTACTGAAACAATGTAAATCTCATTTCAAAATTTTGTATTTCGAGACGTACACGATTTATTCCGAAAAAAATAAATTATGTTCTCAAAGTAGATTATACTTTTGTTTTATATCATATTTTTGTGCATAATTCAATTGACTTATACAGCGGTACACTCTACGAGGATATAAAATAAATTAAAGCATCAGTAAAATTAAATAGAAAACTCGCTCCTTAAAAGCTAACGTCCTTGATCATAAATGCAAAAGAATAGGGTGGTCTAGCTGTAAATTGTCAATAATACTGCTTTCACCTTTACAAGATACTGATTACAACTGAAGGGGACCACTTCGCATTTTACAAAAGGTCACCTGTAATTAACCCTCAATATTTACTTTGTGAGTACTAACGAGTGCTTGAATTTGGAACTTATGATAATTGAAATGATCAAATTCAAGAATAATCTTTTCGAACCCTGATTAATAATGCCAACCTATAATGTATTTTATTAAAAATTATTTTTTTATTTAAAAACATATATATATTCTTGGCAAGTCAAATAATATTTTAAAATACATTTTTTGCGGCAATAACGCAGATTTGCTTGTTCAAAACAGAATGGAAATTTAAAAAAAAAACATGGAATCTAGATTGTGTAAAATTATATTTTTAAAGTGAGTAAATGATATTAAACGGGTATTTTTTTACCACCAGCTTGAAGCATTGTTTGGTGACTTTTGTCCCAACAACAGTTTCATCACCATCTCAAAATCCAGCGGTGTGTCTGGAGGTCCGCGCACGCAGCGACGTGACATTAAGGTGACTTTTCAGTTCCACTGGCCGGCGACTTTTGAGTGACGAAACTGTCACTGCGTCTGTAGGGAGTACTTTTGTATGGGCGCTCGCGCACGGGTGACAAAATGTCATTCGGTGACTCATCCGCCAATTCGTAATCCATTGCTGGAATGAAAAGGTGACGGGTGACAGTCACTCACCGTGTGCGTGCTCGATTGGAAGACAGTGACAGTGACGAAACTGTTGCCGTGACAAAAGTCACCCGTGCGCGCCTGGCCTTATTCTAATCAAGAAATCTTTCCCACTAAAATACATTATTCAAATGTACATATTTTAATTTATTTTATTTTAAATTTCTGCTGTAAATCTGAATTTATTGCTAAAAATTGTAACCATGGTATAAGTTCATCTTTATTGTGTTACCATGATTGTGTATAAGTGAGTATAGTATAATTCAAAATATGTTTTTTTTGATGGTTCATGCAGCTTTAAATTTCTAATATTAAACACAAATCTCAACACATAGGTACAAGTATAATCATATCGACGCTAGACAGGCAAAAGGGTTTAAGCGACACTTTATTCAAAAATGAGTTAAATATTTGCAGTTTTGATCAGTTTTTTCTGCATGGAATCTCTGACTCTCGTTTGATTCCAAAGAATTTAGTGGCTATTTAACCATCTAAAATATATTTACCATTTAAGAGAAGGCTTGATTCAAGCGACACCTGTTTGTTTTTTTTTTGTTTTTTGTCGCTTCAGGTATGACTTTACTTTTAAAAAAAATTAACCAGGTTACTGAAGACTGCGATTTTAATTGTAAAACAACAAAAATCTTAAAGTGCTCTGGTGTTTACTTAAAAAATGGCACTTCCACCCATTTGCATCTCTGGTGACGATGTGTTCTAAATTGCCTACAGAGTTTAATATGAATATTTTTTACTTTAATATGGAGTAGAAGTGCGAATTTAAAAATATCGTTATTTTCACTCCGTAATGTAACAAATGTTAAAAATCGATACTGAGTATCTGTTTCAGTTAATACGTAAAAACTTTTTTTGCTTCTTTACAGTAAAAGATTTGCAGATACACTTTACCGTGAAGCACGTCGCATGTCCATAGTTCGGAAACTACGTGTTTTTAGTACTGAAGCCTTTATTGAGGCATTGTGGATGATATAAAATTATTTACAGCCAACTGTTCTTAGAAAAAAACCAAGCAAAGTTCGGAAGGTGTTAGATGTTTGATTTTATTGCCGTAATCCATCTTCATGTATGTAATTTTCCCTGTAAATATTCGAAGGCCTCACTAGACAAGGTCTGTTCCTAGACTGGATATTGATTTGAGGTTTTGTGGACTTAAGCTATATAAAATAAAATAAATCTTAATTTTTACAAAGAATTATTTAAGAATAACTGATGAAGTAATAAAGACATTTACGTTAGTCATGATCTAGGTCACATACCTTTATTTTAATTTAATGTCCAAGTTGCTCTTAAATGTGTTTTTTTAGAAAGACAAACATTCCTGATTCACAAATTATATAACCTGACAATATTTGAAAAACTACTACGACCGTATTTAGAATCGGAAAATGTTGCTTGTGTATTGACAAAGAGTTAGCTAGTATAGTAATTGAACCCGCAACGCCTGATTGGAGCCTAACGCATTATTTTACTTGGCTACTTACCGGTTCGCTGTATTTACTTATAATGTTTGATATTCAAAACACTTCTTAACCTTCCCTTCTAGTATTTTATTACTATTGCTATCAAACTGGATAATTTCATATTATTAATCTACTCTAAGAAGGAACCAAATATTCTGTTAAGACAAAAAGAATTTTATTGGAATTTCAGTCGGAATAGTGACTCTTCAAAAGTTTCAAACAAAAGTGATTATTAAAATAACGACGAAATCCATAATTACCGTTCAAACCACAAAGAGTATTAATTTTCGCCTTCCAAAAACCTATATTTTTCATAGGGTCATGGTGTTCAGGTGTAATATTATGTTTTATATTCAAGTGAAACCTATTCCTATTTTGTAGTAGGGTGTAATTCTTTATACATAGCCTCTGGGTGTGAAAGGCACGAGTGTGCTCAGAGCTATTGTTATGTAATAATAAAAATAAAGTGACTACCTTTTACGAAAAACGAATTGTTACCATATAAGTGATTTTTGAGAATAATGTGGTTGGTAAAAACATCGGTATGGAACCTTGGTTAGGTGGCCCAATTGGTAACGAGCAGAAGATTCGGGGTTCCAGTCTTGGTTATTTCTTCCCTGTATATTTAAAAATATTGTTTGAATAATACATTTTTGTACACATTAGATAGCGCACTTCAATTAATCATTCTTACGGTATTCAAACCCCCGTGAGTGATTTTCTTTCATGTCGATTTTGATTACTAATCTCAAATATTCAACAATTTACTTGGAAGATTTAAAGAAACTTAGAACTATACCACATATCATCGCTGTAAAGGCCAAAGGGTTAAAGCGATACTTATGTATAAAAATGAATTAAATATGTGGTTTTGATCAGTTTTTTTTTCTATATCGAATGATTTGACTCGCGTTTGGTTCTGAAGACTTTTATAGCCCTTCAGCCATCTAAAATATATTTACCATTTGGAAGAATGGTTGACTGAAGTGACCCAAGTTTGGGACTTTCTTAGCTTTTCGTCGCTTTAGGTAATTCAGCAAAAACTTTTTTTTTTAAATTCAACCAGGTACTGAAGATACGAATTTTATTGTAATACAAAAAAAACCTTAAAGTGCTTAAAACTTTCCAAAACGGCGCATCAGCTTTTTTGCCTTTCCGACGACGATATGTTGACATATCGAAAAAAACTCTATCCAACATAAATAAGCTTCATACTTTATAACAGGTTCAAATATTTGTAGGTTCAAAAATCATAAATTACCACAAAGACGCTGTACAAAAAAATGCTTATTAACTATAGAAAATTGCACACAAGTGAGATGATATTAAAAGCACTGTTAATACAGATGATAATTTATCCTTCATAATTATTTATAATGTTACAAATACACATTTGTTAGAATAATAATGGCAAAAGTAGAGTTGTTAAGTATTTTAATAATTTTATTACTAGGGAGGTGTTATCAAATACAGAACTTCAAATTTTTCATCAAACTATTTACCATACGTGTCGATATTTGAAAGACAAAATTATTTTCAAATGTTAAAATAGCAACGTGGCAGAATTTTATTGAAAAGAATATTAATAAAAAATACTTGTTGAAAAAAAATCACGAGATTTATCTTGACTTGTCAAGAAAAAATATAAATTTCTTTAATCCACCCATTTCAAATATAGAATAATGTCTCTTAAGATACATCAAAGTAAGTAACTTTATTAGGTTGGTGGGGATTTGAAACGATATTTTTTTAAATTTAGTAATTTTCTGAACAGTCAGTTTCAAATTTGAAAATTTCACACAGTAGGCAAACTTTATTTTAAAATAAAAACTTGACAAAAATTATGGCGAAGAAACCTGCCAACAGAGGCAACTAAATAACCAGTTAACTGGAAGTCGTTTTACGTCTAGATTACTGCAATGGAATATAGGACTTCCCAAATATCAAATAACCTAATTACAACTAATTTTCAACGCCCTAGCAAGACTTATCACCGGCGTATCAAAATAATCCCATATTTCAGAGCAAAAAAAATCTTCACTGACTTAAATGTCCCAATAGAATCCAATTCATGCTTTGCTGGATGGTAATTAAATCAATTAACGGAATGGTTTCGGCTTATTTATCGGAACTGTGTATTCTTGAATATTACAACTCACGAATTTCGTCTGCTATGGGAAGGTTGAAGGAACCAAAGCGCACACCAGACATTAATTTCGGAGAGCTTGCCTTCGGGGCTAAAGCCTGGAATAGGCTGCCACATGATCTGAAAGTTCAAAGCTTAACCCAAAAGTCATATTTTTATTCAATCATGCCCGTAAATAACAGATTTATCCTAATTTTTATGGCTAAGCTAGCCCATTAGCATCTAAACACACCATTTTAATAGTATATTTTCATCCAATGATCGGAAAACTCTCAAAATATACTGACAGACAAAAAGTCCGAAACTTTTTCACAATCCGCGATAAATGTTTATATCAATAAGTTAATTCTAGCTATAGTTTTATGGTGAATTTAGTGATACTATGTAAGTTTTGTAAAGCACACTTGAGGTGATATTTCACAAGAATTGCACAATGTAAATTACTACTGTTATGATTATTATTAGTTACTATACAGCAGTGTGTCTGTGTGTGTATTTCATATAAATCTTTTATAATAATCCAGCTAGTTGAGCCTGGAATTTCCAGGTAAACTATATTTGGCTTCTCACGTCATTTACAACGTGAGCTGTTAACCTTTGAAATAAGTTGACATTTTTCAGAAATAAAATTCTAAATCGTTATTTGAAGAGTATTATTATTTGATAACAAAAACGGATTTGAAAAAAATTTCAAGAGAAAAAGTCAAGGAAACCGGGTAATAAAACATTTGAAGTTATTAAAAAGGCATAACAATTTATTGGGGAAAGCTTCAAACATTTACGGCAGGAAAAATGTTTTTTTTTTAAATTGTCATAATCGTGATAAATTCGTGTTTTCAAAAGGAAGGGTAAAGCGATTGTAAGTTATCGAACAATTTTTTGAGTTAGTTTTATGAACCATCCTGTACTTGGTGATCGTATAAAGAAATCACTCTACGCGTACCCTCGAGACAAATTTACAAAAGTTACTACTTGAAAGATTTTAGTTTGGCATTCGACCGATATACAGGGTGAATCAGATCGAACCCAATTTTCTGAGCTTCTTTGGAGCAAAAAATGTAGATAACATCTTAGTCTCTGGTGACATTTTTTTCCACTTAAAAACAAACAAAAAACAGCATTGGACAGTGCGGCGATTACTTGGCCAAGTGACAAGTGGTGACATGTGATAGGAAATAAGCATATTTGCATTAAAAAAATGTTACCGGAGACTAAAATGCTAATTTAATATTTTTTCTCCAAATAGACTTATTAATAATATCTCTCGGGTTGGATCTGATACATCCTGTATAAAAATACGAAGTTTGCTCATTTAAACTTTGAAAGTACTCGCACGTATTTTTTATTATACACATAAACACGTCCTCGTAAGCACAAATTTTCTTTAAGTATTCCAATGCTTGTAAAAAAGTTTTTTTCAAAACAACATTTTTTGACCCCTGAGAAAATAAAATGAGATTGCGTATAAAAAATAAATATTTGGTAAAATTTTATCAACCATAATATTTCACGGAGGAAACTGATCATGTGTATTCACTGTCATTTAAAATATACTCATTATATTTGATACACAAAAATACAATTACTGTTACCGGCAGAATATTGTTACGTTTTATTACTTCAAATTAAATACATAAAATCACACACAAGAATAAGGCTTCTGCTATGACTGGGATTTAAATGACCGAAACACATTCTTCAAGAATAATCACTGTGTAACGTGACAGCCTGTTTCATATCCGCCGAAATTAACAAATGTGTATGTTTTTCTTTTGGTTGGTATCTATCATACCGAAGTTTTATTGCCAGGAGCCAGCGAAACTATGGCATCCTATTTGGGAATGCTCTGTGACCTAAAAAAGTGTATGTAGTGGAAAGAAAAGTTCCAACTATCCGAAGCCAGTGGACTTTGGTATGTTGTGAGGCTACAGGAAGTGGGGAGGGGAAAAATATGAGGATGAGGAAGGTTGGAAAGGCCTAATAAATAAATACCTGGAGTTCGGATTTGGTCACTTAACAAAGCTTAAGCAAATTCACGAAATGTTAAATCATAATTGTATTCTTTCACCAGTGGAATACTAGCATTAATTTCATCCTTCGAACTTAATTTATGCACTCCTGTACGAAAAAATACTACCTAACATTTGAACTCAAAACTTACTTAACGTAAAAAAAAAGGAAAAGAAAATTAAAAAATTTAGAGAAAAGAAAAAAATAAATTATAGTGCCATCTAGACTTGAACCCGAGTCTATCACTTGTTGAGTGGTCATATTCTCAATCACACGGTAACCTCTTGTTCAACCGGAGGTTATTTTAAGTAAATGTTTTATAAACATCTTCAATACTGGTTCATATTATCGAATAATAAAAACACTATAGATGTATATATATATCACCACGTTGTTTAAAAATAACCTTATTTTACTTTCCCAACTTCTTTCAACCTTACGGAATTCCCGATATTGGATTTGCTTATGTCCCATCGGCGACAGTTTGATTTCGATATAACATTAAAAAAACACGAATCTGAAATTGAACGGCAATTTTATTAATATTCAAATAAGTCCGTGAAAAATACCTGGAATCAAATTTTCACAAAGCAATTATCAAACTTGTATTTCAAAGAAACTTTTATCCATCGCGAAGGATCGATTTCCTTTCAACTCATCTACGAAGAAAGCGTGGCGTTCGTTAAGTTTAATGAGTGATTCATCGTATAAAAATAATTTCTTTTCATCGCATGCAATTTTTTTTTTATTCGACAAAGTTTTCTATAGCAATTCATATTTTTGACGGACAAAAAAACCACCAAAGTAAGAGACGCAAAGTTATACTTTCAAAAAGTAATTTAACCATAAATATTAATAAGATATTACTTAATCAGTCTGTTTGTCAGGGCGGGTACACCGAGAGACATTTATTTTCTTTTTAAAATATATTGCTGCCTGCTTTTCCCAAGGAGATTGTGGCATTTCCAGTAAATTATTACACTCAACAGAAAAGGCTGTTTAGTAGAAGAAATAAGTGTTTTCTTATGTATTTCTACACAAGGCTTACAAAGGGTGGTGACATATCGTTATCATAAAGAATAATTGGTATAGAATAGACAGGATTGGCTCCTCAAGCATAATTTGTATTGGTTTTCCGTGTTTTTCAAAACCAGATTCTGCATTGGTTACAACTTATAAAACCTGTACTATCATGATTTGATAATCATAGATGGTTTGGCAGTAAAGGTAATTAAAATGTTAATTTCCTATTATTATCACGGTGAAGTTTTGTAATGTTAAAAAAATAACTTTTTTCTTGTCGTAAACCACATTTACATAATAAACAAGAACATAATAATTAAATACCGGTTAGTAGCTGAGTGGACAAACTCGTCGGAATCCCACCCGGGCATCGTGGATTCAATTCTACTACTAGTTAAGTCCTCCATCATTGCGCCAGCAACATCTTTCGTTTATTATGATGGCAGTGGAAGTTTTTTTAAATATTGTCAGGTTATTCGTAACCCGAGAATGTTTGGCTTCCTCAAAAAAAAAAAACAATCCAAATATATATCTAATAAAATATTGTATAAATATATCGTAGTGCTTTTATAACATTGTATAAAACATATTAGGATAAGTCATCTTTATTCGGATCCTGTATGAAAACACCTGTGGCATTTCAGAAAAGGGTAGTTTTATTTCACAGGGGATCATCCTATGACTTTCTACTTTTCACTTCCAGTGTTCTACAAGTTGTTTCGGGTACAGATATCTCTGTAAAAAAAGTGGCTGAATAAATTGTTCAAACCTATAGGAAGGAGGCTTCTCGATTCCAACTGCCTTTTAGGAACTTTTTTATTTTTTATAATATGAACACATACATTTGTTTAAAACTAATTTTTTTTATACATTGATTGACTGGTTTAGGAAGTACCCTTCTATCATCAGAACAATATTAAAACTATCAAAGATACAAAATACTGACAGATAAACACAAATATATAGAATTGTTAGAGTGGGAGGCAAACAAAGGAGAAAGGGTAATTAGGGGGTTTACGGGAATGACAGAGCGGTTGGCTGGAAATATGCCTGGAATAAGACTATAAGATAAATTTACTTTAATATTGAGGGATTTAATATTTTCTAGTGTTTCCAAATTATCTATTGCTTTACTTTTATTGGCATCGTGAAGAATTTCAACCTTTCTATCCTTATTAAAAATATGATTGGTGGAAAAAAGATAATTGGCAAACTTTGAAAACATCTTATTATTAAGAGTTCAATGATTCTAATATTAATCTTTCAAGATTTATAACCTATGTTAAACTAAGAACAGTTATTGAAACATAGTTTGTAAATGCCTCAGTGGCTTGATCTCTATCTTTGATACTGGGATTATTTATATAGCGCCATTTTTGTGGGATTTCATCTCATAGGCACCTTAGTGTTTTTTAGTAATTAACCACTGTTATTATCGGAATAGAACGCTAAGAATGGGTACTTCCGTAGCCGGGCAATCTATGTTTTAAATAAAAGTGGTTTAAAACTTATTTATGTCTTTATATTATATTTTTTTCCGGACACAAAGTTTTTATTTTTACGAATATGTTATTTTTTTAACATTATTTGTCGGTGTCATGAGTTTTCAGGAAAGGTTTGTATATTTAAAAAAAATATATATAGTTTCGAATTTCCTGTTAGAAACCTTCTTTTTTTATTAACTTTTGATGTACAAGCTATTCAAACACCATTGATGTTTGTCGTGGCTATTGCAATGAACTGTTGCGGTGAATATTAAAGACGCTTACTATGCAGTCTCGATTTGTCGTAAATATTATGTAGCTTTTTCATTTTTATCAATAAGTGAAAGAATATCAACAATCTCCAAATAATATTGAAATAGAATAAGAAACAGAAAACAACCAAAAAATATTGAGTCGTACACGTGACTTGAACTCGGACCCTCCCTCAATTTGGAAGCGGTGCATCCAACAACTCTGCCATCCAAATGTATTTATTTGCTTCATTTTTAACAATCACATATTTATATTTTCGTAGAAAGCGATCAATTTGTGATTTGACATATTTAAAGAAATGAAAAAATTAACTTGATCGATTGGTTTCGCTTCGCCTAATTATCATCAGGGTACAAAATTAAACCAAACAAAAAATACGAAATGTCTCTTTCTCTTTGTTTATAATTTAAATGTTTTTCTTTTGTTTTCTCATTGTTATGTTATTTTATTTTATATTTTGTTCTCCGTTTGTATGTATGTGCAACAGCTTAATTAAACTTAACTGTTAAATTTTGTACCCTGATGATGAGGCTAAGCAAAACCGGTCGGTAATAATAAAAAAAAATAATATCCGTGGTCTTATACAAAATCATTTTTTCATTTCTTTTAATCACATACTTTATTTTAATTTTAGGTACATAAACATATACATAAACACATACTTCATATATTCATTTTTTGTATAATCTCACTTATTTGAGTTTCAATAAGATACAATACGTGGCACGTTTCGGAAGAACAATTGTTTTATTATTTTTATCTTATACCTTTTTCAGAATAACGTGGGTTTAGGTCCTTTACCGATGATACTCGTATTTACATCAATAACAAAAAAAAAATTATTATGAAAAGAAGTTGAATCAAGTGAATATATTTCACCTTCCCAAAGGCCTGCATTAATATTACAGTTTTTTTAAATATTTTTCTTAATGTTATTTTACATAACTTAGATGGCTCATCTTGTTTATCCTATATCATTGATAAGTAAGGACATTTTTAAACATGTCAAAAAAACAGGCGCTTTGGCAACGGGGTATAAATACCAGCGTTGTGGTATAAATAATTAATATCTAGAAAGAGCATGAATTTTATTCCCAGAGAGAAATTTATTCTCGAGGAGTTTACTGAGATGATAAGTAGAGCTGATGGGAGTAAGAAAAAAATCGTTTCGGCTTAGGTAGCAGTGAGTTTTTTTGAAGAAAATTATTTCATGTTTGATCGTTATATAAAATTATTCCGTTTAGCAACGGAGATTATCATTTTGAATGCTTGTAAATAATACTCGTATGTTTTCTCAACAAATTTAAAAAATCATTGGCGAAGTAAAAGCAATATTTAAAAAGTTAAAAAAATCCTAATGAATAACTCATTTATAATCACTGACTAAAGGTCAAATCGCACTAGCGCGTCGCTGCGCGTCAGCGGCGCTGCGCGTCACTTTTCTGTTCGCCGTGCCGCGCAGTGAATCGCCGCTCTGGTGCGGTTTGCTTCATACAAAACAGTGAAAACATATTTCGTGGTGAAGCGACGCGCCGTGCAGTGCAGCGCCGCTGACGCGCTAGTGCGGTTTGACCTTTACTAACCATCACACCGTTCCCCCGCTAGGGCAGTTAGAAAAGACGGACCATTCTTTCATATTCATACATCGTCTCAAACATACTCTTCTGTTATTCTGCCTCTTGACATGGCCCGACTCAATTATTAGATTTACTCGATCGTGTCACGTCTTTCTCGAGCGTCCCTGACTTCTTCTTCCATTCACTTTTTACTTTTATCAGTTTGTTTTTCTGCATCAAATACTCTCGTTTGATTCTGAAGACTTTTATGGCCCTTCAGTCATCTAAAAATGTATAAACCATTTGGAAGAAGGCTTGACTCAAGCGACACAGGCTGATGACTTTTTAAGCTTTTTATCGCTTCAGGTAACTCGGTGAGAGCATTCAATTACCTAAGTTAACTTTTTTCAAAATCCAACCAGGTACTGAAGACTTTTTTTGTAAAACAAACAAAAAATTCATGTGCTCTTGTGTTAACTTTCCAAAATGGTGCTTCAGCCCTTTTTCCTTTACAGCGACGATATTTTACTTAACAAATAGAAATAGCAGTGAATGGCAGAAGACACTTCATTATGGTCATCACCAGAAAACACGCCAATCAGCCAATCATCGTAATAGACACAGGAATGATGAAAATAAACAAAAGCTGGTGTAATAAAGGTATTTTATCTGACCACTACAGCGTGAAAGGATTATCGTGGGAGATATCTTCCACCCAGTGCTCTCTTTGTACCACGATCTATGTCTACCACACGTGCTTATACAGTGTTAGACTTATAAATATTACACTAAGGGTAAGTAGTTAAACTGATAAGGGGTGGGTATTCACCCCCCGTTCGTTATAATACATAATACAACGTTCGAAGTTCAAATCGACAAAACAATTAAATACATTTGTCAGTAAAAGTATTGACTTTATTTACTTATTTAGAGACCTGCGCTGACACTTTTATTGACTCATAGATGAACGTGGTTTCATATTTGCTGGATTCAGAGGTTTTTTTTCGGATGTCCGGAAGCATTTCCAGGGTTGACCGCTTAAGCGGGCACCGTCCGTTAACAAAGGCGGTGGTGCGGTCTGACTCCTTGTAAAAATATGAATTCGGAAAGGATCTCTACAGTTTATTTACTACCTCACTACGCACCTTTTACATCTAAATTCAAATTACATGATTTAAGAATGTGGGAAGGCAGTGCAAACTCCAGCAAATGTCGCATACCAAGAGCTGAGAATGTGTTGATTGGCGGCGTAAAGCTGATTGTTAGTGTTGCCAACATTCAGATAAAAAAATGTCTGTTGATGATTTTTTTTTAAGTAGGCACTCTCTACACAATTAATACTGAACAATTGGCTATCTTATGTCGATATGCATAAAAACTTAACCTCCTCCCCTCTTTTATGGTGTGTGTGTGTGTGTGTGCTTTTTTTAAAGTGAATACTGCACAAGAGTCCCAACTGCTCCTAACCTTCTGGAGAAGATGGGGGAAAGTAAGGTTGGGAAGCACATAACTATTCAGATCTGGTCACCAAACACGGCTAAAGCCATTTCAAGTAACGTCTCAATTCTGAGTGATAGTCTTTCACCAGAGTTTTACTTAGAGTATCTATCACTCTGAAACGTGTTGTAAATATACTCTCTATTATTTTGTATTATTTAATATAAAATAAGACATACTATTTCAATAAAATTTATTTGCGCACGTCGGGGTTTGAACCCGCAACCTCTGGATTCATAGTAGAGTGTCATAACCACTCGACCATGAAGGCCGTGTTTTTCTTTCTCTACATACAGAGCCTTTAGCATACCAGCCGAACTGGACAAGGGTTGTTTCCCTTAAAACGCGGTGAAAAAACGTAACTTTCCTTTTTTATTTAGTATGACAACTACTGTCTCCAGAAGATAAGACAGATGTAACGTGTATTGTCTAGGCGCAAATTTGATCAACCCGTAGTTAATATTAAAACAGTACGTGCTTTTACTGCGTCCTTACAAAATCCAATAAATGCTTGAAGGTCATAGATTTTTATATTAAAACAAAAAGTATGTCGTTTATAATATTATTAACAGCGCGTATCACAGAAAATATACACTTGAACAATAGAAAATCCTTTATTACACTACGCATTACTGGTGGCAAGTAAGAACAGATACGTATTCTAATAAAATGAAGACCCGTATTACTTTGACTCTCAGCTCAGACGCAATGAAGCATTTTAACAAAACAAGTACAAACGAGGTTTTAATTCGAGCAAAACCGTAATAAATAAGAATACCTTATTTATATCAAACACAAAATTTAACCGTGTTTCCATTGCTATACATTTAAACAAAAACACAGTGGTAAACTAAATAATGAAACAAATATTAACATTTCAAACTGAATACTGTTGAAATAATATCGTTGCTTAGAAAGTAATAGGTCTGAAGCGCCATTAAGGAACCTTAATTCATAAATTTCAGTAACTGGTTGAATACTGCCCTCACCGAGTTACCTAAAGCGAAAAAAGTCGCAAACTTGTGTAGCTTAAGTCAAGCTTTCTATCGAACGGTAAATATATTTTTTAAATGGCTGAAGCGCCATCAAAGTGTTCAGAATCAAACGAGAGTCAGAGCATTTGATGCAGAAAAAAGTCTGATCAAAACTGCATATATTATTGACCTATTTTTTTTTAGCAAAGTGTCCTTTTTGCCTTTCCAGCGACGAAATGTTATTTCAAATACGTCGAAGCATGTTACGAGGTAAAAATACCACCTCTTCATCGGTTTGGACCTTGTTCGTCAGAGAATGGTAACAATTTTTATTGATCCCATGCTAAAGTTTTCGAGTCATACAGTGCAGCTCACTTCAATTTGTTATAAACTTCTTGGTTTTGTAATCAGAAGGTGTTAAAGAGTTTGATAACACAAATGTAATGACAGTCCTCTTCAACGGAGTGATCAGAAGTAAGTTGGAGTACGCTAGCACTGTCTGGGCTCCACACCAAACCAAATATATAAATATGTTAGAACAGATTCAGAAAAAAATCCTCAGGTATGTGTGCATGCGTTCACACGGAACATACCCTATATCTATGCATCACATGGAACTACTCGAGGAGAAAAAATTATCAAAGCTTGGAGACTAGGTGCAATGCTGGTCTCATGACAGTTGGCTTTAAGATTATAAAACACTTGATCGACTGTCCATACCTCTAGGCATGCTACTGCTTATTCGTGCCTGAAAAATACTGCCGCAGCAAAAACCATGCAATGTTCAGCATACCCTGTGGTCGGATAGATGTTTTGGCACAGCATAGCATGACAAGACGTATAATTATATTAAATAAGTCATCCATTTATTTTGATATATTTTCCGAAAATTTGCAGAAGTTCAAAAAATATTAATTAAAAATGTTATAATTTAAAAATACTAAATTGTAAAGTTATTCCATTGTAATGCTATTGGATTTATATATGTTGTACAATAATAATAAAAAAAAACTAATTACTTAATTATTAACGCACCGATGTAAGAAAAGTACATAGTGCTGGCCAGGGAATTTAATTTACCGAGTTTTAGTATGCCCAAGGCACAAATGTTGCTCTAAGATCTACGAGTACACTATTCGAAGCATGTTTCCACGAGTCATGGCCTTATCTAAAAACTTTTACTTCTCCCTAAATGTTCCTTTCGACTCAATGCATGTTTCGCATTTCTTTAACAAGAAAACACTTATTGTCTTTCGCATGTTATTTGTTATATTATATACGCCCTTACGGGCTTTTACACGATTGTTGAATAGATAATATAAAATAAGAGTGATACAGAAGTAACACGGAGTGAATAATTAGCACACAAAACAAAAATAAGTTACAAGAGATTAAAATTGACATTGGTATTTTTGGAAGAGGTATGCTATTAAAGCATTCTTGAAACTAGATTAAGTGCAGCTATTTCTGCGAAGGAATTAACCACTGCATACAATATAGGTTCAAACGAGGATCTAAATGACTCAGTCCTGATATTATTGTACAATTTAAAAATAACTTTGGATCGAGTGGTTATGTTAGGTAAATATAAGGTAATTAAGCTGAGTAAATCAGGGCTGTTTATAAAACCATTAACTTTTAAAAAATAAAAGTCAAATCGAAAATATGCCTTTTGTCTGAGAGTTTTGATAATTTTCATTCTTTCATTAAGTAATTGTAATGGTTTCCATGGGGAGACAGAGTTTGTAGTTAATGTGTCTTAGAAATTTATGTTGCAATTTTTTAATGGAATCACATTGGATTTTAAAGTGAGCGGACCAGATAGAAGAATTATATTCGACTTGACTTCAAACTAATGAAGACCACAATATTTTTAATGACGTATTCCCTTCTGGTTTGAGTTAGTGATTTCTGCGCCAGAGTCAAATAGATAACCACTCGGTCATCGCGTTTGTTCCTCTTGTTATATTTGTTATGAGAATTTAATTTTTGTAATTAAATATAATAAAGGTATTGAAAGAAGGGTGAATGCAGGAAACTCCATAAACGGAGGACTGAACATTGTTAAATCAAATAAGAAATCGTCTAAAAAAGGGACACTAGCATTCCACAATGGAGTGCTTATACCAACCCTGATGTATGGCAGTGAGGCACGGAACTGGCAGAGGAAGGATGAAATTAGACTGAATGCTTTGGACATGATATCCCTGAGACGTATGGTACATGCGATAAAAAAATGCCATGTATGACCGTGTTAAAAATCTGGATATCCGGAAAGAATGCAAGGCTGATGTAAGCGTAATGAATAGGATCAAGAAAGGGATACCTATATGGTTTGGGCATGTAGATCGAATGAACTAAGAAAAGAGTGTGAAAAGAATATATGATGCGAAAGTGAATGGAAGAATAAGTCGAGGACTCCCGAAAAGACTTGGCATGATCAAGTGAAACAAACACTTGAATCGGGTCATGTAAAGATTCAGAATAACAGAAGAGATGTATGAGACGATGTATGCATGTAAACGAAACAAGGAGTGTATGCCAAGACAGAGTTGTCTGGCGGTCCATCTTCTCTGCCTACCCCTGCGGTGAATCTGCGTGATGGCTTAAAAATAAATAAATATTGTTCTTCGCAAAATCATCATCCTGTTAAACTACAATAAGGTATTTTTTATATAATTCAATTGAATTAAATTTAATATTATTATTATTGAGTTCTGCTATTTTAAGTTTTTTTAATTTTGTTTTTAGTGACAGCTGTTTCGGCGTTTAAGGCCATTGTCAAACAGTTTGACAATGGCCTTAAACGCCGAAACAGCTGTCACTAAAAACAAAAAAAAAAAAACTTAAAATAGCAGAACTTAATAATAATAATATTAAATTTAATTCAATTGAATTATATAAAAATTAAAATGGAGTTCTACAAAATGAACACAAAAAGTATAAATACAATAAAGTAGTTTGTCAACAGGATATTGAATACAAGGTAAATACAGATGATCTTATCAATTATCAATATATAAAACATATTATTAAAATTCACACATCTTACGACGTTGATATACTATTACACCATCTATTATATTACATCAATTTCTTTAGTACACATAATAGAAACGCCTAGTATATTTTTTTTTCTACTAAGAAGGTTAGTTAGTTAGTTTAGTAAAATATAATACATAATTAGTAAAATTTATCCACCTTTCAGAAACCGCATTGCTACGTCATCCGGTGAAGTTGTATCTCTTGTTTTGTGGTGCTCGGAAAAAAAAATAGGAATTTGTTTATAACTCTGAGCTAAACATGTTGAATGGGAGTGAATAATGAGAAGTGTTGGCAAGCGCAGTTATTGTTCCCCGCGTTTATTTTTGACGCATAAATAATTTTCCGCATTCATAGCGAGTCGTAAATTATACCTCTCGTCGTTTTTCTTCGGAGAGATCCAAAGCATTCATTAAACTACATCCAAGCCACAACCACCGCCACCACCGTCACCACCAACGCTAAGGGCTGAGAGATGTAAAGAATAAATACCGAGGAAATAAACTTATCAAAACTACTAAGTGGAATACGAAACCCATTCATTTATCATAACTAGATGCGGAAAACCATAAAGGAAATGCATGTTTTGTGTTCAATGAAAAATCATGAAAATCATAACAGATGATGTTCATAATCTTCTAGACGGGGCATAATATGATTACCGATAAACCATACTTTTAGGGTACTTAGGTGTGATATCGTGTGGAAGTGTGAAATTGCTGAGTGATAAATCGACTTAACTTACTAACTAACTAACCATCACGCCAGAAGACGGACCGCCATGTAACTCTGTCTTGTTTGTTTTTGTTTTTGTATTTGTACTTTTATTTAGATGTATGCAAAAAAATTTTTTTCACACATTTAGTAAGAAAAGTATTTATTCATTTCACAATAATAGAACAAAGCACATGAGGTTCCTATACAGCAAATATAAATTTAAATCATAGAAATTGACTTGAGGCTTCTTTTAAGGCATTTGGAAGACTATTAAAAAGTTTTTGACCTTTATAAAACACGCTGTTTTGAGTACGAAAAAGTTTCGTTTTGGAAAGCCTAAAATCATGACAACTTCTCGTAGGATAATTGTGAATATTTACATTATATATAATATTATTTAGCAGATATTTAGGGAACATGTTATTTTTAAGCTTGTAAATAATAAAATCTTGGCACACACTCCTTGCTTCATTCACATTCAAATATCGTCTCATACATACTCTCCTGTTTTTCTGACTCTTCACGTTACCCGATTCAAGTATTTGATTTACTTGCACCATGTCTTTCTCTGGCGTCCTCGACTTCTTCTTCCATTCACGTTTGCATCATATATTTTTTCACACTCCTTTCTTCGTTCATTCGCTCTACATGCCCATTGACTTAACTCTAAGAAATAAAAATGACTACTTGCCTGGACGACATAGGGTCTTTTTATCGACCGGTTGACTTCACAGACGTGGATTTCGTTGGATATGAGGGGGAAGGGGAGAGAGGAGAGGGGTTATGTGAGATATTTGTAACTTTTTTTTATTGGAGAATTTTAATCTTAACTTAAAGACGTCATTGGCCACATTCAAAAAGAACTAAAATAAAATTTTGGCGTCCTTCAACTAATTAAGTACGGAATAAAAGATTTAGGGATATGGAATGCGGAAGTTGTCACGGCTGAGAAATTCGAGGGGCTGAGGTACAAAAGGTGCCCTTCTTCTCACTGTGCTGAAAAATATGTGAGTTACCCCTAATTGCTGTCGCAAATCTCCACCAGGTAATAAGTGATAACGAGAAGAAAATTAACTAATTAAATTAGATTAATTATCATGGCTTAGTTGGAAAAGAACATCTTGTGATTTTTTCAAATTAGCGTTGAAAAAGAAAATGTTAAAATAGTGAGTTTGAAAGTACAACTAGTTATATCTGAACTCTCTCATTATTATTTATCACTATTGAACATATGCTAAATTTATTGTATTCTTGTAAAAAGTAATCACTTTGTGGTTTGAAATATTAAATGAAAATTGAATAATTACCTTGTAAAAGATCATAGATTTAATTAAAAAATTTATTCCAAATTAAACTAAACAAAAAATATAAAGTGTGCAATTATAAATACATACAGAGAGAGAAGACAATATAAAATAAAATAAAATAAGGAAACAGTGAGAAAACAATACAATAAATTTTAAAATATAACAAAGGAACAGAGAAAAAGAAACAGGCAATGTGAAATGAAAGAGGCAAAACGTCAACTGGGAAGGTATATTTCCTATAAACTTAATGAAGAATATTATTTTATCACCATATATTGTTTTCTCCCTCTGTACGTATTTATAACCGCGCACTATGTTTTTTGTTTAATTTAAGTTTGTACCTTGATGATGCTTAGCTTAAGCAAAGCCGGTCACTCACTAAAATTAAAACAAAATCTGTGGTCTTGTACAAAGTTATTATTTCATTTTAATTAAATATATTGTATTTAAGTTTCCGTGAGTAGTGTTTTCAATAAAAACAAAGCAAATTATATGAACTATTTTCCTATACCGCGTTGGTTTTTTAACTATGCCGTCTACGTCTAGAATCTAGACTTAAGAGTAAAGGAGTTTATTGCTGCATCACGCAGGTCATCTGACTGTTCAAAACCTTAACTTTTAAAACCTTATGTCTGAAATTTTTCATCAACCTTGAAAGTCATTTACTCAATATGGTTACTACAAAGTAAAACATTTCATTTAAATAAAAAATTATTTTGTTTTAAGCCACTTTATTTATACACATATAACAATTCGACCGGTTTCGGTTAAACTTAACCTTCTTCAGGAACGTATACATATAAACTAAGATTAAAATACAGAGTTATACAGTAGACAAAGAAATTAGTGAATGAGACAAAACATTAGTATAAACAGGACAAAGCATCAGAGAGGGGGTGGTAATGGAGTAGGTAGAGAGGTAGGGGGATGGGAAGAGGAGAAGGGGAACATTCTTAAAATCGGACTTTTAGTTAATTCTAATTGTTTATTTAAAATTTGGCGATTATTATTATTATTTGATTTTGATATTTCTAATGCTTTGAGATTACCTCTCTGATGCTTTGTCCTGTTTATACTAATGTTTTGTCTCATTCACTAATTTCTTTGTCTACTGTATAACTCTATATTTTAATCTTAGTTTATATGTATACGTTCCTGAAGAAGGTTAAGTTTAACCGAAACCGGTCGAATTGTTATATGTGTATAAATAAAGTGGCTTAAAACAAAATTATTTTTTATTTAAATTATAATGTCAAGCTACAAAGTGATTGCTTCCTTCGATAATAAAACATTTCAGTTACAGTCTTCTCCCTAAGAAAAGATACACTCCATTTTAGACTACCAATTCTTAACCATTTTTCTAAAAACGTACCTTCAGATAAAAACAAATTGTTTCTTTCTAAATAAGTGTCTACCCAAAATCTTAGGTCAATGTCGCCTCAAGAGGGGCTGAAAAAATAGAAAAAAAAACCTCAGAGAAATTAACTTTTTGTCTTTTTAGTTTTAATATTTAGTTCAAAAGTTTTCTGTAAGTTCCACTAGATACAATGACTTTAAGCACCGCTTCAATAGAAGAAGATTGATGCCTGAATTAAAATATCTTTAGTCACTTTGATTATTCTACGATTTTCTTTGGCTCTCCTCACAATAGTAGTCTCTTCCGCTGTTGAGTGTTCTTTGGTTTTCTGATCTAGACACCACTTTATACAACGAAATCAAAAGCTAGTATTTTTTCTTTGCAGTTTTACTCCACCAAAATATAGTAATACTTGTTTTCTTTAATATCAAGTTCACCCTTCAGACTCTGCGGAAAACAATGACTGGTGAAGAGGCTCGGGCGAAAGTACCTTTAGATTAATTTTACTCAGAAACAGAACTTTTACAAAACTGATTGAGATTAATTTGAACAAATTACCGGAATTCAAACACGCCAGGAATTAGGAAGGCGTTACGGATTTACGGTTATCATGAAAAGATCATTTTAATTCCCTAAGTGGAAACTTGCCGGTTTATAAAAGCTTGTAGGTGTTAAGAAAAGTAAAATTCAGTTTATCATTGCTGAATCATCGACTGGAATAAAAGTTCATTTATCATGGTTGAATCTTGGTTTTCACGATCGGAAGCTTTGATATTACCCAAAGTCATAAAATTTATCAACGTAAATACAAAAATAATGCGCTCATGCGATAAACTCTTTGATTTACGCCAAATTAGTGAAGATAATATCAATTGAAAACATTCAAACACTTTTATTATCGGATAAAAATATCGTCAGCAAAACGGTACGCAAACGAATAAGTAATCAAGAATAGTTTAAAAAAAAATAACATTTCAAGAACTTTAATGAGAATCGTGTATTCTAAACGATCAATTTATCGTTGCCAAAAAAGCAAAAGGGCTGAAGCGCCAACTCTTCAGTACCTCGTTAGATTTTGAAAAACTCAGGTAACTCGATACTCTCACTGAGTTACGTAACGATAAAAAGCTTTAAAAAAAATCCCAAACTTGTGTCGCTTGAGTCAAGCCTTCTCCCAAATGACAAATTAATTTAAGATGGCTGAAGGGACACAAAAGTCTTCAGAATCAAACGGGAGTCAGAGCAATCAAAGCAGAAAAAACAACTGATAAAAACTGCATATTTAACTCATTTTTGACCAAAGTGTCGCTTAAGTCCTTTTTCCTTTCCAGTGACGATATAAGCAATTCTTTTCCAGCAAATATAATTCAACTATGTACTATGACACATAGGCCAACAAAAGGAAATAATATCTCTTATTCTGATGTTTCCGTTTTTCTTTCCAAAGGAGAAATGGGAAGAACAAAAGGAATATTTGAAGAGGCCGGAATGTAACCTCTTGACACTTATTGCGAAAAAATAGCAATACGGTTTTTGTAATAAACCAAAGAGGTCATGCAGAACAATACAACTTATGGTACACACAAGAGACTATAATACAAATTGTGCGTTTGCCAAAGCCTAGCGAAGTTGGAGTGGTTCTAAACGAATTCGCAACCCGAAAATATTTCCAAACTAATTATTATAATTGCCATACTTAGCTGAGATGGAGCAACCAAAAATAATTAAGATACATTTACCAAGAAGCTGCACCGCTGTTTTCCATTACGCTTCATAAATGAAATTATCGTCAAACATAGGTTTTTCAAAAGTAATTATCAAAGAATTGGTATAGTTAGTTAGTTGGTATTCATTTATTTGAGCATGTTTTTTGTCTCGAGTCGTACCGTATTCTTAAACTTTCATAATAATTATTAATAAGTTTTATTTCTCTTTTTGGTACGGATCTACTTATTTTTTTCTTAATAAAGAAACAAAATAAGTCATTAAAACAATATGTATAATATCGGAAGAAATTAGCCAAAAAATAATATTAATATTTTTCAAATGAATATGGTATTGACAAAAATTGACGGCATATAAAAAGTTTTCAGCAGCTCAATTGGCTGAAATGTTATTATTGTGAAGAGAAGTGAACCTAAGTAAGTCTCAGTCGTGGCCTTATCTTTAATTTTTTTTTGTTTTCATCTGTTTCATATTCGTTTGAAAATTATTGATTTAAAAATAAAGCATAAAGCTTTTATAAGTTGATTTGCATAGAAAAATAAGCTTAAAAAACTGGTTTTCTCAACTAAGAACTTGAGTGAAATTTTTTCAATATTTTTGAAAGGCAAAAGGGCTTAAGTGACACTTTGGTAGAAAATGACTTAAATATGTATTTTGATCAGTTTTTTTCCAGCATCAAATGCTTTGACTCTGGTTTGATTCTGAAGACTTTTGTGGCCCTTCGACCATCTAAAATATAGTGACCATTTGAGAGAATGATTGACTCAAGCGACACAATTTTGGAATTTTCTAAGAATTTAGTCGCTCCAAATAATACCCGAGTTAACTTTTTTTTAATCTAACCGGGTACTAAAGACTTATGAATTTTATTGTAAAACAAACAAAACTAAAAATTCTAAATGGCCCTTCAGCCCTTTTGCCTTTCCGGTGACGGTATTAGTTATTTTGCACTTTTCCACTGTACAATTTTTTTAAAAGATAACAACGGACTCGATACCATGTGTACAGATCTCGATACAAATTAAACTGAATGATATCACACTGTTTGTCAATATATCCACAATGGCGCTGCATTTGGGGTCTAATGACGTCAGGTGCATTTTATCTCCTTGGTTTTAAATCATTTTTCAAAGTCGGTTAATTGATTACACGAAAAACCACGTAGAATAAAACTTATATATTCAGAATGGACGTTCGTTGTTCTGTCAAAACTCGTAAAAACTTAAGTCAAAATAATTTTCACATTAGTTCTTACAAACACAAAAAATAATAAGCTCTTCTTCGTATAGTCAGCACGAACCTTGCAGTCTCTTAGGGACATCCAGAAAAATTGTAATATTTCATAATTTTTGAAAATAAATAAAGCCTGATGTTAAAAAAAAACTATCGAAGATCTAACTGAAAGGTGTCTGTGTCACTATTCAAAGGTCCTTCATCATGATGGTATATTTAAACCTACAACTATACCAATATAAAAAACAAAACATTTTTTAAAAATCAACTATTTGACTAGGCAATCGTATAGATAAAAAAACATTTATATTTGACAAATGCTTTCCTTTTTTGTGCTCGATATTCGTAATATTAAAAATAAACGTTGAAATCATTTTATGTTGACTGAATGAAAAGGGTTTAGACCATAGATATATGATATCCCCCAACTTAACAAGGACCCTTTGAGGTTATGTTTGGGTAGGTTTTACGTTGAAATGAATTTTGAATATTTTCGGATAAAAGTGTTTGTCGATAAGTTCTTTTCGCTGTAAAACCTGTCAAATACATTTACATTTTGCGTTTGTTGGTTTGACGGTTACTGTTATATGGCTTCAATAATACGACTACCAAGAATTGAAATTGAAAAAAAAATATTCGGAAGTTGTAACCGAGGGTCATCAAATATTTATTGATTTTTTCCCTCTTGTGATTCTGATACATTCTTCAAATCCGTTACTTAGGTGCGGGTTGTTTCAAACTTTCGTTACATTTCACATCGTCACAATTCGTCGATTAGTGCCATTTTCTTTTTTTTACATTTAAACTATCTTTGTTAAATGCTGATTCTTGGCCCGTTTCAGACTTGTATCAAATTGATTAGCACAGTAGTCACACTTGTCGGCCGATTAGAAATTGTTAAAAAAACTTTAAACGAGCCTAGAATCAGCCTTTAACGGTGACCGTTCAAATGGAAAAAAAGAGGTTAGTCAATGAATTGTGATAGTGTCAAATGTGACAGAAGCTTAAAACACCTCAACCTTAATGCTATTAGTGTAAAAGGCTGTATATTCTACCGTTGAAATGAAAAAGAATAAATATTGCAAAAAAAACGGTTGCTTACTCATCCAGGATTTACAAGCCGTTCTTGGTTGTTGAAAAACAGATTTCTATGGGAATGACTCTGTACACGTATGTTTACTCTTATACTCGTAGATAAATAAACGGTACACATTTGATGTTACGAACTTCTATCAAATTACACACATCAAAGTTTGGAAGTTCCTAAAAAGCTCTCGACGAACGTCATACCCATTACAAAATTAAAAATATTTTAGCTCTTGATGGTTATAGAACAATACTAACGAACGCAACAAAACAATAACAATCACAAACGACGTATCGTTTCTTAACACTCTTTATACTATTTTTTTTCTTTAATTACATGATGTTCAAGAAAAAAATATTCCACGTTTTTTTACCAGTGTAATATGAGTGCTTTGTTCAAAAACTATCGTTAATTTAAATTTGTCTTTACATTATACCTAACGAAAACCTTTGTTTTTAATAATAAGAAAATAATGGTCTAAAAAATAAACTACTCGTTTGTAGTTCGCGTTCAAGCAGTTCATTATAAGGCGTGCTAGTATCAAAAATACAAAGGGCGGTAATGCAAAGCACAGCGCTTAATTCTCTACCAAGTAGCGGGCACTTCGTGACACGGTAATTACGCAGTTCTTTTTCTTGAACAATTAATCGAAGTGATTTCTTTCACCTTTTGAAAAAGTCACTTTTAAGTTGGCAGAAATTTCGAAGGGCCCTTAAGAAAACACTCTGCCGGATACAGCAGTAAAAGTGGAAGTGAATTTTAAGTACTCTGGAAACTTCCAACAAACATGTAAGAATGTATATTATGGTTCCAAGGTTTTGACTATTGAATATTAAAATTGAAAAGGTATTTATAAGTGTAAGAGCATCATGATCTCAGAGCAAGAATATATGTGGAGAGAAAACTAACTTACAATCTTGGAGTTAGAATATATATGGATAGAGAGCTAAATACTTTTACCCAATCTATACGAATTTACGATCATTTTCACTTGGTTTTTACGTCGTAAACCGTGAGAGAGAAAGAGGTAAGACAAATTCTCACACAATAAAGCACCGCTTTTAGGTATGTTAGCATGTTCTTTGTCTCCCGCGTCTCCGGTGTCTCCGCCCACTACGTTTTGTTATGCGACATAACATGACAGAACTCAACGGTTTTTTAGGTTATATCCTACTTTTCTGTTTATAACAATACTGTGAAAGAGTGGTTATACAAATAACCAAAAACATTATGTCGACATGTGCTTTGAATGGATGTATAAACACCCTAGCCCTAGCCACGCCCCAGTCAGGCAAAAGTCATCAATGCTGACTACACTACCGCTCCCTACAGATATATTATTGCTCTGAGATATCGATCAACCAGGCATTTTTAAATATAGTAGAAAACTCTTCATTACGAAAGTTTAGAAATACATTTATTAATTACTGTATTGAAATCAGATTTCTTTTTCTTTTTTTATAAAGAATACCGCACAAGAGTTCCAACTGTTCCCAACCGTCGACAGCCAGTGAGACTATGGCATCCCTGTTGGGATATGTTGTGAAGCTGATGGAAGTGAGGAGGGGATGGATATGAAGGAGATGAAGGTTGGAAAGTACCTGGCTATTCAGATCTGATCACCAAACACGGCTAAAGCCATTTTAAGCAACGTTTCGATTCTGAATGGTGGTCTTTTACTAGGGCGATACTTGTATCTACCACTCTGGAACGTGCCGCAAATATACTTTATATTATTTTATATAAATTAAATGTGTTATGATACATATGAATTATATGAAAGTTATTTGGGCACGCCGGGTTTGAACCCGTGACCTTTGGATTCATGGTCGAGCGTCTTACCACTCGACCATGAAGGCCCGTCTTATTTAAACAGCTTATTCTACAGAGACACCATCTGTATCTTGGTCCTCGTATGAGCCTACAAGGTATAGAATATGACCTGCTATACGGATAAACCTGTAGCAATTCTAGAGTGTTTCTTGAAAGGGATCGTTCATTTGACCTCCTTACGTACACTCCATCGGTTATCAAGGGTTTTTCCAGGCCAGCCGCTGGAGTGTATCTGGATAGTGCGACTAATAAATAGATCGCACGCGGGTAAGGAATAACTGAAGTGCATTATTATGAATTTTGTCGCTTGCTCCATCTATGTAAAACCGCACAAAAAAAGGAGCTTTTTGTTTTTCTGGACGGCAAACTATTTTTAGATTACTAGGCAATTTCTTTGGTTTTGTAATGTCAATAAAACTCTTTTATAAGAGAATATAGTATTTGACAAGCTACCATCTCCAATATAAGGATTCGAGATGCGGATTTAATTTACCATGACTAAGCGGATGAAACTTTTAAACCAATGTGATGCTACATTATTGTGGAAATAATATGCAACTGTTGTGTTTTAGTTTAACGTTTAGTGTCAATAACTTGTTATTTTGACATTATCAAAATGTAACCGTTTTGCAAGGGTTGAAGCTGAGTACCTCAGATATATAAACAGATATCAAATTGATACGATCGCGTGTAAAATAACCAACGCTTCGTTGTTGCGCATGTTTTAGATGAATTTTGGCATGTTTTTTTTTAACTGGCCAAGGTACAAGATTCAAAAAATGTGTTTCCATGAACGTAGTATTTTTTACACCAAAGCAAGCTTTTCCCTCCGGCACCGGTGCATAGTCGGGAAACTCGTCGAACGCGTGCCCAACATTAATACACGGTTGACATTCAATACATGAGAATGGGTCGCTTTTACGAATAGTTTTTATTTTCAACAGTTCGGCTGCGGATCGATTAGCCAGCCTGTGTGTTTCCTCCCTCTTTCAACAAGGGTCTCTTCGAGACCCTGGTTCGTCCCTTGCTTTCCCCGAAAAGACCCTTCCACACAGCATCCTTCAAGATGACATAGGCCCTGAGGGAAACGATTTCCTTCAAAGCCTCCTGTTTGGAGTTATTGTTAAAAGAGAACTTCCACAATTTTGTATGGTCTGTTTAAAACATTGACCGAGAAATTTCCGTCTTAAATAAGAAAATGTCACAGCCTTATTTTTATATCTAATTTAGTACTGTGGAGTAATCAAATTAGAGGAATTACTTATTTCTCAATGAGGTAGGAAAGTTTGTGGGCGGACGCACGATAAGTTGTATTTTGATGTCCACAATAAGTTTAGGTTTAACTAACTCTCTAGCTAGATAGTCAGTTAAGAGTTACTATACTATAACAATTATTTGCGTTTACCAAACCAAAGCCGAAGCCTTTTGAGTGTTTTAACTCAACAAAATATTGTTCAAATTGTCAATTAGTTTTGGAGTACCCTTCCTTTGTCAGGGCTTACCTACAAAAATGTAGCAAGAATTATTGAAAGAAGGAAATCATTATAAATGGAGCGAAAAAATGACAAACAAAAAAAATATTGATGAGCGGGAAATATATCGTTCACGTTTAGTATATTGAGAATTGGTTAGTTAGTAAAATTAATTTTAATAATGTAGGGTCTTCTTGATAACTATCACTTAAAATGTATAGAATTTTATGCCTTTGCTGGTAATAATATTGGTACTGCTTCGGTTTTTAGTACTCATATAAACAATAAATAACTTTTTTTTTTGCGAGAAAACACACAACCCGTTTTAATATATTGTAGAGGAAAGAACTTTCTATTAAAGACAAAAAGCTATTATGGAACCCATTTTATTTTTTCAAAAAATTGCTAACACGTTCTTATTCATGAAGGATAAAAAGAATTTGTATTTGTGTAGGGTTAATTTTGATATTTGTTCTGATTTTTATTTATTTCATCTATTTAAAAAAATTAATCGAAAGTCACAAAATTGTCACAAAACTTATCTGAACAAAGAAGGTACTTTTTCGGAATGAGATCGAGCTTAATTATAACAGGTTTAATATTAATCACATTGAAAAGTTAAAAATTATGAGTTTTGTGCTTAAAAATTAGACTTTAAATTTTGTAGGGTATTAGGAAATAATTTACCGATTCCGGGAGATTTAAACCCCTTATGAGTTATTTTTTGTGGTTGGTAAGCTTTATTTTTTAATTACATTTCTTACAATATTGGTTCAGAAAGCACTCACTTTGTGGCTTCAGATTATTACGATATATGAAATATAATAATTGCTTTGCACGAATCACTAATTTTATAAGAAAATAAAATTAATTGATAAAATATTCAATTTAGCCCGATGATGATGAAACTGATAAAAATATCATACTAGCGAAACCGGTTAGCAATAAATGTGTCACTTAGTCAGTGGTAGTTAAGCAATGTAATAGTTTTATTAAAATAAGATCTCGAGAGAACACACATCTTCTTCAGACATGTCACTAACTTCTGGAAATTTCTGATTATTACTCAGATCCCTAGATTGAAATAATATACGCTCCCTCACATCTGTTGACGTTTTTTTTGGCGGACTGCGCACCGCCCTGTTTCTGTTTTCTGCGCCCCTTTTTATTAGTGATGTGTCATGCGTAATACAGTTATGCGTGTGTTTAAAGTAGTTTAAGTGCAATAGGTACTTGCACTAAGCATAATTTATTGATAATAATTGAAAAAATAACTTTGTATTAGACCATGGATATTATATTATTTTTTTATGACCGACCGGTTTCGCTTAGCCTAGGCATCATCAAGGTACAAAATTAAACTTAACAGAAATTCAAAAGTGTCCGGTTAAATATATATATATATATACGAGGCCTGTTCAAAAGAAAAGCTGAATTTTGAATTTTCGCGGGCTGTGTACATTCGATTATCGATTTTTTTTTTGTTTGTTGTTATGTTGGTATACATATGTTTATCATATGTTAGCATTATCAGCCATTTTGGATTTGTGGTTTGTTTTTGGCAACTGGAAAGATTAGTCACGTTTTTGTGTGTTCTTCGAATTTTTACTTTTGAAAAAAATGGAAAAAAAATGATCGTACATTTTGTAAATTTTAACGCTTCTGATGTTTCTTTCGAGCTGACTTGTTTAAAAATGTGTTTATTTAATGTCTACTGATAAGGTTATGACCCAAATAACAATGCGACATTAGGCATTTATGGAAACGCCAAGAAATAATGTGAATAAAAACAACTCTCCAAGAGTGCAAATAAAGTTTTATGTGTCACATTATCGTCCCGATAACTGCTCCGTTGCAGTTCTGCGCCATGCAATATGTGTCCGCGCTATGTGTCGGCAATATATGTCCGCTATATGTGCCGGCTATATGTTGCAGCAATGTATCTAATATGTGTCGGAGCTCGAGATAGACGGAAGTTATGCTAGCAATTTTATTTAGATTAAAAGTGAAACAGAAATTATGTACAGTTAGAGAAATCAGATTACGGTTAAATTAATGATATTCGATAGAATTCCCGATACATTGAAGTCTGACAAAGCTAAAAAAGAAATCGATTATAAATTTTATAATGCTCTAATTGTGACAAAGGTTAATTGCAATACTACAGCAGCATTTTATTCCTAGCCAACGACGGATATGTTGTGAAGAAAATAACAATATTGCAAACTTAAACAATTACAACTATATTGAAGTTAAAATTTTTTTTTTTTGTTATTTTACTTGCCATTAAGTTGCTAAATGTTAAAGCTGTTAAATATCATGCATAAATGACAAATATCATTCTCCACTGTCCAGAATGTCAGACTGCTTAACTCAAGCCATGGTCTTAAAATTTTTGGTACCAGTCTAAATGATTTTTGTCATTCTTTACGACTCTACCAAAACTTTGACATGATCTTTGATTTGAATGTTCTTCGTTGTGTATATTTTGTCCAATTTTTGTCATTGCTTCTTTATAATATTATGCATGTTCTGTTATTTCTCTGTTGCTCTTTTTTTTTTTGTTTTTGTTTTGTATTTTTTTTTAATTCCGTTAGTTTATAAATAAATAGTAAATACAAAATACAGAAAAGTTTTACACAATATTTTTTTAGGTTAAAAATAATTAATGACCACTCTTTCAGCTCTCAATCACTCAATAAACTTGATTTTGTAAGAAAAATTAAAATATTTAAAAAAAATGAGTAAAATAATGAAAATATAAAATGATTTTTCGAAAAAAAAAATTGGCAAATAACTTCATACCATGGAATATTTAAGGTAATGTCTGATTGTGACACAAAAATACTAGACAGAGGAGTTCACCATATGGAGTTCCTATATGGAGGCACATAATCACTGCCTACCTTGCCATACTGACATAAAAATATGAATTATATTGGATTTAATAATGTGAAATTATTGCAAAAAATAAACCTACACTTTCAACAATAGGCGCAAATTTCATCTAATCGCACCGCCGCGAGCGCGCCACGACCTTCCTACTATAATGTATCAAAAGCAGTAACTGCATATGCTCAAACGCCGCTAACGTCAGAGTAGATTATTTTATGTTCACTAAACGACACAACATAGGAGCTGTGTGCACGTTCAAGTGGCTCGTTTGGCATCTTTGTTAGTGTCTAGGCAGTGCTTTTACAGAACAAATGCAATATCAATCAGTGACATCTGTTAGTATCTATCTCTATAAGCAATTAATCTTACTAACCTATTTTTTTCCTACTGCCTACCCTGATCAAAAACTCTATGCACGCTACAGCTACTACGTAAAAATTATTGTTACCTAAAATATTTTAATGCTTTGCAATTTTCATAATGGTGTCTAATAATGTTATTAATTAGTCTTAATTTGCAATAAACAGTTATTTGTTAAAAACTAGAATCCAATCACTTAATGCACTTAATATGATCTTACGGTTAAAAAAAAGATATTCCAACACCGTCATCAAAATGTATATTGAAAAGGGAAAGTCGTTTATTACCAAATTTCAACCAAATATTTATTTCAACCATGTGTAATACTTTGCATATTTTACAACGTTGGGAAAAGCACGTTTCTAATTTGCGTTAAAACAAAGTAGAACCTAGATATAAAATACAGATTCATAATTTACGAAAATTAAATTCAGAAAATCGTGGTAATTTATTTTCAATTGAACTTCGGTAAACTACAATATATATATATATTGATGTATTAAAGGTTGTCATTAAAAATAACATTTAAAAATATTCAAAAGCTCACCAAGTTTAATTCGAGATATTTATTATTTGTAAATATTTCATTTAACTGTTTTTTTTTCGTAAATGAATTTAAATTCACCTTCAATAAAGATGTAAAAGACGTACAACTACATGCTTAAAAATAAATTTGTTCATGATTTACACCAATGTAAACAAAATTTACTTTTTTTTAATTTTTTTTTTCTATTACCTTTATTATACCTATATCTCTCTGTCTCACTCTACTATATCTTGTATCTCTCTGCCATTCATTACTGTCTTATATGTACCTCTCTATATGTAATACTTGTATCTCTCTCTTTCATCACTTTCCTATATATCATGTAATGTTGTTTAGTTGATGTAAAAGCCCTGAAGAAGCTTGAGAAAAGCGAAACCTGGTTGGTGATTAACTCTAATAAAGTGGTGTTTTACAAAGTTTATTGTTTTATTTAATATAAAATTTACTTAACTTACCCAAAAATTTGGTTCACCTTTAAAAATAAAATTGTTTATAAGATTTTTTATTATTAACACGATATACTTTTTGGAAAAAAAAGAATTACAAGCAGTACTAAGAATATGAAAATTATACCTATTATAAAATTTTAAGGGTGTAAAAAAAAACTTAAACAGCATTTCCAAAAAAAACTTCCATCAAAGAAATAATAAATATTTTCCCTAAGGTCTTCTTCACCTGGTTTTTATTGCCCTCGTATAACGATAAAACCGAGATATATTAAATTGTTTTAAAAAATATTTTTTACAAACTTCGTCCACAAGAATTTATATTGTTTTGAATACAAAAATGATTGAAATTCATTATTTAATTTCCAAAGACTATCTTTTAGTCCACGTTGATTAGGATATATTTGTTCTATCAGACTATACAAGAAAAACATACAGTTTTGTGTTGGAAACAAAACCCGTTTAAAAAAACATTCAGTAATTTCAGATTCAATAATTATTACTGAATTTCTATTATAGACAAATACTACCATATTTTTTGTTCTCATATCTGAGGGTAGCTATCCAGCATGGTGCTAAATCCTCGATAGTCTATCCCCTTTAGCAAAAGTGAACATATGTTTTTGCAGAGCCTCCTATCTGAGACCAGTGGCGCTTTTTGCAGGGTCGCCCCATTTCTTAAGGGTTTGTCCTAGCGACCTCATAAACCCCTCGATAACCCCAAGTTTCTTCAGCCTGCAGGCTATCACAGCAGTATAGTAATAAATTGAAAAATTTCAAAATACGATATATACACACACTGATGAAGGTAGTTGTTGATTTTATTGTCAGTCAACAATATCAAAAATGGGTAATATTATACTATCGATAGTTGTTGCGACATCCGTACTGTAATGTTTGTGTGCCGTTACCTGTTATAATTTTACTAGCGCGACTCACCAATTATTATATAATACTAGCAAATAAGGGTTTACCAAATATTTGTCCTGCTATGCACTCGTCGAGAGGGACCCGGCTCATACTTCCGTAACCTTCGCAGCTGTCGTTGGAAATATAAATTATTTTTCTTGATTCATCTCTTATCGGAGATATGGTATCGTATAATATAGGCCAATTTCGAGAGTGGTAGATACTCTGAGTATCGCTCTGGATAAAGACTAACATTTACAATCGAAATGTAGCTTTAAATGGCTTGAGCCGTGTTTAGTTACCAGATGTGAATGACCAAGTACCTTCCTCTTTCTCATCTCCTTCACCTTCCCACTACCTTCAGCCTCACAACATACCTCGATTTGTGATACTTTAGTCCCACTGGCTCCAGACGGATGGGAGCAGTTAGAACTCTTAATCGCTATTAGCAAAAAAATATATACATTAGCCTGTGGACTTAAGCCTGTATGTGTTCAGTGGAACTGTATTCGTTCCAGTCAAATAGGTTTTCAATTCACAAGGTGCGGTATCTTCTCCTGAATTATCAGAGTGATAATCTTGAATTTATCGTGCCTCGTGATGTGTCCAAGATACTAGCGGTTAATTATTTTGATATCTATTGCAAAACGGCACTTTGTTTTGAGGGAGTAATAGTGGAACATAACTAATATTAATCTTAACTGAACCATCACATATTTGAAATAACCTTTAGTAGGACCTGAGGGTATATTTCGATCAATCTGTGTTGAATCTATCTATCTACCCATACAGACACGTGATAAACTTGAAGCTACAATTTCAAATATTACGGTATATAATTTCAACCCTTTTAGCCAGAGTTAAAATTTAATATACATTCCAAGTATCAAATTCAAAATCTACTAGAAATATCCACTTATTTTTAAGAGGTTTACAAATATTAGGGGAAAATTCATATTTTTTTCGACTGTGTATAAAATTAGCCAAATTATCGTTTTAAACTAAATATTGAAGAAACGATTTCTGCCCGATTTACAAATATACTTTTTTCTCTGAGTATCAGTCTTGTTAAGAAAATAAACAAATACTTTTTATGTTCGTCAAAATAATTAGTATCATAGCTTGCCAAAAAGTGGATTGATTCAAACAATTAAAATAACGAAATTGTTAAAAATTAATTTAAGTGTCATTCTGTTGGAACATTCTGTTGTAATTGTGTTGATAAAACAAATTATTTGTTTATTTATTTATATACAAATGGACTATTGTCCAATTAAAAAATAAAAAATACAAAAACACGAAATAAGAAAAAAAAAAACAACAAAGAAAGAAAAGTAAAAATATAATCTTTTAATGAAGGAATGATAAAAATAAACATTAGAAAGAGTCAAGTCAAGGTTAAGGTAGAGTCGTAAAGAATGACAAAAATCATTAAGACTGCTACCAAAAATTTCAAAACCATGGCTTGAGTTAACAAGTCTCGACATTCTGGACAGTGGAGAATGATACCCATAATTAGAGAGTGATAATTGAGGAACAACATTTTTTTTTTTTTAAGTCTACGGTAAGGAATTTTGAATATTGTTTAGTATAAATAACAGAATACAGAAATAAACGAAATGCTGGGCTATTTATTTCTCTAGGGAAACCAAAAGTAGATTAAATATAAATTCTCAGTAAAACAGTTTGTTTCTTGGTAATTCTAGCTTTATATACGATAACCCTTAGAGATAACAAATTTGTTTGAAATAAAAAAAATAAAATTACAAGAAAATTATACGCTACGTGTGAAAGACATTTTTCTTTGTCAGTTAAAGGTTTATTATAGTAATTTATGGAAATGTCCAAATGAGAAAGGAAAATGTTATAATTATATCACAGAGAGGGGCACGCATTTTGGTTTGAATATGTGTCCTAATACCATGTTTTTGGAAAGATATAGACACCTGCTGTTTCTTGGGTTTGTGTTGTATTCTGCTCGCAATATGCAAAATATTATACCAACATTTCTAACAAAATTTTGGAAAAAGGATAATTATTTTACTAAATATATCCAAGGAATGACGCAGACAGTGAATGTGTTAGTACCCAATTAATGGTTTATTTATTTTTCTTGTCCATAGACTAAATAAAGGTCAGACTTGACTTGAGCTGGGCTCAAGTAGATTCCGATACGTGCTAAAGAAATGGTCACGGTGTTATTCCCAAAAGATTGCGTTTATAAAAATTGATTGAATACAGATCGATCTTTGTGGCTGAAATAACGAGTCGGTTACCTACAAATATCCCGTGCAGTATTATATTTCAATGATCCTTAATTTGTTAAATATGAAAAATAAGGAAAATAAATACGCGTAACGAACTGCGGTGAGGAGCTCAAGTATTTTTCACTGCAATACATTTTCTTCAAATACCAAGTATTGTTGTTTTATTCCAGCGGCACTCGTTATTTCTAAAACTATGTCTGTACAGATAAATATTCGATAAAATGGGTTTTGCAAACCAATCGTAGTTTATTACAATGTTTTAATTATGAAAAAAAAACACTGTTTCAAACAAGAGATAGATCTGAATAACTCTCACACAATAACTTAATACAATTATTTATTATTTTTACAGATATTTTTTTATGTGTTGAAGATAGCTATTCTACTAAATTGTTATAATAATAAATGTGCTACCGTTGAAAAAGAAACATTCCTTATGTTCTACTGAATCTCAAATACTATTTGATTTCAAAGTATTTAATACCCCATATCGATGAAATAGTGATGTGATACTAAAAAATGGTTCGTGAAAAGATATCAGTTAAAAAACTCAATGTTCAAAATATTTTAACTATAAAAAAACCCTCACTAAATAATACGTTTAACAAAAAAAAATTACTAATGTTTTTTCTTTCTTTCAACCGTTTGTTTGTACAATTATTCACGAATAACTCCAACCGGAACAAAAAATACAAAAACAAAAAAATATTTCGTAAAATTTTGCATCGAATAAGGGAGAATACAATTTATTTTTATGCTTTGTGTCAATTGTTTCTCATATCTTAGATCTGTATTACCTTTAAATGTTTCCTAAAAATATTACTCCTTGTGATTTTAACTAATGAACAACTGTGGCCTTTCTAATTTCAAACCATTGAAGACATAGTAAAATACAACACGGTTAAGTTAGTATTTAAATCCTAACTCTGGCCGTCATTACTGAAATGAAAGATAGAAACAATCCAGATTTTATCAATGAAAAGAAAAAAAAGAAGAAAATATGCATATTTGACAAAGCAGCTTTACATGATGTGAAACATTCGAAAAAAATATAGAAATTTCTGACTTAAATTCTATTCGAAGAAAGGGCTTTTATTTTAATTTCTCCATGGTACAAGGCTTTCAAAATATACAAAAATATGGCAAGAAAACTGCATTCCTAAAGGACGAGCTAAAATATTAGTTTTATACCTTTATAGTCATGTAATACGATTTAAAAAATAAAGTTTAACATGACGATTCTCCATATATTTTCATGTCTCTGATTGGAAACGTTAGATAAATTTGACATTTTTATTCACTTTCGGGTTACTATCTTTTTATTTCGTGTCATTTAGGACTGAAGTTTTCTGTCTCATTTCTGCATCATTTTCGGAAGACCCGTAAAATGAAGAAATTAACGTTTTTATTCAACATAGCGAATGTAATAAAATAAATGTAGTCTTCCAGGAAGCAGAAAAAACAAGTAAACGTTAACAAGTTAACTTGTAAGTTTCTCAAAATAATCTGCGGGATTTTTATAGAAAAGAGTGTGTGTATTTTTGGACCTTGAATATTTATTTTAGCCAAATAATTAAGCTGTAGCAACTCTGAGAATTGCCCTGTCGAAATTCTAGAATTTAAAGTAGAAAAATTGCTTGAAATAGTTTTAGCCGTTGTTGTTGACCAGAATTTGTTGTTGAATCTAAATTACCAGGTACTTTGCAAAATTCCGCTTCGCGATCTCATTCTCTTCCTTTTCCCTTAAGCCAAACAACACACCTCAATTGGAGATGGCATAGTCCCACTTGTTCCAAACAGTTGAGATTAGTTTGATCTCTTCTGCGGTATTCACATAAACAAATACAAAAATTTTTTTTTGTAAATTGATTTATAATATATTCTGTACATTGTCTGTTAACTTGTAAAACCTTATTAATCCGTTTCTATATCGATGCTGGAAAGGCAAAGGGCTTAAGCGATACTTTGGTAAAAAATCAGATATGTAGTTTTGATTAATTTTTGTTTCTGCCTAGAATGCTCTCACTCTCGTTTGATTCTTAAACTTAAGCCTTGAGCCATCTCAATTTATTTACCATTTGGAAGAAGGCTTGACTCAAGCGATAAAAGTTTGAGACGTTTTTTTAGCTTTTTATTGCTTCAGGTAAACCAGTGAGAGCATTGAGTTATCTTAGTTTAATTCTTTTTCAGAATCCAGTCAAGTACTGAAGACGAATTTTATTGTAAAACAAAAAAGTACTCTGGTGTAAACTTCCCAAAATGGCACTTCAGTCGTTTTTGCTTTTCCGGCGACAATATATCTTTTCCTAATAAACGCGATTCAGTGTCAAAAAAAAAAATGATAACTATTTAACAATGCCAGACAAACTATTGAGTTTCCATATTGGTATACAATTCGTTAAAAAGGTACTTTTCTCTCGAGGTTATTATGAAAATTTCGCAGTGGTAATTGTCTCTTGCAAATTTTTGCACATACCTAATTCGGAAAACTTCTTAATAAATCCACTATCAACTTTTAAAAATAGACAAAACTTTATAATTTTTCATAATTTGTTGCTTGAAACATACTTTTTCGTCAAATGAGGTATATCATAAAAATAGTGAATTTATGAAATAACTAGTTTTTCCCCGTAAAAAATCACGGGATGTAACTGGACTTTTATTTTTAATTATTTTTTTGACACTGATTACCACACAAGTGTCCCAACTGCTCCCAACCATCTAGAGCGAATGAGACCATGGCATCCCCAGCTGGAATATGTTATGAGGTTTAGGTTAGTGGGGATGGGAAGGAGATGAGGAAAGGGAAGGTTGGGAAGTACCTGTCTATTCAGATCTGTTTACCAAACACGGCCAAAGCCATTTCAAGCAACGTTTCAAATCTGAATGGTGGTCTTTCACCAGGACGATACTTGAGTATCTACCACTCTGGTACGTGCCGGAAATAAACAAAATATTATTTTTACATTAATTTTATTTGTTATGGCACATATTAATTGACTTGCCTAGAAAAAATATTCATGGCTTCAATTCACTTATTTAATTTATTTCAAATATAGAAACATGTCCTCTAAGCTACATTATTAGTGGGTACTTCATTATGAAGGTAGTGATTTGAAAATATCGAATTAATAATTTTAAATAATATCAGTTCCAAATTTGAAAAGTTCACACTCGTACGAATGTACTTACGTCCTCACAAAGGAAATTATTTATGGATAATTTGTTCAACATTAGTCAAACCGTAAAACTTTAAAATATGTGTAAAAAACTTCATCTCAATTTCTATTTAATGCAGATGCACTTCCGGTTTCTACAGCGGTGTATTTTTATGCAAACTTTTAATGAAAAATCCGCCAGAGGTCTCAGCTGCATAAAAGCTCGAAGAACATTAACATTCAGCAGGGATTTCCATACGGGGCGTGAGGGTGCCTTTCACTCCTTCACTACCCTACTGCCTCACTACCAGCGCTTGTGAGTCTCGTTACCTACAAAGCCTTAAGAGCGGTTTTTGCCTATACCGAGATGAAAGGGACAATTCTGAGAGGTTTTAGGAGATTATGTATCCTTGTTATAAAGGAAGATTACGAGAAATGGACGTTTCTCAGACCATTCGATTAATTCCGATAATTAATTTACGTAAGTGTAGCTTGTTCCATTTTTGATGAATTTTACAACTTTGTAATCTCTTAGATACCAGAGCAATAGTAACTGCAAGTATAGCCCTGGTAAAAGATCATCATTAAGAATCTAATGTTAAGTTAAAAGAACCGAATTTGACCGGTTAGTAGGTGAGTGGATAAACGCATCGGAATCCTACCCGTGCGTCGTATCCTTCTGCTAGCTAAGTCCTCCATCATCGCAGAATCAACATCTTCCCATTGTTGGATGGAAACAGGAGTTTTTTAAAATATTTTCAGGTTATTCGTTACCCGGGAATGTTTGTTTTTCTTTAAAAAAAATGGATTAAAGCTGATTCACACCAACGTCCGGTTCCGCTCAGTGCCGATATTGTTCCGCAAGAGAGCTAATTGATATGGTATGAATATCGATCAAGGGGTATGTGCCAAGACAAAGTTGTGTGGCAGTATCCTTCTGCCCACGCTTGTGATATTTAACTACTTAGTTAGTTAAATAATTATTTTGAATTGTAAAAATACTAACATCGCAGATTTTTTTTATCAAAAACCATTTTTTTATGACTAAATAATATTTTTATTAATTATTAATTATTAAAAATATTATTAATGATAAAACAATGGTTTAAAAAAAATCTGCGTTGTAAGTATTTTTACACTTCAAAATAATTATTTAACTAAATAAGTAGTTAAATATCACAAGGGTGGGCAGAAGGATATACTGCCACACAAATTTGTCTTGGCACATACTCCTTGATTGATATTCATACCATATCAATAAGCTCTCTTGCGGAACAATATCGGCACTGAGCGGAACCGGACGTTGGTGTAAATCAGCCTTTAAGGTGTGTTTGGTGAATGTATCTGAAAAAAAAAACAGGTTGTCTTCCTAACCTTCTTCTTTCCCATCTCTTTACTCTTCTCACTGGCTCCAGACGGTTGGGAGCAGTTGAGACTCTTGTGCGGTATTCACTTGAAAAGCGTATATTGGTATTTATCTTTCAATGAAACTAAGTTTTGTTCTTAGTTTATGTTTTAAATTTCTTAGATTAATAACTGTAAAATATAAAGAATTGATTTGAAAAAAAAAATCGACAAAATAGATTGATAATGTACTTAAATAAATGTGTTTTTTTTTCGGTTTGATTTTTGTTTTCACGTCATGTAATTTTCTGAATTGATCGGAAGCTTTTCGCATAGCTCACGTGCTAAAAAAGCTTAGTTACATTGAGCGTGTGACCAATCAAAATAAATACATTTATTCATTTATTTAACATGTGAGTTTTGACGGATCGTTCAATTACAATCAAACACTCCAATTACAAAAACTCAGTCAAAAGATAAATTATGTAAGAGATGCAATAGAGATACAAAAAATACAAATTATGGAAGAAGAAGTCGAGGACGCCCGAGAAAGCATGACACGATCAAGTAAATCAAATACTTGAATCGGGTCATGTGAAGAGTCAGAATAACAGAAGAGTATGTATGAGACGATATATGAATATAAATAAAGCAAGGAGTGTATGCCCCGACAGAGTTATATGGCGGTCCGTCCTCTCTGTCTACCCCTGCGGAGAAACGGCGTGATGGTTAGTTAATTAGTTAGTGTTCAAATAAATACAAAAGAGATTGTTTTAGTTGTTATATTTCCCGAAATTGTTAAGTAGCTCTAGTGGCGTAATTATATAATATTATAAAAATCTGAAGAAAAACTTCTTTGGGGACACTAAGGTTTTGGACTACACGCCCTTGAAGGTTGTACCACCAAGGTTATTAATAATTTTAATTTAATTTCGTGTTAAAAAGCCTATGATCAATGATGGTTTCAGTATCGATCATTATTATGTGTGCATTCATTTTTATTTGCACAGTCGATTTTTTTCTTTAAATGCGTAAATAAAGAGGAGATTCAGCAGAGAGAAGTATCATATAGTAAAAAAATGGGCTAACAATGCTTTCTGGGTAACCTATTTGAGAGGGTCTCCATGTAACAATCTACCACAGACGGTCTAAGAAGGCGACCTTTCCTGAAGCAAACTGTTTTTTAGCCCCGATTTTCGTACAGTGCTGGTATAATTTGTCTAACGAATTACACAGAGCACTCTTTGAATACTGTCAAAAATTAAATAATGCCGAAATTATAAATAAAACAGTTAAAAATTGTTTAAAACCACTTAACTGTAAATATTTTGTCCACCGGTTTCGGAAGCACCCTTTCATCTGACCGGTCGACAAAATATTGATGATAAAGTGGTTGTAAACAAATTATATCTGTTTTATTTATAAATATTGCAAGCCACAAAGTTAATGCTTTTTACTTATATGTAATACTGAAATTATTTTAGTACCAATTAAATAAAGTGCAATTTCGCACCGGATCTGAAATTCACTAGTTGCAGTGATGTAAAATTGTTTTTTATTTTATTTTTCTGGCATCCTCTCCTATCAAAGGATGGCTATCATAATAACGTATATTACGAAACCAATGCCTTTACTTATATATATACAACCTAACATAACTCAATCATCGTTCAAACGGAATTGTAATCAGGTTTTCTAAAGAAGTTGTGCGGTAAAATGAAAAATTGTAGGTACAAAGCTGAAAGCGTGGGAAAAATTATACTACTTGTTAATAACGTAAGGAATGTTGAACGGTACAAACAATTCCGCGTTTGCACGTACAAGCGACCCCTTGTCTTTTTAATATAAAGACAGAAAAGGCATTTTAGAAACTTGCTCCTCTTTTCCAGGAGACCTCGAATGTTTATTAGACACAATTGAATGGGAGTTGGACCGAAATAAGGCCATAAAACCCCCATACCCTAGACGGTAGAGGGATTCAAGTTCATTTACTGTGCAACCCTGTTAGGTAAGGCCTAAGGATCAATAAAACCTTCCTTTATGAAGTATATTTGCCCCTTAACGGTTCAGACCAAATTGTCGATAAAACACATTGACTACTTAAAATTTATTGAAATATGTATCGCAAGACCGGTCTAATAAAAACATGAAAAAAAAATAAAACAAAGCATTGGGAAAAAACAAAATACAAACAATTCCTTTAAAATATCATAAAACGTTTCTAATGAATATCGGTTTAATGTTTTACTTCACTAGAGTTATGTTAAAAAAAACTCATGACTCGCCGAAGAATACCAATTATATACTCATAATAATGAAGCTTTGTGTGTTTTAGTTTTCGTTTAATTAATTTTAGGCCCCTCATATTTTTTGACAGAATATTATATAAAAACTTGTAAATATATTTATTTATTTTGGCTATTGAAAATTTTAAAACAGAAAAAGAACATATTTGTAAGAAGCATTTACTTTGTGTTATTCCTACAATCCCCTCAGTTACCCCTTCCCATTCCTACACCTAAATATGTATATGTATTTCAGTATTTTGTATTTTAGCTTAATTTAAATTTTGTCCTTAAGATAAAAGGGTGCTTCCAAAACCGGTCGACAAAATATTGAAAATAAAAGTGGTTTTAAGCAAAATGTATCTGTTTTACTTAGAAAAAATAACGATCGCGACTGAGAATCAAACTCGTAACCTCTACTCTATCCGGTAGAAAAGCTTCTGCCAATTGAGCCAATCGAGACCAATTGTAACAGAAACGTTACTCCCGGATAGAGTAGAGCTTCCGAGTTATCTTTTCTGTTTCGTATTTAAGTTGAAGAATATTGATATTATTTTAATAATTAATTTAAAAATAAAATGCATAAAAGCTTTTAAGTTAATTCTAATTTAATAATTCTTTATTTTGGTACAACATAACTTTTACCGTTCTATGTTGCTTAAAAATAAACCTCGGCATCTACGGTGAGAATATTTTGTATGTTTTTTCCAAACGTAAATAACTGCATAGGTACCTATCATTTCAATATTTAAAAATAAGTGGGGCGTTTTTTTCATAAAATTGACAGTCAATAATAAATATTTTATTTTACATCTGGGACCGAATTTCGAAAGATCACCTCTCGCGGAAAAGCTACCTCTATGGCAGTAGTTGTTAGGGTCGCGTCTGTTTTGCCAACCCATTCTATTACATGCTACAAAGGAAAAAGAAGATTCAATTGGAAATTCAATTGTTCGTTAAAGGTAGCACCGTACGTTCGTTAGTGAATTTCAAAAAAGTAATTGTCCTTAGTTTCCCATTTTACATTGTTCACGTGGAATTATCTGGAATATTTTATGTAAATGATTTTTATTTTTTCAACGACTTACAGGTAGAATTTTTTTTATGCTGTGGGTCTTTTTTATTACGACTGATTGTAAATTGTATCTACTAACTACCGACCTTTCTGGAAAACTTTAGTGTTGCTCAGAATATGAAGATGCGTATGAAAACCTAACTAGATTTTTCTACACAAAAATCATTATACTTGTCATAACACTATAGAGTTTCTTCAATAGACAACTTTAACTGTGAATTAATGTGCATAATTCGATAACTATACAGATACACCAGTTTAAGGCTGAAAAAGTTTACAAAAACAAGTTATTACCATCAATGGATTTGTTACACTGAAATTCATATATTTTATAAAAAAAAACTGTTATTTAATGCTCTTGTCGAGATATCGCATACATTTATTTATGGAATTATTACTTTTCACTACAGGTGATGGTTCAAGCAGAAAATTTTCTTTTCTTCTTGTATACATATAGTAACTGTATCGCTTGTATTTTTCAATATCGGGCTGAAGCGCCATTTTTAAGAAGTTTACACCAGAGCACTTTGAAGTTTTTCTTGTTTCACAAAATAGTATAAATAAGTCTTCAGTATCTGGTTGGATTTTGAAACAGTTATTGTGTCGCTTGTGTCAACCCTTCTCCCAAATGGTAAATATATTTTAGATGGCGGAAGCGCCACAAAAGTCTAGAAAACGAAACGAGAGTCAGAGCATTCGATTCAGAAAAAAAAAACTGTTAAAAACTGCGTATTTAACTCATTTTTGACCAAAATGTTGCTTGAGCCCCTTTGCCTTTCCAACGACGAAGTAACTTCATCCCTTTTTGTATTCGATTTGGGGACCCATTGTCTCGATTGGGCACCTCCGGTTGTCTCTGTCCTTTACTACTTCGGTGACTTCTGTCTACGTTAGACCAACCTCCCCTCGCATAACCTTCGGAGTTGCTTCTCCCAACTTTGCCTTTGTAGTCCACTTAACGTCTTCCCTCTGGAATCCCACTCAGTATTTTCAGTGAAAGTCGGTTTTCTGGCATCTTTAACGCGTGTCCAAGCCACCCCAGTTACGTATTTTCTATGAAGAGCAGCTAGAGTTTGATATTAAGCTTATCTCTTATCATCGAGCGTCTTAATACCATTTTATCTCTCAATAAACTTATTTTGAGTGGTTGCTGTCTCAAAATGTTGTGAAGATAAAATATTTCACTCTACATTGGTATTTTTTTAAAGTGAGTACCGCACAAGAGTCCCACTTTCTCCTAACCGTCTAGAGGCAGTGGAACTATGGTATCTCCAATAGGGATATGTTGTGAGGCTGAAGGAAGTGGGGAGGAGAAGGAGATGGAGAAGAAGAAGGTTGGGAATAACCTGGCTATTCAGATCTGGTCACAAACGGCTAAAGCCATTGCAATCAAGCAACGTTTCGATTTTGAATGGTGGTCTTTCACCAGGGTGATCTTAGAGCATCTACCACTCTGAAACGTAACGCAAATATATTATATATTATTTTATATGAATTAAATGTCTTATGACACATATTAATTGAATAAAAGTTATTTGCGCACGCCGGGTTCGAACCCGCGACATTTGGATTCGTAGACGAGCGTCTTACCACTCGACAATGGAGGCCGTCATTAGTATTTAAACAAGCAAATAAAAGATATTTAGAATGACTTTTTTACGTTAGTGCATAATTTCATAATACAGATGTAAAAAAGTGAGGTGAAGTCGTTTTAGAAAGTCAATATCTCAAAATTACGATTATCATGTTAACTTTGAGAAATAGTATGTGTCACCATCTGGCGTCACTTGGTTTATTGAATAATGGATATTCCCAATACCTTCACCACTCAGCTTTACGTTTTTGTACTCTCAAGAAACCTGAGTTGTTAGTAATAAATTCCTACGAAACTAGTAAATTCTCCCCCCATCGCGTGGTATTTTCACAAATAGTGACATGACTCATTAGTTTGATGTTACCAGAAGTTACGCCAAAAGTTTTTACCCAGACATTAATATCAGAAAACAGGAATGGAGACACTGAAAGCCTTGTTTTTGAAATTAAATTCAATTCAATTTCTTTATTCATTTCAATAACATTACAAAAAAAAATTTTAAGGCGTTATTAAAGATATGTAGAAAAATAAATATGGAGTAAATAAAAACAAAAAACAGAGTACACTACATATAATAATAATAATAATAATAATAATAATATTTGGATAATTTGTATAGCGCCGTTTTTGTGAAAAATCACCTCAAGGGCGCTGTACAAATCTTAATTTCTACTTAATATTAATTCTTAGTTTATATAATATCATTACCCATGAATACTCTCTAAACGACTCAATCATAATTAACAAGACAGAAGCCAAGGATTTGGGAGTGATATTGGACTCGAAGCTTCTCTTCAATACACATATCGACTCACTAACTTCAAAAGCCTCAAAAAAAATGTTAGGATTCATTCTTAGAACATGTAAAAAATTTAATAATCTTAAAACAATGAAAATCTTGTATTTTGCTTACGTCCGTAGCTTACTGGAATACGCGTCACAAGTATGGAACCCACAATACAAAACATATGTGTACAACTTGGAACGTGTTCAAAATCGTTTCCTTCGATACCTAGATTTTCGTAGTTACCGTCCCCATGTAAATCACCAAGAGTCGGCCGCATTCTTTAATATCCTGTCGTTGGAAGATCGAAGAATCTCTGCTGATGTACTATTTCTGCAGTATATCCACCGTAGATTGCCCGGAACTCCTCCAACGGATCCAATTACGAGTTCCCAATAGACTAACCAGATCTGACCAATTTCTTAGTCTCCCTCGATGCAACACTAATTCTAAACAAAACTCCTTCTTCTATCGGGCCTCACACACTTTTAACACACACTACTCACAATATGACATTTTTAACTCTGCACCTCACTCTATAAAATCACACCGACGATCTCACGAGCCTTTATAACTACAGATAACTACTCATTCCACAATACCACCAATTCTTTTAACTTTAACTTTATTTCTTTAAATATATATGTTTAAAAAATAAACAAAATCTTTTAAATCACACATATCATTATACATATCTACTACATCTAGATCGATCCCCCTCATGTCCTTCCTTTTCCTCAACCCTTTAAACATACTGATTTGAAAAATTTAAAATTATGTTTCTTATTTTTTATTTTTTATTTGATTTGTATTTCTTTTAATTTATATCTTAATTTCTTGTTTAATTTTTAAAATTAGATTCACTTACAGTATCAGTTCACCTGTATATACAAACACTAAAGTGGAAACCTATAAATGGTCATATTAATACTACTTATATAATATTTTACCTAGTATGTATGTAAACTGTTGGTCTCCCAAACAAAATAAAATAAAAAATAAAATAAAATAAAAAAAAATAAATATACGGCAACATACTTACCTGGCAGGTCACTTCTGGCAGGACACAATCTATATCATAATAACCTAAAATTTAGAATTACTTAAATTTTTTTTTTTTTTTATTTTTGTTTATTTATTTATTTATTTATTTATTTATTTTATTTTATTTTATTTTTATTTTATTTTATTTTATTTTTTTTATTTTTATTTTTTTATTTTTTTTTTCATTTTAGGGCATGAAGGCAAATTTAAAAGATAAAGTATATCGGAGGTATTTTTAACTTTTCGTAGTGAAGAACAGATAATGGTGATAATCTTCTAATGAATTTAAGGAATGAGAGTCTGAAAAGTTTTCTTGGTTCTATTGGGCTTGTTACATCTTGATTATGGATATGATTTTCTGAAAAAATGAGTTTTTGAGTTTGGCTCTGAACTCTGCCGAGTCTTTTATTACTCTCAGATCATGTGGTAGTCCATTCCAGGTTTTAGGACCTGACACTCCGAAGGCGCTCTCCAAACTTAGTGTCTGGTGTGCGCTTTGGTTCTTTCAACCTTCCGATAGCCGATGACATTGCTGATCTAAGAGTTGACTGTCGCGAATTGGAATCTTCAGGGAATACAATTCCGATAAATAAGCCGGAGCCATTCCGTTAATTGATTTGAAAACCATCCAGTAAAGCTTAAACTAGATTCTTTCGGGACATTTAAGCCAGTGAAGATTTTTGAGGTGCTCTGAGATATGGGAATATTTTGATACGCCGGTGATAAGTCTTGCCGCGGCGTTGAAGACTAGTTGTAGTTTGTTAATTTGATATTTAGGAAGACTAGCGTATATTCCGTTGCAGTAATCTAAACGCGAAACGACGTACGAGTTTACAAGTAATTTGGTTGCCTCTGTTGGCAGGTTATATACAATATAAGACAAGATTTTATTACTAAACAAAATAGATACAAGTTAAGCAAGCAGCAATAAAACTTGCTGTTTAAAGACAGTTTCGCTGATGCAAAAAATATCGATATCCGAAGCGATTCGATTCAACAGCAAGAGGGCCCACCCCACCGTGTGCACAAATGTGGCAGCGTTCGTATTTATTAAGAATGTTATATATTCCAATTATAAATTCATGTTATTTATTATGTAGTATTTGTTTTCTTACCAGGGCTTTGATCGAATCTCAGAAGATCAATTATTTACAGGCGTGAGGTATTATTTTCTATAAATATAACTATAAAGGCTGATTCACACCAACGTCCGGATCCGCTCAGTGCCGATTTTGTTCCGCAAGAGAGCTTATTGATATGGTATGAATATCAATCAAGGAGTATGTGCCAAGACAAAGTTGTATGACAGTATATCCTTCTGCCCACCATTGTGATATTTAACTACTTATTTAGTTAAATAATTATTTTGAAGTGTAAAAATACTTGCAATGCAGATTTTTTTTTTTAACCATATTTTTATCACTAAATAATATTTTCAATAATCAATAATTAATAAAAATATTATTTAGTGATAAAAAATGGTTTCTGATAAAAAAATCTGCGATGTAAGTATATTTTTACAATTCAAAAATAATTATTCAACTAACTAAGTAGTTAAATATCAAGCGTGGCAGGATATACTGCCACACAACTTTGTCTTGGCACATACTCCTTGATCGATATTCATACCATATCAATAAGCTCTCATGCGGAACAATATCGGCACTGAGCGGATCCGGACGTTGGTGTGAATCAGCCTTAAATGTTCAACCTTAGTTCTAAATACACTTTGCAGGATAATCGAAAATCTCGAAGTTTAAATCTCTCTTTAAAATCAGGCTTGCTGAAAATTTCTTCGTTCAATTATCCATCTCAAATTGTTTTCCCGAGATCGAAGGGCCTATAAACTTTTCAGAGACTTATACATATTTTCTTACAGAAGCCCAATATTTGCCATTTCATTTATTGCATATTTAAACACCGCCATAAAAGATCTTATTAGAGTTCATTTTAATTTACTGTTTTTTTTCCTGGGGACTAAAAAAAATAAGATGATAGTTCAAGTGATTACCGTCCTAGAGTCTCAACTGCTTGGATCCAGTGAAATTATGGAATCCCCAATCACGGTGTGTTGTGAAGATAAGAGGGTGAGAGGGGATATAAATCAGAATAAGGAAGATTAAGACGTACCAGGCTATTCAGACCTGATCAGTTTTACAAAATATTTTATTTTTTATAGTAAATACCGCACAAGAATCCCAACTGCTCCCAACCGTCTAGAGCCAGTGAGACTATGGTATCCCAAATGGGGTATGTTGTGAGGCTGAAGGTAGTAGGGAGGGGAAGGATATGGGGAAGATAATGGTCGGGAAGTATCTGGCTATTCCGACCTGGTCACCAAACACAGCTAAAGCCATTTTATTAAAAGTTTCGATTCTGAATGTTAGTATTTCACCAGGGCGACACTAAGATAATCTACAACTCTGGAACGTGCCGCAAATATACTTATATTATTCTATCTGAATTAAATGTGTTATGATACATATAAATAATATTTGCACGCGCCGGGTTTGAACCCGCGACCTTTAGAATCGTAGTCTAGCGTCTTACCACTCGACCATGGAGGCCGTCAAGATTTAAGATAAACCCGGCTAAAGTAAATTATTGTAACCTATCGATTCTGAATGGTGATCTCTCACCAGGGTGATATTGACAGAATCTGCTTCTAGTAAGTGAAGCGAAAAAAGCTATATGAGTATCGGGTCATTTTTGTGTTGATGACGAAGTACAGTAAATCTTGTTTCGATAGCGTTAATGTCCCCAAAAAATGACAATTTTTCAAAACAGGTTGGCTTTTTTAAAAAATAAAGGCATTGTATACAAATTTCGCTCTTTCACAAATATTTTGCTGGAAATTTACAATTTAAATTGTTTTAAAAGTCTCAAAGCAAAATATAAAAGCGCTTACACGTGTTAACGCGTGTCTCATTTACGGCCATCAGGACTAAGAATTGCTGATTATATACGCATAAAAAAACCTTGGTTAACTAAATAAAAAACTAAGTAATGAAAGAGCCGAAAAGAGTTTGAAAGCTCAGCTCACTAAATAATTTAGGCAACTTTTTACCACAGAGAATGGTGATAAGAACAGATCCAAACATAATTGCTCATTAACTAACGCTTAATTTAACGCTTGTTAGGAAAGTTTCCTCTCCCGTTATGTTTTATGAACGCCGGATAATATAAGTTGTTAAGAAGCTTTTTCCTTGCCGCCTTTCTGCTTTCTGTAGCGCAGATGTTGTGTTGCTCTTAATTACTTTCTTATTTTTTCTGACCAACATAGTTTTACTTAGCTTTTGTTTGAAACTCTCGACTTAAAAGTGTAATTCCTTTGGGGAGAAATCTTGAATCTTCTCGAATAGAGGGCGTAGAACAAAGTAGGTATTAATTAAGTAGTAAACTTTCAAATCAATGGGTCGATGAACTTTAATTTTTTACCCTGCTGTAAATTACAAAAGATTTCTAAGAATCGCCTCTGTAAAATCTCTCGTAATAAAAACAACAACAAAAAATAGTTTGCTTTTTTTGTGATAAAGGATTAATTAACTGGGTTAATATCTACATAATTAATAGAAGAAGTATATTTTTTTCCGTTTTTGTACATCAGAGGTTAAGTATTTAATGTAATAACATTTATTTCGTAGAAGTTAAAAATACTTTTTTTCAACAATAAATTATGAAGCATAATTTTAAAACGGTTTAAAAAATGTTACGTGATTAATTGCATGAAAATGGGAGCGAGAAAGAGGCAAGTATTCTTATAATCAAATTGAATTAACATTAAGAAAATCTTCATTAGAAAAGCTTAGGAAAGACTTTGATTTAATTTGCATTTTTAAAATTATTAATTGTACTCGTATTATTCTCTTTTCTTTGTTGCAACTCATTCAGTTCAATATCTCTTGCCGTAGACTTATAAACAATCTGTTCCTCAACCATCACTCTCTTAATTATGGGTATCATTCTCCACTGTCCAGAATGTCGAGACTTGTTAAATCAAGCCATGGTCTTTAAATTTGTGTTACCAGTCTAAATGATTTTTGTCGCTCTTTACGACTCTACCAAAAACGTTTCAAGTGTTTTTTTTTTTGTCATTGCTCCATTAAAATATGATGTATTTTTGTGTTTATTTTCCGTAGCTCTTTTTATTACATTTTTTGTTATGTATTTTTGGACAGTGTTCCGTTATTAGATAAATAATCGATTTTTCAATGCCGAAAAAAGCGAAACGGCTGCTACGCGTGGTAATAAATATGAAATGATAATATCCAATGTATATTTGAACAATTAAAAATAAAGACAATTCACACCCTAAGATTAACATGAAAGTTTTTATCACCTAGCTTAACTTGTTATAAAAAAGTGTCTAAAACCGTTAGACGATCAAAAATCCATCCATGCGATTGTTGATTTGTGTATCTTTCTATCTGATATTCAATCACCTTAAATTACTACAAACCTAATCAATAAATAAATAAATAAACAGATTCCGTGTTAAAATTATTTAAATAAAACCAATTGGTCAAGACAGAAATCGGATTTGTAATTTTGTTCAGCCGGCCTACAAGAAGAATTTTCATATATAATAGAAGTGCTTCAAGTATGCATATTATCATGAAATATCAAAAGAACCTTTTCGCTTATTTCATAAAACCACGACGTTTCATGATCACTGATTACCATATCTTCGCGAGTCAAATGTATTTGGATGGTTATTATTTATAAAAGCGAGATGGTTATCTTGCCGCTAATATTTTATACTGCTTTTCGTGTCAATATTAGTGCCAATCTCGGAAATCATGAATTTTGATGCGAAATTTCCATTCAAATGCCTATATTTCACGGTATTCTTGTTTATACTCATTACTTCGTTTGTGCTCCTGGTAGATATCCAATTTATTTTATTCACACCTAATCATAGAATTAACGAAGTACTCATTTCGTGAAACATTATTCCCCAAGGCAAAGCTCAACTTGAGATTAATGAACGGAGTAGTTAAATTATCTCAACACTAATGAATAAAAATAACTTATTTCTAACTGTTGTAAGTATAATGGTATATAATGACGAATAATTATAAAAAAAATAATACGTCTGTTTCTTAGCCAGGCGTTGTGGGTTAATTTTTTTCTTCTAGGTGAGTTCTAAATTATCAGGTAAATAAATATTTCATGAAATCACTAGCATAGTTTCTTAGTAACTTAAAAAATAACACCCACTCATACACACAAGCACAGCTTTTTTATGAGGGTACATCTTTAAAATGAAAATTTAGAAATACCAATTACATATGATATTTTATTAGAATTAACTTTAAAGCTTTCATTCTTATCATTTTAATATTAATATAACAATTATTAATATAAACATAAAAAGCGTAAAAGCTTTGAAGTGAATTTTAATTCAATATATTAATTTTCGACTTGGTACGAAGTAAAAAAAATCTTCTGTAAAACCAAAAGGGATGGGTTATCCAAGACACCATCTTGGTATATAAAATATGCTCGGCTAAAATTTAGTATACCGCACAAAGATGGTAGCCAAATCGGAAGATTTTTTTTTTTAAATCTCAAAGAAGAATGAGATCGATTAAAAATGCCAGTTTTTAATAAGGTCTCGCTGACTGAATTGACATAAGTAGAAGTTCCAAGTTTGAATGTTAGTCGCGACCATTATATTTTATCTGTTTCATATTTACATTGAAGATTATTGATATTTTTCCAATTATTAATATAATTATATTACACTTAACAATATAATGTATTATATCTGATTTGTATTATCTACTGTTGAGTTTGATTTTTTTGATAAATATAACTATAATTTTGTCAACCTAAATACGATTAAAAGATTCGGATCGGTGTTCATTAAATGCCCTTGTTTCATAGCTAAAGAGGAAAGGGAATCGATAAAATTAGATTGAAGTGATTTTTCTGCATCATTTATTGGAAAAACAACCCACAGTGTCAATGTTAGCATCAGAGAACATTTTAGATGTTTAAAGAACCACGGTTTTGCAGAATTCGCCAATCATCGCTGGTCATGGCAACACATTGAATAATTGAGAAGCACTAGTCGTATTCTTAATAATCACTTAAATTTGTCCAGTAGTTTATTATACGGTATATTTCCCGTACACTTACAAAATTTCTCATTATTCTTTTATTACGTTCTCAGTTGACGTTTTGCCTCTATTATGTCCTATTTTCTATCTGTTTCTCTCTGTTCTTTTGTTAGAATTGAAGTGTTATTATTTTTTTTTACTTTCAATTTTCTTATTTTAATGTAAATTGTGTTCTTCCTCCTAAAAAATAAAATAAAATCTGTGGTCTTATTCAAAGTTATTATTTAACTAACTAACTAACTAATCATCACGCCGTTTCCCCGCAGGGGTAGGCAGACAGGACGGACCGCCATATAACTTTGTCTTGGCACACACTCCTTGCTTCATTCACATTCATACATCATCTCATACATACTCTTCTGTTATTTTACTCTTCGCATGACCCGATTCAAGTATTTGAATTACTTGATCGTGCCACGTCTTCCTTGGGCATCCTCGACTTCTTCTTCCATTCACTTTCGCATCATATATTATTTTCACACTCCTTTCTTTGTTCATTTGCTCTACATGCCTTAAACCATCTAAAGCGTCCCTTAATTGATCCTATTCATAACTCTCACATCATCCTTGCATTCTTTCCGGAATTCCGCATTTTTAAAACGGTCACACATGGTTTTACCGCACATACGAGTACGTCACAGGGATCTCATTTTCACAGCATTTAGTCTATATTTCATTTTCATAATTATAAAACTGTACTTATTCAATCATACCCTTTTAAAAATGTCTTTCTTGTATTTCCTAATGCTTTTTCAGTCACTTCTTTTGAGCAGTTCTTGAACTTACTATGGTCTTTGAAAATATAGATCGCTTATCTTGGTGCATTACTAGCCTTAACTGGAAACCCCGCTGCAATTCTTCCAATAAACGGATTTAATAATCTCATTTGAAGCCAAGAAGATCGGAATCTCGGTAAAGGAATTCGATTGTATCAATGCGGTGTCCGGCGGGGAAGCGGTTATTGCATTTGGTGGCGATGAGGAAACTGCATAACGCGCTTGTGAGCGGAAACTTTATTTAAAAGATTGCTTTCGTAAATGTATACCCGCTTTTGTATGTATGGGAGACAACTGGACTCTCTAAAGAGAGCTTTAACTGTGAACAAGTTTTCAGAAAAAAAAAAACCAAAAGAAAATTATCTTTGTGACGTGATATAAGGGTGGCTCACTGTCTGAATACGAAGTTTTGAAAACTCGTATTTTTTTTAATAACCAAAATTTTATTTGAAAATGTTTATATTATTATGCACACTGAAAAAAATGTTATCTTATTGCCATGTGAACTCGTACAATACAGTTAAATTGTTTTAATATCACATTTAATATATTTTTTTTATTACTATTTTACTTACTTGCACTTCAAAGTTTAAAGAGTAACTAATTATATTTCATATACTTTTTGACTTAATAATACTAACTTTTATACTACCTTGATATTACATATATATTTTATGAGGTTCTTAAAGGCTATTTTAAATGTATTAATTCGTAAAATTTTAGTGGTTTTCAGCACTGAATTATATCATTTCATCCCCTTTTAAACTGTTTTGTGTTTTGATGTTATTATTTTTTGGTAGTCCGATTTTGTGAATATCGACGTTTTAAATAATTTTATCAGATTTTTTTTTTGGTAACAAGTTGTTTTTTTAAATTATTTTATGTTTAAATATTAATATGTTTAATGATAACATCTGTTTCACTGTTGGCCAATTTAGTTCCTCTGACATTTTAGTTACTTTCGAGCATCTATTTCGCCTGAGTATTTTTTAGTTTGTTTCTTAGCGGGTCTTCGCTGTACCCAAGCTTTATCAAGGCTCTGAAGCTTGACTTAAAGTGATATCCTGTCGGCATCATTTATGATTGACGATAAAAGCAAAGAAGTTTTTCAAAATTAATTGAAAAAAATAGTCATAAAATTCAATCTGTAAGAAGTAGAAGCAAGTACAAAAAGATTTGGGTGCGACCAAGACTTAAACTTTGAGATCTTCGGTCGGATGTGCTACCATTGGGCTATTGAACTTAGTTTACCCACCGTCGTTTTTATCTAAGGTTTTTAAGTAGAATAGAACTCCATTTTTTTTAAATATGTAAATATTATTATTATTTAGCTCTGGTAGTTTTAGTTTTTACTGACAGCTGTTTCGACGTTTAAGGCCATTATCAAACTGTACTTATAAAACAGTTTCATAGTTGCTTTCAACGCCGAAACAGGTATCACATAAATCTTAAACTAAAAATAGCAATCGTTTTTATCATTCATGTGTTTCCTGAAAATCTCTGACATTGCTAAAATTTATTTCTGTGAGTGACATCTATCTTTATTTTTTGTAAGCTAGAATTTTATTATCACAAACTCTTTTGCTTTAATAATTGATAAGTTCAGAATTACTGTTTTATCAATTATTGGTAAGAACATTGATTGGAGATAGTTATGGAGAAAGCGTCCATTTTTATAAATATTTTGCAGCTCTATAGCCCATATTGAAATGACGTTAGGAGCTGAAAATGATTCCACTGACATAAAAATTCCCAATAGTATATGCCATGTAAATCAATGGCGTTTGAGCTGCCTATTTGATAGTTTTTTTTTCTGGATTGAATACATGCTGCCGAGATTAGCCTCAAGATTACTTTGAATTTTAAACCATTTGCGTGGCTAGGTACTAACATAAAAGTGTCAAACCACCGATAAAATGATTTTTCGCATGATTTAAGAAAAGCCGTTCAGGATTGTAGTGAAAATTTTATTTTTATTTAAAGAAGCATGTTGCAGTAATATCGGATATTATTGAAAAAACCCTGTCGAAAACATTTTGCTAGCCGGATAACAAAAAAAAATATGGCGTCTCTAGTTCCTCTTCTCTCCGCCGGCAAAAATATAATTAAATAGCTGTTTTGAAACGTTTGGATATAATAGGCATACTGTGTAGGTACCGAGACTATTTAATATCCTGCGCCAATTATTTTTAACAGCTAACCATTCTTTCACATAGGATCTCTTATTAAAATGATTATTAAGACAACGCAACGTTTTACCGACGACCAGATTAGCAAAATAGTTTTTAATAAGTTCCAGCAACCACCGCGGCTTAGTTTTATGGCCGTAATAAATATAAAAAAAAAACATAAACATTGATACTCTGAATAATACAAGTCTGAAGCGCTTGCTTTAGTACTGTCTCCGCAAACTCTGGAAGTTATAAGGAGGTGCCTTCATTTACGGCGATTTATGTCCTGTTTTGCGTACAGAAAAAAATATTTTAGGAGGAAATAAAAAAAGGAAGATTCGTTTAAGAACTTTTTACTGCTTTCACATAATCTCTTTGAGAGAATTTTTTTGTTTTTCATTTCGTCTCAGGCACCAAAAGATATTTTTCAAATAATTTAACTCTTTCATAAAATACAACCGAAAAAATATTGTCGTAAACCTACTTTGCTCATTGCTCTTTCTCAACATTTTTCGATTTCGTTTTTTTTTCCAGGCAAGCTCTGAATCTTTTTTTCGTGTTTGTATTTAATGATCAATACAAAATTATACTAAGCATATTATTTTCTTCGTGTTGGTTTTGCAGAAAAAATACCCAATGAGTTTACGCCATCGTTAAGGAAAGTATTGCGTTCAGATTACTCTCATTTAATATGTTGATTCAGTTCATTTATTAGATTTAAAGTAATTTAATTAAAATATCGCGTCAAAATAAAATGTTTTTACTCATAATAGCATTGTTATTTTCTTTTAAAGTAAAAATCTCATAAATATTAGATTAAAAAAAACAACAGCCAAGCAGAGTCACCAATAAGTGCTTTGTTTCAAAAGGTATTCATTTGGACAAGAAAGGATTTATGTCTTGCACTTAATAAGAAAGGCAAATAATAAGTGAAAATTATAAAAGAAAGCTGGTTTCTCAAAATGTATTACTTTGACAATTTATTATGTACCGTTCCCAGGGAATATTATGAACACAATTGAAAAAATATCCCATTTTTATGTGTTTTTTAATGCAACCCAAGTCCTTAAATCGCTTTAAATATTTATTTTATTTCTTAAATCTTTGGAATTCTCCGTAAAATATTACCCCATTTTCCTTCTTCTTGTCTTCATACCCCCTTTCGGCAATATTAATAATAATTATTATGAATGCCATCCGTTTTGAATTTTGGTATTTTGCGCTGTAAGACCAAGATAAACAAAAATCACCTTACCTACCCTTGGGACACCTCTCTTTTTGTGTAAAACTTATTTTGCACGTCTTAAAAACGTTTGAAACGATATATTTACCTACATAGTGTTATTTATTTAAATTGATAATATTTGTAGTGAAAAAAAAAATTCGTAAAAAGCATTTACTTTGTGGCTTGCCAAATTTATAAATATAATAGAATATACACATTAAAAACATTCGCAGAATTTTAGATGAAAAAAATTTAGTGCTCACCAGGGCGGATAAAGATTAATTTAATATTCTCCTGATAATGGAAGGGTACTTCCGAAACCGGTAGACATAATATTGAATAAAAAAGTGGTTATAAACAAAGTGTATGTGTTCTATTTATAAAAAAAAAAACTTTGCTTAAGACCACAGATTTATTTTTATTTTTTATGACTGACTTGCTTCGCTTAGCATAAGCACCATCAGGGTACAACATGAAACGAAACAAAAAATACATTGAGTATGGTTATACATACTCATACATACAGAGAGAGAACACAATATTATATAAAATAAGAAAACAAAATAATAAAATTTAAATCATAACAAAAGAACATATAGAAAGATACAAAATATGAAATGAAAGAGGCGAAACGTCAACTAAGAACATGATAAAAGAACAATGAGACATGTTATGAGTTTATAATAGTGAGCGAGAAAACAGCGCGCTCTGTATTTGTGTGAACCTAATTATGCACGAATTAATAGCATTTACATGGTTTTATTTATTCAAATTGATAATATATTACAAGTTATGATTTTTTTATAAAACATAATTCCCAATGAGTAAAATAAAATCTTTCCGGGAAGGATAAGATCAATAAATATTTTTACAGAGATATACTTATTTGAAAAGGGACTGTACTGAATATGTATCTTGAATTTAATCGATTATAGAGCTTTATGAAATAAAACAGTATTTCGTGAAAAAACGTACATAGCTTTGTATTTTCCTAATATTTGTGCACACTTTTTAAGAATCTCGGCGTGTAAAAGCAGAGATTGTAGAAAAAATAAGTTACCAATAATATTTTTAAACAAGACGTTACCTCTGAAAAATTACAGGATGTTACTTACCTTCTCAAGAAAAACCTCAGTTGCTTTAATCCACCCATTTCAAATATAAAATACATTATGGGTAGGAACTTTATCAGGTAGGTTCCAATCTATCTAAAGAGTTGAATGTTACTCAAATATTGTTGTTACATAATAAAAGGATACATTTTGACTTAATTGCTTGTCTGGATTTAAAAATACTATTTTTCAATTTGATATTCTTCATACGAAAATCCAATTTTGAAAAGTTGACACTCGTGGGTATGTACCTACGCACGCACAAAAGAAAATATCTGTAGTTTAAATATTCGACAAATTGATGTATCTATTAAAATTTTTATACGAAATGCTAGTTTATCAAATTATTAATTCATTTATTTTGTGTTTGACGTATTATTTTCTATCAATGTTTAGTCTATCTATTTTTCGAAATATCTACGTTCTTATGTTTGTATAATGTTACTAATTGTAATTTTTTGTAATCTTATTTTTTTATGAATTGTGATATATTTTTATTTGATACGGTAGGTTGTGTGTTCAATACCCCACACATCCACCCTGAGATAAAAAAAATGGATATTATCATTTAAAAAAACCCTTGATTTTGAACCCCATGATGACTTTTCGATATGTCGAATGACTCAAAGAAATGTACAAAACAAGTAATTAAATCAAACCATTTTTAACAAAAGGTATATTCACATATTAATTCTAACTAGAAATTAATACCTAGTCACGTACAATGAATTACTAAAACGTGTATATCAAATTTAAATTACTCGCTTAACAGTATTCATCTTAAAATGAATACGAAAATAAATTATAAACCTTTTGTTATGTACTTGGTAGATTACTTAAAACAAGTATTGCTCACGGGTTATTTCTCGAATTTTAGTACTGAATTCGTATTGATAATCGATAAGCATTATCATAAATTAAAAATTACAAAATCTACCTTATGTTATAAAGCTTTTATATATAAATAAATAAATTAATCTTCTCCCAATGGTGAAATGTCGTAACGGAAGATGGCGACAATCACTTCAATCATCTCTCATCTTCTGCTGTACAAAGAAGAGACAATACATCTATTTCAATCCATTTCTTTTAGCATCTTAGCTTTGACAAATACACCTTCTTCAGTTTTAATTTGTTTTAGATTATCACGATTAAGAAAAGAATAGAATAGACTCTAACAAAAAACGTTGTAACGAAAATGGCCACCACACAAAGGATCGTGGTAGGAGCTATGCTAGGTATCTCCTTGCGAGATAGAAAGACAAACATGTGGATAAAGAGCAAGTCCAAGGTAACCGACATAATTATCTCAATCTCCAACCTCAAATGGAACTATGCCAAATATGTGCGAGATTAAAGATGGCCGCTGGAACCACAAAATCATTGGATGGTGTCTTTGGTTGGGAAAGAGGAGCAGAGGTCGCCCGAAGATGAGATGGGGTGACGATCTGAAAAGTACTGCAAGCCGCCCAGGATCGACAAAACTGTATAAAAATGACAGAGGCTTTTAATAATAATAATAATAATTGGCTGATTTCTATATCGCCGTTTTCGTTAAAGAAATATAACCTTGTAGGCGCTTATAACATAAATAACATATAATTTAAATAAAAAAAGGTTTTTGATTTAAGCCAGCTTATTTTATTTTTATATATTTCTGCATTCTACCGGTTTTGGTTGGGACCAACCTTCTTAAGGAATGTACACAAATAAACTATAGTTTATATGTGTACATTCTCGAAGAAGGTTGAGTCCAATCGAAACCGGTCGAATGCAGAAATATATATAAATAAAATAAAGTGGCTTAAAACAAAAACATTTTTGATTTAAATTATAATGTCAAACCATAAAGTGATTGCTTCCTTCGATAAAATAATTAACATAACCCACAGCTTAATCACTCAGACTAATAACTAGTAGCGTATAAATGTATTTAAAACTTATGAATAGTGACTTAAAATTAATACCGACAAATAAGACTTATTAATATAAATGTATGCCTAATACTTATAACTAGTGACTCACAATAACATATTTACATTAACAAATTATGTTCAAAGCTGGACGTCAGGAGGTTCTCAAAAAAGGAGAAAGGAATTAAATAGATATTTTCACTCCACTTTTTTTACCTGAAGGCCATTTTTTTAGTTATGTTGTCCGAAAAATATTAATAATAATCATAAAAAAATATTTGTTTAAGCAAACAAGGAATTCTTCACAATACAATATTTTCATTGCAAAATAACTACGAACTGCGGTCATAAATAATAAAATAAAAACAATAACAACCAGCGCATGAATCATCAATATTTTATTTGCGGAACTAAATATGATTTGTATGCAATTACACCTATTGGAAAATAATTGACCGTGCAAAAATACTTGTGACATACATTAGTCAGGTGTTGTGAAACAATAATGACACAAAACAGACAGGTAGGCACGTTTTTTATTAATCAAAATTTTGTTATAAATAATAAGCATCTTATTAGAATAAAAAACCGATTACCTTACATAAATCTATTTTGTTTTTGTTTCCTTCCAAACCTCAGAATAAGAATATATATGGAGAAAGCGCAACATTTTTACCCAACCAATACAAATTTACGACAAATCACTTTCTCCGGGTTCGTACGTCGTAAACCGCCAAAGAGAAAGGTATGAGACAAGTTCTCATACAATAAAGAACCACTTTTAGGTATGTAAGCATGTTTTCCGTCTCCTGCGTCTCCGGCGACTCCGCCCACTACATTTTGTTATGCGAGATAACCCGACAGAACTCAATGGTTTTTTAGGTTATATCCTAGATTTTTGTTTATAACAATACTATAAAAATGTGGTTATACAAAAAAATAAAAAATATTATGTCGATAGGTGCAATTAATGGAAGTATAAGTTTCCCAGCCCTAGCCCTAGCCCTAGCCCTAGCCCTAGCCCTAGCCCTAGCCCTATCCACGCCCCAGTCAGGAAAAAATCATCAATACTGACTACAGAAGCACTCCTTCCTGGCTTGCTATTGCTCTGAGTTCCGAACATACCGAAAATTTCAAGAGCAATGAATGTATTACCAGTAGGTAGTTACCAGATTTTCTTAATGTCATAAGTACGTACCTACTTAAGAATTTTGATGAAGGGTTAAGTAAGAAAACGATTAATTTAAAGTAGACACCTATATCGGGTCGAGCAGGCCATCTCAAAGTCACATAAATCATTTAGAATCTCAAACCGTCTCCTTCGAACCATGTGAAGGGAGGGATAGGATGAAAAGAGCACGAATTTAATAGAAAAGAGGACCCTAAGGCGCATCTGTGACAAAACCACGAATGGAAATATTACGAATGTGGAGATGTCGACAAAGGGCAAGAACAGAGTAAACGTATTGGACAAAATGAAAAAAAATATGCTCACATTGTTCGGTAAAGGATGGCGTGTTTTAGTTATAAGGAATATTTCACACGAAAACGATATAAGTCAGAGATGTTCTAAAAAGTTATGGTATACCTTGGCAAGTGAGTCAAATATTTTGATTAGATCCTGGCAAGAGTAGGAACACAAAGTAAGCATGTATGCTAGATACATATAGTGTAGATGAAGCAAAGTGTTTGGAGTTGAGTTGGGTTTATTTTTTTACATACTTCTGCGGAAGATTGGAGTGGTTTCAGTTTGGTTGATCCAAATTATTTCACATAATTATGGAGTAAATAATATTCAAATACATGAAAAAATGACTTTTTATAAGACTAAGGATATTATTTTTTAAAATATGACCGACTGGTTTCGCATCAGGGTACAAAATTAAACTTAAGAAAAAATACAAAGTGTGCGTTTATATAAACATACAGAGGGATAATAAAACATCAGAACAAAGAGAAAACAAGAGAAAAACATTTCAATTATAACAAAGGAACAGAGAGTAAGAGACAGATAATATGAATTGCAAGAGACAACACGTCAACTGAGACTGTGATTAAAAAATAATAGTAAATTTTATAATTTTACAGGAAATATAGCTAATATTGGACTACTGGTCAAATTTACCTGATTATTAAGAATACGAATATTAATTTTAATAATTATAAAAATTAAAATAATATCCTTGGTCTTATACAAAGTAATTTTTTCATTTCTTTAAATATGTCAAACCACAAAGTGATTGCTTTCCACGAACATAATAATAATATTTCATTATTAATTAACCTTAAAACAGCATGTTGTGATAAGCGTCGTATTTTTACCAAACAAAAAAGGATTACTATGAAATGTTTGTATTTTCGTTTTTCTTTAAACTACTTTTTTATGAAGTCATGTTGATCTAGATTCTAACTCCAGCAGAGAGACAGCGAGGTTCAGAAAACTTTTATATACCGCGCTTGTAGGGGCAAAATAACTTATTTATTTATTATGATGACGGTTTCTTGTCTGGTTGCTTTGTTCACATAACCTAGAACTTGCTAGACGTTATGATAGAGCTGGATTGACAGACACAAAATCTAGATTTCTCTTTTGTGTAACCTCTTAAACACACGTTAGAATATGAAGTTTGACAACGTTTTAAGTTTGAAAATATACTTGTATCAAATTAAATTTTTTAAAGGTATCTCATTCTTTTGTAATTTATAACCTTTCAATAATTCACCCCGTTAGTAGCTTGAGATACTTGAACGTAGCAAGGTCTTTAAAATAATCCAGTGATTTAAAAAAAAAGTGAATAAAAGTCTTGGTGATTTTATTTTAAATTTATTTCAATTGTTGCAGTTTGGAGATACACCAAATTATTTTTGATGTTATTTTCCATTGGACATTGAGTTATTTTTACGTTTTTGAAAGTCTTTGTTTAAAAGGCTGTGGAACGAGCTGCCAGCTGTTGTATTTTCCCTTTTCTAAAGTATAGGTATTTTTAAAGTCTCGTTAATATTCTCCTCCCCTTAAAAGGAGCTTCTAAATATATAATGACCCGCTAGTGGCCAAGCGAGAAAAAAACATCGGGTTCAGCGTATAATGATGGAAGTAGTAAGAAGATAAAATTTAAAAAAAAATAAAAGTTCGTAAAAAAAAAAAAAAACATATATATGCCTCAAAAAAATCTTTAATGCCTCCCGAGTGGAGCTATTAATATTTTTTCTTAAATCTTAAATTAAAATAAGCTACCTATAAGGATAAATACAACTAGAAATATGAGTCAAAAGTATTTTGCATCTCATTTATACAACATACAACGTGTATTAAACGTTTTTATATATAAAAAAAAAAAAAAAACAAAATTTGATTTTAAAGGCTCGCTTCCAAAATTGACGCTAAACGTCACTTTGTAGTATTCTTATACAAGCAATACCACAAATGATTTATCTGCAAATTATCTATGGGTTGTTAGAAAAGTATCTGAGATGTTCAGAGAACACAATTTTTTTAAATATAATCCTGTAAACTCTATGAAAAACGTACTAAAAATCAGTAGATGGTACAGTTAACAGAATAAAATCCAATTTGCATTTCATAAAGAATTTAAAAGACTACTTCTTAAAATTATATTCACTGGAAACCTAAGACATTTTTCTTAATACCTATAAAGTTTTGACAGATAAATAATTTGTATCTTGCACTATAAAGCCAAAATTTTTGGTTCTGACTCTTAATATAAACATAACGGGTCTAATGACAATATAAAAAACCTAGTATGTACACCTATCGTTATATAGTCTTTGGTGAATAGCACCAGAAATCCGATGATCTCTAGACCGACAAATAGAAAAAAAAATGCCAAAAATATTGCCTCGAACAAGGAATATTAAATTTTCCGTCCTGTCCTATTAAATCGTATGACTCATGTTCGTAGCAGATTGTCAGCGGGAGATGAGGGTTCAATAATATGGAGGTCTGTCCTTAGACAAGACAAGAAATTGAAAGGAACAAACCGAATAAAACCACAACTTTCATTAAAGGGGGTAAAAAAAAAAAGTTTTATAATTCGGTAATTCAAAAAGCTTGGAAATAATTTATTCCTCTTATCGTTTATGTTGATTCAATGCACTTTTATTGTATTTTATGAAAATTGACTACAGTAGTTTAAGCCTTCATATAAGTTGTAAGAGAATCTTCGTTTCAAGTGTAATTATAGTTAATACCCCACAGGAGTCTCAACTGCTCCTAACCGTCTGAAGCCGTGAGACTATGGCATGCCCAATTGGGGTAAATTGTGAGGCTGAAGGTAGCGTGGAAAGGAAATAGATGGAGAAGAGGAAGGTCAGGAAGTACGTGGCTATTCAGATCTGGTCTAAAACGGCAAAAAACCATTTCAAGCAACGTTTCGATTCTGAATGGTGGTCTTTCACCCGGGCGATACTTTGAGTATTTACCACTCGGAAACGTGCCGCAAATATACCGTATCTTATAATTATATCAACGATGATAGTTTTCAACATGAGTAAAGCATAATTTAAATTAGAGAATATCGTAATAACTAAATTAAATAAGATTATTTTAAATCTATTGGAGCACCAATACGGTTTCAAAATTGTTAAATATAAAATAAAACATAATAAAAGGACCTCTTTATAATAATAATTTACTAACAGTGCCTCAACCGAAATATTTAATAATGACGCTTTGTCTCATTCGCATTAAATTGAATTGAATTAAAATTGTTTTTTTTTTTTAATTATAGGACAAGATAATATTAATATTATAAATTAACATTGGATAGTTAAAATTACTAAAGATAAAATGTATTCCCTTAACTTAAACATTTTCTTTAAAGTTTTTCTAACAACCTTTCGTAAAGATAAAAAAATTGGTGAATTGAGTAGAAATTAGGAAGTACTTGGTATCTAATAACGATAATTTAATGGAAATAACTCCACTTTTTTTCTGTTTGACGTCTCAAAAGCGATACCTTAGCGGTACTGGGTAAACTAGAGTGATAGATACTCTCACTAGTTCACTGGTGAAATATCACCATTCTGAATCAAAACGTTTGGTTGTAATAGCTTAAGCAGTATTCAGTGACAAAATCTGAATAGCCAGGAGCTTCTCACCCTCCTTCCCTTTACAACTCCCTGTGATTAAGAAAATGAAAAAGTAAATCATTAAAAAAGCGCGATTCGATAATCTTTTTATAGTGAATACCCAGCAAGAGTCCCAACTGCTCCTAACCGTCTAGAGCCAGTGAGACTATGGCATCTTTGATTGGGGTATGTTCTGACGTTGAACGCACTGGGCAGGGGTAAGATATAGGGAAGAGAAAGGTTGGGAAGTACCTGGCTTTTCAGATCGGGTTACTAAACACGGCTAAAGCCATTTCAAGTTTCAATTTTGAATAGTGGTAATTTACCAGGGCGATACTTAAAGTATGCTTAGAACATGCCGCAAACATACTATTATTTATATATTATATAATGAAACAAATGTATTATGACACATATTAATTCAATTAAATGTATAAGAGCATGACGTATTCGAACCATCGACCACTAGATTTGTAGTCGAGCGTGTTATCACTCGACCACGCAGGCTGTCAATGAAAGGATAGAGGAAAAAAGATTTATTGAAGGAAAAATGGCATACAGTTTTTTTTTACTAAAAAAACTAACTTTATTACAAAAAAACACTTGGGATAGATAACTCTTTTTCACGATGCCAACATTTACTGAGTGCGATTGAAAATTATGATACGTTTTGTTTTTTTGCCGTCACATTAATTTCAAAAACTCCAAAGATTAAATCAGTTTTTATCTCTCTCCCGTTCAAGAAGTGTTTGTAACACTCTTTTCGTTGAAAGGGGGCTTTTGTTCTTCAAGCTCCCGTGCTTATAAAGGGATTTCCCTTAAATTTTGTTACCTCAACCCTTAAGGTTTATTGACAAGGTTTCGTGGCTTTGTGATGGTAGGACACTGTTCGCAGATTCGCTGAATCATCCAAGCGTATGGCCATTACTTACCTTGTTTTCGTCTAATCAAAGCGTAGCTCATTTTTCCAGCCATCTGGAACAAGCAAACCCTAGTAGAACGCTTACAAATAATTAAATCAAAGGATGTTTGAAATAATAAACCACCTTTCTGTTAAGGCTGTGAGAAGGGAGAATACAATTGTTAATATTTTTTAAATGTTATCGTTTTTAATGAAAATGAAATAATAACTTTGTGAAAGACCGCAGATTTAGTTTTTATTTTTATGATTGACTAGTTTTGCTTAACCTAAGTATCATCAGGGTACAAAATTTAACTGAACAAAAAATACAAAGTGTACGATTATATATAGTACATACAGAAGGAGAACAAAATATAAAACAAAATAACAAAACAATGAGAAAACAAAATAATAACATTTAAATTATAACAAAGGAATAGAGAGAAAGAGACAGATAATATGAATTGAGGGAGACAAAATGTCAACTGAGAAGGTGATTCAAGAATAATGATAAATTTCATGAGTTTACGGGAAATTTACCTAATATTGGACTACTAGAGAAATTTAAATTCAAATTAAGAATATGACTATTATTTTGAATGGATTTATTTCTTTTTTTTATATTATTTTTCTTCAAAATTTAAGACTGTTATACATAAATGATCAAATGGAATTCATTTATACTATGTATTATTGTAAGATTTAGTGAAAAAAAAATTACAAGAGCATTTTATAAATTTATTCAATATTTAAATTTCTTTCAGGTATAAGGATTGGAGTTCTAAGATTTAAGAAGTTGGAAATTTCTTCAATAGAAAGGTAAGAATTTTTTGTTAACTTTTTTATGTGTTAAAGCTTGTCAAGTCACATCTAAATAGCTGATTTGTTATTATCTATTTTAATATTTAGGTAAAGAAAGGTTATTTATACTAGTTGTTTACCTGTGAAAAATCAGGGGGTGTAGTTTGACTTGCCAAAAAAGAAAACATTAGTTCCCATCAAAAAATCTTTGATTTATAAACTAGGTAGGGATTTGAAAAAACAACTTTTTTAATTTGGTAATTTAAATTTAAGTCAGTTACAATTTTTTTTAAATGAACACTCGTTTGTACGCACGTGCATATTCACAAAGGAAATTTTTCAAAATCGATTACTAAATAGCTTATATTTGTAAAATAAAGGGAATGATAAGGTTTAGCTTGCTTTGTTTTGGGTTGGCGCCTCCAGGTGTCCCTATCTTGCGCTGATTTGGTGGCTTTATTTGATTGTAGGCATAGTATTGCACAGCCACCGCTTTTAATAATTTATTAAATGAGGTAATATGAGGCGACCAATTGAACAGATTTCTTCTCGAATACCTGGTATTTTTTATACACCAATTTTGCTCAATTATAAATGTTTAAATCTGATTTCTAGATTTGTTGTGCTAAAAAGTGTGACGTAGAATGAATATCAAAAGAGAAACACAAAAATCAAACACAAAAAAAAAAATCATTTTTGCTGCCAAACATTTTTTATTAATGAAATTCTTACTCTCTCGACTGTTGTAAACATTGTGTTATTTTTATTTTGTTTACTTTATTACCATAAAGTACATCTACATGGAGATATTATTATGAATTAAATGATATTTATTTATAAAATAATGAACAGTGTAGAACTTGCAGTTACTGAAATAGAAAGCTTCCACACACCTTCTTACGACCTGATTATACAATTGATGTAGGTTATAGGAATTAACCTATATCAATTGTTTTAATTTCACTTCAAAAAACGTAAATTTCAAATGACACGTTGTCAACTATTCGGTTTAAAGGACTTAATATTCGATAATAAATTATTATTCACTGTCTATAATTCCCTGTGTGAGTTCGTAGGTACATAAGTACGAGTGATTTAAAAAAAATATATAACTATTGTCCAAAAAATTATTGAACTATAAAAATAATCTTTTTAAATCCCTACCTACCTAATGAAGTATATTCATAAATTGTACCTTGAAAGAAGTTATTTCAATTTAAATAAAACATATTTTAATAAAGTGGCTTAAAACTAAAATATTTTTTTGTTAAATTATAATGTCAAGCTACAAAGTGATTGCTTCCTTCGAGAAGTTATTTCATATTTGAAATGTTTGAAAAACTCTAACTTTCATTATAATAAGCGAAAAACGTTGCTTCTGAAATAATGGAGGACTTAGCCAACAAATGAATTAATCTCAAGACGCCCAGATGGGAATTCGATGCGTCTGTCCACTCAGTCATCGACCGGTCAACTAATAAAAAAAGCGACAAAAAAATTAAAGCAACATGTTTTTTTAATAATTGCAATTATTATTCATGTAAAATATCACAAAGCGATAAATCAAGTAGCCACCAAAGTTGTTTGCCTTTAACGGATAAAAATTGAAACAATTGTAGTTTAGATGGTCAAGCAGTCTACAGCGTTGGGTTCATACCCAGACTTCGCATGTTTAGTCTTTTGCATAGCTAAGTCCTATATTGTATTTCAAGCAACATTTACTTTTATTATGATGGTCGTAAGAGGAATTCAAATGCTGCCAGGTTATTAGTAATCCTTGAATGTTGTTTTTTTTTATTTGAAAAAATATTTTTTTTATTTGTATACACATTCTAACTTCACATTAGATTTTACATGCATTCGAGAAAAACCTAACGCTTTAATGGTGGCCGCTAAGCTCAAAGGATAGAACTATTAACTGCTTATGTTCTAGTGCCTCGATAGAGGGAAATCCCCATTTCCATTCTCAGTCAAACTAAGTACCTTATGTCTCGTGTGTTCAGTTGATTTCCATGTGGAATTAAATAATCTTTTCAGAATAATGTGAAAAATCTTTTTTTCACATAAATTCCAAATCTTTTTATTTATTTTGTAAGCTGCACAAGAGTCCCAACTGCCCGAAACCAGAGGGACGATCGGGATTTGTTGTGGGATTAGAGAGAGTAAGGGGGGGGAAATGAGATGGATTACTAATATCTACTATCTACTACTATCTACTACTCAGAAACTTTTTTGAACTATTTGTTATATTTATTTGAAGAACAATGTAAATGTCCCTTTGATGGTAGAGTCAAATGGTTGTAATTTAATTCCATAAGCGAGCTCATCTTTTTAAGTTGTCAAATTATTTATTTTTTATTTGTTATCATTTAGTAAGATACTTTTTCTGGAACAAGGAAAATTAATAAATAATAAATAACTACGAATATACAATACAGAGATATCAAATTTATACATTAACATTAAAAATACATTACTAAAAATGGGGTTGATAGAATTAAGAGAAAAAATAATTAAATTATAAATAGAAACAAACAGAAAAATACATGAAACAAGTTCGAAAATACAATTAGTAGGATGATGAATTCAATTTATGAAAAAAATAAAGAAAAAACACATTCAACATAAAAAAAATATAAACTCCCAATGAAAAAAAAAAAGGAATAGAAAACAAAATCAAGCATTCCTTTCTCGAAAAAACAATCCTTTATCAAAAGCGTTGCTAGGTCAGTTATTTGATTGACCGTTACATTTGACAGCGGTATGTCAAATTTTATTTTAGATTATTCGATCAGCTGTCTAGCATAAAGGTCATCAATAATAAACCAAGCCTTGCAAGACCTGAAATCAGCGGTCAATAAAAACCCATCTGATGTAAAAATTTTCACAATGGCACTGATTTTAGAATTCTGACAAAGTCAAATGCTGTGATCAAACAACTGTCCTTTATTTGAAGACAAGTTTGGTTAAGATGTATTTTAACATTACGCATAAATTAATTTCTCGATTTATGTGATCCCAAAACTTGCCCCCGAGCCGTAACACTGTGATTTCAGGACCCTCTCGGGAACACGGCCGAAGTTCTGTCGAGAAAATCACTAAGCAATGATATAATTCCCAGACCAGTCAAACAACTGAGCTCTAATTGCCTACAAATAATATATTCCTTTAAATATGTTGGTACCTTAATCAAAGCTAAATATAGTCATTTGGACAGATGTAGTAAATTTTTAGCTACCCTTGTCAATATAGAAGATGGATTTTTATATTTCACAATGATCTGTAAATTTTGTTAAAAACAAAAGGTTTCTTGGTTTTTTTGATCTAGCATTTGAATTTTGTGATCCGAACCATTTAATAAATCAAAATTTATGAACCATTTATGGAATTGATGAAAAATTTATGAACCATTTAATAAATGAAAATAAATAAAATAAAATAAAAATAAAAATAAATAAAAAATTACGTTATTCTAAAGTTTAAGTTATTATTATATGGTGATTGTGTCCTGACAGAAGTGACCTAACAGGTAAATATGCTGCTGTATATTTATATAAACCAAGAATTAATATTAAGTAGAAATTAAGATTTGTACAGCGCCCTTGAGGTGATTTCTCACAAAAACGGCGCTGTACAAATTATCCAAATATTATTGTTATTATTTAAAAAAAAATAAAGTTTAAAGAGAGATAGTTTATAAGTTGAGCTTTTTTGTGAGATTTGAACGAGTTGAAATTTTCACTTCAATTTTTTTTTTTAGACTTAAAATCATTTTGTGTAGGTTCGGTAACGTCTCCTTTTGCTTCTTATAAAAGTTACAACGGAGCTATCAACGGTATGTCTTTATCCTCATCATTATTTGAAAAAACCCCACATCTCTGGCAAGAGGAAACTAAGATTTGGGAAAAAAGTTACGGATATGACAACAAACAAATGACATTTAACATTTCAGTTTGAATGCTTTTTGTTGTCTCCAAAATGGCTTCTCACATCGAGTTTATTTATTGTTACCCGTCAAAACCTTTGCACGTTTTTTTATCGGGCTTAACTTTTAAAATATGTCAAATATGAGCGCTTTGAAATGCCAGTGTATAACAATTGCTGTTGTTCGTCCTTTTAGATAATGAAACTTCTTTTATATATAGTATGTTAAATTAAGCACAGCGAATAATATCACGCAATATGTAATTAAAACAACATTATTTATTTTTTAATTATTAGGTGCATAGTTTCAATTTTTTAAATAAAATAACACAAAAATAATTGCATTTATAAAAATAGTTGTAAACATTTCAAAATTTGTAGAAGTGCTACTATGTTTTTTTCCGGCAAAATTAGTTCTTACCAAGGAAGAAGTTCTTAGAAGTTTAATTATTAAGAATTAAGCTCTCACTTTCTGTTATCGACGTAAATTTTCCCTTTAGTTCTAGATAAGTTCTGATCGAGGATTAAGCTGGTAATAAAATTCCGATCCTGCTTGTCAACTCTTGCAGATTTTAAGTTTACCAAAGTTTGAAGGACGGACCCAAGGCACAACAAAACTTTCGGTCTGTGTGTTTTGCTTTCTGTTAATTAATGCATGAATTACATCGGAGAACTACGATATTATTTCAGTGGAGCGTGTACACTATATACCGTGTCAAACAGATAATCATATTATGGTACAAGTTGGAAGATAATCAAGCATACGTAGAAAATAATTGGATGGTGAACTTACTTCATACTCCCAGGCTGAAACGCCCGAAAGCCTATTTTCATTATAACATCTGAAGAAGTACATTTATAAACAAAAGGTGATTGTCTAAATTATTTTATTAAATCGTAAACATTTTGACGATACAAAGCGAAATTCCAGCAAGACCAAGAAATTTGATTGAAAGTACTAGTCGGTGAATGCAGGAAACTCCATTAATGGAGGACTGAACGCTGTCGACGCTATTAACTAAAATGTACAAAGAAGCGAAGCTAGCAGTCCACAATAAAGTGCTTATACCAACCCTGATTTATGGCAGTGAGGCATGGAACTGGCAGAGGAAGGATGAAAGTAAGCTGAATGCTGTCGAAATAAGATCCTTGAGACGTACGAGTATGTGCGATAAAACCATGTATGACCGTGTTAAAAATGTGGATATCCGGAAAGAATGCAAGGCTGATAATAAATAACAATAATAAATGGATAACTTTATTAAGCTCCGTTTTTTGTGGGAAAATCACCTCAAGGGCGTTTGATGTAAGCGTGATGAATAGGATCAAGAAAGGGACGCTTAGATGGTTTGGGCATGTAGAGCAAATGAGTAAAGAAAGTAGTATGAAAATAATATATAATGCAAAAGTGGATAGAAGAAAAAGTCGGGGATGCCCGAGGAAGACATGGTACGGTCAAGTGAATCAAATACTTGAATCGGGTCACGTGAAGAGTCAGAATAACCGAAGAGTATGTATGAATGTGAACGAAGCAAGGAGTGTGTGCCAAGACAGAGTTGTATGGCGGTCCGTCCTCTCTGCCCGCCCCTGGGAAAACGGCGTGATGGTTAGTTAGATTTTTAGTAAAGAAAGTAAACACTATCCCACTTAACCGGTAAAAGAAACGAAAGAATTAAGTAAACTTTAAAGCGTTCGTATTTTTTGTTAAAATGTATCATTCTGATCATTAATGGTGATTTGAAACCGCAATTCAATCACACTGACAGAATAAACGATTTTTTTTCTATTATTGTGATTACCATATTTAAGGTTTTCTTGTAAGAAATAATAAGATGTGACTTTTTAATGCTGTCACTTTAGTTACAGTGAAGAAAATCGCCATTTAAATTGTAACATTGTTGTGCCTGTTCTTGTTCTCTTCCGCAGAACTTTTCTAGTCCATCCCAAGATGTCTACACGATCATTGTTCTCAGCACCCCTAGCGCATTTGCATTTCCAATATCCCCCCTCTGGAGACAGAACAGATAAATACCGACGAAGGCTCTAATGGGAAGAAGCTAGTACCAAGTAGTAAGTAGCTGGTAGGTAGATTATTTGCGTGGAACACGGCTTACATTTTAGACTGCTGGTGAGGTTAGTGAAGATTTAATTAATGATGAAGGTAAATATAAAATTGGAACCTCACTATATTCGATATATTTGTTCAGAGGGATATCTTCTTTTGTGAAAATTGATTAAATTAGTCAAAACGAGTTAAATTTTTAGTTAGAAATAACAAAACAATGGCTAGGTATTTCCATTTTTTTTTGTTTTTAAATAAACCCGAACAACACACAGCGAGTAAGTAATAAATAAAATCCAGAATGCTAGTAGGGTAGTTCAATTCCACGCATTTCACATAAGACGAACATTTTTTTACATTCCCCATTATGAATACTTGAAAATATTAAGCTTCCTCTAACTTCCATATTTTTAAACGGATGATGCTGTTTGTTTAATTGTAGAGGACTAGCTAGCAGGTAATCAAATACGCGTAGAAACCCGAGGCTTTTTACCACTCGGCTAAAAAAAAGTTGGAGATAAGTAGATAGGTGGTGCCAATATCTTATTCAGATAGTGTTGGTTGCTGGGATCTGGATAGAAACGAGATTGATGAGACTTGATGAGTGAGATGATTTATAAATAAAGTTTTTTCTAAAGATTACCTGGTTTATTAAAAAATCATGCGGAAGTGTTGTGGTGTTGCGGTCGAAGGTCGAAGGTGATCCACGCTGCTCTTTGTAATATTGTCCAAAAACTTATTTAGTAAAGTAAAAAAAGGAACTGAAATAACGATTATTCAATTTAAGACTTACTTTTAAATTTCTCTTGATGAATGTATTTGCAAATTGCATAATGCAAAACTTTCAGAAATATTGTAACTGACTCTACCTTAAATAGCAAGCTACTTACTGACTGTCATACTGCTTTTATTTCTGCCTTTAATCTCGCATTCAAGATTCAAACGTAAAAGAAGTGAAATTAAACAATTCAATTTTCTTATTACCGCTTTGAGAGGGGTAATTAAAATAACCGGCATTAAGTCAATGTTTTATAATCAAGAAATTAAGGTTAACTAAGGTAAGACTTTAGCAAGAAACGCTTCAGAAAAGCCTTCGTTTTCTTATATACGTCTTTTAAATCCTGTGAACTAAGCTGTCTTTGCCAATTAAAAGAAAAATGGGATCTTAATTGCTTTTTTTAATGAAGTACAAAATTGCGATTACCTTTACAATCATGATCACCATTTGAGATTAATTTATCTTCATATAATAAAAGTTTCTTCTTGGGAATGAGTTTCATTTATGATCAAAAGCTTGAAGATCATTCAAATAGTTTCGAACCCTTGCAATGTTTATCTTAAACTATGAAAATTGTATTTTTGAATTGTTGTATACACCTTAGAGTCTTAAAAACCAAATTGTTTTAAAATCCTACATACAAAACGTGACTTTAAAAACGTCCCTAATTTGCTTTGTTTCGGTTTTCTCCTTACTTCTATCATTATAACGCATTGTCCTTTGTTACTTGTTATATTTACACTGTTTGCATTTTTAGAATTGTTTACCTATAATACTTGTATATTTATGCTTTAAGTACCAACATATTAACTGTCTTCAATCTTATTTCCTTTTCTTTGATTTGACAAATATGTTAAAATGAATTCATATGTTTCATCTGAATTTTTATACCCTTAGCTTCTACTAAATTGTTTTTTTTTTTAATCTTTTGATGTACACATGCACTGTTATACCCATATCTGAACCTTTTTCTCTCATGAATTATGATAACATTCATAATTTAAGTTAGTTTTAATTTGTTTACATATTTTTTTTTATTTTCTCCTTGTTAGTTAATCTTTCTAGCATAATTCATTTAGTATGAAGCGCACTTGAGGTGAAATATCACAAAACTGCGCTATATAAGTTCACTGTTATTATTATCTCATAGTTTGATTTTTCGTTAATTAACGTATTTTTTACGGACAACATTTGAGTATAATAATGGAGTTTGTTTTACGATACTGACAAAAGTAAATCCTTTTATAATGAAGAAGCTTTGTAAGAAGATTACGCTGTAAAATAATTCAACGAATGCGAGTAAATCAATATAAAAATCTTCAATGTTCCCTTGTTTTTTTTTTTACGAATGTCGTTACTAGATTTATTTGATTTTCTGTTGAAGTTTTTGTTTTTGTTTTCGTTGGAAGATAATATTTAAACTTTCAATAGAGATTCAACTAAAGTATTAAAAAGTTCAGATGCTTTTTTTTAAGGGGAATAAAACTGTCAACACAATAACATCTTCCGTTTTTCATTCCATGACACTGAGTTGTCAAAAATAACGTCAAATTAATAAATAATATTTTTCCATGAACATTACGCCATCTACAAAGATAAAAAAGAAAGTATTCATAGTAAATTTCACACAACCTCAATTAAACAATGAGCTTACTTAAACGGGGATAGAAAGATATGCTCTCAAACTATAACGCCTCTACTCACTTCAATCGGCAAACATACCTTAACTTCATGAACGTATAATATAAAGTCTACAATAACTTAATTGACTGTACCTTAAAAAAACTAATAAAATCCACCCAAAACATCTAGATTTAAGGACTTATTCCAGATTATCCGGACGCGCACAAACGCTGGTGTCAAGGATTCAATCAAAAAAATGTGCGAGTTATTAAGAAAAAATAATAATAATAATGAATATTTAGAAAATTGAAAGCTGTTTTTATGTAAAAAAAAAACAACTTAACCGTACTCTGTTTATTCATTGTATAATACTATTTTGTTTTGTATTTTAATTTTACCATTTGCTTTTTCTTTTTTTAAATTCTTCTGCTGCTACTTCGTTTAAACACTGTGTCTTTTTAAAGTTTTTCTGTGTAATCTAATCTTTAATTATTTTTTTTCCTTTTAATTTTTAAAAATAATCTGTAAAGATTTATTATGTATCTGCTTTGTTAATCTATGAGAAATAGTCGGGACGCCGGTGAATTCTCCAGTTGATGTTTACTATTTAACTAATTACTTTTTGTGTCTGTATATTCTCCTTTAATATAAAAATTAAATATAACATGAATGTGTTCATAATATTTTAAGCTTGTGCAAAGCTTTGAGTAACGAACACAAAAAAACGCTGTTTAAATATACCTAAGCTGTATGATAAAATAGATTTTTCAGTGGAAAATGATAAATTTTCAAAATGTATCTAAGAGTTTTGTTAATTATTTTTTGGACGTGTCAAACTTTGCGTAAACGAGATAAAAAAGTAATTTACTTGAGTACACTTTACAATATTTTGGATTTTTATTAGCTATACTGTATATAACTTAAAAATGCTCTTTTTGTGAATTTTTGGCTGGTAACATGAATAAATATAACTTTTTCGTGTCAGCCAAATTTAAGAATTATCCACATTTGGAAAATGTTGAAATCGGTTTCCGATAGCAGATATTCCGAGTATGTTTGCGTACTAAATTCTAAAAATATTACATCCACGTTTAAACACGTGCGGTTTTACGCAATAATAGTCACTTGTGAATCTCGAGGTCTAGTTTTTGTACAGTGCTTAGTCTAGATGCTTTGTTAGGACCTTGTCGTACCTAAAAACTTTCGTTACATAATTTAAAGTTGTTTACTTTTGAGCTTTCGAGGTTTGAAATGAAATTGATAACGGTACAATTATTTTGGGTCAAAGAGAATTTAATTATTTTGAAACTACTAAATACAAAGTGTCTTTTATTTGTATAATATTTCATGCTTAGTTAAAAAAATATTCATTACAGAGGTGAGATTTTTACCGTTTTGGGAAAATTATTAAGCGATAGTTATTATTTTGGTACCCACAAATTCTTTCATTGTTTATTAGACTGCCCCTTCTAGACCAAATATTTTATAATTACTAACACTTTCACAGGGTTCTGGTCTATAAACCTAAGCAATAAGGCTAGTTTCGGTAGCGACACGTGATTTGGTAGAGCTGTTGAAGCGGAAGCAAAAAAAAATAGTGTTTGTGAAGTTCATATTAATCTGAAATAATTTTAGAGATTACGCAAAAAGCTTAAAAATAAATTTAATAAACTGTTTATTTAATTATATTCGCCCTTCTGGGCTTTAACAAAACTATGTTTTACATAATATAAAATAATAGTGACAAAAATAATATGGAGTAAATGTTTAGCACCCAAAACCATAAATAAGTTAATAGAAATATTACAATGCAATAAGTTAACAATAATATTTTTGAAAGAGGTATGTTATTATAGCCTTTTTTAACTAGTGCAGTTGAATATATCTACTATTTCCGCAAAAAAATTACCCACTGCATGCAATTTAGGTACGAGCGAGTAATGAGTCCTGATATTATTGTTACATTTAAAAATATGTTTGGATTCAGTAGTTCTGTTAGATACATGGAAGGTAATTAAGCTAAATAAATCAGAGCTATCTATAATACCAATAAAAAATTTGAAAATCAAAGTCAAATTTGAAATAAGCCTGTCTGCGAGTGTTCATAATTTTAATTATTTCATTAGGTAATTGTTATTTACGGTTTCTGTAGGTAGACCGAGTTTGTAGTCAATGTATCCTTGAAATTTATGTTGCAATTTTTTATTGGAAGCAGAGTGGATTTTAAAGTGAGGGAACAAATTGAAACTTCTCACCCGAAAATGTAATATATAGTTTTCAGTTATCACCATTTTAAAGTTGTGATTTTGTTAACATATCTAAGAATTTCAGTACAACGCCTCTGATTTTGATAACCCATGTGGCGGTCTTTTTAACTTCCAGAAATAACGCCCTTTCAAAAAAAAGTTTAATAACTTAGAAACGGAAGGTTAAAATAAATTCTTTACAAACCAAATAGCTTAATGTCTCCGAAACTACTTCTTAGAACAAAATACTGCAAAATAATGGTTCACACCTGACACACGGTCATTTTTTAATGTGATTGTGATGTGTAATGACCGGCTAGTAGCTGAGTGGACAAACACGTCGAATTCCCAACCGGGCGTCGTGGGTTTATTTCCTCTGATAGCTAAGTCCTCTATCAATACACAACATATTCCACTTATTATGATCGCAGTATGGCCTGGAATGTTTATCTTTCAAAAAATAGAAAAAATAAAACTCGACTTTATAAATTGAGTAATGTGAAATTGACCCACTGGCCCGGCATTGTGATTACAGAAGGTGAGTAGGTACATTGGACAAACAAGATAAAAGACACAATAGTTTATGGACCATGATAAATCTTACCAACATAAATGTATTTCATGGTCGGGTAATATTATTGTCCAAACTAAAATATTAATATTGTAATGTTTTGTGCGTAAATACACCTATGTGTTGTTATTAAAGGGTTTATTTGGAAACTGGCTGGCAGAGGGGGCATTATTGCCCACGCAGTGGCTAGTCACAAATACCACACACATAATTCACGGGATACGGAAGCAATATTTTGTTTACATCACCGCGAAGCCTTTTTACTTTTTTCGCAATTACTTTATTCGAAATAATAACGCCAAATAAAATTGTGTTTGTCGGAACATGTATTGAGAGAGGTTGGTATGGACTTCAGAGCAATAATATACCAGGAGGGACAGCTTGTGTAGTCAGGACTGTTATTTTTTTCCTGACTCAGACGGGGCTAAGGTATTTATACAGCCATTCATAGCACATGTCGACATGGTGTTTTGTTTATTTATATAACCACTTTTTCACAGTATTGTTATCAACAAAATTATAGGATGTAACCTAAAAAACCGTTGAGTAATGTCCTGCTATGTCGCATAACAAAACGTAGTGGGCGGAGCACCGGAGACTCGGGAAGCGGAAAACATGCTTACATACCGAAAAGTGGTGCGATAATATGCGACAACTTGTCTTATCCCTTTCTATCTCACGGTTTACGAGGAAAAAACCCGGAGAAAGTGATTTTTCGTAAATTTGTATTGGTTGGGTAAAAAATCATAACGATCCATGTGATCTTTTTTAATTTTTTAAAAATGGTTTTGAGTTTGTAAAAAAATATTATTTATTATTAAATATCCCCACGCAAACATACTCTGTTTATTTTAATTTATTTTATTAGCATCAATAAAGAGGTTGCGTTTTAAAACACAAAAAACCGTACCGAAATGGTAAGTACCAAAATATTACTTGGACCCCTATGGTTTTGACCCCGTCAATTGAAATGCTTTACTCGAAATATGAATACACAATCACACATAAAAACTTTTAATCGAAATAAGCTGATTTTAACTGATTTTCTTGCGTTTTTCTTAACATTTCTTCAAACTTGCAAGAATAATATTAATTAGGAATATTTTTATACAGTTTTCTTCATTCCTTTGTCTTTTTTGTACATGTTACACAGTTTAATAGATAATATATACTTTCAATCAATCAATCACACTTTCCTTTAAGATGAGGTTGCTTAAGTTAGGTTAGGTTAAAAAGCAAAGTATGTTCAGAAAAATTACAAATTATCTTGGTAATAACCTCTTTTCACAACGTGTTTTGTTTTTTTTTTAAATTTAAATACACTCGTTTTTTTGCACAAATACAAAATACAAATAATGTTAAGCTAGTGAGTTGTATTAATTAATGAACTAGTAATAACAAGCCAAAAAAAGACAAAATATGATCACACTTAACAAATATGAATTGTTTATGTTGCAAAAATTACAACGGGCCCCAACAGATGGCAGTAGTCAGTTACTCAGTAACGTCACATAAATATGTCTAAGTACGTGTATAGTTTTTGCTTTTTTCATGAAAATCATGTATGGGATAATGGGCTTTAGTGGCTTGTTTATTGCGGACCACTAATGAACCAGGTGGACAGAAGTTTGACTAAGTGAGACACATCTCCCTAAAGCACACTATATCATGTCAAATAAGTAACCTTATACTTTTTTTAGTAAGTTTTTATTAATCAGGTGTCATACTTGTGAAAAAGGAATAATTTACTAGGGTTGCTAAGATGTCAAAAATTCAGTAAAACAATCAATGCAGTACAAATCTGTTTAGACGGTGAGCTCTGCCGTCATAAGGTAGGCATATAATTACTTTTTTTGTCACTAAATGAGAACTTTTAGAACGTTGCGACTTTTTTTACCAAGAATTTTGGAGCTATAGAGCTTTGAATTATGAAATTATTTGCCAAAAATTAAAACACAATGCATAATCGCTTGATCCGTTTTTTTTTAAGTACAAGTCTCACCGGGCAGTAAAGAAATTATTAATTAATACTTACCTATTGAAAAGTAGTTACTCTATAATGAATCATTTTATCTTAAAAAGGAAATTATTATTTCAGTAGTCCAATATTAGGTATATTTCCTGCGAACTCATCGCAAAATTCTCATCATTATTCTTTAATCATCTTTTCAGTTGACGTTTTGCTTCTTTCGTTTAATAATTTCTGTCTCTTTCTTTCTGTTCCTTTGTTATAATCTTAAATATTATTCTATTGTTTGTTTTCTTATTTTATTTTACTATGTGTTCTCCCTCTGTATGTATATATAACCGCACGCTTGGTGTTTATTGTTCAGTTTAATGTTGTACCCTGATGATGCTTAGGCTATGCAAAATCGGTCGGTCTTACAAATTAAAATTAAAACTGTAGTCTTATGCAAAGTTATTATTTTAATTATAAAATATTTTTTATAAAAAAAGTGAAGCACAAATGTGAAATATTTGTGTTTTACTAAAAAAAAAATACAGAAAAGCGATTCAAAGTGAGAACTGTTGAATGGAGACTTTATATTTAAAAATACAGCTCGTAAAAGATAGTTAAATATGCATTGAGCTTTTATTGCAGCGCTTATTGAAGAAAAACAGAGTAGGATGCGTCACGGAATACACTGCAAGTCGCTGAATTGAGGTTATTAGAGGTTATTTGTTGATTAGTCGACGAAAATGCTATCCCAATGTTCTCTACCATAAATAGACTGTGAGTTCATGGTGATGAGTACTGTGAAAGAGTTGACCACTGTAATATGTCGCTGGGTCGAGTTAAAACTAATGCATTAATGCATATTATAATAACACACTGGAATAACTTTCTTAAAATACTTCCTGCAAATTAAAAAAATATTCAGAATATTCATTAATTTCAGCTTAAATTGAAATATTACATCAAAAAACTTGAAGAGTCCTTCATAATTGTTGTCGTTATTATATTTTTTTCATTTGTTTATTTTTTTCTTATTCGACAAACCTTGTGTTATCATTATGTACAAATATTTATTACTATAACTAATTTTACACAAATACTTAGTATTTTTCTCTGCTGTATTGTAAAAACTAAACAATATTTTATTATTTGAGCGGAATTCCCTCACAAAATACAAGAACCTTGTTCTTTATGGTGTGGAACAGTGTATATGCTTATTTTGTAATACACTGTGCAAAAAATTGTAATATTTATTTTATATTTGATTGTAAAAAAACCTATTTTATGTACTAAAATATATTTAAATACAAATTATGTTAAATAAGTAAAGAACATGATAAAAAAGGTTTTTTTTCTATTTTTCGTCTTGTAAGTTCGTATCAGCATGCTCTTCGCCTTATTTTTGCTGGATCACCACTGTGTTAAATGTTTTTCAAGAATATTCATTTATGTAAATGTACTGATATACACATATTAAGGGTCAGCGCCTAAAACTACTTTTTGGCTTTCTAATATAAGCAACACAACAAACAATTTATCTGTTAATTCTTAACGTGTAGTTAGGCAAATGTCTAAGGTTTCCAGTGAATACAATTCCTTAACAGTAATCTTTTTTATTATTCATGTAATTGTATTGGAATTTTAGGTAAAACTTTCAAAAATGGCTGTGCTTGTTTTAAAACTGCCCCTTTTACTGACATTTTAGTATGTATTTCATAGAATTTAAAACATTACAGCTTACAATTTTTATTCACTGAAAACCTTAGACATGTTCCTAACTAGCTTTTTAGAATTAAGGCTCAGAACTCAAAAATGACACTAAACGTTACTTTCTAGCATTCTAATACAAGCAATCATACAAATGATGTATCTAAAAAAATCTATGGGTAGTTAGAAAAATGTCTGGGGGTTCCAGTGAATACAATTTTACAACCTTAACCCTTTAAATTCTACGAAAAGCATACTTAAATGTCACTAAAAGGTGCAGTTTTGAAACCAGAAAAGTAATTTTTAACGTTTCACCTAAAATTATAGTGTGCTTTTCATAAAGAATTAAAAAGAATACTGTTAATTATATACACTGGAAACCTCAGACATTTTTCTAACCACCCATATAGAATTAACAGATTAATCATTTGTATTATTGCTTGTACTAGAAAGCCAAAAAGTGTCTATTTTTGGGTGCTGACCCTTAACAGATAAATCATGTGCAGTATTGCTTGTATTAGAAAGCTGCAAAGTGATGTTTAGAACAATTTCGGGTGCTGAGAATTAATAATGTTGGGAAAGGGTCATTGACCATGAATAAATAAGGAAAATATTTTAATAAGTGAAGAAATTTCCAATATTAATTTCTGTCTGCTTATTGTTTTTGAGTTTTATCACTAAGCCTTGTAAAAATATTCTGTTTTCTCAAATGGCGCTAATTTTTGACAAAATTAAGTCAAGATAATTCAATAAAAATAAATTGCTTTATATTCACGCCATATACATTGAATACAAATATTGTCAAGAAACTCTGTTTACCAACTTCAAAAAAAAAAAAATCTTTATTGGACAGAAATATTTGTGTAGGATTTTTTTTTAATTACCAATTTCGACGAATTACGCTTAATTTGAAAGCGTAATGAACTAACACAGAGCTCAATCTAATTATAATAATAAGTAACCCTTTAAGAGATGTCAACAGGTAAATGTCAATTTAATCCACAATTCTCAGGAAATTGACAATTTAGCAATTCTTTAAATTTCCCACACAGCTGAGTTAGCGTGGAAAGAATAAAATAATACAACCTTTTATATGAAGTCTTAAGCCAAGGAATATATTTTATTGATTGAGATTGTGTTAAAAAGATATCTGCGATTTGATTTAACCAGTCCACTGTATTTAATTGCCTACAAATAAAGCAGAATTTAATTTTAGATATGAAATATAAATCGTTTCGTAAGACGCCATCACTTTGTGGATTGATTTATTACTAAATTAAATCGAATTACTTTGTACAAGACCAAAGAGTAAATTTATTTTTTACGACCGATTGGTCTAGTTTAATTTTGTGTCCTGATGAAGGTTAGACTGAAAACGGAAGGTAATACAAAAATAAATAAATTCTGTTTTAATTTGTCCCTTTTTTCCATAAATATTAACCGTTACATGTATTTCTATCATATGTGTTACTTTATTACTATGGGCAGATATTATTATTTTCGTAAAGAAAAATGATCTCCCAACATGAAAATAAATAAATATTTTTTTGCCGTACTTTGAACGAAGTCGAGATGTAGGGACAGAGAAAAAAATCGTCTATGGCTACAGCAAAACCCTTGCATTTTGACCACCCATCTGATGTATTTTTTTAATACGCCAAATGTGTATGTTTTTATTTATGAATTATGTGTAACGTAACAATTATAGTTAAAAAATCTCAAATAAGAACGAATCCGACTCCTGGGGCAAAAAATTCATGTCCATGTCAGCAACAAAACCCTTGCATTTTCATTACAAATTTTACGAAATTTCAAAATATTTGAATTTCTTACGTTTTTAATTAAGACTCATGTGTAACATATCAATTTAAACACAAATTAAAAATTCCATACGAATCTGACACGAAGGGATGGAGAAAAATACACCCGTGTCAGCAGCAAAACCTTTGTATTTTGGCCACTTTTTTTTTTTTATATTCCAAATTCTAATGTTTTTATAAAACCTTCTGCTGGGCGCGCTATTTATGGTCACATCACTGAGTGCGGCATCTCAAAATTCTACTATAGTTATTCTGTATAGATTCACGTATATTTCAAGTCATAAAATCCAACTTTAGGTATAAAGTTCTATGAAAAGGGCACCACATTTGATTTGCATCAAAACTACAAGAATGCAACACTTTAAAATGTTTTGAAAAACATAATCTTTTTAATGCATATATCTCAGTAGCAGTGTTTCTAGCTGCTTGTGTAGGACCTGAGGAAACTTTTTAAAAAGTTCTTAGCTCTCACCCGCGCCTGTAAAACTACTGGTATGCTCCACCAAATCGTTTCTAAATCCTTACCAATGAAAAACGTACAATCCTCATCTGATTCAGAACTAGCAGTTATGTCCATAGAATCTCCAGCTTTCGATTCGGCTGATAGGTCTGTTTCGCTTTCTTCAGACTTTTGTTTCACCGTTTCATCTTCGAATTCATTTTCGATCTCTATAATGTCTTTTTCTTCATTCTCCTTGTCAGACAGCTCATGAAGAAAGCGTAAGATGTCATTTAAAATACGTGCCATGTCATGTGCAGGCCAAAGTGCGTGCGAAAAATGAAGATATATTTTCGGGCGCGTACTCTGTGCAGTATCTGATTAAAGGGGGAATTACGGGACCGGGCGCGCGCTTCACTCAGTGCGGCACTTGGCGTCCTCTCATTTTCTAACAAGATTTTAACTGACTGGTGACGGTGAGATGAGTACAGATAGTATCCATAGAGTTAAGATATAATGAACAGGGATCACCTTATTTACCGAGATATTTCGTCTATTGCTTCTCTTCGAAAACCTCAAAAATACGGACTTGCCGCACAGTGCGGCCTCGCCCTCGGCTGTAGATTAACGTTTATTTTATGTTTATAATTAAAGGTAATTTACATTTTTTTATAATTATGTTGTTATCAAAATAACATTTTTTAATTAACAGAGGTTTTTATCGTCTGTTCAACATAACAAATTAACAAAAACAGAAAAGTCTTTTTTGAAAATTAATTATTAATACAAACGAGATATTATATCTTGTAAATAGTCACATTATTTTTGCACTTAAATTGATGGTATAAAAGATTCACACGATGCGTGTTTTGTACAAAAAAACTCACGAAGCGACCGTTGTTGGCTTAGTCGGCATTTGTAAGATTTATTTGTAAGTTAGTTAGTAAAACTATTTATGATGCATACTGATAATATTGGTACCAATGTGCTACATAAGAATTAATGTACATTTATGATGCACACTGATAATATTGGTACCAATGTGCTACATAAGAATTAATGTACATGGCTACCTGTATTTAGATAGACCAATGCTTCTTTTGCATTAAATTTCGACTACCTTCATTTTATAACAACGATTTCCTAAAATATTAATGCATGTACCTGTCCTTAAAAAGTATTAAAGCATGTAAGGTTCTTCAAGGGTTGCACCATGCCTCTTTAAATATTTGGGTTGATTAAATTCTATGTAAGTTTTGATTCGGCAAATGTTTATTTGCCGATGATCTTAAAATTTCTGAATGAATTAATAATTATATTAATTATTATAAAATATATGCAATTAAATGGATTACCAACTACTTAAAAAATCGCCATCAAGTCGTAAAAATCAATCGTGTTAATAAAAAAAACAAGAAATTTCAGAATTTGGAATCCCCCAAGGTACATTGCTTGGACCGATCCTATCCACAATATATGTTAACGATATTTTTTTTCAAGCCCTTAATGGACAAATTACCTCATATGCCGACGATACAGTACTGATAATAAATTATAAGACTTGGGATAGCGTAAAATTAAAGACCACTGAAAACATAAACACACTTAAAACTTTTTTCGACATTAATTTGCTATCACTTAATAGTGATAAAACATTTGTAGTTCCATTTGCAATACATATAAACGATACCCCTAATTTTTTTTACATAATCATGTATAAAAATAATTTTACAACTCACAATAAAAATGATTGCTTTTTAAATTGCAAAATACAAAAAAATATAATCAAATATCTGGGAATAACTATCGATAAAATCTGGAATGGAAGGATTTTTAAGTCGATAAGAAAACAATATTTAGTATACTATGCCTTAGTGCAATCCACTTTACAATATGCTATCATTAGTTAGGAATCCGCATATAAATCGAACCTTATTCCAGTAGGAACTGTAGAAAGATTGATTATTAAAATTATATTGAAAAAACTTTCAGACTATCCGACGGATCACCAATTTGAAGAATTTCAAGAACCTACATTTTAAGACTTATACATTAAAAATTCAATATTTCAAATCATAAAGAAAAAGACAAATACCACCTTAAACTGAAAACCGAACTCGACTTAAATATATTTTTCCATGCCCAAAATTAAATAGTTCATTTGCTCAACTTCATTATACTTACCAAGGACGATCTTTTTTCAATCGACTATCAGAAGAAATCAGAAGCATTAATGAGAAAACCCAACTATTTAAATCTATTAAGAAATATTTTTAAAACATTCTCCACAATAAAAATGTCTCCAATTGAATTGAATGAATGTCTCTTTAGATCGCATTTACTAACAATATGTACCATAGCATATAATTTATCAACAATGATGAATGAACATTCCTCTTCCGTACACAAGCTTATGCTTTTAACGGAAGAGTACTTTAATAAATTTGAAAAAAAAAAGTATCATTATTTGATTGTAATTAATATGTGAAATAAAAAAAAACAAGATATATGGAGCCATAATGGTATATTAATAAAAAAAATGCAGAGGTATAACAATTTGGTAGGTGTGATTTTTTTTAAAGAATTTAATTAACTTTGTTAATAGTCATAAAACACTGAAATATATTTGCAATAATTCTGAACATAAACCAATAAAGAACTTCGTTATTAGATTTAAAGAAAAGCATTAATTTTACTCGTTGGTAAAACACTTAACCGGGGTTTTAAAATGCTTAGTTCCTTTAAAACTATAAGTGATTGATTGATAAGTGTCTTTCGATTAAATGATATAAATATATATTACTTTAATAGAATGTCTAAATTGCTTATTTGGTCGTCTTTTTATAAATCTAGAATCTAACAATGTACAGCGGGATTGGCGTTGATTTATTTTTTGACCATCAATTTTATTGAACATATTAATTACTTTGGAATTCGAACATGACCCCTGAAAGGATTTTTTTTTCTAACCCGATATTCTTTTATCAACGTTATTAGAAGTACTAACATTTTGCTAATTTAAAATTTATTCTTCCTAAATACCATAGATACATGATACGTATTCTCAGTATCACTTTGGTGAAAAAACATAATTCAGAATCGAAACGGTCCTTGAAATAGCTTTAGCCGTGCTTGGTGACCAGATCTGTTTAGTTAAGTACTTCCCCACTTTTTTTTCTTATCTACTTAACTTTCCTTCAATTTAACCTTACAACATAACCCAGTAAGAGATTATATAGCCCCATTTACTTCAGGGTTGGTAACAACTGGATTGGGACTTTTGTGCAATATTTACATAAGAAAATAAGAAGTTTAGTACTGACCAATAAAATGCCAATTTTTCTGCAACAATAATTACACATTCGACCATTTATTTTACGCACCAATAAAAAGTAATCAATAAAACAAAAAAACACAATAAATAATGAAGTTGTTATAATTAGACAACACATGTTTTCGTAGAAAGCAATCACTTTGTGGTTTGACATTTTTAATGATAATTAAATAATAACTTTGTATAAGACCAGAGATTTTGTAAAAAAATATGACCGAATGATTTTACTTAACTTCGCATCATCAGGGTAAAAAAATAAACTCACACAATACAATACATACCCACTTGGCGGAGGCCCTCACTGTTGTTTTCTTAATTTTTTATCTTACTTTTTTTTTTCGCCTGCCTTTGTACGTTCTGCTTAAAACTTAAGCCTTATTTAAATAAGTCTAGTTTTGCAGATTTTTTTACCAAATTGCTATTAGTTATGTTTTATGCGTAGGATGCTACTTTTTAAAGACTTGCGATAACTTTTAAAGCTATTATTGAACTAAAAGCTCTGAGCTGACATTTTTTATTTAATTTTCGTTTAATTTTGAGATGCCAAATGCATTTTGGACGTAAATTCGTTTCCTACAAAAAAATAAAACCAACTCGGCAATCAGTCTTTAAATTAAATACATGTATATTTTGTTGAATAAACCCGATGGGGCTTTACACAAAAAGGTTAAAAAAACAATAGTGAAAAAATGATAATTATTAGCACTAACAAAATAAAAAATAGTAAAAAAAAGTGTTTGATTACATTAAATTAATTGATTTAAGATATATGATACCATAGCTTTCTTGAATCCACCAATCACCTCTGCGCATGTATTACCAACTACATGCAATCTAGGTACAAGCGAGTATCTGAAAGACTCAGTCCTGATGTTATTGTTACAGCTAAATAGTATTTTAAAGTATTTCTCATTGTTATGTGAAAGGAAATAATATTTTTTTGCTCATTCCACCACATTTAGATTAAAATGATACCTTTTCATGTAAAGTTGCTTCGAACACATTGAAGGCACTTACTTTCACATAGTAATGAACTAATTCATTAACCTCTGGTATTTGTCACGGGGGTAGCAATTATAAGCCAAACTGTTTCATCGGATTTCATGAATTATTAAGGTACCCACTAAAAGTTTATTTTAGGTACCTTGAAAATTCATTATCATATTATTTTGATAACTTATGTTTTGTGAATTCAGATTTAAGCGTCAAGGGATGGTTAATTAAAATAAGATAGGTCTAAAACATAAATGCTTTCAAAGCTAAAATGCAATAATAATGATAATGAATTAGGGTGAATTTTCATGAAGAGCATTACCTTATCTTTATAAAATTACACTTGATCATTCATAATATTAACACTTTTCATGTATCGTAGGGTTTTTGCTGCCAAGTTAAAATGATGGATTGAAAGATTTCTAAAATAACGTGAACAATTAAATTAACTTATTTTTTACTCAAATAAATTTTGCTCATCATCATTTCTATTTTTTTTCAAAAACATCGGTTACCACAATATAACGGCTAAATGCTTTGAAACTCTTTATTTTTAATGTTATTTCTTTACATACTTACATCGTAATCTTATGCAAGTAAAGGTGACAATTTCAGGTGCAGAGTAATATGCTCTTTGGCTGCACGAGAGCCCGCGGGTTTGTTTTTTTCATTTGTTTGTTTGATTTCACAAACAAAATCATAACAATATCTTTGCACCACGTTCCATAGTTATAGATACTCTCAGAATTGTACTGATCAAATTTAAATGTTTTTTTAGAGGTTTTAACCGTGTTTACTGACTTTGAGCAAGATAACCACTTTTATTCAACGCAAAACAACACAATGTGTTCTAGTAGATTTTCATAAAGAAAACGTTTAAAACAAAACTAATCGCTCAAACTCGAATAATAACAAATTAATGTATCCGTTCTTGAAATGAAGTTTTCAAAGGATTTTTTTTCCTGAATACCGTATAAAAGTCCGAACTGCTCAGAGCCAGTGGAACCATGGCAAACTCAGTTGGGGTATGTTGTGAGGCTTAAAGTAGTCGGGAGTAAAAGGAGATGGGGAAGAAAAAAGTTGGGAAGTGCCTGACTATTCAGATCTGATCACCACACACAGCTGAAGCTGACGTTTCAAGCAACGCTCAGATTCAAAGTGGCGGTCCATCGCCAGGGTGGTACTGAGAGTATCTACTACTCTGGAACGTGCCGCACATAATATTATGTCTTATTTTATAGCGGTTAGTATTTGAGTGGGTAAACGCGTCGAATTCCTAGTCAGGCATCGTGGATTCAATTCTTCTGCTAGCTAAGTCCTCCATCATTTAAAGCAAAATCTTCCACTTATTATGATGGTAGTAGATTTTTTTAAAAATATTGTTGGGTTATTCGTAACCCGGGAATGTTTGTCTTTCTTTAAAAAAATAAATGTAAATATTAATTGGTTATGAAAAAATACTAATACCAGTCTCTACTACCCTAACTCCTTCAGTTCTACAGTTTCCCTTAAATTAGGGATACCATAATCCCAATAGCTCTAGGTAGTTGGGACTCCTGTTCACTTCACATACAAAAATAATTCATCTTTCTTGTTTTCGTTCCCGGGAGGCTGGGAATCACTTCAGAAATTATTTTTCTCAGAAAGATAAATCGAATTTTCTTTTCACAAAAATATAACGCGCCGTAAGATTCACGTAAGGAGAGAGGCGGCGAAAAATAAAGTCCTTATCATTAGATATACATAAAAAAATCAATGTAAATACTGCGTTTTAAGGAAAACTTATTGGGGATAGGAAACTGTCATTACTTCTAAAATAGGTACTGTTTGATCCAAAGCTGCGACAAAACACCGAATGCGTTTTCAGCTTCAAATGAATAAGAAAATAGTAGTATACTGAAAACGATAAACAATACTACGTAATGGAAGTGTCTAATTGTAGTTTGTGAAAAAAATATGGAATGAAGGAAAAATGGGGAACTATTCACTCGCCGATATTGTTGAAGTTGAAGTTTTTAATTCTTTCTATACAGTTGTATTATTAACAAAACAAATCACAAACAAAGCACCACACTTGATTTTATATTATTTGGAGACAAAAATAACAAACCGACGAACAAGCGAAATGAAACAGGTTTTTTCACATCAAACTCTTCTGTTGACTGTCAATTGTTTCGAACACAGTGTTATAGAATACGGAATTCGATAAAGCGGAATGGTTGGATTAGGTAGAAAATTGGATAAATAACATGAAGGTTATTATATGTCATGTTATAATTATCATTTTTTTGTTTTTTTTTCGAAGGAAGCAAAAACTTGGGGGTGTGACATTGTATATTAAATAAAACAATAAACTTTGTAAAACACCACTTTATTTGAGTTAGCCGCCAACCAGGTTTCGCTTTTCTCAAGCTTCGTCAGGGCTTTTACATCAACTGAGTCAGGGCTTTTACATCAGTTGATGTGAAAGCCCTGACGAAACTTGAGAAAAGCGAAACCTGGTTGGCGGTTAACTCAAATAAAGTGGTGTTTTATTGTTTTATTTAATATTATTATTATCACAGTGAAATACGAGATAACAGGTACTTTAATTTATTTTGTGATATTTTTTTTGGTTCTTTCACTACATATTTTTATAAAACTTTATTTAATCAACTTGTTCAGATGAACTTCAAAGTAAAAATAACAAATAAACAATAACTGCATATTAAGTATATGTATTTTTAAAATTTAATGTTTTTGAGGTTTCCACGAGTAGCTATGTCTTGCTTTAGTTCCTTTTTTACCTCTCGAAGACATGACCTAACGCGGCGTGTACCTATGAATTTGAATTCTCTCGAACGTACGAAAGTATTTCAATAATCAGACGTATGGGAGAAATTTGCACGTTTTCATCTACTTACATAAAAGAGCTATGTACATCTTAAGATATTTTCCATGTCTGCAAAAAAAGGAAAAAAAAGTACCACTAACGCTTTTTGACGACTAGTACTATATCTAAACAAAGAAACATTTATTTCTAAATTTCATTTCTTTACAAACATTTATTTGAAAAAAAAAACTTAATTTGGCACCTAACTATGTTTTCCATTTTGAAAATATTCTGCCCAGTCAAACCTTTCTCTGTAGAATATGGAATATGTGGGTAATATTTGGATAATTTGTATAGCGCCGTTTTTGTGAAAAATCACCTCAAGGGAGTGGTATATCTATGGCTAACTTCAATACAAGATGGCGGGTACTATAGTTTTCATACTAATTTTAAAAAGTTATAGCATCAGTTTTACTTATTGGATTTCATTCAAACTCTTACTCTTACTCTTCGAACCTTAGTGTCACAAATAAAAATAAACTTTAATATTTTCAGCGAAATCGAACGAGTAATTTTCGAGATAATAGAAGACAAAGGTTAAAATGTCATGCCAAAGTTCATCCAATTAATTGATGTCAACCGAATTGTAAATTAACTTTTTTAGTTAAATCTATTTTTTTTGTTTCATTATTTATTTTTATTTTACCTCTCAAGTTACCGTGGGGGTGTCAACTAAACCTCGCTGTCTTTTATAAGCTGTTCCCGAAGCAAATTTCTCAATTCTTCCAAAATAATAATGTCTTCATAAATTTGCAAGCCTTTCATATTCGTCTGACATTTACTGGGAGAAATTCTTTGAAACGAAATGATTCAAGTTACTTACAAAATATGTGATTTTATATAAGAGAAGGGAATAAAATAATCCTTTAAATAACAATTCGAATTGTGTAAACGTTATTTTTACGCGAAAGTGATAAAAACCGGCATTTGTCATGTCTTTATAATATAAGGAAATTCTCGGAAAAATAGACGCATGGTTTATAATGTGAGGAAATTGGCGTAAGGACGCACGAGCACCTGTTGGATTTTCTCTCATACTTGAATGTGTTCTATTTTTAAAGTGAAGGTACTACCCAAAAGCAAAGAAATTGTTTTTAAAAATGAATTATTGGGTTGAATATCCGCTAAAAAGGTTAAGTAGAGGCTATAAAAATAATTAAATATGCTATAATTCAGTGTTATATGTGGCGGGAAAAAAGTCATTGTTTTTTGGTACCAAACGAACCGTTCGTATTGATTTTAAATAGTGACATTTTATTTTTAAGCCAACATTGCGTTCGAAATTAGTTTCGTTTCCTTTGATTCTTCTAACATTGAAACGTTTATGTTTTATTTGTGGCATATAAGTATATAACAAGCTTCGTTAATCACCATATCATTACCAAAATTAATCACATACATCTGTTACACATTTCACATCTGCTTGCGTAATACTAATAAATGTGTCTACACGGATAGAAATATTCATCGTCCTTATAAAGGCAGGATTCTTGGAAATTAAAAGCATTAAATGGATGTCTCGCGCTGGCGTGTCTTTTCTTGGATTTTCCTTTACGTATAATTTTGTCTTAGTTTATTTTCTTCTTAGCTTCTGAAACTCTCACAAGACTGAATTCTGTCTGACAAAATGCGTAAAGTGTCAAATGGAATATGTAAATTTAACTTATGTTGATTCGTTTTAATTTAGAGTACAAACATCTTAAAATTATTTATTTTTATTTTAAAACTGCTCCGCGTCACGAATACAGTGAAATGCTTCATTTCAGTAATCTTTTTTCCCGTGAGATCAATAAGATTCTATATTGTTGAATAAGCTTGTCTCAGAAAAGTTAGAAACATGAGTCCTTAGTACAAAAAAGGCTACTAAATTATTTTTTTCTCTCAACGCCACAAATACGCTGAAATGCTTAATTTCGGTAATTATTTTTTTCCCATGAGTTCTATTAGACTCAATATCATAACTTCCAATATTTATAACGTTCTTCCTACATATTTTTTAGTACCTACGTGTTGGGTCCTAGAATTAACACTTTGATGGGTCCAAATGTGATGTTCACTTTTACCCCGTCCTTGCCTATTTCCTATGCGTCATTTTGCGACCCTATCCTGCACTATTTGCATGGCTGTATAAAACATGTATTAATCAGCCTGTAACTTGACCCCCACTCTCGGATCGGGTCGTTCGAATTGTCGACACCGGTCTCAAAATCCCGGACCGGGAAGTTCACTTCAAAACTATCGCCGGGACAGAGAGGTTGGCCGCTCCTAGCAGACATACAAACCAGGTGAGCAAGATGGCGTAATCCTTTTACCATTGTTCTCCCTTAGATTACATTTCGAATCATTCACCAAGTAGAACATCGTTTACAGTCCACTTTCTCTTTCCAGAAACCGATTCGCGATTTCTGGATCGAACACCTACGGTTAGATTAATTCTATGTGGTGCAAGTTTTTTCTCAAATTAATAGTATTTTTTATTGATAATAATATTCTAAGTACGCTCGGCTCCTTCGTCGTGGGCCTCTTCAAGACCCAAGTACACTGCTTCCTTTCCTCAAAAATACCCTTTATATAGCATTCCCAAAGATGACATAGGCTCTGGGAAAAAATATTTCTTTAAAGGCCTCCTGTGTGGAGTTAAATAAAACACTGGTCCATTCGATATTTTTTTATCTGCAGTTTTTTGTGGTTTTTTGTGTAACCTTTGTATCATGCAGGTATCATGTTATCATCATTCAACAAGCCAAAAAAGGACACGAAACAGCTTAAAAAAATATATGGCTAATGAAATAACATTTTGAGGGATACTCGTATTCTTAAGAAAAATCGTTCTACGTGAGACGGCTTAAGATATAACGACCTCCGTTTAATATCCGGTGATGTTAAATAAACTTTTTTTTACGGCAAGACAGACATTTGTGGTGCTATCTCAACTCGCGAGTCCTCGCAAGGTGGGAGCTTTATTTATGCGAATCATAAAGTAGAAAGACATACATTGGAAGTTCTTAAAGAAATCGTGTCAGTAGCATTAAGGGGAAAATGTAATCAGGTTTTTTATAAGGAATAAGCCTGTCACAGAAAAATTATATACATGAGTCCTTAGTACAAGAAGGCTCCTCAATCTTCGATGCAAAAACGAAAGCGTACCTTTGTTTATCCTATTGAAGAAATATTACTTTGTTGCTATTCAATATAATGTTTTTGTTACGTATAAATTAGCGCTGAAAATGCGATATGGCCTTGTTTTGAATTTTCACTTTATTCTTTAAAAATATTTAATATATTTTACTGAATTCAGGTCTAAAACTTTTCAGGTTTCTCGAAGCATTTATTTTATTTTATATGTTACCTGGATAACAACTATGCAACAATTTTAATACACATTTTGTTTTAGAAAAGTTTAACTTTTTTACAACGTTAATTCTTTACATCATTTTTAATTATTCGCTACACATTTCTTTTATATTTGCAATTTTGTTAAAAAAATATATATTTATGAGGTCTATGCATATTTTTTAAAGTAGATGGATTGAACTTTGATAGGATGAACCGAAACATAACTATTTAAGTTTCAACTGCTCCATTAATCTTATTTGAACATCATTTAAAAAATCTCTATCCAGAACTTATAAATATCACGAAAAAAATATGAAAGCCAGAAAAATTGGTAAAGTTGTCATTAGGTAAAAGGTAACATATTAATTTAAGAAATAAGTGAAAATTTCTTCCATCAGACGGGCACAATAAAACGCTAATAAACAATAAACTATTTGAAAGGTTTTGATTAGCTGAGTGGACAAACGCGTCGAATTCCCATCCGGCCGTCGGAGTTCAATTCACCTGCTAGCTAAGTCCTCCATCATTGCACAAACAAAATCTTCCACTTATTATGGTAGTAGTAGGAGTTTTTCAAATACTGTCAAGTAATTTGTAACCTGGGAATGTTTGTCTTTCTTCTTCAAAAAAAAGTTTTTGTTTAACATTTTTTTTTGTTTTTTTTTTAATGCATGAGAGTGGAAAACATTTTCAGTACCGCCCTGGTGAAAAACCATCTTTTAGAAACAAAACTTTGTTTAAAATGGTTTTATCCGTGCTTAGTGACTAGATAAGTATAGCCAGGTACTTACTTTTTCCATGTCCTTCCCCTCGACATTTCCCTCAGCCTCAAAATATACGCCAATCGGGAATTCCATAGTCCTACTGGTTCCGGGCAGTTGGGATTCTTGTTTGGTATTCGATCAAAAACATACTAGAGATAAATTATATACTGATTTGACGGTTGTCAAACTACTCACACGTCATTTTGTAGTTCAGCGCATCCGTTCACGCCAGTTGGTTGGAATTGCTTCAGTTGGTCTAATCAGGTGATCAAACTGAAGCAAATGCTCGTTTGCTGTCTATCTGTTCGTGTGAAAATTTCATCTCGAACGGCTTAAGCCGCTTTTGGGTTGAGTTTGAAAAAAAAAACAAATCATTAGTAACGAACGGGAATCAATCTTCACCTCTTGGACGGCTCATCTTCGACTAAACTCTTTGTTGATCCGCTTTGTTTAGTGCTCATGGTGCTTTTAAAACTATAAACATAACGATTATTAATACGAAATTGAGCAATGCAAGTTCTTGTCCGTACGAGCGCAAAAATTTCAAAATTGGAACTGATCTTGTGTTAGAAAAATTACAAAAATAATCATCTCAAATCCAGACAAGCGTTTTTCTTGTAATATATTTTTTCCGGAGGATTATTTTTTATTCTATATTTGAAATATGCGTCAACATAGCTTTTAAAATGGAATTTCATTTGGTTGGAGTAACTTTAAAAAAATATATTTATATTTTTACAATTCTAGATATTTTGGGAGATAACAAAAAAACCATAAAGGAGCACGTCAATTCAATGTCGAGATTAAAGAATCTTTGTTATTTTTCTCATTATTTTAACAGTTAGACTGACGTTTAGGAAATAAAGTTTTCTGAAAACTGAAAGAATGACTTTTAATATAATTTCAAGCGCATAAAAATTATTAGAATTTTCGTCGACAACAAGATGCTTTTAAAAGCTTTTAAAAATATTAAAGCAAGGAATTGAAATCTTAAACTCCTTGCAATTTTTTTTTCTAGAATGATTGTTACTGATTATTTACCCCCCCCCATGTCACTTTTCACTGCCTATCTTGGAAATAATGTGGATTACAGTCACCATTTTTTGAATTCTGTTACATAAATTTTAATGAATTTGCGTAAGAAGTTGCTCACAGGTGAACGTTCAATTTTTCGGGAAATAAACCTTAATTGCTCGGAAGAATATTAGATTTTTACGTGATTTTTGCCACTCACGTAGAGTAGCATTAACATATTTAAAGAACACAATCTAATCTGACAGTTGCAAAACGATTTAATATTTTCGGAAATAAAAAAAAACCCACGAAATTAATTCAATAAATATACTTGCAATGAATTGAGAAACCCCCCGTTTGCTAGCTCAATATTACTTCAGACGTGCGTTTAAGATTCACTACCTCGTTTAATAACTCGCAGCTTATCCTTGAAATAAATTCACGTTTACACTGCTGACGTACATGGGAATTTCACGAGCGAGTGGTAAGCCAACATAATTCCCAAGATTACGAAACTTAATTGATATTTATAAATAAACCAATGATACCTAATATTCAAATTGAGCTAATTTATAGATAAAGCAAATCCTAACGTTGAAAACGTGTGATCTTTCTTCAGGATAATACTGATATAACATTATTCTCAGTAATTTCCATTCACTGAATACTGAAGATATCGAAAAATCATTTATAGGTGATAAATGCTAAGTGAACCAAAAAATAAAGCTGGTTCTTTCATCGTATTGTTAAGTATAAAATCAGAAAATCTGTTATAAAATTTGGACAACTTTTTGACCAAAAAAATAAGGTCTGCGTAAATTTAAAAAAAAATCTTTAGATATACGACTCATTAAAAGATCCATTTAGTTGTTAAAAACCCTAGGTTCCTAATTTTTCGTTTCATACTTTTCAACTTTAAAGTACAATGAATGATTTTGAAAAAGAGTCTAGAACAAGAGAAGTGTGAGTATAGCTATTTTTCTTACAAAAAAAATTAATTTTTTCTTAGTTTGTGAAATTTTTTAATAAATTTGGTGTAAGTATTATCACTCCATTAAAATAACGCATATTTTTTTATGTCTTGCTTATTTTATGAAATTATATAGAGCCAAAAATACGTAAAAAAGTTCAAATAAACCTTTTTGACCTACTTAATAAATATTATATGGGTACAAAAATTGCAAAATATTATTTTTGTTTCACAGACACACATTTTTGGTTTATGTTTCCATCTAAATAATAATAAAAAAGACGTAAAAAATAACCGTGACAACACAACGGCTCTTCAAGTCCCGTATCTATTTCACGCCGTTCCGAGTTGAACGATTTCTGTGAGAATTATGACTTTTCGGCCTGGGATGGGTAGTTTCCTACACACTCCTAACCCAAAAGATATGTCGCACAGGAAGCTTACCACAGATGAGATGAGCCTTCAACAGTGTGCTGTGGGCGTGTCCGTGTGCGAAAATAAGCTAAGATTTTCTTCACTTTTACTGAAACCGATCAAACAATTTAAAATATCCCAATTATTTTTTTAAGTACACACACAATTTGTTCGGCCATAGTCGACACATCATATGAAAATTGGTGAAATTATTTTTCTTTCAAATAGATAAATCACACTTCTCCGAAATTTCTACTCAGTGGTATATTCGCTTAGCTATCTCTCATGTTTCTCTCCTAAGCATTCGTCGTAGTTTACACACCTTTTAAAACCGTATATTGGTGTTGATTTATTCCGTATCACGTCGAAATATTGAACGGGGATAATTTATGCGTGATTGTCATCGGAATGGAATAACCTTTGGATGAGATGTCAACATGTCTTGTATGACTCCAACGTATAAAATAACAATAAAATAACAGCGGAATAAATACATTAAGATGGTATTGACGAATCGTATTGTTTATACGATGTGGATAAACAATTATTTAATAAAAACTTTAATATTTGCACTGTTTTATGAAATCAAAAAATATATACCTTTCTTAAAATATATGTTTATCTCACTGAGAGGTGGAGACTCTCTAAGTATCACCCTGGTAATAATCCTATAATCAGTGACTACATTTGAATATCTACGTGCTTCTAACATTCCTCCATTTTCCTCTTCCCTTTCTTTAAATACTTCATCACACTGACAAAATTCCTCCAACGTTGAGGCCATAGTTCCGCTTACTCCAGCAGCTTATGTGGAACCACGCGAAACTGAAATCAACCCCATTCTGGTGCTTTCTTATTATATCTCTGGTCACAAACAGCCACGCATTTGCCAAGTATATTTATCGGTAGTCTAGTATCAAAGTTATGTCGATAACTTTCCAGCTTATTCCAAAATCAATGTGAAAGAAACGTTATTGTTTCAATAAGGTGTTCCAATTTTATCTCAACGATTTCGTTCGACCTTTTCTGGAACAGATGCTGAGAAGAGGGAAAAAAAGTATTGCAGTAGCACGACCAGCAAAAAGGTTGTGGATTTATTTATTTCATGTTATTACCGCACTAGAGTTCCAACTGTCCGCAGCTAGTGAAATTGCGGCACTTCTTGCTGGAAAATTGACTGAGCTTGTTTGGAAGGGATCAATTTGATTTTTTTGTTCATCGGACTTTCAAGAGAATTTTGACGGCCTACGTGGTTGAGTGGTCAAGACGGCCAACTACAAATCCAGAGTTTATGAGTTCAATACGCGGCGTGCGTAAATTAATTTGATTTAATTCATACCTTTGTGTTATTTCACTTTTAATGCATTTAAAATAGTATACAGTATATTTGCGGCACGTTCCAAAGTGGTAGATTCTCTAATATAGCCCTGGTAAAAGATCACCTTTCAGAATAGAAACGTTGCTTGAAATGGCTTTAGTTGTTTTTGGTGACCGGATCTGAATAGCCAGGTACTTTTCGATCTTACTCTTCCCCATCTCCTTCCTTTTCCCAATACCTTAAGCCTCATAACACACCCAAATTAGGAATGTCATAGTCTCACTGGCTCCAGACGGTTGGGAGCAGTTGGATTTAAATAAAAAAAGTCCTAGTGTCGTATTGGAATCTGAGGCAGCACCTTTCAAATGCATATTTAATTTTTTTTTATCATATTAAAATATTTTATGTTTGATATTCATATTTTTCAATAAAATTGTGTTTTCCTTAAAAAAATAGTTATAACCAGTAATATTCCGACTAACCGAAAAAAACCGTTAAAATCTGTGTCCATTTATTTAAAAGAAGCCAATACTTTCGCCTTTATGGTAATTTTCTTTCGCACGAAATTTAAATATATATGAGTATATATATATATATATATAAATTTCGTGGGAAAGAAAATTATCAGAAAGACGAAAGTATTGGCTTATATACATAAATATGTATATACATTTTTTTTTTTTCTTTCTGGTACAATATTTTTGCACTTTTTATTAATATTAATATATATATATATTTTTTTATATATGTATATATATTTTTTTTGCACTTTTTATTAATATATATATATATATATATATATATATATATATATATATATATATATATATATATATATACGTATGTATTGATGTATATAACTTTATATAAGGTGCGGAAAGCTTAGATAAATGAAGCAAGTTTTAGTTGATTAGAACTGTCAAATGTCATAGGCATTTGACACTTTTGATGAAAATCACTTTCGTGTCAATGTTGTCAATGTTATCAATTTTCAGGTAGTCGTGCTAGAATGCTTAAACCACAATTTTTTTTCACCACGTTTATACCACCACGTTTGTTTCACGTTTTTACCACTACGCATTTGACAATGAACTGATTTAATGTTGATTTTTGTTTCTGTATGCGCAAGAAAGAACGGCATAAGTCAATTAACCCAGATGTTCAGAAGAGAGAAAATAAAATAAAGGAATTTTGTTTTTTGTATGTCACATGTCACGTGTCATATGTCCCTTTTCCAAAAATAATAGCGCATTATTTTATTTTCTGACAAACCCAATTTTTCCTTGCTAGATTTATATCTAAGGAACAATTCTGCATTCTTAACTCAAAACTTTATTTTTTAACTTATTTCGTTCTTCCTTTTGCACATAGATATTAAAGCTTCGTATTTGAAGTGTTCATATCAAAAGAAGGTGTTTTTATAGTTGTTTTTAATAGCTACATTACTCTCAAAAGCATAGCAATTTGATGTTTTCACGTGCCAATAAAATCATTTACTGACCCGCATTTTAGAAAGCAGTTATAATTTATTTATGGTAGTATCAATCGTAATTTATTAATCATTAAATTAAAAGATTTACTTGTTATTATTCTCTTGTAATGTTGCATTCATTTGAACGACAGAAATAAAACAATCGTACATTTGAAAGTGAGAGTCATGTGATACTAACTATCAACATACTATTTATGGTTGAATAGAGGTCAAAAGCTATCGTCTATAAATGAACCGTTGTTAAAAAGATAATGTCGTATTATTATCGTATGCGGCTTACGCACGCAATTGTTATTATCACGCCTTGCGTATTGATAATATGCATATTATGAGTATTGTCCAGAGACTTAAAATTATATTTAACTGTAAAGAAATCAAAATTAATCTCTCAGTACACTACTTAATTTGAGTTTATAACCAACTGGTTTCTGACTTTTATTTAAAGTTGAATTACTTTAAAGAAAACAGCATACATAGTGGCTTAAAGGAGTGAGGAGGGAAAGGAAATAAGATAAGGAGGAAAGAGAAAGGTTAAAAAGTACAAGTATATTCAGATCTGCTTACTTATCACGGTTATATTCATTTCAAGTAATTTTTCGTTTCTAAATTGGACGTAGTTATGCAGAAAGCATCCAACCCACAATTTGTCAAAATCGACTTGTTGCCGAATCGACAATCGGACATGTTTTCCTATAGATGAATTCGAAATTTGTATCTGCTAAGAACATCCAACCTCTAAATGGAATAGATTATTTGTAATTGAGTTTTTTACTAAAGCACATTACAGATATTCGACTTAAATTTAAGTTTAAAAATACATTAAGAAAAATAATAATGGATTAATAAATTACCTATTTATAATAATTCTCACAAATAAAAAAAACACTGAAATTCACTTTAAAATACCGTCTACGCATAGTCATGTTTTTGTACCGTCCGTTGTACACGCCGGATTTCTAACTTGCAACCTCAAGATTTGTAGCCAATAATCTTTACCACTCCGTCACGGAGGTTGGTTGACATTTTGTTTTCAAATTAAAATCGATCTTCCAAAAGGGTAAGCCGAAAAATAATTAATTTTGTTTGTCCCCCGCCTCAAATGATGAAGGTGGGTGTCGTGTACACACACAATAAACAAAATCAAATATAATAACAAACGCCCGGGTTGCCGGCAATGAAAAACAATATATGAATTCGTCGAACGGCTTTTGTTTGAACTGTTTCAAATTTATCAAAAAACATTATGAGTTAATTTTGTTTACGCTTTATTTCATCTAACAAACATGACCCATAAATATAACAAGGAGACGTATTTGCAAAGCACAAAATTTACAAATAAATAACGGATTTCCTTTGATTGACTTAAAAACAAAGATACTTAATTATATTGGCCTTTTCAAAGGCTTTCTCGGTTTATTTAACCCCTATTAATACTAAGTACTTTGTTTAAGAAACGTGTTTGTCTCATTTGTTCATTGATGAAAACTCAACAAACTTCATTTTTCACATGCCTCTCACAAAGAGCCGTAAAACATTTTTCGTAGACTCATCATAGCAATAAAAGTAGTTTGTAATGTTCATTCTTGTGGTTATTTCAATGTTGAAACACTCATGATTTAATATAGTCTAGAAGATTTATAAATTCAGGTTTCTTAACTCCTCCACTTTGAAAACATATATAAGGTTAAGCCAAAACATTTTACTCCAAATTGGAATCCGAAAATAGAAAACTGAATCCTTCCATCTCCAGCCTCGGCCGCTGGACCCTCCGCACGGACTCTCTTCGTCTCCATCTAAATTCCATCTTAAGCGCTGTCTAACCTTCGTGAGTGGACTTAAATAAAATATTGCTCTAAGCACAAAAAGACAGTATAATTTTTTTAAATTAAAACGTTTGTATTAAAACATGTACACAAAAAAGCCTACTGTAGCAAAAGGCAACCCGGTCACCGCTCACCGGGTAAAAAATATAATCTCTTCTTCTATGCAACTCTAACCACGGCTTCAAATTTCCGCAATACACAATATAATAAGTTTCTCATTTTCCTAGAGGGTTATAGGTACTGTAAGACAAATTCAGAAAGTCATTTTTTTTTTATTTCGCTCCCATGCCCTAAATCGGAAACAACATAATTATAATTTTAAGTTAATAAGTGTGTCTATCTGATGGGACCTGCCAGGTGAGTATGTTCCTGTATGTTTTCTCATTTGAACTAGGAATTAATATCTAATAATAGAATATAAGATCTATACAGCACCCTTGAGGTGATCATTCACAATAAAACGTCGCTATTCAAATCATCCAAATATTATTATTATTATTATTCAAAATATGCAGCTGTGTTACCGGTTTTTTTTTTCAAATTTTGCGTTTGACCATTGATTTACTACTCTAAAAAATATATTTTAAGTTGACCAGCTTATAACTTTTTATTTTAATTTGCAAATAATTATGTAAATTATATCAAAAAATCTTCAACGCATTTATAAAACAGAAACTGAAAAGTATAACGGTCGTGACCGAGATATTGATTTTAATTACTGGCTCTTTCTGTTTCATATTTACGTTGAAAATTATTGAAATTATTTCAATAATTAGTACCAGAATAAAATTAATAAAGTCTTAAAGGTGATTCTAATTAAATCATTATTATTTATTCAAAAACTTCATTATTATCAGTCAAACAAAAGAAATGTCTTTTTTTGTTACCTAAGCTAAACATCGATAAAGATAAACAAATTTCTGATCAAAGAATCTTTTACGCACTAAGCATACCCTTGTATTGGGAATTGAAAAAAATAATATTTAAGCACACGCGATAAAATAATAACTACATCTGCTTACATGCGGATGTAACAATGTTTAGAAATTGAAATAATTACTATGATAATAATAATAAAAGTATAAGACCACAGATTTTATTATAATGTTTATGACCTATTGGTTTCGCTTAGCTTAACCATCATAAAGGTACAACATTAAACTAAACAAACAATACATAGCATGTGGTTTTATATACTCATACATACAGAGGGAGAACACAATATTTAAAAAAAAAAAAAAAAGAGAACAGTTAGAAAACAAAAGAATAACATTTAAATTATAACAAAGGAACAGAGAGAAAGAAACAGCTGATATGAAAAGAAAGAGGCACAACGTCAACTGGGAAAGTGATAAAAATAATTAGAAATTTAACGAGTTTACGGGAAATAAACCTAATATTGGACTACTGGACAAATTTAACTGATTATTAATAATATGACTATTAATTTTAATTTCTTTCTTTATTTCTAGTGGTTCTTAATTATTTAATATGTTGTCATGACCGTTTTTATGGAGAATATGAGCACCGGTGCTTTTATTGAAGGTATGATATTTTTCAATAAGATTATTTGGCGAATTCTGAAAAATCGTGGTTGCTTAAATATCTAAGATGTTATTTTTTTTTAACAGTGACATTGCGGATTATTTTACTAAAATAAAATGCAGAATAATCACTTAAATCAAAAGTTACTTGGTTTGTCATCTTTATCGCTTTTATTACTTTCTACGAAAATATAACAACATTTTCTTATTACATTTTCTAGGAAAATTTAAATACTTTATTTTATTGGTAAAGGTTTCCCAAAGATTGTTTTCTTTTAAAATAATTTGGTGGTATAATTATATTTACCCCTAGAGGCTATATTTTTTGTATTCGAGGGTCACATCCGTTGTAAATGAATTAAAATACCCGTGATAATAGATCACGTTGTATTTCTGTTCCACCAAAATAGCCTTTTGAACTGAACCTTTACGAACGCAACCTTTTGTTTAGTATGTTTTCAGGTTACCCAATCTTCAAGCAACCTTACGCTGAGTGAAGGCTTTGTTGATAACATATTAGATTGATTTTTCGGGGACAATCTTCTATCCGGGAGTAAATCAGTCCGAGACAAAGCATACCGGAGTCGCGGCCAGCATACAAATGATGCCATTTCAATGTTCTTAGTATCTTCGATCTATTTTCGCTAACCCGTCGTAAAAATGTGGCTTTGGGAAATACGTTTTAGCTGTTTAGAATGCACATTTAATTTACCTTCATAAGAAAGAAGCACTTAGATTTGAGAAAATTTTAGATTACTGTTTCCAATGCGTGTTTGCAACAAATACAACTACACATTTCAATATACATGAAGTGATTAACTATTAAATATTTAATAAAAAACCATGTTACGTATTAAAGTGCTATTATAGACAGACCTGATTTACTTAGTTAATAACCTTTCATTTACCTAACAGAAACACTCGATCCAACATTATTTTCTAGTGTAAAAATAAAATCAGGATTGAGTCACTTACCTAAATTGCATGCAGTGGGTAATTCCTTCGCAGAAATAGTAGATACATTCAACTGCACTGAGTCTAGTAACAAGAAAGCTATAATAGCAGACCTCTTCCAAAAATATTAATGTCAATTTATTCATCTGTAATACCTCTAGTAACTAATTTATCCATTTGTGTGCTAATTATTTACTCCATGTTTTTTCTATATCACCTTTTCTATACTTTACATTGCACAATTTTGTAAAAGCCCATAAGGGCGTGTATCTGCAAATAAATCTAATAAAAAATTATGACTGCAAGGAGAATAATTGGTGTCAATAATTACGATGTTAATACTAGTTTTAAAATGTTTAAATTCTTTCTTGTGATGGCAGCATTAAAATGGATTTTTTATGATGGCAACGTTTGTAGAAAATTACCCAAAATTATTTTCACATATTTTTATGAAGACAGCATTGGTATTCATTTCAAATTATTTTTAATTACTAATGTGGCGTTAACTCACAAATTCCAGAGACATTTTTATTTTGTACGTGTATACCGCACAAAAGTCTCAACTGCTCCCAACCGTCTAGAGCCAGTGAGACTATGGCAATAACAATAGGGGTATGTTGTGAGGCAGAAGGTAGTAGAGAGGGAAAGGATATGAGGAAAAGGAGGGTTGGGAAGTACCTAACTATTCAGATTTGGTCACCAAACACGGCTAAAGCCATTTCAAGCAATTGAAATGCGTACTAAATAGTTTATTCAGCGTTTAAATTTAGTTTAATACAAATTTGAAGTTGTTAGTTAAAACTCACAGACTTCGTTTGCGTTTTATGACTATTTTATTAATTTTTATTCCGATTGAACAATTAAAAATCATGGGACAAACAACGGGGTAAATTGTTCAGTTTCTGAGAGCTCAACAGATATATAATGTTTCCTGGCTTATTAATGAAATTAGGTTGAGGGTTCAAAAAATGAGATACCTAACGTTTTATCAACACAAAGACTGTGTAATTTAAAAAAGAAAAACAACTTCCATATAATTTTAAAGTAAATTGAAGAATATTCTATTTTACAACTCGACTAAAGTTTTGAAGTTGTGAAAAGGCATTTTTAAGTAGTTGATATTACAAAAAAAAACCTATTGACCGTTCAAATTTTGTAAAAGTTTTGGCTGAAAAAAATGCCACACAAAACTTTTTGCCTATACCGAATGTTAATATTTAATTGTTCTTCAATTATGCTACATTGACTAAAAAGCTAACCTTTTCTTGGTAACTGACTCTTAAACGATCTCATAAAATCTCCATACGAGTAGGCAGATAGAATTAATTAAAACCATATATTTACCTCATGCTCTAATTCAAAGGAAAACATTTTCCGTAGAATAGCAATCTTACTATTACTGTTGATACGACCCACCCCGAATATTTAATTTATTTGATTTTACCATGTATTCCTAGAAATTCCTCAATTTTTTCACATAGTATGAATACTGGAATTAATTAAGGCTCTAAGTACCAAAAAAATAAAAACTGTTTTTTTTTAAAGAATCGTATTTTATTTACATCATAAAATACGATTCTGTAAAAAAAATAAGTTGTTAATTTTTTGGCACTTAGAGCCTTAATTAATTCCAGTATTCGTATGATGTTCTATTTCTTTCTTCTAGACAGAGCATCCACATTTATCCCACATGCTGTAGTAACACACCTATAAAATTAAAGCGTTATGGAAGGTTATATCAACGGTTCCCATTCATTTTTTTTTCAATAAGCGATTTAACGTTCATGTTTAAAATTATTAATTCAATGTTTCATACCCCTGGATAGCTATATTTCATTGCATTTCATGTTCCTGGAAGGACAGTTTCATGACAGTTCCTATCATGTAATTGTGACATTTCTATTTCAACCTTACGAAGAACTCCTATGCGACAAATTGATTATTTAGGAAACAGATACTCTGATTTTGTTGATATATTTAGTATTTCAATAAAGCCCTTGAGGTGATTTTTCACAAAAACGGCGCTTTACAAATTATCCATATATTATTATTATCACAATATAAGAAAAATAGTTAATTTATACCCATATCTGAACCTTTTCATCTCATGATTTATGATGACTATCGTGATTTTAGATAGTTTTCATTTGTGTACATATTATTTATTATTTTGTCCTTGTTAGTTAGTCTTCTTAGCATAATTAATTTACCATAGTATGAAGCGCACTTGAGGTGAAATATCACAAAACTGCGCTGTATAAGTTCACTGTTATTATTATATTTAGTTTATATTTGTGTTAAACCATTTTAAGGGCGTACATAAATAAATACATTGAGGTTCTTCTCGTGAAAATCTGACCTTTTGATCGATCTATTCCTTTGTGACATAGGCATTGATTTTTATGTTCTGCGTTGAATTCAATTTCAGCCACCATTCTCGTTTGACAGATTTATATGGTTATGTTAGGATTGGAACAGTGAAGCTATTTGCCCGGTATATTGACGTCACAACTGCGTGATTCATCGCTCGCTTTGCTATGGAATTGAGTTGAGAGTTTGCAATCCGATTTCAAGCCAATTTGAAAGTTTTGTTTGGTTTTGTCAATAATTTTCCTATTAAACTATTCACCAAACGAGACCTGACCTTAGGCTGTTAGGAACATCGCTATTACAGAATATTCCAAGTAATATTCAATTGTTTGGCATAGTAAAAGGAAATCAACTACTCACAACATTATTTATCCACAGAAAAATATACAATTATATGGATTTTATAAGGGAATATATAATCGAGTCTTTTAAATATCGTTTCTCAACCTAGAGGTCAAAATATGTCAAAAAATAAATCATGTATACAAAAAATCTATTTATTTAATTATGAATATCAATGAAAATTATATAATAACTTTACATAAGACCAGATATTTTATTTTGATTTTTATGGCCGACTGGTTTCGCTCAGCCTAAGCATAATCAGAGTACAAAATTAAACTTAATTAATAATTTAATATTGTACCATGATGAAACTAAAGCTAAGCGAAACCGGTCGGTCATAAAAGTATAAATAAAATCTGTGGTATTAAACAAAGTTATTATTTCATTTTCATTAAATATATCAAACCATAAAGTGATTTCTTTCTACGAAAATAATAAATACCAAGTTAAAATAATGAGATAGATATATCAATTTCCTAGTAATCTAATAAATAAAGATAAGTTGAATAATTCGTTTGTGCAATGGTTGAATTTGTTTTCCACTCAAAAGTATAGGTACTTGAATCGAAATACAGATAAGTAAATTATTTTTAAGTGATAATAAACGATTTATGTTTAAAGTTGTTAAAGTCGCCATAGACGAGAAACCTTTTTCGAACACGTAAGAAATGGCAAATGGTATTTGCGGCAAGTGATAACAAATTATTTCACGTTGGTGATGTAAAACATTAGTAAATGATGAAATATAAGAAGTTTGTAAGATTTTTTACAATATTTTTTGGCTTTTAGGGGCGTGACAATAAAAAGGTCGAGAAACAATACATTAAGATATACCCGTATTAGAGGCAAAAAAATGAAAAAATTAACCCCAACCCACTTAAATATTCGTATGCTCAACATCCACTTTTATTTATTTTATTTAAAAGTTATATAAGTAATGTAATTTCTTGTTTATTTTTTACATAGCTCAGTTAAATATATTGTTAATATGTATTCAATTGTTCTATCAATATAAATATGTATATATTAATACGGACTCACATTAACGTTTATAATCAACTCATAATTGATAAAAAATAATATAAAAACAGTTTTGGGATATTCAGTTAGCAACAGAAACAGATCAATCTGTATCCAACAGGTACTTTTCAAGATTAAAATTAACTTGTGTGGTATATTTGATAATATTTTGAGTTGATAAATTTGTTGAAATAAGCTTTTTTTATACAAAGAATTAGGAAAAATAAAAATATGTTGACACAATGTGGTATCATTTTGTAAGATAATCTGTTAAAACGTTGTCATGGAACGTCATAATTGTTATGATGATGACTTACAGTTTTTAATCACCATGCTCCCATAAGAAGCTTTAATATCAATAATGTTACATTATTATAAATATTAGTAGAGGTATTCAAAGGTAGTGCTATGCAATGCCTTTCACAGAAAAGGTTTATTTAAGCACTGATTTATTAAATAGCTTAATTTTTAACAGGATGTTTATTAGCCAACAAAATATTGTTTTGCAGTATTTGAATCTTGCCTTCGTGGGTTTTATATGACATGTTAAAACATGAGCCTCGCGTAGTCTAGCGTTAAAATTAGACGGATTTTTGTTGCAAACATAAAAGGGCTATGTTTGTATGTTTTCAATAATACGTTGGAGTAAACCTGCAAATGAGAGAGAAAATAAAAATAAAAAAGTATGTAGACAAAAATGATTATTTGAAAGTAGCGCAACGAATATTAAGAAGGCGTCACGTAACAACCCCCAATAGAGGGAAAAAATAGCACCTACTCTGCATTTTTGTTTTAAAATAGTTTTTATGACAATAAATCCTGAGAATCTTATTTGTCTCTTGACGTAACCAGGTTAACTTTTTCGTTAACAAAGTTCGAAAATTTCCTTCCGATCACGTGATGACACGCCAGCGCTGTCGTAACATTTGAGTTACGTACACATTTCCCTGAAGATATTTGTCCGGAATGAGTCTTATTTAAAAAAAAAATGTCGTAAATGGTACATTTATAAGATGAACTAATCCATTCGCACTTCCACATAAAAAAGCGCTCTGAACTGTCAAGGGACTAATTTTTGGGTAGCCGGTTATTTTACAGTTAAAAAAATCCTTTCGTAAATAAATACTTATTAATCTATGGACGGTTTAAATTTAGGGTAGGTGATTGATACAAGCATAGAAATTTAATTTTTTGAAATAACTAAATCATTGAAAAACATGTGTTCAAAGCAACGAGTAGTGTTGGGACAATTTTAGTTTAGTGGTCAAACTTTAAATAAGTGCTTAAAAATTCTTCTGTTAAATCTGTGCGCGCAAGGAAACACAGAATGAGTTTTGAGTTGAGAAAGTAGAATTGTTCCTTAGATATATGTCTATAAAAAATGAGATATGTCAGAAAATAAAATAATGTGCTATTATACCTAGAAAAGGGACATGTGACATATAAAATAATTACACACAAAATAACGAAATTCCTAAATTTTCTTTTGGCTCTTCTGAACATCTGCGTTTATTGATTTATTCCGTTTTTGCTTACGCACACATAAATATTTAGCTATCTTTAAAATTTTGTAGCGACAGCGTGTAAAATACAATTTTTTTGTGAAAATTCAATTGTGGTTAAAAATATTATTAAATATTTAAAAAGCTAGGTAAGTTGAGTAGCCTCTTGGGTACAGGAAGATTTAAAAATATAGGGATATTAAGTGTGGGGTACTCTAGCTGTATTCACGTAGGAAGTAATGCCGCTATGTGCATAGATCATGTGCAAATGCATTCCTCTTAGAAAGTCGTGCTGGTGACAAAACCGAGTCGCTCTGCTGTCTGCTCGAAGCCTGCTCTATTCGAGGCATGGTTGATTTTTTATACCTAGCCAGAGAAGACAGGGGCGTGCGGGAATCTTTCTCATAAAGGAGAAAAACTGGGCATACGAATGACTTTTTCGTTCTATTATATTCAACTGTAGCTAGGTACCTACCCATTTAAATTTTTTTTTTTTTTTAGAATAATAAAAAAAAACTTGAGAGACTTCCTTACTTGCAAATGTAAATTAAATCAGTAAAGGTAAAAAAAGGAAAATGTATTCATGTTGACATTGAAAATAATACGGCGTTTACCAAATTACATCGAGTGGTTGAGTGGGGCGCTCAGCAAATAGTGGGACCTATCGAGGTCGATACTCTCACCGGGTACCGACATACTTTCCATAAATTTGGTTCCAAAACACATGTCAGGATTTAATTCGCTGCGGCTCTGCAATTTTAAATTGTAGGGCTGTAATGCAAAACTACCTATTTACAAAATGGGAGAAATTGAGTTATATATGCAGACAGGGTCATTCGAGGCCAAGGAATCGACTGACATCATTATTTTTACGAAAATTTACAAAATCCTCCTCATTTTAAATTTAAAAAATCACCCTTCTCTGCAAAACGTACTATTTCCAGCTTAAAAATAATTAAAGTTTGTCTGCAAAAGTGAGTAATTCCATATTACGGTAATGTGTACTATTTCCGGAGGAAATTTGAGGGTGGCCTCATTTTTTTCTGCAAAAGCCAAGTTAGATTGGTCGTTTTGAATGGGTAACATTGGTGTAGGTGTTGCCTGAACTTATAATGCTACATCAACATTTTTCAGGGATGGTGTGGAAATAAAAAAAAAGAAAAACTTTTGGTTTGCTGAGCAAAAAAGGACTAATTATGTAAAACCTGTAAAGCGAGCTGACGTCATTAAATTGATGACATTTTTCACAGAACTCGAGGAAGCACAAAAAAATACGGTGATGTGATTAGGATTTTTTTACGAATAATAATATAAAAATCAATATCTTCTTTATTATTCAACGAATTTTTACAAATTTAACCTACAAATGTCTTGTTTTTTTTATTATTTCTACTTAAATATATCTAAAGTGTTTATTTGTTTAACTCCAAAAAACACTGTTTGCATTAGTCATTTTCGTAAAACAAAATGATTTAAATTATAAATTTAAAATAGTATTCATCGAATTCCAAGTTAATAACTCAAATCAATGATTACAAATATTTTTATCAATTATTAAAACCAAAAATGTTTGTAGTATATATATATTCTTATGAGAGTCAGTACAGTTTTTTGGATCTACTGAAAAATTAATTTTATGGAAATAGTCAGTTTTACATTAAAACCCCATAATTACAGCGCGGGATATTTAGTATACGCTAGATGGAACGCTGAACACACATCGCACGGCGCCGTCCATAGCATTCACGCCTAATTTGCGGTAAAAAACCGGGATTGTGTTCCGGGTCTTGTGTTTAGTTTTATTATACATTTCATCATATTTTGAAATCAGCGGGGGCAAGAATTTTTTGAAAATAACTAATAACGTTTTGTTGCATCTGATTGCCAAATTTGCCTCTTAATTATGAAATAATCCACACATTTTGTAGCCAATTATATATAACTATTGCCATTCTTTACGACTCTACCAAAACATCAATTTGAATGTTCTTTCTAGTGTTTATTTTGTCCTATTTTTGTCATTGCGTCATTATATTATGATGTATTTGCTGTTCTTTCTCTGTTGCTCTTCTTTCCCATTTTTTTGTATTTAAACAATATTGCACAAAAGCACTCTGTCCATCGTGCTGGGTGTTTGATTTTCGAAGTTCATTTTAGTTAGGTATTTTATCCCTAAATCCAAATAAAGCTCGTATTAAACAGGCCTCGCATGCGTACTTCTTAAAGTGGTGAACTGCATCGATTAAAAAAATAGAACTTCTTCCTACATTAGGAAACCTCTCTTTTCAAAATCAACTAAAGTCGCAAAATTTTATGAAGCTTTATGAAGAGTATTGAAATTCACCGAGTGCCATCTTGGTGTGTGTACAATCAATCATTTAACGAGAGCCGGTCTTAGCAGACAAAGCTTCTGCAGCCTTTCTAAGTGAATGAACCCATTACCCCGCGGTACGTACCCACCACCCGCTACCCACTACCACCTCGCCGCCACTGCACTCCCGCGCAACTCGCCAGCCAGTTGAATGTTCTGCCCGTGACGTCAAGCCTCACCAATTTATGATCCCCATTGTTTCCGAACGAACAATTAATTTTCGCCACTGCAGTCTACGCGTTTGATTACCGCCTGCAAATACTTAATGATAAGAAAATTCGAGGACTATCGTTAGATGTTATTTTCTCCTTTTCCACTTTTTACGATTTGGCTATCATTTTATTATACCTGTTAGTAAAGATTGCATTGAGAATATGTCGAATGAATATTTTGAAGCCCATAGGTTGGGTTTGAAAGAGCCTTTGGTGAAATGAGTAAAACTACCTGATCAATTTATATATTTTTTAAATGGATGTCATTTTGATCCTCTTAACCTTTTGTATGACGGTGATGCCTATAGGCACAGGACAATCATCATGATTTTTGTAGGAGTTTAAAAAAAAAAACTTTTTGTTCGCGTATTTAAATAAAAGGTAAGTCACTTGTCAACAAAATAATCAATCGCATTTTGTTAAGTTCGGTATAAGTCAAATCATAAATATTTGAAGTTTTCTTACGTTAGTGCGGCTAAAAAAAATACTTTTCTAAAGTGTCATCACTGAGCTTACAAAAAAACCTCATGCAATTTTATTTTTAATTAAAAAGGAAATTTATTCAGCCACACGAAAATACAATAAAATGACAAATAAATATTTCCAGATCTTAATTAAACTTTTTTTTTGGTGACACGAGGGAGAGTAAGCAAGGTTTGGCGTAAGTTGTACCTTGCGGGAATCCGGCATTCCAGGGGTCAAATAAATGCTCTTTATTTAGTTCGGGTTTGAATCTTCGATAGCAAAAACAAAGGTCTGTCTTAATCATACAAACATTGAAACAGTATTCATGATTTTCAGAAATAAAAACATTTAATAGGGAAGAAATCTCATAGACGGCTCCTAAAATCGTGTTTATTTTCTGTTTGTTTTTCTATTTAATTATTTGAACGTTATCAATGTTGTAAGTATTTAAAAAAATTATATTTATGTATTTCTATTAAAATTCTTACATTTGATAGTTATTTTATAGAGACAAAAGTAAATTATTTAACATTGCTGACTGATATCTCAATAAATTGTTGTTGGGCATTGATAGGGAGTGTGAGGCAAATGTGTGGATTATTCATTAATCTGTAAATGTGTAATTTAATATTTCAGTACGCTTACTGTGGACCAAAATAAAAATATTGATAAAAATGCGACCATCACATTTTTTAATAAAGCTCAAGTCCTTAATTTTTTTTTCAGTTTTAAATGTAAACAACTATGTTTTATGTTTGACATAACTTTGTAAAAAAAAAACCTAAACGTATTTTTAAAAAAGTTAACGCAAGGAGATGAGTGAGTAACTCAAACGTTACGGTATAACTGGCTTCTCACCTTTGTAACGGAAGGAAGCTTTGAAACTTGCTTACGGGAAGGTAATAAAATAGATACCATCATAGTTTTGTCACTTATATATTGTTTAAGACGTTCGTCATCAGTCATCCCATCACTGATCACAACTTTATCCAATTACGTACAAAACACCTTCAGCACAGCACACCTGTCAAAATATCTTCACAGGTACTCTAATTTGATTAATACTTAATAGTTGGTCAGTTATTCCAAGCAATTCTGACAGAATTAATTTGAAATAATAAATGAAAATGGCTGTAAGTGGCCAAAACGAAGAAATAACGTGGAAGATGAAAGTGATTTATTGACCTCAATAGCACCAATAAGTTGATTTTTATTTAATTAAGATTTGGAAACAAAACTTTATTTACAATAAATAATATAATTTTATATTGGTGGGTACTTGGAAGAAATAATATTGTGTACATTGTTACTCCAATTTAGGTACGCTATTAACGAACGGTTAGCTAAACGACATTAATGTGAGAAAAAAAAGTTTTTTTCTTACCGAGCTCTGAAAATATATGATTGGTTGGAAGATAAATATTTTTTAATTTTAAAACATACAACGAAGTTGCACTGCTATGAGTTATAAACAAAACTCATTATAGGACTGCAAATTGGTACATTTGTGGTTTTACGTAAACAATTTTCAAATCAAGTACAAACAACAAGAAAATAAACAGAAGGTAAAGAGGCTCAACATATACAGAACGGTATAAAAAATTACGAAAAAGTTCAACAATATTTTGTAAAGAATAATAAAATTCACTGTAAACGATTTTTTTATGATGATTATAGTATGATTATTTTGTTAAGTTGTGCACGAAATTAAAAAAAGGATGGGTACATTTGTTTTTTTTTCAGTAACCCCTATAGATAAAGTAAGAATTCTCATAAACGCCGATTGTTTTGAATATCTGTAAGCGGAAATAATTATTTACAGCAATTAATTATCAAGTGGTGTGAAATCCAATCTACAACATTTACACAGAACTCGGCAGTAGTTTATTAAGCGGTAGGTAGGTACTCTGGTAACCCATTTATTCAAATCAATCTGTGTTACTAGTATTTTAGAAATTAAATAATGGCATGTTACTTTTTCGATTTGATGAAATGTATCACACACATATTTTTATTATTTTATATCTTTCTTCATAGCAGTTATAAAAACTCACTCTGGGACAAAATAAATTTACATTTCATGAGTTACTACAATTATTCATAATTTTTAGAAAGAAATGAAACTTAAGCATTTTACATATAATGCAGTATAAAAATGAGGTAGTTAGTGTAAAGAAGAAAAAATACAAACTAAATTATAAATAGAAACAAATAAAACATTAAAAAAGTTCAACAAAAATAAAAAGCACAGGATCAAAGTAGTAATTCGAAAATGGGTAGAATAATTAAGTATGCATATATACATGCATGTGTATATAGGTCAATTAAAGAGTAGCAAACTAATTACAAAAAGGTGTTTATCCTTTATTATGAAGTAGTCCAGAAAAGGAAACCCGCATAAGTGTTTGATTATTTGATTTATATCCTCTCCGTTCAACCCCATGGAAAAAAGCGTGATTGTTTATTAGTTGGCAATAAAGTTTTTTTTTGCATTTGGCTTTACAAACAATAAATAAAAAAAATAAACAGCATAGCAAAAATAACAATCACTAACCGCTGTTGAGTTTTCGTTTAGCTCCTAAGAATTATCAAACAGAATTTAAATTGTTGTAAATTTGATTAAATCATCATAAAATATAATCATGACTACACAGGCAAATTCCAAATCCACGGCTACCACTAGCTTCAATCCGAGACTTGTGCAACTTCTAAATAAATAGTTTAATGCTTTCAACGTGCAATTTTCGGAAAAATCTTTCGCAGACTTCAAAAACAATTCAATAGACGTGATTGAAAAAGAATTCAGGGCGGAAAATGATGAAAGCTAAAAAAAAATATAGTATATTATGAGCGGAAACTTCAGTGGTGAATGCAACATAGTAATTAATTTATTTATCAACATTTTTATAAACTGTGTGTTCTTTCAAATAAAATAAATAAAAACGAAAATATTTTTGCTGACCGATAAAACGAAAAACTAACTGGTACTGATCCATTGCTAGATTTCTTATAAAACTAAACTGTTTTGGAATTCTGTGTGCAAATAAAAAAAGGGAGGCGGGAGGCCAGTAATATGGGTTGGAAAAAAAATTGAGAGATCCTAAACATTGTTAGGCCTATTATTATTCTCACCACATCGCATAATATCAATAACCATAAGCAAGAAGAGATTCGTCTTGAAATGTAGTTTCTTCATATAGTTCTTGGAGATTTGTGGATTTAATGAAGAAGCTTAGTAGTAAAACCATCTTGATACACAGTACGAGCTTTCCCGTCATGTACATGCAATTTGGTAGAAGGTTTTCCTGTTTGTGTGCAGATAATCGTCATTTTATGAAGACTTTCTCGGAAGAGCTTTCGATGTTTACTCTGAAAACTTGAATGGAGAAACCTATCTCAAAGGATTTAATCTCTGTTCAACGTAATCCCAATCTTACCTTATCTCCGTCAATCGTGAAGTTCATTCGTGGCTTAACTTCTCGTAGCTCTTAGACTTGAAGTTCAACAACGTTCCCTAGTTGCGATTTTGATCTATATATACACCGAGGGGTAAATGTTTCATAAAATAAATGCATTTATTTTTGTTTTATTCATTTGATAAGATACTTTTCATTTAGAATATTAAATTAAGTTGTTGCTACAATAAACACACTATATTACAACTACGAGACATAAAATAATCGAGAATCAAACATGACACATTATTTCAATTATTCCGAAAAATATCACAAATACAACGACATTTTCATTGACAGTATTTTCTTCTTGCCCTTGAGTCAATTTAAACTGAAATTAGCTGAAATAACAACAAAATTTTACCCCTTAATTCTTAACCCTGCTGTGTATAATGAAACCTGTTTTATTTTCCTATCACCTAGTTACAAAGTTACTTAAATAAATAAAAAATGTGTTTTTACAAAAAAAGTTAGGCGCATAAAATGAAACAAGATACCTTACTTTTTATTACTAATTTTTTTTTTTCTTAAATAATAGGATCTGTAATTTTTTTCCTGAAAATTCAGTGCGTCATACGTCTCTACGGAAGACTTCAAAGAGAGTTTAAAAAGGTTTTACCAAACCAAAAAACACATTTTTTTCATACAGGAAAAGTTTATTGAATATCAGATATTTGATATAAGGGTGTAATAGGTATGTTACGAATAACGACCCTTATCATTTAAATCATTTATTCTGTCGAGAACCAGTTTTGGGTGATACTTTTTTCATCTTCCGTGAAAGAGGGATAAAATTGTGGTATTTGAAAATAGCAGTAATTGTGATATTTGTTGCCAAAAGAATCGCTTAGGAAAACAATGTCTGATTCAAATGGTACAATATTTTCAAGAATTAATCTTTTTATAATAGTAAAATATTTGTGAGGGATTACACCAAAAAGCTAACAAAATACAAGTTCATAAAAGGGTATTAATATCAAAGCTTACATTTTTTAGATTTATTTAAAACAAAGTTTTGCAATAACACTTGCGTAAACTTGAATTTATCTCAAACGCGTTGATTGTTCACTTTGTTATTTTAAAACACACGGACGGCCTACACGGTCGAGTGGTAAGACGCTTGACTACGAATCCAAAAGTCGCGGGTTCAAACCCGGCGTGCACCAATAACTTGTATTTAATTAATATGTGTCATTACACGTTTAATTCATATAAAAATAATAAAAAAGTGTATTTGCGGCACGTTCCAGAGTGGTAGATACTGTAAGTATCGCCGTGGTGAAAGACCACCATTCAGAATCGAAACGTTACTTGAAATGGTTTTAGCCGTGTTTGGTGACCAGATCTGAATAGTCAGGTACTTCCCAATCTTCCTCTTTTCAATCTCTTTCCCCTCCTCACTACCTTCAGCCTCACAAAATACTCTATTTAGGGATGCTATAGTCTCACTGGTTCTAGACGGTTGGGAGCAGTTAAGACTCTTGTGCGGTATTCATATAAAATAATTGAAAATATTTGTGCTTTATGATTTTTCCAAGCATTACAAAATTAACATTGAATAGAGGAAGACGTTATTCACGTCAATTTATCATAAAAGTAAAGATGATAGGAACTCTTTGAAAATATTCAAGATGTAATTTAAAAAAAAAAAAAATGTGTGTTGAATTTAAACCGTGTTATAATAATAAAATAAAAATAATAATATTTTGATAATTTGTATAGGGCGCTATTATTATAATGCAATTTATTTTCAAACGAGGGTTCGGGGTGGCGAAGTGCGATGCTTGAGAGTCAGAAAGACATAATATGGGACTAAGTTAGAAGTTCCACATCTCGGAGAGAATCCAACATCGAAACCTTCCATCCTTTATGTAAAAATCCAAAATAGGGTTGCTTGGCATGTGCTTAAGATGCCAGCAGAAAATTTACCCTTAAGAATTCCGCCAACGATTCCAGAGAGTAGGCGTCCAGTTGGTCGCCCCAGACAATGCGAATAGAGCTGGGGAATACAGATGCCGCTACTATCGGCTGTGCAAGGAGATGCTGAGCGTGCAGTGGAGCAAGATCACTAAAGTATCATAAGATAGGAACTCCCAGAGACGTCTTGTCGAAGCAATAGGTCCCCGAACCCCCTAGGAAAAGGGGTTGAACATAATATTCACATATTCCATTCTACTAGGGTCACAAAACTTTATTAATCGTAGATTTTTTTCAATATTTCCTCGTAAATAATACCCTCAGTAGTTTTATCGTGATATTGTGTTATGTTGCGAAAGTCTAATGTACATAATTTGTTAATTAAAATAATAATTTGAAGGCCTCCATGGTCGAGTGATAAGAAGCTCGACTACGAATCCAAAGGTTCCAGGTTCAAACACGGCGTGCAGCAATAACTTTTATTTAATTATTATGTGTCATACACATTTGATTCATATAAAATAATAAAAAGTATATATGCGGCACGTTCCAGAGTGGTGGATACTCTAAGTATTGCCCTGGTGAAAAACCACCATTGAAAGTCGAAACGTTGCTTGAAATGATCCAGGCGTGGTGAAAAGATCTGAATGGCCAGGCACTTTCCAACCATCTTCTTCCCCATCTTCTACTCCTCCCCACTACCTTAAGCCTCACAACATACCTCAGTTGGGGATGCCATAATCTCACTGGCTCTAGGCGGTTGGGAGCAGTTAGGACTCTTGTGCGGTATTCACCATAAAAAATAAATAAATTGAAAAACAAACCAATCAAATTCTACACGTGATTATTTGTTCTAAATAAATCCTTTTAATTACAAACATTTTGATTGTTTAATCTCTGCGCGTGAGTATATATCCCTTTGTTGGGTAGAACGTTGGTTTTATATGATACCATTTAAAATATATTGGTTCCAGTCTGCGAGCAGAGTGAATTTATTCAACCTAGAAATAATGTTCTCGCCATGAATAACGATTTATAAGGACTTATATTGAATCCGCAGCAAACAGCAGCAAAGTTGTTTGTTATTCGTTCTTTACATTCCTTTTCTAAGGACCATGCAATCGCACATTCTACAAATATAAGTCAAATGCAATGAAATCAAACGTTAAAATAGGGTCTAGAGAAAGAAAGGAAGTCACAATGACTTTTTTTTATTCCAATATGTTTTTTGACATAAAAAAATACATTTACTAAAAAAAAAATTCGTATGGTGTATTTTTTTACGGAAATCAGTATTATTTAAAGAAATTAAAAAAAAAATAACTTTGTATAAGACCACGGGTATTATTTTAATTTTTCACTCATCTTAAGCATCATCAGGGTACAAAATTAAACCTGACAACAAAATACAAAGTCTGCGATTATATTTACATACAGAGGAAGAACAAAATATAAAATAAAATAACAAAACAATGAGAAAACGATAGAATAAATCAGATAATATGAATTGAAAGTTAATAGAAAAAATGTACGAGAAACCGGCGAGTCATAAAAATTAAAATAATATCCGTGGTCTTAACAAAATATAAAAATCACAAAAATCTACGAAAAACAAAACAATCGAATATAATTGAAATTGATTACCACCCGCAACAACGCGGGATATTGTCACTGTTTTGGGATTAATTGATTCTGCCAAAGTTTTATCTGTCCAATTAAAAATCCAGCTTCAATTTGTAATTTGTAATTTGTTTCTTAAATACAGGAATGCCTACTAGTGGCATTGGCGCTGTCTACAACACTAGTCTCCATATAACACCCTCCAGGGCTCTCCAGAGATTCGTGTCTGACTACCTCTGTGTCACACAATGCAGTGCCCGCTCCACAGTTCTACCAAACCCCGTACTTTGCATTCGAAATTCCCGAAGAAAGCATGTCGCCTAGTCAGTATGGATGTGCTGAAATAAAATGCCAACGTTGTGACGATATATGCGAAGATGGTAACTGGAGATAACCGAGTCTTCTCGAGGATAGCCGGATTCAACCGAGTGGATCGGAGCTGAAAGCGTGATGCGTGATAAGGGTGTAATTATTTTATCAAAGTGATAGTTTGAGATGAAACAGAAGAACATGAAATGCTTTTTCATCCACGTTCAGGCTAGCCTTTGTTAAATGAATTAACTGTTTCTTGCGGCCTATCTTATTTAAGAATAATAATTTTATTACAATTTTTGCAGAAAGCAATCTCTTTGTGGTTTGACATAATTAAAGAAATGAAAAAATAACTTTGTTGAAGACCACGCATCATATATTATTTTATATTAAATAAAACAATAAACTTTGTAAAACACCACTTTATTAGAGTTAATCACCAACCAGGTTTCGCTTTTCTCAAGCTTCTTCAGGGCTTTTACATCAACTGATGTAAAAGTTGATGTAAAAGCCCTGAAAAAGCTTGAGAAAAGCGAAACGTGGTTGGTGATTAACTCTAAAAAAGTAGTGTTTTACAAAGTTTATTGTTTTATTTAATATACAATGTCACACCCCGAAGTTTTTGCTTCCTTCGAAAAAAAAAAATTTTTTTTATCACCGATCGGTTTGGCTTTGTCAAGTATCACTAGGGTACAAAATATTAATGGTCATATTATTAATAATAAGGTAAATTTGTTCAGTAGTCCAACATTAGTTATTTTCCCTGTAAACTCATAAAATGTATTATTATTCTTTAATCACTTCATCAGTTGACGCTTTGTCTCTTTCGATTCATATTATTTGTTTCTTTCTCTCTGTTCCTTAGTTATAATTTAAACGTTTTTTCTATTGTTTTCTCACCGTTCTGTTGTTTTATTTTATATTTTATTCTTCCTCTGTATGTGTATACAACCGCACACTTGGTATTTTTTGTTTAGCTTAATTTTGTACCCTGATGATGCTTAGGCTAAGCGAAACCGGTCGGTCAATAAAAAAAATATATATCCGTGGTCTCATGTAAAGTTTTTTTTTTCATTTCTTTTATAAAAAAATTCTATTTTTTTCTTATGTCAAACAAGAGTTGATTTTGAAAACTTCAAAAAGCGTAGAAAATCATTTAAAATTGTGGAGGTAATTTTTTGTTCAACCTTTCCGAATCTGAAAGTAATAATCAAACCTACAATCCCAAGAGAGGTGACGTAGCTACTCTGTTTGTTCTTGCTTATTAAAGTGTTTTTATGACATAATCTTAAGTAATTTGTTTCATGTAATATTTAGAGAGAAATATATTCTTAATATTTCACTAATTGTTTGGGGCGACATAAGAACCCCCCTTTGGAAAGGGAGTATTAAACTGTCCATAAGGACTTTGATACTAATAAATAGATCGAGTTTATTGTATATTCGATCTGACCAATGATTTTCATCTTCGAAGGGATAATAAAACTGAATATTTCAGTTTGCTTCCGTAAAGCAACACTGTATGGAAGAACTATACTCGTTCACAACTCTACCGTTTTTCATTTGACAATTACAAGTAGAAAAAAATAAACGAAACCGCACAAAACATAAGAAATATGACGAATCTGTCATTAAAATCTTTTGAAAAGCGTCGTTTAAATAATATGGCTCTAACTTCGTGTGCAAGATGTCGTAGTTCTTTTGTCTTATTTTTCTTTGAAAAATGCTTTGATTTTTAAATTAGGAAAATAATTATTCGAGTGATCGGTAAAAACAAGAATAAATAAATTGAAGTTAAATTTTTAGGTTGCCAGAATACCGTTTGAGAAACAATATAACGAGGTCTATTAAAATGAAAATGGTTGTTGGAGAAGAAGTTTAAAGAATTGTGCAATTTCAAATCGTTTAGGTGAAACGTATAACCGTTCATTAGTGAAGAATGAAATTCCGTTTCAGAAAGTTATTTTGTGTTCTTGCCAAGGCAGGAGAGTTTTGTTCCTTCGGCCTTCCCCTAAACGTCCAATTTCTAGCGAATTTCCGCCAATTAGAGTCAACTGCAGCGGCTCGCAAATTCATGAAACGTTTTCCGTCTTATTTTTCACAAATTACTTCATTTTATTTTCATTTAATCATTGTAATCAAATTAACAGTGAAATAAAAGATTTGACCAAACAAACTTAATTTAATTTCTGCATGCAAGGTACTGTTATATTATTTTAATATAAACCTTGTTAAAAAAAAAAGTCTTTATCATATATTTGAACTGTTTCCACGTAGACGTCTACCAATAATATTCGATGAGTTATATGTATTAAAATCAAATATAAGCCCTGCGTTTCGCCTAGTAGTTTATGTAGGGTGTCTCAAAAGTTAATTTTATCCATTGAAAAGGTTGGTAGGCTAGCTAGATGGATCAGAATATCAAAATATGACTCCAGAAACAATTGTTAGTTTTAGAAATATTGGAATTTTGTGAAACCTTCCATCAGTTTTTTGCGTACCACAGCTAAAAAATTCCATATCCTAAGGTTCTAATTTTTATAAGAAGTCTCCAGAGCAACGTAGTCTATTAAGCCGTATGAAAAGAAATTGCCACAAAAAGACATAAAAGCATTTCGAGAGTGCCATCGAATTGATCCGCTGAGTGAATGCTTTAAAAGGCTCTTCCGGGAAAGATGCATTTTCTGATACCCCGCTGATCAGCCAATAAATGAAAATGTGAAAGATACTGGTTTTTTCTCATAAGCCTTGAATTTTAATTCACGTGTAAAAGGATTCAATCGAAGGGTAGCATCGCTAGCGGGATTTCAGATAACTGAAATATATTAAATTCGTCAGACTATCATTGATTGAAAGAATTTGAGCCCTTTTATGTATCTACCCACTGATCGGAAAATAGCAAGTATAACAGAATTGTGTTGATCTTTTGATTTCAAATTTTAAAAAAAATGCGTTCACGACAGTAAGATCTAAGGAATAAAACATTTCAAAGCAACAAATAAAAGAAAATTGTCCTTATTTTCAAATGGTTGACAAAATATCGTATAAAATATCGTATAAATATCGAATCGTATAAATATCGAATCGTATAAATATCGTAATATGTTTTGCGTCACTGTTACAAAGCTAATAATAATAATCTGCCAGAAATAAGTGCTGAATTCACTGGAGTACCCATTTCCCATAAACGCGGGATAAAGAAAAAGAGTTTATTAACCAACAGGGTAAATGGTGACTTTAAGGTTGCCTGATAAAATAAAATTTAGGAGGTTGTATCTACCAAGCTGTTTCCAGAATTTTGTGGCAACCATATATTTTTAACAAAAAGGAAACACTCTGTAAAGAAAAAAATATTGCAGGTACTACTGTATAGAAATATACTCCAATATCAGGCTCACTATTACAATAGAGTTAAGAGATATCTCACCTGCGAGGCTTTTAAACTATTATTCATTCGTTACGGGCAATATTCTGCGGTAAATAATCGATTTTACTAAATTGTTCACGGTGTGGCTTTAATGTACTGGAATGTAACATAGTGTGTTTTCAGCCCCGGAAGAAAGATAGCCAACACTCGTATAATGTTTAACACTATACTGATTTAACTGGTATTAACTAGGATTTAAACACTTAACAAAATCACAATTGACGAACAAATTATTTCAAATATAAACTTTGTAGTGGAAGATTGCGGCGTTGTATGCACCACATAATTTTTACGTTTAGGTAATTTGTATGTATTAATCAAATCCTTCAATCACCCAGCATTCTGTATGTACTGTTCTTTATCTTTTCATCTGGAGTAGTGACTAAAACGTATTAAAAGTAATAAATAAACTTTATAATAAAATTAAAGAATAACTTTAAATAAAATGTAAGAATAACTTTAAATAAGACTACAGATAATTTTTTTATTTTTATGTCGGACCGGTTTCGCTTAGTCTTAGCATCATCAGGGTACAAAATTAAACTTAATATATTGATGTACCCTGATAATGCTTAGGCTAAGCGAAACCGGTCGGTCATAAAAATTAAAATGTAATCTGAGGCTTGTAAAAAGTTGTTTTTCCATTTAATTTAATATGTCAACCACACAGTAGTTGCTTTCTACGAAAATATAAAAAAAAGATAAGCTTTGCTTTTGGTCACTTTTATATAAATGTGTTTTGTCGAGTAATTTTGTGACTCAAATAACATCATTGGAGTTATTAAAAGTAAACATCTAAAGGGTTTATAAATTTCAATATTTAAAAGCCGTCGTATGTCTTAAGGTATTTCTAAACATTTAAATGCTTAAAGTTATTTTATTTTCCTTTATAGAAAATAATAATAATTTCGTATTTAGATTAGTTGTATTCTTTACTTACTTTCTACTTTTCCTAAGATTCCTATAAGTCAAATTAGCTTATAAATACCATATATTTTGCGTCACTACATATAAATATACCTATCAGCGACATTCTATACTTACAAAGTCTTTAAAAATTAAAAACGAGTTCTTAAATTTGGATGAAAAAGAAATATTTAACGTTCGAGCCATAAATTGAGTAAAACAGAACTACCTTCGTTCTAACCTTGAACATATCTGAGACATCATAAATATCGTGTGAGGTCTTATGGGCAATATCACAGTCTACTGGATGCTATATCGCTTCGATTATCCGGATTAACTGATGAGCGATGGTTATGACTATGACTAACGAACGCGGGACGTGTATGTTTGGATTACTGTAATATACACCCTGATATGCTCTTGATTACCACCTTCAGAGTACAATTCGTCATGGTTATGGTAATTTGACGATAAAGATATAGATTTTTTTCCTTGTCGGACAGGGGGAGTTTTCTTTTCAGCTTGCCTGCGCAGTTTTTTCGACAGCCCGTTATTTTTCTGGGGGTTAAGCCGTTTGAATGTCAGAATTTGAATTAAATGTGTAAATTATTAATGTTTGTGCGTGTGTTAAACTTTTTTTTAAATATAACATGAATTTTGATAATTTACGAGTGTGTTTTTATCGATTAACTAGTAGATATAACATCCTAAATATATATTTATTTTATATGTATAATTATTGTTAGTTTTTTTTTATATTTCGTTTTGTATTTACCACTGGTAAGATGTTCAATTTGATTTTTTTATTTTTTCAAGAATGATGTAATTTTTTGTAATGTACCATGTACTATCATAACATAATGCTCTACATTTTCAACAAAACTATATTACACAAATTTGTTCTTAAAACTCACTAGCGCGTTAATAAATTAATTAAATAAGCATGTAACTGGTGATTGATTTTAGATAAAGTCTTTTTTATCACAATTATTATTATATTAAAATCCTACTAGGTACTTTTAAAGTAAAATTTATAAAAAACGTGAGGAATGCAGAGATAGGTAAACATAAAATTCTGCTTATTTAACACAGTTGAAGTTGTATGTTGTACGTGATTTGTAAATAATTATGCGCATTTTGGTATAAAATATCATTGAATGACTTTAAATTTAAAGGTATTATCAGTTGTGTGAAAAGGTCCTAAGAAAATATAAAATAAAATATGACCTTGAGTAAAGGATCTCGTAATTCTGCCCTTAATTCTTTAATATGATATATTTATTGAAATAGAAATAGACATTTGTAAAAGACCACAGATTTAATTTTTATTTTTATTTGCGACCGGTTTTGCTTAGCCAAAGCATCACTAGAGCACAAAATTAAACCAAACAAAATATACATAGTGTGTGGTTATATATACTTGTAAATACAGAGGGAGAACACAATATAAAATAAAATAAGAGAACAGTGAGAAAACAAAAGAATAAAATACAAATTATAACAAAGGAACAGACAGAAAGAGACAGATAATATGAAATGAAAGAGGAAAAACGTCTTTTGAACGTATTTTTTATGACCGACCGGTTTTGCTTAGCCTAAACATCATTAGGGGACAAAATTATAAAAGTTTAAAATAAAATCTGTGGTCTCACACAAAGTTATTATTTCATTTTTATTTAATATGTTAAACCACAAAGTCGATTCTACATATCTCTTTAACACTTTAAACATCATAACTTTATTCCTACATAATAGAAAATATTTTTGTGTGATGATCACCAGATATAGGTGGCATTCCGAATTTCCCACGATGTCCTTGACATATGAATTTTGTTGTGATCAATTTATATTTGTGCTGTGCTAATATTACCAACATAATTACTTCACACACTGAGTTATTTCCTAGAACGAAAGATAACCTACTCGCACCACTGTGTTTAAGGAGAATTTTGATTAAAGCAGATAGAATGTATGAAAACCGCCATCATCTAGATTCTAGATAACGAATTGCTTTTGTGATCCAGAGGCAAAATCACAATCAGAGTTATAATATTTCTCACAGTTTTTAATAAACATAGAAATATATATATATATATATATATATATATATATATATATATATAAATAAATATATATATATATATGTATATACTCATGTATATGTTTTTTACCTATATTACTCCTTAATTTATTCAGGTGTAACCCACACGAAACTGTCTCTAACTATCTGGAGCTGTACGGCCATTTGAGGTGTGTTGTGAGGCTGGAAAGAGAGGGGAAGGGAAGAAGATGGGGAAAAGGAAGGTTGGAAAGTACCTGGCTATTCAGATCTGGTCACCGAACACGGCTAAATCCATTTCGAGCCACGTTTCAATTCTAAACGGTGGTCTTTTACCAGGGCGATACTTAGAGAATCTACTACTCTGGAACTTGGAATGTGGAAGATGGGGAAATACCTATCTTGCTCTTTAGATCTAGTCAACAAAAACGGCTAAAGCCATTTCAAGCAAAGTTTCTTTTCTGAATGGCGGTCTGCTATCATGACAATACTGAAAGTATATACTATTCTGGAACGGTTCATAACTTCAATAAATATTATCTATATTAATTAAATGTGAAAAAATGCACATTTTTTTCGAAGGCCAGTATTTGAACTGGTGACCTCAGGATTAATAGTCGAGAATCTCAACCTCTTGACTATGGAGTTCATCGTAATATCACTATTTATAGAAAAACCGGCAGTCACATCGGAAGTTCAATAAAAATAAATCACAAACCATACTGTGGTTGAAGATGAAACAGACAAATGGCTTTCCGGTCAAAACCAGAAATAGAATGTCCTTCAGGCGACTTTTCGTTGATTCGATAAAAGTTGTTGTTTTTTTATATGGAAGCAATAATCAAGAGTAAATGATATCTTATTTAAGAACATTCTTTTGTAATAATAATAATGTAACATTTAAATAATGATATTCTTCGTTATTCCAATGTTATATGAATAATGCTACAAGTTCCGTTTATATATTCACTATTCCCATGAAAATAGTGCGATTATGCATACAAAATTGAATATAAATAATTTTATACCATAATCATCGATACTAGTTTCTCATTTAGATAGGGGAAAGTTGGGTTGGGTTTGCTAATATTTTTATTATCTATGCCTTTATACTTTAAGGGTTAGCGCACCCTTCAACGATATTCAAATATATGTTAAATTACATTGAAAAAAATGATCGTTTTTCTAAGAAAATTTGTTACTCCACTTCAATTAAACATATTAGTTTCCCACCTTTTCATAGGAAATAATGCAGATCAAAAACAAATTACAGATTCAAGATTAGAAGGTCAAATATTATTTATATTCTAATATCAAAGGATTTCATAGTAAGTTTCACGTTTTTATTATTTTAAAGTTTATTTAGTAGAACTTCATTTTAATTCTTCTTTTTTTTTAAACCATTATTATTATTATTTCAAATTAAAAAAAAAGATTTTTAGTCAAAAGCTCTGCTAGGTAATTATTTTTACGCGTGACTGCTGTTTCGCCCGCTGAAGGCATTATCAAACTGTTTGATAAAGACAGTTTAATAATGCCTTCTTGATAGTTTGATAATGCCTTCTATGGACAGTTTGATAATGATATAGACACATATCATATAGCTACACTTTATCAATTTATGTTGAGTACTAACTTAATTATTATAGTATTGTGTATGTTTTATTTCTAATTAACTTGTTTGTTACTGTTATTATCTATTAAGTGCTTTCCTCACCATAAATGTGTTAATTTATACAAAATAAATTTACACCACTTCATGTGCTTCTTTAAATGAAGGTTGGAAATCTACACCGCTCTTATCAAAATTTAATTTTACTAGAATATTTACTAACGATCGTTTCTAAGATTCCTCTACGAACTTTCAAATTATGTACCAATTGGTTTCACTTTGATTGTAATTATTATTATTCCGTCAACATTTTACAAATCAACAACCACTGACAATTAACTGTTTTCTCTACTAAACGTGTTTTAAAATATATTAGTCCCCTGGACGGATTTGTGTATAAAATAAATTTGATAACAGAATATAAGATATAATGAAAAAATTTAATGTAATTTTAGTGAAAGTTAAGGGCGAAAATGATATTTTGAATAGTTTGTTGATTAGTTGTTAGAATGTATATGTTTAAGAGTTATTATCACTGTGTAAGCTAACGAAGATATTATACATTACCGAAACTATTAATATCAGTTCTCATCTTGAGTCCGGGAAGGTTTACTAATAATATCGGTGAGCATTTTTTTTTCTCTTTAAAAGCACTGTTTTTTTTCCTCTTTGTCACCAATGAACAACCCAATAAACACCAATTACTAACCCTGAAACGGGTATAATGAAGCGCGTACTTACGAGTACCAAGGAACTGACAATTTCGAGGATGTAATATACTGTAATTGCTGCAAATAACGGCTTGAGTCTGCGTGAAGACTAGTGCTATTTATTTCAACTTTAATAAAGTACAACCCTGGTCCATTCACATAAAGGTCAAAAAGGGATTTACGGTGAACAAAATTAGACACAATTTATGAGATTTTTTCACCCCTGGCTGTACACATTCTATCACTCTAAAAATTACCTTAACAGCCAAGATAAATTTAACTAAATCTTTCACTGCCCGTTTACTTTAACTCTCTAAATGACTCAAATGCCAACTTCCAGCTATTAACCCATGAAAATTGATTATTGCTACTTTGCTTGATATATGTTGACTTTGACGCGTCACAAACATGACATTGGACTAGTTAAGTGTTCTTTAAATAATAAACGTAATGGTCATCAAATTATTATTTTTACCTTTTTTATTTGTTCACAGGGAAAAGTCAAAGAGCAAAACGTTTCGTCACGGCAGTCGTTCAGATATATTTTGAGCCTTCGATAAAACTGAAAAAATTGACAGATTTTTTTAGTTATGTTAACAAGTTCATTAATAAAGAAATGTTTATTTTCGTCTCGTTCCAGAGTAGACGACACGCTTAGTGTGATAACAAAGCATAACCTTTGTGAAAAACCACCACTCATAATCGATAGGTTGCTTGCAATTGCTAAAGCTTTGTTTATTGATCAGATTTCAATTGCAAATTACTCAAAGCACTTTACAAATTCCATCCTCTACCGCTTTCCCACAGACTCACAATATTCTCCACAGTAAGGATGATATAATTATTTGGCTTTGCGATGGGTTTCTTGTATGAAGTTGCTTATTTTTAAAGTATTGATAATAGTCAATATATTCATATGCTCCTTTACATAAACACTGTTCTAAAAATAATGGAACGTTACTTCTCATAAATATTGTCATTTAAATAGTATTTTTTTAACATACGAAAAATATCATAAGAAAATCTATTCAAGTTAAAAAAAACTCTTAAAAAGAAACAAATTCATGATTAAATAAACATTGTCTATTATTTCTAGATGATTTCTTGTTTTATTTTCTTCTTCATATTTTTTTTCGAGTGAAGGGTTTAAAGATTTTTCCTCACGGATCCATAGCTCTTCATTTTTTTACCAAGATGTAACAACAAACAACTGCTTCCAGTTTGGCGTCACGTAATAAATTTTATTTTAGAGATAACTTTTATAACAGCGATAAAGTCTTTACACTTCCGCAGAAAGAACCTATACTTCTGTGACGCTCCAATTTCTTGGAAGGAGTATTCGTTAAATAAAAATGATAAACTAAAAAAACACAAAAACAAGGAAAAAGGTTGATGAAAATGAACCCTTGCTTAACAAAATTATAATCAATAATAAATTACACACTTGAAAGCAATGGTATCAGTATCTTGGAAAAATCAGTAGTTTATTTACTTTTAACTACTCTCTTGGAAACGTAAAACTAAAACAAAGAATTTGAAGTGGGTTCGACATTGTTTATAACCGAAACTTAAGGTAAAAAAATAAGAAAAGTTTTAAAGTTTGGTTGATCTCTAATGATCTTAATTTTCCGGCCAAAAATAAATAAATCGTGATAAATATCCAACCCTTTGTTATTTTAAAAATCACTGTGACTAGGAAAAAACTTTTAGATACCCTTAATTGTTGTAAAACTTTTTTTTTTCAAATATTACTAAGAGTCGATTAACACGATCCTTACAAAACTACCTCCAATGTTGAAGATTTTCGGTTAACTGTACACTGTTTACCATATCGCATTATAATAACCGATTATTTACGCTTTACATAAATATGTCTGCACTTCGTTAATATCGTATAAATGCTCATATTCTTAAACGCGTCAACTTTGCAACATGGCTTATAACCGATTAACACGGATTGCGTGGCAAAGGATAATTGCTTGCATTATGACGTGCACGCATTGTTTTATCAAATTAACTAATAAACCTTTTGTTAAGGAGCTAAGATTTTGAAAACAGTCGCATTTATTAAAAATAGTATACGAGTATGCTGAAATTAGATTAAAACTCATTTCCGGAGAGTTTGAAACTTGATTCATTTGACTATTGATAGATTTTTCTATTCATCAGTAAATTGATAAGTTTTTATTCATTCAATTTCTACACTAAAGTTATACTAATAAATTGCGGTTATATTTTGAGCAATTTGTTTTTCTTTTTATCTCTGAGTTTATGTTAAAAAATTAAATTTTAATTCTTTTTGAAGTAGAAATATTTTCAACTTTCGCACTTTGAATGGCTTAATTTTGACTCATTCTTTTTTGCAATATTTTTTTCTGGAAGCGTTTTATTTCTTTACTTAAAAAAATACCCAGTTTTGTTTATTTTTTGGAAAGTAAACACTCCCATTAATTTTGTTTTTGCAAAGTTATTTTCAGTAAAATGGGACATGCTGAAAAATTCTCCGATACTTTTCTTGTAAAATTGAAGGAAGCGGCTTGCTAATGAAACAAATAAATGAATTTATTTTTAAGAATTAAAATTTTAATTTTTAATATTAAAGGAAAAAAAAATTCTGTGTAAGGTTTTTATTTGAAATTGAAATTCTTTTAGCATTAAATGGTATTTCAATAGTAATATTGTCAACTAACAATGATAATTAAGTTAATTAACATCGTTCATAATCCTTTTAGGGTAGTTAGTAGCTCGACCAAAACAAGGGGACACTAGATACTTTTAATATGTCTACTAATTATCAAATTTCTCGTAGGACTAAAGGATGTTCTGAATCGCAACTGTTAGAATAAAAATGTTTTTATTATCTAATAGTATTCGTCTATTAAGCAAACTAACCGTTTAAAGCCTTGAGGCTTTACATAGTTGGCCGTAATGGCGTCTCAAAGCTCAACCTTTGTGGTCTGGAACTAATTAGTTGATTCGTGAAAATCACCTCCATTTCAGCTTACCTACCAGATGATTAGGCTTATTAAACCATTTTCATCGACAAAAGACCGGCCAGATGTGAAATTTTTGACTTTGAAAGTAGTTTGCGACTCGTGAAAATCTATTGAGGTTCTAAATTAACTAACTAACCATCACCCTTTTTTCCGGAGGAGTAGACAGAGAGGATGAATAGCCTTCCAAAATTCTTAAAAGAAGCCTCAAGTCTTGGCATTTTTCGTAGGATTTGTGCTGTATTGGTAAAGAAAAACCCAATACTAACTAAGATTTCAATTTATATCTACTTATATATATACGTATCAAGGATTATAAACAATTTTGTAATAATAATAATAAATGGATAACTTCTATATCGCCGTTTTCGTGAAAAAATCACCTCAGGGGCGCTTAATTAACTTAATTATCATTGTTAGTTGACGATATTAATATTAAAATGCCACTTGATACTAAAATAATTTAATTTTAAAATAATAACCTTATGAGTTTCGTTCTACAATTGTGAAATGTATAATTTTTTTTTTTCTTACTAGATGTGTGAAAAAATAATTCGCACACTCGTACATTTATATAAAAAAACAATTACAAAACACAATTATGTGTCAGCACATATTCCTTGCTTCATTCACATTCACGCTTTGTCTCATACACACTCTTCTATCATTCTGACTCTTAAAAGGTATTTGATTCAATTGATCGTGCCGTGTCCTCTGGCGTCCCTGACTTTTTTTACATTCTCTAGGAAGTCTTTTCTTCCTTAATTTGCTCCACACGTCCAAACTATCTTAATTTTTCTTAATTTTATTCACTACACTTTATTTAACCATGTTTACTTTTGGGATATCTACATTTATGAGACCGTAAAACAACGTTTTACCACAGTTTCTCAGTCTTGAGAATACTGTTCACTTCTTTAGAGCATAGTAGGTAGCAGATTTCATTAAAAAAAAATATTAGGTAAAGAAAATCAAGTAATAAATTTGTTTAGGACCTCAGTTTTTATTATTTATTTTATGACTGACCGGTTTTGCTTAAGCATCGAATGGTACAAAATTATACAAAATAATACAAAATCTGTAGTCTTATACAAAGTTATTGATTAATTTTCTTTAAATATGCCAAACAACAAGTATAAGTAATAGTGATTACTTTCTATGGAAATATAATTTATTAGGTGTTTGTCAATTTTAATGAAAGCAACATATCAACATTAATCAGAAATTAAATACATTCAGCAACTTTGAATAAAAAATATTGAATGATAATCCGAGAATGCACAGAACATCCCTACAATCGTCTCAGGATGGAATTAAATTCCTCGATTCCTTAGACGTAAACAAAAAAAAGTCATATTTCATTCACGTCAGAAGTAAAAAAGTAGGTACGCAATTACCATAAACTTTTTATGTACACGTTTGACGTGTGCAAACAACTTCCTTCTGAACAAAACCTTCTCTGTAAAATTTATTTCCTTGATATATGGAGCGGGCGTGAAAACGTGAGTTGAAAAAAAATGTTTGACGTTCAAAAGACGTTCGCACAACAATGCGAATTTGATCAGATATAGTTTCTTCTCTGCATGAATCATTACCCTGGAAGTACGTACCTTAGTATTCCTGTAAAGAGTATATGCATACACATTAAAAAAAATGAATTGAGAATATAGAATATATATGTCTTTCAGCGGGATGTTTATAAAACCAATCTTTAAAAACTGTTCATAGATTGACAGACGTAATATCCAAAGAAAAGTTTTTTATTAAATATTATAATATTTATCTTTCAGTTTAGATAAAAAAAAAACACTTTTTGAATGCATATTTATGTATCTTATGAAATTCATGGAAACCCTTTCAGAAATTGAAAAGATTTTAGACCAAGAACCAATCTGTCAGGAACCCAAAATAACGATTAATATAAAACCGTAAATTTTTATTGTCGAACAAATATAAAGGCAAGTATTACCCTTGTATATTTCCTGACCTATACCTTAATGTTTATTTTGGATATGATTTAAGCAATGGGTGTGTTTTATAAAATGATCATTATAATGCAACAAAATATTCGATTGTAATACATTGTGCTTTTTTTTAAATAACTGTCTACTATCTACGAATAATAAATTGAAAACAATTTCGTATGAAAAATCATAAGTTATGTGAAAAGCATATTATTTTTTAGATGGAAGAAATAAATTAATCTATTTAAGGAATTCCTTTATTTATCTGTGTTTGTTTGAATACAAATAAATAATTATGCAATAACTTAAGATGACATAAAATTTCGAAAATGGAAGGTTGGCCCAAAATTCACACTAAAATTCATTCTGATGACTTTGTAACAATTCATGAATTTTAGCAACAACATTAGCGGTGTGTAGCGGATGTTATTATTCTCGAGAGATTCTTTTGAAAACATTTGAGATTATAGAAATATGTTCAACAGAAATAATTAAAATTTTCTCCCCGAACATAACACCTTCCTAGGCCTACTACCGAAAACTTGACCATATACACCTTCTATTCACCGTCGACACACATTTTTTTGTCCAATACGTTTTCTCTGTGGCTAACGTCACGATGATTTTTTTGCGTATTTGTATTTTTTTAGCATTTTAACTTCACCCACCTTTAAATAAAGAGTTTTTTTCCAAATTCAAAGAGCAGTAACGATATAAAAGAAACAGAGAAAATGAATTTGTTTTAGTCTTAAATCATCGCCCATTTTTTGGGAATGCCCATTACTGTTTTTTTTTTTTTTTCGTAAGAAGCAATCACATGGTGGTTGGACATTATATTAATAATAAAAGAATACTTTGTTTTAAAACCACCGAATTTATTATGATGAAGGCCAACCGGCTTCGCTTGGATCAAGCTTCGTCAGGGCACATATAATAACTAAAGAAAAAACACAGAGTTAACAGGTATATATAGGTACAACAGTTAATGATATACTGATTTATTTGTTGGTTTCTGTGTCCTCTAAATGGCCACTTTTTGTATTCTTAACCACATGGACGCTCTACAAAGCTGCTTTTAAAGATTTTTAAAGTGTAAGGAATGACTCACAGTGTTCTATTTTTTTTTACCCCTTCTCCCTTTACCCACCCAGTATTTAAGATATTTATCACCTTTTAGTTCATTGCATTATTAGATTACTCTTATGTTTCCTAAATAGCTGTAAGCTGGGTGACTTATACAATGTGAATACTACTGTGTGAGTCGTTTGAATTCGGGAAAGCACCCTGCATACATAATCATGGTAAATGTATAGTTTTATAAGTTTACCTAAGTAAATATAAATTGGGTAATCGAGGAAGTTTAGGTAAATTATCACACAATTGCTCTACGGAATTCAATTTGATTATTAACTACACAAATATTTAATCAAGGACTTTGTTTTATTACGTCTTGGATTGTCAGTCGTATTAAGATTCTAACCTTTCAAAACTTTTCAGACTCTCATCCCTTAAATTCAGTAGGAAATTTTCATCATTATCTGTTCCTTACCACGAACAATTTCAAAAGACCTTTGAAATGCTGTATTCTAAATTTTCTCTCATGCCCTTAAAAAAAAATATATATAAATATATTTATAAATAGAACACATACACCTTGTTTTTTACCACTTTTTATAAAAAAAGTGGTTAAAAACAAAGTGTATGTGTTCTATTTATAAATATGGCAAGCCAAAAAGTTAATGCTTTTTACGAATATATATAAATATATACTCGTATATATAAATCAGCTAAAATATAAATAATAATAATAAATGGATTGTGTCCTGCCAGTAGTGACCTGCCAAGTACGTATGTCACTGTATATTTATATAAACTGGGAATTAATTAAAAATTAGGATTTGTACAGCGCCCTTGAGATGATTTTTCACAAAAACGGCGCTAAACAAATTATCCAAATACTATTTCTATAATGTATTCTGTCTCTATTAAAATATTTTATGCATTAGAAATCTGTGAGTTGAAAAGCCAAAACCCTCAGACAATAAGCTCATGAAATTCGCAGAGGTTTTTGACGTCATTTATAGGTCAACACTAACGTTTTATATTTAGGAATTTTATTTTATTTATGAGCTCTGATGATTCAATTTAATAATGATATATTGCGATGAGACAATATATTTTTCAATTTTCAGATAGACAAAATGATGTCAAATAGTGAAGGTTGAAACTTATAATATACATAGTTGATGTAATCAAATTATTGTTATTTTAGTTTAACCCGTAGAAATGTTGGTAGGGCTAATTAAAACAACCCCACCCTACAATAATGTGTATGTACGACGTGGTATTCAGCAAATATCGTAAATTTGTTTATTCGTTATGTACACCTTATCTTGGTCCCTTTATCTGATCAAACATGCCTTCCTCCCCATCCAGACCCTTTATAGAATAACAGCACGCGTGCGTCTATGCGTGCTATCGTGAAATATCGAACACTAAAAACAAAAATTTATACACTCGTCCTTGTAGTTGAGAACGCAATCTGAGCCTTAAAAGAGGTGAATGTATTCCGTGGTGATGAACGTTCTCTTGACAGGAATTCCTCCTCCTACCACCCCACCGCAACTGAGAAGCTCCCCTTTGGCATTTATTCGATAGTTGATCTCATTTAATATTCCCGTTTCAACGCTGGGACTCTATATGCCATTATTAAGAAATAGATATGCACGATCGATGTGCTGTTTTCTGATAAAGAACCGAGAAAAACTTCATATTGGTTTAGAAATCTAAATCTGATTGAAATATCTACTTATCCAGGTATGTGATACCTGAAAACTATCATAAACATGAGCCCGTAAAACAAAAATGGTTCCTGTATCATATAAAGAACTTAGTTCCGCGCTAATCATCATTGCTTTAAAAAATGAGATGAAGATTTCAACCCATCAAGTTTTAATATCCGTGATATCCCAACTGTCTTACAATATTGGAAAAATTTTGTGGAAACATATTTTTGAGCTTAAAATTTCATTGGTTATTTTTTTATAAACCGCAGCTTAAAATGAGTATTTTAACATTCAACATATCTCTCTCTTTAATTTTACGAAAAATCGGTTTATATTACATTATTTTATAGTTAGAAAATACATTAAAATATCATGGGAATGGTGATTTCAATACAGACCTCGATTTTCTCATTAAAAAAATCCTTGAAACCTTACCAAAGAAAAATACGACGCTCTTTTCAGTCCACGAATAATAGATCAATTCATTTATCAGTCACGGAATTTAAGGAAAAAGTAAAATGAATAATTGTACCAAGAATGTTTAAAAACTTTAATCTACTATTTTTGGGAAAAAAAAAATAATGAGAAATGATTATCTTCGTAACGATTTTCGTAATATTCTTTATAACATAATGTATCCAATGTTTCCGCTTTCTTTAAAATCTTTTCGGAATAAGTAGTTTAATTCGAATTACCCTAATTCGATAAGAATTTTGATAAAGAGTTACTATGATCGCGTGTCGTTTACTATAATTTATGATTAAAAAGTGGCATGTAAGCTTTCAATGAATAATTTACCATTTATTAAAATATTGTAAAATATCCTAACCACAATAGAACCTTATTCTTGCTTCGAAGAATATGCAGTAAAAACTGAAAATAATATGACATTAATGATGTTGCAATTTCCATTTAATGACGCGTCCGCAATTTAGCCAGTTTCATCTTTTATTTCCACTCGTTTAGTTGTGGGTCTGCATTTATCTGCGTTAACTATGTAAATCCTAATCCTCTGTTAATCCGTAACTACCTAGTAAATGTAACGATGCTCCCAAATAATTATGGAACTAATTTTCACAACAACTAATTCTTGGTGAATTATTCATTTTTTTTTTTTTTATAATTTTTATTTATTCAAATAACAATACATAAAGTTCGTTAAACTATTACATTTTATTTTTTATTTTTTTAACAGGAAATCAATTCTTGTGTTTGGGTTGGGGAGCAATGTCATTATGTTGTAAATAAATGCAGAAAAATCACAAAATTACACAAAACAAATAAATCTAGAAATGAACAAATAAAGAGTTCGATTCAATTAAGAAAATAAATTTATAAAATTTTGAGGATGTGTCTTTATTATATTATAATTTTTCCAAAATAAAATAGAAGTGATGAAAGATGTTTTACATTTTATTTTTGTTACTATTATTTTTATTTATTTTGAAAATGTGTTTACTGGTGGAGTTTTCAAATATTTTTTTGATATTTGATTTAAAAGTTATATAATTTTTTTCCAATTTATTTTTTAAAGGGAGATCATTAAAAAAATAAAACCTTGATAAGAGCAATGGTTTTGTGAGGCACTCGTTTTGAATTTGGTGATTTCTAAGTTGCCAATTGATCTTGGTCAGACACTAATTGTGGGAGAATTTGTTGAATTGAAATGGTCTCTGTGGGCTAGTAATAATGCATTTTTTTTTAAATATCATTTAAACTAAGGACTTTTAGTTTGTTAAGCAGCTTCATTGTAAAAAAAAAACGGTTTGTGTAGTATCCCTTTAATAATTAATGTTTGTGCTTTTTCTACAGGCGAGAGGTTAGTTTTGAAAGTCCCTCCCTATCCGATTATACCGTATTGGAGAATAGATTGAGCAAGTGAGAAATATATGGTTTTGACCATATTTAATTAAAGGATATTTCTCGATCTGATTTCTATATATGTATAAGTTTTCTTACTCTCGTAATTGTATTTCTGACTTGAAGATATTTGATAGTACTTTTGCCTGTTATGCGTAAACAATTGACATCGTCGCATTCTTTACTGTTCTCACACTCTGATGAATGAATTTTAATAGTTATGTTGTATTGGGTACTTTTATCTTTCAAAGAGAATGGGATGAAATTTGTCTTTTCAGTATTTAGTGACTAGCAGCTTTGGTCGAGCCATGATTTTAATAAATTAATGTTAATCTTTGCTCTCATCATTGTTTCCTCCCATGACTTTGATTTTGTGATGAGTACTAGGTCATCTGCATAATATATTATGCTGCCAGCTATGGGGAGAGTGAACATTTTGCTTACATAAAAAAAATGAAAAGGATAGGACCGATGACTGTTCCTTGTGGTATACCAAATGATCAAATGATTACAGTTATGTTGTTGAAACCGAGGCTTGCTGATCCTTTTAAACTAATTATAGTATTTTCAACATCTTCATCAGTAACTGGAGTGAAAGTGTCATAACCTTCTTTGTATATTGAAATTGTCTCTTGTTGATTAGTTTTCTTACTATCTAGTTTAATATTTTAAGTTAGATTTTTACAGATATTTACGAAATATTCATTTAAAATATTACCACAAAGTTGCGGGGGGTTTTTTTGGTGTCACTGATTCTTAGGTGAAAAATTTATTTTGTAATATTTTGTTTTTTTACTTTTGTTGGTTATTGTATTAATGATTCTCCAAAATTCTTTGCCGTCTTGACCAACAACTTTTATTTTGTCACGAAAGTAATTTTCCTTTGTGAGTCTAATTAGGATCGTACGTTTATTTCGGTATTTCTTGTAAAATGTTATTTGGGATTTTTTCGGACTGATGAAAATACTTTTCTTTATTTATTATTGATATAACTAATCCATGTGTTATCCATGGCTTAATTAATTTATATTTGGACTTTGCTTTAGAAATGTAAAATTTTGTGCATAAATTCATATTTTTAAGGAAAATCATTTCTAAATTCTCCGCACATGTATTAGAATTTTCAGATTCAAATATTGATTTTCAATTTCTTGTTTTTTAGATTTGATCCTAAAGTTTCCAGTATTTTTTTCAAATTTAGCATCGTCAATTTTGTTTATATTTTATTTTTCTAATATTATGAGCAAATATACAAGTGTGGTGATAATTAAAAAAAATTGTAACGAAATTCATACGTTTTAAAAACGGTATTAATTTTTTTTTTTTTGTTTCAGATGTCTCCTGGGAAACAATTAAGAAAAAAATCACATCAATGGATCTTTAAGGATCATTGCGCTTAGTTGGCACTTTTGTCTTAAAGTTTAACACTAAGAATGTTCTTACCTAGATTAAAAATAAGGTCTCATCACCAAAGTTTTAAAGACAAATTGTAATATTTTTTATGTGATTGGTTACCGAAGCAGACGATCAGGATGTGTCATGTTTGCTAAAATTTCAAACGAATACAATAACACAAGCAGTTTTATATTGTTGTTAAAAAATAATGTAGTTAGATAAAAGTGTAGCCAACCGAAACGATGAACGCTTCGTACGTAATATACCCCATCGAGGTGTGCAAAGGCTTCGGGCTTAACATCACACCGGAAACATACAACCTCACCCAAGTATGGAACCTGAACGGAACCGATTTCTACTGCCTGGAGCATGCTCCCCAACTTACTTACGGAAAATGGATCAAGGTTATAGTCCTGAGCATTTTGGCTGTTCTTTCTTTGGTCGGAAACTTGGCTACTATAGTCAGTATTCGTCGCAGTCAAAAAGCTCGAAGGTTTTCACGAGCTTCGTGCAGCGCCATCTATAGTTTGATCCTGCAGTTATCAGTGGCTGATTTGTTTGTGACAGTGTTTTGTTTGGCCGGAGAGGCGGCTTGGAGTTACACAGTGCAATGGTTAGCTGGAAATGCAGCCTGCAAGTTGTTCAAGTTTGTGCAGATGTTCAGTTTGTACCTAAGCACCTTTGTGCTGGTGCTGATTGGAGTGGACCGCTTTGTGGCCGTCAGATACCCTATGAAGAGCCTATCTACGGCGAAGCGAGGAACAAGTCTTCTGATATTTGTGTGGATCCTGAGTGCTATCCTGAGTCTGCCACAGGTAAGAAAACAAAGCCTTGTAATATTGTGTTTTGTTTTAGACATATCGATATGTAACGTTGAATACATCAATAAAAACAAATTTTACCCCAAGCAAATTCGTTTTTGAAAACGATAGTATTAAATACTATGATATAAATTTTATAGTAACTAATAAATAAAATTCATCATTAGGACCCCATTTCATCATTTTGTCGCTAAAACAGGGCCTCACCTTTACATATTTAAAAAAAAAACTAGTAAAATAATGCGTGGAATTCACGATCCGTAAATATATTTTCCCAAGATTTCAGGGTCTAGTAATCATTCAATATTGGAACAAGACACAGCACTAAGAGGGGTAAATAGCTGTTTCCTGGGAACGTGGTGAATGAAATTAGGGGCTACATTTGCTGCATAGGCATATTTTATGCTTATATCTAGAATTTATGTTAGTTAAACCATTGTCTTGAGGGTTGAGCAAATCTATTGAAACCGGTCGACAGCTTTAATTTAAGTAGCATTGTCTATTTGAAACTATTGGAAAACCACAATATAATTGCCTTACATCAAAATTTATTCTTAAAATAATATTTCTGTACATACCTTATCACATTGATAAACCAATTGACTGACCAAGAAAAATCTTTTCAAGCCGATATTTCATGCAGACTATTGATTTATAGCTGAATTTAATAATTTTTGAAAACTGTATTAAACTATATTACATTTAAAAGTTTCAGAGAAGCTGCAGAACTAAAATGAGAAGAGATTTTCATCAAGTAACAAACGACTTACGATCATATGCACATTAAAGATTGTCAAAATGGCGTTAATCTAGCAATCAAATGGCTCATAAACTTACCCTATTGAAAAGTCATCAGATCCGTTCATAGTCCGTGACTGAACTGAACGAATTCAATAATGTTTAATCAATTATGGTTTTATCGAATCTCCTTGCGATAATTTGCGTAGATATTGAAAGTTATCCGAAAGGTACCTACAACCCTCCAAATCGTTATCTCATTTGGAAAAGGGTTTTAAAATATTACTTAACTAACTCCATGCTAGTATATAAATAAGGCGATTTACATAATATTATAATGAAATTTCGTCTATTTGCTTTATATTTTTCATATCTTAATTAATTATCCCTCGCATTAATTTAGGTTTGAGGTATTTAATTAAGGCGTCATCTACCTGAATCGGGTATTTATTTTTATTTACATTCTTAAAATAGTACGTCACGTTTCACCACTGTCAAAAACAAAAACAAAAACCTTAGTAACAACTTGTTACCAAAATATTTTTCTGATAAAATTATTTACTACGTGGATATTCACAAACATAATACGAGGACGTGCAAGGAAATCAGACTACCAAAAAATTAAAGCCAATACGCAAAACAGTCTTTTTTGCAGGGCAAGTTTTAAAAAATTTCTCACCACCGGCCAAATATTCACATTTTTTTAAATTAATTGTAGAGAATTCGTAACATTTTATTAAAAATTCATGGGATGTAAGTATTTTGTAATTTAGATTGAAAACTGACACTCTGACATAATTTCATGTTTCTATGCAATGAATTAGTTACTACTCGAGAAATTCTGTTGAAAACATTTGAAATTATAGTAATATTATGTTCATTAGAATTAATTAAAATTAAAATTCTGGGCAACAAACTCCACCATATACCTACCCTTTCTACCGTTCGTTAAAATATTCATTTAGCCGTTTGGTGTTTCTGCTCTTTTTGCATTATTGCCCGCACGCCGGTCGGGATGCGAACGCTGCGCCTAACGTTACGATGATATTTTATAAACGACAACTTAGTGAAATTTTAGTTAAATTGTTCTTATGTTTTACAATCTAGCAAAAAATAGATAAACGATAGTAAATTTGTTCTATTTTAAAGACTCCGACCGTTTTTTTTTTAACTCACTGATTTATTTTTGCTCATATCCATTGTTTGATAAAGAGTAAATGTTGGATAACAAGACAGTTGGGGGCAGTTGGGAACGTTGGGAGGTGTTAACTAAAAAATAATAATTGAAAAAAAGATTTCGCCTTTTGTTCACGTAAAATTGGTTGCTAATGTAAGATGCCGTTAATTAACGTATATTTAAACCACCGCAGCTTCAACTTCGCCACGGATTAAACAATCCTCCAATAATCATTGATCTTTTCTGTGAAATTAATATTCTGCAAGTGATTTGAATAATGAATAATCACGGAAAGTAATTCTTCATCGATACAGTCAATATATTTGAAATGAACTTTTATAAGGAAAATTTACTATGCATCTCCACAGTGACTGTAGTGCGCTGAGCGCTGCGATTGTGTTACGATTTATCGTTCTTTCCTGGTATTGGAACATTTTTCATTGGTTCCGATGCAGTTTCCAATAAATTGGAAGTTATTGCTTCTGTAAATTGGTGCAGACAAACCCCGGCCGAGCGCTGTTTAAAACACTTAAACTCTGTGAACAGAATTTATTATCATTTAAGGCCTCTTTAAGCAATAACATTAAATTACCACTAATTTAATATGTCCAAAGCCGGGTTTAACCTTAAACTGTAGTTTAAGTAACGAGTACTTTGTGTGTGTATGTGCGCGATAACATTTAAAACAACGTCAAATTACAATAGTGCGCACACGTAAAATCTTTCATATAATTTAATCAATTACGAAATAAAAAAACTATCAATAGTAAGAATTATTAGGTCTACAACAATGCTTTCGCCATTTTATTTGGCTTTAGCGGTAAGTTGTGGTCGAAATAAATATACCATAGACGTTATGCAATAGACTAAGGCATCAGTGTCAACATAACCCCATAGAAAAATTAGTCGAATTATGTCTGCATCATAAAGTTATTTTCGATTGAAAATGTCAGTTTACGAGCCGAATTTTCGTCATTTGCGGAAGGTTTTAATTTTCTGCCCCCTCTAACTGTCACTCGTTTCGATAAATAGCTCGTGACCTGGCTGACCAGCACTTCTGGTCTTATGAAGAAGTAAAAAAATGGATCGATTCGTGGATCGCTTCAAAAGATCACTAGATTTCTAAACGCGGGATTCGTACGCTGCCCGAAATATTTTATTTATTTATTTACGCCCGTTTTAGGCTTTTACATACATTTTAATTTTTTTTTTTTTCAAAACAGTAACCTCATTAGTTCAAGAATTGTGTAAAATAGAAAAAATAAAAAAAAGAGTATTGAATAGCAGATACAAAAATAACTAATAACATGTTAAAAAATTTTGTAAAAGAAATGAAATAAATAATATTAAGTAAAAGGTCCAACTATTAGTTTAGCTCTATCAGATAACAACAACTGTACTAAATTAAACTTATAGTTTGATATTGACGTGTTAAATATATCAGCGACATCGCAGTATATGTTTCCCAGATCCAACATTCGTCGCATAGGCGTGTTGGATTGTGAGATTGAAGAAGAATGGCTACAATAGTATGGTAGGTACTGTCTTGTAATCGTCTTACTAGGAACATGAAATGAAATCAAGTTTAATAGTTCAGGGCTGTCAATCATTGAATTTATAACTTTGTATAAGCAAATCAAGTCGGTAATTATTCTCCGTTCAGACAATCTCAATAAATTAAGATGACACAGAAGATAATCGTAATTGATAGATTCCCTTAATAAGCCCATTCTGAAATTTTATAAATCTTTAGAATTTATTTTGAACTCTTTCTATTGTAAGGGAATGAATGGTATAACTTGGTGCCCACACTGTTGAGTTGTATTCAATTTGACTCCTAACTAATGACATGTACAATTTTTTAAAGGTATGAATGTTTTTAAATTGATTACAAATTCTTAATATAAAACCCAACATTTTTAAAGCTTTATTCGATGCGATTTCAATATGATTTTTAAAGTTTAGTTTTTGGTCACAGTATACTCCCAAATCATTTACCTCGGTTATATTTGTTAGCGAGGTATCGTTTATGGTATAATCATAAATAAGTGTTTTTTTTTTATTCTATAAAATCTCATAATTAGACATTTACTTTTATTGAGTTGCAAATGATTATTTAGGCGCCATACAGAGAGTTTAAACAAATTACTTAACAATGTGTGACAGTCATGAACACTTCTTATAGTTTTGTAAATTTTCAGATCATCGGCAAACATTAACACTTCGACATCGCTGAAAATAGATAAAACGTCGTTTACAAATAGTAGAAACAAAATTGGTCCTAAATGTGACCCTTGAGAAACACCACTGGTAGCAATGAATTTATAAGAAGTTAAGCTATCAATTTTAACAGCTAGTTTCCTATTTTTTAGATAACTGCTACACCACATAAGCAAAGGCCCGGCTATGCCAAATTTCTTGAGTTTTTTTTTAATAATAAGTCATGATTAATTCTGTCGAATGCTTTGCTGAAATCGGTGTAGACAGAATTAACTTGTAGCTTCATGGACATGGACTCGGATATATAATTTTGATATATTAAAAGATTAGACAGAGTAGATTTTCCTTAAGTAAAGCCATGTTGTTTAGGTGAGATTAGTGGTTTGATACAGTGAATGATTTTATTTAAAATAAGTTTTTCAAATAATTTGGGTATAGTTGATAAAAGGCAAATCGGTCTATAATTGCTCACTTCATTTTTATCTCCTTTTTTTAAAATGAGGGTGAGGTAACTGTATTTCCATTTATCTGGAATGTGTCCTGTTTGTAATGACTGGTTAAAAAGAAAATGTAGTGGATATGCAAGAGTGGTGGCGCAATTCTTTAAAAAAACAGGTGGTATATTATCAGGACCACCACTCTTACTTTGATCTAGTAGTTTCAACTCAGTCAATACATCGCCGTATTCAATGTGTACATGTGTTAAATTCAAATAATAGTCTGAGGAAAAAATTGGCGTGTGATTATTAGCCATGGTTGAATCGTGGACATTTACACTTTTTAAAAAGTCAGCAAGTAGGTGAGCTACGTTCTGAGTATCGTTGGCCTTTTTATTTCCATAATGCATATTAGAGGGTATACCAACATCATTATTTTTCATGGATTTCGTGTAATTCCAAAAATATTTGATGTCTCCACTAATTGAGGTTTCTACTAAGTAAATATACCAATGACATATGGGAGAAAGTAGTGGCCAGCGATAGACAATTGAATCATAAATTTATAACCAGTTGTTTAGAATAATGCGTCGAATTTCGAAAAAAAAAACGGCACAAGCAAGGTCATACACCTAATATTTTATGTTACCAGTTGAATTAACTACATTTATCTTTTTAACATTATTTTGAAAATCAAAATTTTAGTATTCGATGAGAACATGCTGCCTTGTTTAATAGTATGTATTCAAATATATGTTTTTGTTTTGTTTTAACACATTTTGTATCTGAGACCCTTTATTTTATTTTTTTTGCTATTTGTTAAAGAAAAAATCTATAATGATAAAGATTAATACAACCTTTTGAATGCTGTTTGAACTAGGAGTGACTCATTCAATATCCAGGGATCGCATAAAATTGCTCGTTCTGCATTCGATGATTATTTAATGAATTCCAGACACGAGGAATAGTAAGAACTTTTTTATATGCTCTAGTAAACATATTAATTTTGCTCCGCGTTAATAAAATAAATTTATAGGTTTGATGATTTACCTTTTCCCAGATATTTATAGATCATTGACCCCTGACATAGTGAAATATTAGTTGTTTGAGTTTTGTTAGATATCGTATCTCTCACTGCCTTACTTACATGCAATTATTTTCTGATAAATTAATTAGAATAAAATGACTACAACGCGCAACGTATTATTAGGTAAATTATTTAAAAAAATACGAAATGGTGTACCCATTTTCGCAATACACAGTCGAATTGCTAAATCAAAATTTAATTTAATTTGTGAAAGTACGTAATATTATGAGTAAGATTAAATACTTTTGCTTTTTCTTGAAATTAACAGATAGCAATATATAAATTTATTTATACAATCAGAATTTAGAAAATCTCATTTACAACACAGGGTAACTCCTAGGGAGGAAGACAATCTACATTATTTTTGTCATTAAAAAAAAGCAAGTGAAATAAATAAAATAAACATATATTAATAATAAAAAAATGAAAAGTCCTCTTATTGACATTATTTCTTATTTGTATAACAAGGGGGACTAAACATTAAGTTTATTTGAAAAATAATAATATAAACCTTTTAGACACGACGTAAAGATAAGTATAACAAGATATTTGTAAGAAAATTGTAACAAATTTTAACAAATTTCCCTAATTTTTTCTGAGAAATTTTAAAGACATTTAACAGGTATTTATAAAAAAATATTTAAGAAATGGATAAGAAAAAAAAATTGTAAGAGAAAAACAATTTTGATAAAATTACGATACAATTAGATACTTATAAAATAATCACTCTAATTAGCTTTGTCATAAAAACACTGTTTTATAGAGTTATTATATTTTTAGGGAGCAATTGAAGGTGTTCAAACTAGAAACTATATTCATGTAATTATCACACAATCTTATCAAACAAGAAATCGACTAGCAATTTGTTTAACAATAATCCACTTTGAATAGAACACAGGAACGCGTGAAAGGCGCAGTAATTCATAAAATGGAGACCAATTAACTGTATTCTACAGATACATATGAATATAAAGTTGTTTATCAATATTTAGGTAGTTAAAAAGTTTTTTGTTTCTACTGATAAAACCTAACATTTGAGATTTATTCGCTTTTGAATATATGTAGATCATGTCATAGCTTACTACCAAGCGACACTCAAAGATCACGAATATCTGAGACTGTTTTTTTTCTGGTAAATACAACATGGTGACACTTTGAAACATTAAACATATTTGGTTTTGGTTACTATACTCGTATGTAGCTTTAGTGCTTAATACGATTTATTCAATGCAAAAATTAGACCGTGGTAGTAGTGTTTCTTTAAATTATCAACAAAATCTACCGATTGTTTTCAACACAATATGGGTTATCTTGCTCATAAAAAAGTTTATGACTCGTGGTTGTTTAAAATAATAGCGTATTTTTTCTCTAACACGTGTGAGCCAATAACGGATTTCGATATTTTCAAGCTCTATTATTTTATCCTGTAAATCAACTTCTATGTCAAGAGACTAAAATACTATTATTTCCACACTATTATAATCGCAGAGCTTATATCGCCTCAATCAATCAGCGGATTGGCAAAGCCATTTGGAAATTGTTGAAAGTTTTTAAGTTCCCGCTGTTTAGGAAACAAAGCAACCTACTCAGAGAAGGAAAATTCAATGGTGCAAGTAAGAGAACCCGAAGTTCTATTAATACTGGCCACTTCTAGACTCAGTCAATTATCGCAAATAGATTTTGAGTAAACTTATTTGGATACGGTAGCGTGTCCGAACGGTGAATGAATTTCAAATGTTATGGTTTGATTTGAAGTTCGATATCACATTAAAAAAATACATGTGCTTAAACATTCACCTGTTTCCATGCCGCTCTCAGCCCACGTGTCTGGTTTCACGCGATGTTTACTACTTTGATGTTTTAATTATTGAAGTGAATCGCTCTGAATAACGGTATATATTGTCGTTTGAAATGTAAAAGGGCTGAAGCGACACCTTAGCTAATAATGAATTAAATATGCAGTTTTGACCAGTTTTTTTTTCTACGTCGAATGCTCTGACTCTCGTTTGATTCTGAAGATTTGTGTGGCCCTTCAGCCACCATAAATACATTTTACATTGGAAGAAGGCTTGATAACGTAAAGATTATTTATAGAAGTCTATCGTAATAATACAGATAGTATCTACCACTTTTCAACGTTGTGCGAATATAATTTATAAAATTTAATTTCAATTATGTTAAAAAATACATGTAAAATCATTTAAAAGAAAATAGCGTGACCCCGGCCTATGGGTTCGTAGCCAATAATTTTAACCATAACATCCACAAAATTTGCTCGATTTATTTGAGATGAGCAATCAAGTACATACAAATCTTTGTGAACTGTTGTTGGATTAAGATTCTCTCAAAACTTGACAACATACAGAACTTAGCAGAGTTCAAACGGATCTTAAAAACCAAATTTTGTTAAATCCTACACACAAATCGTTGAGTATTTAAATTTAATTTGTTTAAAACGTCCTAAATTTGCTTTGTTTTGGTTTTCTTCTTACCATCTACTGATAACTCTATACTCATTGTCATTTAATATTTTTTGTTCTTTTGTTACTTGTTATATTTACAATCTTTGAATTTTTAGAATCGTTTACTCAGAATACTTGAATATTAATATTCTAAAGTACCAACATGTTAGCTGTCCTCAATATAATTTCCTTTTCTTTGCATTAACAAATATGTTGATTTGAATTCATACGTTTCATCTGGATTTTTAGACCCTTAGCTTCTAGTAAATTGTTTTTTAATCTGTTGATGTACGCATGCACTGTTATACCCATATTTGAACTTTTTTTCTCTTATGATTTATGATAACGATTATGATTTTAGGTAGTTTTAATTTGCTCTTATTATTATTCATTGGCGATCTACGGTCATACTAGGGGTGTTAAACAATTAATCGATAAAACACTATCGATGAGTTTATACTAGAGGCTCTGATCGATTTCAGCCTTCGATGGAACAAATGTCTTACATTTTGGCCCTTGTCTAAGGTTCATCAAGCAAGAGAGCTTTTTCCAACCAATCAACTTCTTCCCAGCAATTGTGCAAATCATTTCCAGACGGACCACTTTGGATTTGGGTCCTCTCATCACAAGGTGGTCGTTCATGCGGTGCGTTCAAGAGGGTAGCTACTGCTTGCCGCAATCAGTTCGAGCACCCAAACACGCTCCTTACTAATATAAGGTAGCACTACTATTTGAGAAAAAACTTTATTCTGCATCTTTCAATAAAAATATCCTCTGAAGGTAAGTAGCTGGTTACCGGTAAATAGGTGTGTGGAAAGACACGTCGGATTCCCATCCGTGCCTCGTGGGCTCAATTCCTCCATCGCTGTCATAATTGCACGAGTAACATCTTTCGCTTATTATGATGGTAGTAGGAGTTTTTAAAATTCTGACAGGTTATTTGTCGTCCAGGAATATTTGTCTTAAAAAAAGCTTTAAATGGTCGTCACTATACAGAAGTTCAATCTTTTTTTGTTTTATAAATATTTTTAATGTTAACATTTTACAAAATGTGATCACACGGACAATACAATATCCGAAAAAGTGTTTTCTATTATTATTTAAAAGAATATTAGTGTCGCCAGTTAAAAAAAGAGCTTTTAGCTCCTATTAGTTTTTTAATATTTTTTTATTACAAAGTGAATACCGCACTAGAGTCCCAAATGCTCCCAACGATCTTGAGTCAGTAAGGCGTCTCCAACAGGGATATGTTTTAAGAATGAATGCAGGGTGATGAAGAATAATATAGGGAAGAGGAAGGTTGGGAGTTACCTGGTTATTCAGATGAAGTCATTAAACACGGCTACAGCCATTTCAGGCAAAATTTCGATTCTGGTTGGTGGTTTTTCACCAGGGCGATACTTAACAGTATCAACTACTCTGGAACATACCGCAAATACATGTATACTATTTATTATTTCATATGAATTAAATGTGTTATGACACATACTTATTAAAGAAAATTTCGTAGCGCACGCCGGGTTTGAATCCGCAAACTGTGGATTAGTAGTCCAGCGTCTTAGCACTCCACCACAGAGGCCGTCATAAGAGTATAACCTTTTTTTACACTTATTCCGATTTTTCTGAATATGTAATAATTGTTTGTGTACGAGATGAATGGCGACCCCATTTCCTCCATAGCAATGCTTTGTGCCACTGTCTGCGGCTTGTAAATATTCCTTCGTTTCCCATTAGCACTAAATCTCACACATAGGAAGTCCGTAATATACGTCTTGTGCAGGAAACCCGATTAAAACCACCAAGTTATTCAAGAAAAAGACGAGCACGTTTCCATTTAATGAGAAAAGTCTGTCGCAGTCCCGCCGTATTTATGGTCACCATAGTTTATTATCAAATTTGCGATGCTGCGAGTGGGGATTCCTTTGCACCTTTGCCATAAATCCAATATAAAAATTTTCCAGGGAGGATTTCTCGTGGGGAAAACGTAATAATTAATCGCTTCTGTAATTACGGGGGAGTATTCTCAAATACATATTTTAATAAACCTCTCTGGAATAAGACGCCTCATGCAATTCTACTAATTAACCGCCTTCTCGGTGGTAGCTTACAGTTTATAGAAAGTTTAAACCTCAGAGCAATAATGTACAAGAGAGAGCGCTGCTGTAGTCAGTTTTGATGAGTTTTGCCGGACTGGGCTAGACTTGGGCATGGTAAGACTAGGGATAAGGTATTTATACATCCATTCATAGCACATGTCGGCATAATGTTTTTGTTCATTCGTATAACCACCTTTTCACAGTATTGTTATAAACAAAAATATATCATATAACCTAAAAAACCATTGACTTTTGTCCACTTATGTCGCACATGAAAACGTGTAGGTGGGACGCGGGACACGAAGAACATCCTTACAGCACTTTAAAGCGGTCAGATAATTTGGGAAAATCTGTTGTCTCTTTTTTTTTCATGGTGTACCACGTAAAAACGCGGATAAAGTGATTTATCCCAAATTTGAAAAGGTTCGGTAAAAATAATTAGCTCTCTCTCCATATATTATCACGCCAAGGTTTTAACCTACAAGTTGGTATTTATTCGGCCTCCACATTCGAGTGGCACAGATGCTTGGCTCTGAATTCAGAGGTCACGGTTTCAAATCTCGGCGTGCGAAAATAAATTTAAATGAATCAAAATGTTTTTTTTCACACTTTATTAACACAAAAAAACATAAAATATATTTGCAGCACGTTCCCGAGTGGTAAATACTAAAGTAAGTATCGCCCTGGTGATAGACCACCATTCAGAAAAGCTGCTTGAAATGGCTTTGGCCGTGTTTGGTGAAAGATTTGAATATCCAGGCACTTCTAAACCTTCATCTTTCTCATCTGCTTGCCCTCCCCACTACCTCCAACTTCAGAAAATACCTCAATTGGGGATGCTTTAGTCCCAATGGCCGCAGGCAGTTGGGAGCAGTTCACATTCTTGTGCGGTATTTACTTTAAAACAAAAAGTCACCCCAAGGTGTGTTTTAAGGGTAAGTTAATATTAGCACGATCTTTAATAAAATAAATAATTATTTCAGTAAATAATTAATTGTTGATTATATTTTACGTAAATACCGTACGAAAGTTCCAAGTGGTTTCAATCGTTTGGAGCCAGTGAAACTATGACATCTCCGATTAGGGCACGTTGAAAGGTTGAAAAGAGTGGAGAAAAAAAATGGGAAGAGGAAGGTTGAGGTTCAAGCATTATATTTCAATTCTCAACGACGGTCTTTTACCACGGAAATACTGAAAACACCGAGCAGAAAAGAAGTCATAATCTAAAAAGAGTAAAAAAAAATAACTTTGCGAATTCCGGGATGTCAGAGATCACCATTTGGAAATTTCAGCCGCTTAGGCAACCTGATTTTCCGATGTTTTTTTTTAAATAACGGGCGTGGACCGTTTTCTGAAAAGCTTGGATCAAATAATGTAACATACTTGTTTCGCGAACCGTACAAAAGGTAAATAAGTTAGAAAATACTTTTTGTCGAGTATCTGGTACTTGGTTGGGTAATAACTCAGCACGACACTTTAAACTTCGCGACCAAATGCCTCCAACAAAAACTTCCACGCTCATCTAGCCATAAAAAGTATTTTTGTAAGTTGTTGTTTTTTTTTGTTTTTATACTTCTGCCCAATATTCGTTATTTATGAATATTTTTTCTTGCAAAATTATCTGTATTAATATAAGATATTTATTAATTTTGACCCTCAAATAGAAAAAAAATTGTTGTGTTGACATAATATTTTGTTCTTCTTGGTTAACACCAGTTCAGTCCAAAGAATATATAAATTTAAGAATCTAATGACGGCCTTCGTGGTCGATTGGTAAAACGCTCGACGAAAAATCCAGAGGTCACGGATTCAAACTCGGCGTGCGCCATATTTATCTAAATAAATAATGTGTGTCGTAACACATTTAATTCATGTAAGATAATAAAAAAAATATACTTGCGGCACGTTCCAGAGTGGTAGATACTCCAAGTATTGCCCTGGTAAAAGACCACTATTCATAATCAAAACGATGCTTAAAATGGCTTTAGCAGTGTTTGGAGACCATATCTGAAATAGCCAGGTACTTCCAAACCTTCCTCCTATCCTCCCTCCATATCCTTCCACTCCCCACTTCTTTCAGCCTCAAACATGCCCTGATTGGGGATGCCATAGTACCACTGGCTACAGATGGTTGGGAGTGGTTGTATACACTATAAAAAAATATAAGAAATAACCTTTATCACACATTCGGCGTACACCGATACAAAAAAACAAGTAGAAATAAATGTTTTTAATCATAATAGATTATTTCTAGTGAGATGGCATTTAATTATCTGTCTCAATATATTGTTAGACACCAGGGTGTCGTGAATTTCTCGCGATTCCTAGAATAAATATGGTTTTTGTTGGGTTTTTATACCCAACCAACAATTTGTATTAAAGCTTTAAGGACGTAACTCTTAAGTTTTAATTGGGGATTGCTGCGCAATAACTGTACACTCCTTGCAGATGCAACGTTTTTTTTTTGACTCAATAAAATAATATTATGAATAATGATTTTTCTGTATTTATGTTGAAGGCGTTTTGACGAAGTAAGTTACAACTGCCTTTCTTCTTAGAATAAAATACTGATGGCCAATCATACATTTTATAAATAACAAAAAACGGTTATCCGGCAACGCTCAGGATCTGAATATATTTTTTCAGGTCTTTGTTCGCATTTAACATTGGAAAAAAATAAAATACACAATTTGGAAATTTAATTTAATCTCATATTTTAATGGATAAAAAAATATAGTTCAAAACCAAAAATAAATGCGGCGTCTAGAAAATTTCTAACGAATAAAGCAATACAATTTTTTTGAAGCAAGAGCTTACCGCTTGAGAGATTTTCTTCTAACAAATAAGAATAAGCGAAACGTAAAAATATTTTTATGAAAGCTTTACTTGGAAAGCGCGAAAGGCTTAGATTCCTATTGAATTGGGGAGATAATTTAGATATAAACTAATTCATTGTGGATTTTTGTCAATTTTTGTTATTTATTTTATATTAAACGTAAAGGAGGCGCCGTAACAAGAAAATTGCCAATTTCAAAGGATTTTTTTTATCTTAAGCCTCCAGCAAGAAAATATTCAGGAGACTCGGCAGTACCATCATGTACCGATGTTGTAATATCTATCTATCTGCGCATATCTACAGATGTTGTAATTTTGGAAATATCAAAGGTTAAACTTCACGATAAGGAAAGAGTTATAATGAAAATCAAATAGTAACTTTGTAAAAGACCACAGATTTTATGTTCATGTTTATGACCAACAGATTTCGCTTAACCTAAAGATCATCAGGGTACAAAATTTAACTAAACAAAAATGTAAAGTGTGGGGTTATGTATAGTTTTAGTTTAATTTTATACACTGATAACGCTTAGGCTAAGCGAAACCGGTCGGTCATAAAAAATAAAACAAAATTCTTATGCAGAAGTTTTATTTGATTTTATTTTGATATATGTCAAACAACAAAGTGATTGCTTTCTACAAAAATGTAAAGAGTTATAATATTGGAAATTCACAAGCTTATCAAAAATAATAGGTTTTACTAGCATTTATTAGCCTGCAATAATGTGTGCCAGTGTTAAGCTACTAATACATTTGACTACCTGTTGATTGTCGTTGAAACGTTGTTGACTGTACATAAAATTTAATTATACGCTTTTTAGATGAATCCTTTTACAGCGTTAATGAAAAATGTTATTTTCACTGTCCTAATGAAAAGAGGGCTTCAGTCAAAAGATATTTAATACCAAGATTTGTTGTAAAATTTGAAGGTGTACAAATCTCGCTGTTATTAAATTTTAAAAAGGTTAGTGACAAAAAAAAATTGTAAAGCATAATCAAAAAAAAGTTCTGCTATTTGAATTATGCCGTTTGATTTTTGAGGTGATCACTTGTAAATCGTTTTCACATCCTTACTCTAAAATATGCGAATATTACTATTACCATGTACATTATCTAGGTATATATTTTTTTTATTTATTTTAAAATAGTACTAAAAAAATAATAATAAAACATTATTTTAGACCGACGCAACTACTTGGTGGTGTAAAATTAAGAATTAAATAAAACGAAAAAATTCGTAAATATCAATGACTGTACTAAGTGTTTGTTTAACTGAACTTTAATTAATATTTTTGAGCGTAATTTCATTACATGTTTTCTCAAAATAATTTTAAATTCACAAATATTTTCTTCTTATTTGGTTGCATTTAGTAATTCGTAAAATATATTTTGAGCTCTGTATATCAACGACCTTTACTTTGTATTTTTTTTTTCTGAACGGTAGTCTAATTAATTAGGTCCCTATTTCTCGTATCATATTTGTGCTTGTGAATCTTTAATTTTTCTCAGAAAATCGGCCAATTTACGGTTATTACTTATTCTGTGGATTGAAAATACAGTTGTGAAATATATAATTAGTTCAAATGATATATTATAATATATATAATTATATTTCACTTTTCCAATATTTCCTTGACCTTAGAGAGTTTTGATGAAGACCGATTTCTAAGAAGAATGAAAACTGTTAGGCGGTCTGAGAAGTTAAGGAGGGAACGTTACATAGGTGGAAAACTAACTAACTTACCTTCACGCCGTTTTTCCGCAGGGGCAGGAGGACGTACCGCCATATAACTCTGTCTTGGCACACATTGTATTTCACTTCTTCAAAGTGGTAAGACGCTCGACTACGAATCCAAAAGTCACGGGTTCAAACCCGGCGTGCGCAAAAAAAAAATGTTCAAAAAATATGCGTCGTAACACACTTAATTCATGTAAAAAAGTAGTATATCTGGGGCACGTTCCTCAGTGGTAGATACTCTAGGTATTTTCCTGGTGAAATACCAATATATGTAATCAAAACGTTGCTTGAAATGGCTTTAGCCGTGTTTGGTGTACTCACCGACCTCCCTCTTCTATATCTCTATCCTCTCCCTACTACTTTAAGCCCGATTGGGGATGCTATAGTCTCACTGGCTCTAGACGGTTAGGAGCAGTTGGGACTTTTATGGCATTAACTACAATTTATTTTTTTAAATATATATCATAATGTTTATATATTTTGTAAGCTGTAACTGGATATTATTTAATGATATTGCTTGAAAACGATTTTTCTATTAAAAAAAATACATTTTTCTAAGACTTAAGTATTGTTTTCCATTTTTCACGAGTACAATTGATTTTAAGTCGCTTTGAATATATTAATATAACTATTGTAATATTCCTATGTTTTCGAAATTTCCATTCAAATAACCGCGAATAACGTTAACAATGGATATATTATACTAACATTTGTATTAGCAATCAATAAAATAATTAAACCATTGTTTGCACTACGTGACGTGGCGATCATGTAACCACTACCATGAAACGTTGTGATGATACGACGTTGATACTCAAACCGCAGTGATTCAATACCTTAACGAGAAACCAGCAGATACAGTTACCACATAATTATTATCCTCCCACTTTGTACAAAGATAATTGAACTTTGAACAGAGTGGGATTATGACAGTCAAACGAATCAAAATACCTTTATTTAAAAAAAAAAGAACGCCCGATTTCTGTACATTTTTTTTGCCTCTTCGTCGCTGAAGATGGATAAAAATCCCAAGCTGATATGCTAGTAGAGCTAGGCTTTTTGACTTGTCACGGTACTGTGCTCGGCGATTTCCTTTGTTTGTCCAGCCTTCCACCTTGTGCGATTTTCTTTATGTGACGTCGTACAAAACTTCAAATGGGGTTTTGGCATCCCCTAGTGAGAATTAAATAAGTGGGAAGTGGAAGGAAACAGAGATGTTTGTGGAGGGTTTGTATGCACCACGTCATAAATACGGTAACTATCATATGGAACCATAAACATTAATAGTTTTTTTTTTCATATTAAATGGTTGTCGGTAACAAATAACCTAATAATATTTAAAAAAAAAACTCCTACCACCATCATAATAAGCGAATGATGTTGCTTGTGAAATTACGGAGAACTAAGGGGATTTGAGCCCATGGCGGGTGGAAATCCGACGTGTTTTTCCACTCAGCTACTAACCGGTCATATTTCATTTTGACATGTAGATTCACAGGGAAAGTTAATTTTAATCAATTTTCCACCACATAACCCTAAAAGTACTAATTTTCTTAAGGGTCAGCACCCAAAAATACACACTTTTTGGCTTTCTAATTCAAGAAAAACTACAAATTATGTATCTGTTTATTCTATATGGGTAGTTAGGAAAACTTTTAAGGTTTCTAGTGAATACAACTCATAAACAGTTTAAAAAAAAAAAACTTTATGAAATACATTCTGGAATTTTAGATAAAACGTTAAAAAATGTTGGTATTCAAACTGCACTTTTTACAGGCATTTAAGTGTCAATGGTTTTATGGAATTTAAAAGGTGACAGTTTAAAATAGTTATTCACTAATGATTTTAATAACACCAGTTTTTTTAACTTTATTCCACTATTTTTTTATTTGAGATCTGACCGGTTTCACCTTATGACAGACATCTTGAGACTGGTACAATTTTAAGTAAGTCCGTGGAATATACACTATCGGGTCCGGAAGGGATGGATATTGATATTCATAGTAATTCATCTGTGACTTAAGGATTTTAGTTTTATGGCTAACAGAGGTGGCTTTACCATACCTTAAGATATACATTCAGGTAGTTTTATTACCTTCTAAAAGACGGTTTACACGGCTTGCGTTAGATGCGTTTGTGTGTGTTTTTTTTAAATTATATAATATCTATAGTTGTCAGCTTTATCTAGAGAACTTCTACATTTTCCTAGCTACCCGTGTAAAATTTACAGATAAATCATTTGAAGTATTGCTTGTACCAGAAACCTACAAAGTGACGTTTAGCTAAAAAAATAAAAGAGTCCTGAGGCTTAGTAAACATATTATATAAAGTTAATTATACTTCCAACTCCTCTAAAGAAACATCGATGATTTCGTGATAAAGCTTTTTTTAAAGAGAGAGAATGATGATAGCAATCATCCTTCTGAAGTCGATACTTCTCTCCCTGACATTTTTCTATAAACCAGGATAGGAGATCGTGACCTCCATTTCATAGCTCCTCTCGGCTCCAAACAGCAGACCTATATATCTATACGTTGGGTCGAACTGCAATTTATTATATGAAAGTGGATGAAAGAATATATATATAACCTGCAATGATCATATAGGGTCCACTAAACAAGGTTTACATACATTGAAAGGGTCTCAAATATGTAGTTTTACTAATATTTATAGACAGGTGTAAAATGGTTTCAGAAGGGTAACACTTTTTATAAGTACAACGCCTAGACTGGCGGCACCAATTACAAATAAATCAACAAATTTCTTCATCAGGAAAACGTAGGAAAGACTTTGATTTATTATGCATTTTAATAAAATTATTAATTGTATTACTGACTCACCTTCTTTATTGCAACTCATAAAGTTCAACGTTCCTTGCCATAGACTCAAAAACAATGAATTGTTGTTCCTTAATCATCACTCTACTAATTATGGGTATCATTCTTCACAGTCTTGAATGTTGAGACCTGTGAAATCAAGCCATGGATTTGAATTTTTTGGTACCAGCTTAAATGATTTTTGTCATTCTTTGCGACTCTACCAAAACTTTGATATGACCTTGGCTTTGACTTGAATGTTCTTTATAATGTATATTTTGTCCTATTTTGGTCGTTGCTTCATTATAATATGATATATGTGCTGTTATTTCTCTTTTGCTCTTTTTCCCATTTTTGTAATTGGTCAAAAGTCCGTTAGTTTATAAATAAACATAAAAATCAATAAATCATTCTTACCAAGATCAGAGGTATTACTTCATCTGACGTGAGGCAAAATTTGCTTTCAGATCAAAGTTTCAGTTCGAAATTCAATTCAGTTCAGTCGCAAACACCGAGTTCTACTAGTGGTGGAAAAATAATTCACTGCTGTATAAACAACCCGCGGGATCGATTTGAATGAACTCAGTTCAAAGCTACCCTCTTCGGGGACAATAGTTTGAATGATTGTGTGAAGCAGTCTTAGAATTTATATTTACTGCAAAGTCCATACGTCTCACTCCCATCACCGATGTCCTTTCTGTTGCTAACCTCAAAAAATCAACAGGCGAATTCCATACAATAGAAAAAAAACTTCCAAACACTTACTGCGAAAGAGGCCAAGGTTTAAAAAATCATTAGACTTACTAACGTAGATGTTTATATTTCATAACGATTTTAAAATATTCTGTAGTTAGTGTGTTTTAAATTTTCGTCACATCTGAAGCGGTCACGATTCAACGATTAGGGCGATTTCGTTTTATGGACATTTTAATGGTACCCGTTAATTTTGAATCTAGGCCCGATTCGGCATTTTAACAAATTGAAATCAGCTCATATGCATAACGAAACAATCATAATGCTTTTCCGCTGATCACAATTTTTTCAAAAGCTGAAATGGACTGTCAATTGATGTTTAACGGGAACCATTAGAGTATATATATAAAAAAACAAAATGGCGCTAGTTATTGAATTGTTACGATGTCAAATAAGAAAAAAAGTTTGAAATATACAGACCTAAAAATTACTTGTTTTTTCAAATATTATTTAAGTTTTAATATTGTGTTCTTTCTTATATGAAATCACGTTATAAAAAAATGAACCCAGCTCATTCTACTGAAAAAACTTTCATTTAGACCGAACAACAAATATTTTTTCTTTGGGAAGAAAAAATATTTGTCGATGAGAAAAGTTGTAATTATAGAATAACAAAACTAAAAAATGCTATCCCTTGGGGAGTATCCCGTAAAGATAAGTTATTAATTTATCCCACGTTTAACATACCGATTACCCATATATTTGTACGAACGTTTATTAAAAATTATAATAAATCTGGTATATCTTTTGAGGAAATAATTATAATTGCAAATCATTGCGAGCAATAAATATTTGAAATCCATTTTTGAAACTGTTAATTTGTGGTGAGACTCCATTTTTTTGATTTAAAAATATACATTTAAATGACCTTGGCATAATTTTTAATTTTACTTTGATTCATACATCAATGCAGTTAAAAATGCTTGGCTTCATTCTTGGAAATTCCAGGGACTTTAGGAACATATCACTATTACATATTTTGCATCCGTCTTAAGTTCGTAGTTAAAAATAACTCTTCTCACTGGTCCCCTCACTTTCTAATTCTCTCTGACTTGTCAAGAAAATTAAACACAAATTTCGTTGATATGTTGACGATAAGCTGAATCTACCAATTAAAATTATAACTACTTGATGAATTAATTAGAATTATTAAGACATTCAGATAGTTTAACTAACGTAAAATCATTGTTATCCACCCCTGATACCCAAAAATGACCATAATAACGTAGTTTAAGCAATTAATGTACAAGTCTATAGATGACCGAACGGGTTGAAACCGGTCTGGTCTGAACAATAATTAGTGAAATTAAAAAAAATGGTAATTAAATCATAAACATACTTTGTTACTTACCTAACAGTAATTTTTCTCGTTTAATTATTCGAAACATTTAATTTTTGTTTCATTTTTAGGTGAAGTTATCAATGAAATTCTGCTTTAACTTTTAAACTTCTGTGCCCCATCTTTTTTCCCACTAATTTTTTCTTCTACCTTAGAAGATCCTTTCGATTTGGGATGCCAGAGTCTCAATGGCTTCGTGCGGTGCTTAATAGTGCCGCATAAAAGACCGATTCTTAATAAATAAATGATAATGATCATTATGTTAAGATGTAAATCAGTCTCCATTATTATCAAACATTTTGACAAAATATGTAAGAACCATCTTGGTGGTGCTACAATATCGCAATACATTACTGATCCTGTGTACGTAATACTTAAGGCTCCTCACAAAAAATAAACGTTAATACATTTTTATTTCACGTAGAAAGACATTTCTCACTCTCTTGTTTCTTTGAATTATGTTTTTCTCTTAATTTGACGTCCCAGCTTCTTTATTCTCTAGAGGCGTTAGCTTCTTTGATGGGAGACATTATTTTGCAAAAAATGACAAAACTTGTCTTCTGGACCTTTGTGTAAGAATATTTTTTCTAAAATAAGAATCCACAAACTCCTGGGAATAACCAACCAAATGAAAAGAAAAACAAATCCTCGCATTGATTTCAATTTGAATTCCTAAAAGATATTTTTGGGAATCGCTTACGAATGATTATGCAAAGAATTTATTTTGTTATTCAGCATTTTTTCGGTTTCGATTATCAAACTTCCCATACTCAATTTGTAAAAACGTTTTTCTAGCTCTCCCATATATATAATATCCCAAAAAAATTATACGGTAGATATGAGCTAGAATTTCTATAAATTTAAAAAAAAATGCGATAAATTTGTACATGTATTTTACCTAATTTAAAAAAGTAGTTGAAAAAATAATTATTATAAAATAATAATAAATGATGTATTAAAACGTTTTGTTTGGCCGAAAACATATTTTTACGAAATGTACAACCGGCATTATAATCTTTATTATCGACATTAATAACGTTGTACTGAAAATGTAAAAAAAAAACATTTTCGTTTTTGACTATTCATTTGTAAAAAGGAATCAGAGAAATCCGTCTTAGGTGACTATTTTATGCTAATTTATTCATTAATAAGTTAAAATAATTGCTTTGAATAAATCCTTGAAAGAATACACCCGATTTATACTCGTCAACTAAATTTTCTTCTTAAACTTCGGTCATATCATTTTATGGAGATCTTACTATATAATTTTTATGTATTTTTAAATAGAAACTTTTTCAACCGACTTATGAATTTTGGATTTGAATTCAATTGCATTTCACGTACCTGTCAGGATACTTAAAAGGCAGTACCAACAATATTATTGTGACAATTCTACTTCAACCTCATAATATTATGCTCCTATGCGACGAATTATTGATTATATATTATTTGATTTGTTTAGTACATCAATATCACAATATAAACGTACATTAGTTAAGTTTTTTTGCCTCTAGTAGAGCTAATTTATTTGATGATAGCGTTTAACTCTGGATGTACTTCCTATTCACTACTATATTTTTATTTCTTGTAAAATATATTTTCACTGCTTATGAGTAAATTATTTTTTATAACGGGCGTAAAAAAAAAAAAAAAATAACGATTTCCAAAAAGTATTTACACAACCCTTATTTTTTTAGTTTACTCTCGAAACCTCGTTTGGCCATAATCAATCTCCGTTCGTTTTATTAAAAACAGTAATTTAGACAGGCTCAGTAGAAATAAGCAAACAAATTAATGATAGTTTTATGTTATTTTCTGTTGTGTCCATGTTTCTACATAAAGCGGCCGGAACGCATCCATTTACTATGATAAAAAACAATATTTAACAACAAAATAAATTGTTAATACCGTAAGAAATATTTTTAACACTATGAGAAAATGTGAAATGTGTTTCGAAAACTTATTTATTTAGTTTCCATTTAATTATTTTCAACATAAGTTTTTTTTTTAAATAAGCTGAATATAAATTTCAAATATTATCTTAGTCCTACTCACTAAGGGATCTTGAGCTAAAGTGGAAAAAGGCTTAGATTTAACAAGGATTGAGTCTGAAACTCTTATGAAGTATTAACAAGAATGTTATTTAAATCTTCTTCTTTGATTTATTTAGGACAGTCATTTTTTAAAATCATTTGAAAGTTTCATTTTATTAGGGGAAGTGAGTTATACAGCTAAGTGAAGAGGTACATATAGTAGTTCCTTTATATATAAGCAGTTTAAAATTTGGGTATCTTCATATTTTCATTCTGGCTACCTCCTGGTTGTGAACGTGGGGTTTTCTCGTTTTTTTTTGAGATTTAAAAATGTTTTATTAAAATATTTTTAGCATAGATATTTTGTATGCTTGAGAATGCAAAACAGTTGAATTTTGCTTTAGTAGACTCCCTTATAACAAATTTTGGTTGGTTTTTACAATACCCTTAACCCACGATTGCCGTACAAAATTGAATGAAGTTCATATTATAGGTTTTTTCCAACGGCATTTTAAACTAGCCGTCTTATCATTTTCAACTTGAAAGTTTGCTCTGGCCTTGAAAGTTAACCATTATCAATGAATACTTTATGTGACTAAAAAACGGCTGACAAACGTTGTCTGATTTATAAAACCAAACAGTACGTCATCAACAATTTTGTTTTTCAGTTAAGAAAATAGAATAAGTGTTGGTTAGTCCAAGGCTCACTCAGAAACGCTCATCGATTGAGAATATCTTCCAAAATGATTTATTGATTAACTCATGAGTGATAGGGTAGAGAGACCTTTTTTTATTTTATTGAATTAAAATAAGTAAATTCAATTAATAAGAAAACAAACCTGATAATAGCCATCTGTTGAGAGAACTAAAAAGTATTTTGCAGAGATTGCAATTTTTTTTAAAGTTGTATTATTAATATGGACATTTTTATGAAATAAGTTTTGGATGTGATTTTAACCATAATATCATTAGTGATCGAGTGTCTACATCGATTATCAATCCGGTGAAAACGAATTTAACCTCACCATGTCCTTTTGCAGTTTTGCATTGACAAAAAACCGTGTATATTTAAACGGTTTGTTTGAGTCAGAGAATGTTCTGTGATTAGTTCAGTCTATCAGATTTGCTAAAGAACAAAGTTCGTTAAGCCCTATTTGGATCTCATGCTGAAGTATTTACAAGAAAACATATTTAAATTAAACATATTGCTCACATACGTGCATTCTTTCGGGTTCGTTCACATTAATGACAATATGTAAAAGTTTAATTTTATCAAATGGAAATCTGACTTTCAATAAGACTCGTGCATTATATGGAAAATCTTTTGTTGTGGCATTGTACCCTTATACAGACAGATAACCTTCTCTTTTGCTTGTGTTACCTTGGTCTTAAGCGGTCACGAAAAATTTCAACCAATCATAGTCACTCTGTAAGAATACATTATCTGGTTAATAATGCAACCAACGAGTTCACCCATTTTATGACAACTTGCAAAACTGTCAAGGCAAAAGTTTGGAAAGAGCATAACGCCGAGTGAATTTAGCGTAGAGCTTTGGAAATTCGAGGTATACAGCTTATCGGCAACCATATTACAAACATTTCTATTTATTTATTTTATACATGGACTGAACCAAATTAAAAAAAAACCAAAACAACGAAGTTAGATGTCTACAATTTTGTATTTAGTATTTATAGTTTTTGTGTTTAATTTATAATTTTTTTTTTATAATTGAAAAGAATTAAATATTAAATTATTATTATTCATAAATTAAACAGATAAACTTTGTTTATAACCACTTTTTTATTCAATATTATGTGTACCGGTTTTGGAAGCACCCTTTCATCATCAGGACAACATTTAAATTTTATATTAAATTATCAAAATTATTCAAAATCATTAAATTATTAATATTAATTTTTTATGTTATCCTGAAGACGTTTCTTCCGAAACCGGTCGACATAATATTGAATAATAAAGTGGTTATAAATAAAGTTTATCTGTTTTATTTATAAATATGGCAAGCCACAATGTAAATGCTTTTTACGAAAATGTATTATTATTTAGTTCCCATATTTTTAGTGACAGCTGTTTCGGCGTTTAATGCCATTTATCAAACTGTCAGTTAATAATATTAAATTTGATTCAATTGTGTTATAGAAACTAGATATCCACAATTGCTTGCTTATACCAACCCTGATGTATGACAGTGACGCATGGAACTAGCCGAAGAAGGATTAAAATAGATGGAATACTATTGAAATAAGATCCATAAGATGTGTGATAAAACTATGTGTGATGAAACTATGTTAAATCCTGAAAGAATGCAAAGCTGATAATAATAATAATAATAATAATAATCTTTATTTTAATACAGTTTGCAATAATAACTCATAACATATAATGCTGTATAAAGGTGTAAAATGATCAATAGACTTAAATACATATAAACTTAGTTTTCGTATATTTGTATACAGTTATCAATTTTGTTTTCTCGTAATCTGCCTCACTAGACAAGCCTGTGTTGAGGCAGTCATTTTTACCGATTGTTTTGGTTACTTCAAATTAAATTAATCTATGGTTAATGTTATTTGAAAGTGTGAATTAAATATTAATATAGAAATAATAACATAAAATTGTACATATATGAATAAGTAATTATTTGTTCTGTGATTGGTTTATTCAATGATTTCGAATTAGGGTGAGTGCACCGGTAAATGCTCTGTCTTTGCTATTAATCCAAATTTTTATGTTATGTTTGAAATTATTTAATGTTTGACTTTGTTTTAAATTTTCTGGATGAATTTTGAAGATTCTTGTCGCAATGTACCTAAAACTTCGTTGACCAAATGTGGTAGAGATAACAGGATATTGGAGTAAATATTTGTTGGTGTTACGAGTAAATCGAGTGTGTGGTCTTTTTTCATAATATTTATGTTTGTTTGTAAAAAGATGGATGAGAATTGATTTTACATATATTTGTCGAACGTCGAAGACTTACATTATGTGATAAATTGAGTTAGAACTTACAATTAGGGGTAGCTTAAGGATCATTTTTATAATTGTTTTTTGTGCTTTTATGACAGCGATGTAAGCGCAATGAATAGAATTAAGAAAGGAACGCTTGAATGGTTTGAGCATGTAGAGTTTATTGAAAAAAAGAATGTAAGGAGAATATTTAGCATAGAATTGAATGGTAGAAGTCGGAGAAGACATGTCTCTATCAGGTGAATCAAATACTTGAGTCAGGTCATGTCAAGAGTCAGAAAAACAAAATAATATTTATGAGATGATGTATGAATGTAAATGAATAATGGATGCGTGCCAAGACAGAGTTGTGTGGCGTTCCATCCTCTCTGCCTGCCACTATGAGAAAACGGCCTGACGGTTAGTTAATCAGTTAGTTATTTTATGCAAGTATGTAGACATGAAATTAATGAATCGTTTGCTTTTTCATTGACATTTTATAGAGAAGCGTGCCAAAATTACCAAGTTTTTTATTTGTTTGGCATATTAAAATATTTTGCAAGCTCTACTTATTCTTGAGGTATGATATCAAGATTCTCAACTACGAATCTAGAAGTCGCGGATTCAAATCTCAGCTTGAGAAAATACATTTTACTTAATCAATTAGTGTCATTTCACAATGAAATGATAGACATTACATTTTCGACACGTTTAAAGTTGTAGATACTCCCAGTATTGGCCTGGTGATATTAAATCATTTATAATTTGAACGGTGGTTGAAATGGCTATTTCTATGAAATATGATATATAATCTACATACAAACTGAAAACTTACCTTTTCATACTCTCATATCCTTAAATTCATTAAAAGAATCTAAAAAAAATCTGCCTCTCGACGAATTACTTTTAGATTTACAAATTTTAACCAAATTCTGTACTGTACAACAAATTCAGAAAGTAATTTTTTTTTTATTTCGCTGCTATGCCCTAGATCGAAAAAAAAACCGTAATTAAAATTTTAAGTTCATAAGTGTGTCTATCTGATGGGACCAGCCAGGTAAGTATGCTTCTGTAAATTTTCTTATTTAAACTAGAAATTAATATTTAATAATAGAAAATAAGATCTGTACAGCGCTCTAGAGGTGATTTTTCACAGCGCTATATAAAACATCCAAATATTATTATTTACTAATAGCCGGGTACTTCCCAACCTATCTCCTTCTCATCTCCTTCCCATCTCCTCCCCTTCTTTACTCCCTTAGCATCACAACATACCTCGTTTAAGCATACAATAGTCTCACTGTCTCGCTCTCTCTCCACTGTCAGATTTTCTTGTGCAGTATTCATATTTAAAAAGTCTCCTCGAAGCGTTTGAAGAGATTTTGAAACTGTAGGTTTTTTTGGATAATGTTTCCGCCTCGCACTTTTCATATTCTCGTTGGAATTTTCAAGAAGCTATTTAATAAGGATCACCGATGAGTAATGTTCATAATATGTTTAAAATTACATTCGTATGAAATGCTGCCTTAATCGTCTCCATTAATGGCCTTTTATGTTCTCGGTGAGAATGAAGAATAAGTGATTTCGAACATTTTCCAGCACATATCTGCGGCGTTCAAGTTTAACAACCTGGACACTTGAGTTAACTTTAATAGGCTATAGTCTGGTGGACTTAAACGATGACGTGGGTATTGCTTTTGCAAACTCGGTTACCAAAACTGTGATCAAACTGGGACGGAGTTTAGCCCAAATATGGCCCAACTACAAGGCGTGTGAAACTATTCGGTATATTGAACAAGTCAACTTAGTTTTATTAAATCAGTCAAATTAAATAGGAGATTCTAAACACGTGTTTCTTATTATTATTAAACATTACATTTTTGGGTGTGGTGTAATGTGAGTACGTAAAATTCTAAAATTCCAAACATCGTTATTCATAATTAAAGTACATATAATGAATTAAAGTCATTGTTATCACAATAGCTGGTGGCTTAATAGTCATCATAGTTGCCTTCTAAGCAGTTGATCGCGGTTCGATTCTCTTCCGTGGCAAATAACAAGAAAATAAAAAATCATCGCATAATCGCACACTTGTTATATTTTGTTAGTCTAATTTAGTACCCTCATGATGCTTAGTGAAACCGGTCGGTCCTAAAAATGAAAATAAAAATAAAATCAAATAAAAGTTCTTTTTTTCATTTCATAGAAAAAAAAATATTCTAAAAGTAAATAAATATATATTATTATTTAATATCCATTGTTATAATGTAAGTTACAAAATGTTATTTTTAAGAATCCTATGATTTTTCAAAGGCCCACCCCAATCTAATAATTTTCTTCGTGAGAAGTACGTTCAAATGAGTGTGAATTTTTCATATTTGAAACAACTGTTATTTGAAATAATCAAATTTAACAAATAACCTTTTTGAATATCAATCTACATAAGAAACTGCACTTTACAAATTATCCAAATATTATTACCCATAATGTATTTTAGCAGACATTCTTCAATATTTAAAATGGGTGGATTAAAGCAACTTAAATTTTTTTATGCAAGTCGAGTCACACGCCGTGATTTTTAACAAACAACTAGTAAAAATATACAAATATTTTTTTCTGAATTACACATCGGACAACCTGTTAGCTAAAGCACGAAAAACAGGATAATGTTTAGTCCTAGCGCCATGGAATCAGATTTTTTTCTAAAATGTCAATTCAAAATTTTCACCTCGCAATGTTTTTTGGAACAAAAGCCATAAAGCTGTAAAATATACATTCAATTGTTTAAAAAAGGACACGGACCCAAACATCTAAGTGTTTAGAAGCACCAGCAAAGTGTTTCCGTAGAAACATTGGCACTACCCATTTTCAGACTATTTAGATTCTACATTTAAGCCATTAGGCATTGATGGGATTATTTAGTTACACAAGTTTATTTTTGCTAAAAATTCTTTCATCTTCTTTTAACTTGAAAAATAATTTTTTTCTTAAAAGACAGATATTGGAACGCAATTTTCACGTTAGTTTATTTATCCGAAAAATATAAAATAATTTGAAAATCAGTTTTTTAATCCAGAGTTTCTTACAAAAAAGCAAATATTAAAAGAGGTTTTCATCGAAAAATTACTGTAATATCACATATGAACCGCTTCATAAAGTGGAATTTTTATATCGGCGCAAATATTTTCAGCTCATATCGTTTGTTTAATGATGAGCAATAGAGCTTTAAATAAAACAATTATCGTCAAACAATTCGTTATCCTGTTTAGTTCATAGTTTTGATGTGTCAAAAAAGAAAAATAAATTAACTGTAGAAATCGAACAAAGCCAGGTAGCAAGTAAAAGTTAGTAAGTACAAAATTTGAAAAATATAAGAAAGTGATTTATGCGGTTGAAAAAAGTTTTATTACTTGTTTTGCGTAAGGGGTACCCGTCTACGTCTATCAGACTTATATCAAAGTACAAGTTAAGCCGAGGTTCTCAATGTTGGCCTTAAAAGTGAGGTTTACCATCCACTTGCCTTTGCTTGCGACAGACGTTTGGGGTCTTAAAAAGATATGATTTGGGCAATTTAGGTAGAAAATTTCTCATTTATTTGCGGTAACTCGTCTTTTTGTCATTTATTTATTGTATATATTTATAGATATAAACATATATGTCAAAAAATTGATCAACCGAATGAGACAGAAGATTGAAATTGTTACTCATTTGTACATTAAAGCTTGCAAAATAACTTATAACTCATATACTTTTTCACAATATTAAAGATAACCAATTATTATAGCGTTTATTCTACTTGATATTACAAACAAACGTATTTCATATGGTTCTTACAAACTGTTTTAAATTAATAGAATTATGTAATTGTGATGGTTTCCGGCAGCGCATTTAAACGTTCTATCCCTTTATAAAATAAACTGTTTTATGTATCAGATTTATTACTTTTTGTTAGTCTGATTTCTTTGCATATCCTTATATTATGTCTGTGAATATTCACGTTGTAAATAATTATGTCAGATACATATATTGTTAACAACTTATTTACTATTATTTTATGTATAAATACTAATGTGTTCAATGTCAGCATCGGTTTCACTGTTGACTAATAAAGTTCTTTTGATATTTTAGCTATTATACTTTTGATTACCTATTTTGCCGAAAAATATTTTTTATTGCTCTTATTTCGAAAAAGGAGACAAAGTAACAGAATGGAGGGTAAGTTATTAACGAGAAGGAAAATTATCGGGTTTTTTTCAATGCGTGATATCAAATATTAGAACTGTCGGTTATATTTTGGCTTAATATAGTATTGGGACTATGCAAAACTTCTTCGATTGCCAGGAATTCTAAGTTATTCAATTTTGTTCCTATGTTTGTACGTGCTAGTACGTCAACGTCACAAAACAAAGTGTTTTCTAAGAAAATAGGTAGTTTAATGTTGTTTTTATAAAAAAAATATATTTGTGACGAATAATGGATTAGTTTTATGAAAATAATGAGCTATAACAAAATAGAGTAAAATTAAATAAAATTAAGAAACGCAATAAAGTGTGCTAATTTTGTTATTTCGTAAACATTATCAATCACAGATATCTTAAATATTCAACCAAATTAATAAAATCTGTCTCTTCAATTTCGTTAACCAGCATAGACCCTCCGATAAACTGTTTTAAGGCTTTTCGAATTCCATTTAATTTATAGAACCGGAACATATTTCTCTGAGCATTCTGAGTCATTGAAAATAATAAACCTCGTGCGTTTTAAGATGATTCACATAATAACAGTTAGAGTTAGGCCATACATTTGAAATCACAAACACACTTACACAATAAAACGTTTTTGCAAAAATAACAACAACAAAAACTCCAATAGCGGAATGGAAAAATCATCATAAAATAGAATTGCAATTTCACAAACTACTTCAACCAATGGCAATTTTTCTTAAGCACATTATGTTTTATAGTAAAACCGCACGAGAGTCCCAACTGCTCCCATCCGTCTGGAGCCAGTAGAACTATGGCATCCCCAATCGGGGTCTGTTGTGAGACTGAAGGTAGGAGATAGGGGAAGAAGATGGGATGAGGAAAGTTAGGAAGTATTCAGCTATTCAGATTTGGTCACTAAACAAGGCTAAAACCATTTCAAGGGACGTTTCAATTCTGAGATTTGGTATATATCACTGTGTAACGTGCCGCAAATATACTTAATATCATTTTGTATGAATTAAATGCGTTATGACTCATATTAATCAAAAAAAAATTTTTTTCACCCGCCGTGTTTCAACTCGTGACCTCTGAACTCACAGCCGTGCGTCTTACCACTCGACCACGGAAGCCGTCAAAATACTATCAAAAATGAAACCAGTTATTTGATAATCTATTATTAGTTTGTCTTCAGGATTGCTTGTTCACATTTTCTCGAAATGAATGGAAAAAGTTTTCAAAAGTTGACAGTGAGTTTTTACGGTAAGGGTAAAATAAAATAAATCTGCAGAGATACCAACCTGAAGGGACGTCTTACTTATATTCTTATATTTTAAAGAGGCCTAGGACTTTTTTAGGTATTGTAAGAGTTTTTTTTTAAAATTATTTAACAATTGCCCGAAGAAGTAATGATAAAGTATTGAATCCAGTAAGTATTTAATAACTAACTAACTAACCATCTAGCCGATTCCCCGCAGGGGTAGGCAGAGAGGACGGGCCGCCATATAACCCTGTCTGGGCACACACTCCTTGCCTTATTCACATTCATACATCGTCTCATACATATTCTTCTGTTATTCTGACTCTTCACATTACCCGATTCAAATATTTGATTTACTCGACCGTGCCATGTCTTTCTCGGACGTCTTCGAGTTCTTCTTCCATTCACTTTCGCATCATATATTCTTTTCACACTCCTTTATTCGTTCGTTTGCTCTACATGCTCAAAACATCTAAGCGTCCCTTTGTTCATCCTATTCATTACACTCACATACGCCTTGCATTTTTTCCGGATATCCACATTTGTAATACGGTCATACATGGTTTCACTGCACATACGAGTACGTCTCAAAGATTTTGAATAAAAATGTACATTGATAGATAAATTTTATATTGTGAACATTATTGTCTTAAATAACCTCAAAAAATATAATACAAATTTTATCAATTGCAAAAATATTAAAGCAAAAACATTTCTAACGGCAAATATACACTTTCTTCATTTTCCATTTCAAGAGAAATATTTGGAAAGCTGATTAAATAATGTATTTGAATGCAAATAAACATTCTATGAAGGGTTGTTTTTTGCGAATATTACAGGGTTATTATTATTTGCCCGTCAAACTTTTAGAATTCAAGCAAATGCCAAAGAAACGAAAAGCATAAACCTTGTAGGTATGGTAAAATTAATTTATTTTCCCGAAGGTCCAAACCCTTACTAAATAAGTTCGCAATTGAGATTTAATGGTTTTGAGAACCAATTTTCGGATTTATATCGGTGATTTGTAAATTTCGTACAAGGGTTCACACTTATTTACATGGTTTACAATAGTTAGACACAGTTGAGAATTAGTTTTTATTGGTTAAATTAAAAATATATATTCTTATCATTTGTACCCAAATTCTTTGAAAGTGTATTTACAGCTTTTGTATTCAATTTCTAGAACTTCATTTTAATTTGTTAATATAATTCACTTGAATAAAAAATAATATTATTATTATTTAATTCTACTAGTTTTATTTTTTTGTTTTTGGTGAAAGCTGTTTCGGCGTTTAAGACCATAACTTAACGGTCTGTTTTGATAATGGCGTTAAATGGCACTAAACGCCGTAACATCTGTTACTATAAAAAAAAAACAAGTACTTTTATAGCAAAATTTGCAATTTTATTCAATTGAGTTCTTTAAAAAAATAAAAGTGGGTAGAGTTTTTAAATAGGAATCCTAGAAAATATTTTTCCGGTCCGTCTCTTAAGTTTTTAGTATAATAACCGCATGAAATATTCCGGTATAGAACCTAATGGTATTTTATCCTACGGAACTTAAGATATTATAACCGAACGTTGGCTAAATATTTGTATTGAAGGCTCAAGGGAATATTGGCAGCTTGTGATTATGAAGTTATTCAAAAAAGTAGCCTTCTTCTTCTTTGAAGAAATAAATCATAAACGCCACTCCTTAATCTGTGTCTCGCTTTTTGTTTACAAAATAATTAATCATGCTAAGGCTGTCCTAAACATCTAACGGTAAGCCTTACACTACCCCCCCCCCCCACAATATTAGAGGGAGTGCTGAATTTTTAATCAATATTTATCGTTAATTCGACTTTCTTCTGACAATGCTATTTCCGGAGAATATTCGATGGACCACTTTAATTTATTTATTCGCTAAACACGTTCAGAAAAAAAAAACTGTGTGTATTAGGTGTACAACTTTGTTTCAGCTGTTTTTTAAGATTATATTGTAAAAAATCTGGTTATAGATTTATGATTCAACATATTGTCCATCGCTGGCCACTATTTTCTTCCATCTTTCGGGCAGAGTACAAAAAACGCGTTGAAAAAAACAGACAAATTGGGCTCGTAAGCTGACATTTTCAACCAATAATATGTTTATGATGCAGACACAAATTGATTAATGTTTCTATGGAGTTATGTTGAAAGTTGCCTAAGTTTTTTCCGTGACATTTATGAACTATTTATTTCGACCACAACTTACCGCTGAAACCATATATAGGAAAACGGTGGAAGTGAAGTTGTATCCCTAATGTATTGAATGTTACTTTTGTTATCGTTCTTCGAAAAATCATCATTCCGTTCAACTACAGTAAAGTAGTTTGTCAACAGGATATTGAATACAAGGTAAATATTGATGATCTTATCAATTATCAATATATAAATTATTTTATTAAAATTCACACATCTTAAGAAATTTATAAACTATTACACCATACCATGATGCACTGTGCAACATAATATGATACAATGATACATCAGTTTCTTTAGTTCACATAAAAGAAACATAATAGAAACGCCTAATATAAATTATTTCTACTTACAAGCCATGTTTTCAGCATTTATCTGACTTTTGTAAACAATTGAGACCGGTCGGTAGCTGAGTGGAGAACGCGTCGGATTCCCACCCGGGCGTCGTGCGTTCAATTTCTCTGCTGGCTAAGTCCTCCATCATTGCACAAGCAACATCTTCCGCTTTTTATGATAGCAGTAGGAGTTTTTCGAATATTGTCAGGTTATTCGTACCCGGGAATGTTTGTCTCACTTAAAAAAAAAAAAAATCACAACTTTTTAAAATTGATTGGTAATACGTTGAATACTTTAGACACGTTATACTCCAGGGTTTGTTGCCCGTATTTATTTTAATATTTTAGTACAATCAAGCGGTCGTTTTTTGTGAACCGAGTATTGTGCTCATGTTCCACTTTCCTCTTAACATTATAATAAAACGTCAACGTAATTATTCATCCATACATTTTGTGATACTAGGTTTGTCCAAGACAGTAGGTAATAGAGGTTCAATATTAATTTTACGTCTGATGTAATTAAACATAAATGAGTATCAGAGGGTGTGTTTTCCAGAGAGAAGCAGATTTAAAAAAAGGTATAGTATGTAATGGTTTCAAAAACGAAGTTTTCAACGTGAATGTAAATTGAAATTCATATTTTATACCAATACTGATGGTTGGCAGGAAGCCACGTACTTGAGCTGAAACTTCCGTAATCGAGATCCCAAGGCAAATATGATGTAAACCCAAGGTAAGTAAGTTTGACCAAAGGCATTAGGGAATCAGAATATCAGTCAAGATCGATGTAAGCGTAATGGGTTACGAGTATGTGAACGCAGGGAGACCTTAAATGGTTTGTCATGTGCGGCAGATGAGCGGAGAAATAAATTGAGTAGGTAATATTGATGTTGCACACGTGGATGTAAGAAAATCTATGACGTCTCAGAAAGAGATAGCGCTATCGATTTAATAAAATACTAATTATCACTAAAAATAAATAAAATTTATCATGAGAACCATTCAGTACATAGAGTGCCACGTCAAAGATGTGTTGTTTTTCATTTTATGTGATGATATGTTGGTGATTTTTTAATTGTGTTTTATAAGTACGAGTATCAAAATAACAACTTTGAGTTCGTTGATTAATAATTGAAAGAAAAGTCGATTCGGATAGTTTTTCACGTACTTTAATATCTGTCGCATCTAAAATCAGCGCCACATAACAATAATAAATTTTAGTCCCACGAAAAATTGTATTACAGTAAGCAAAAACCCACTCTTCAGAAACATATTGTTATACCACTTTCCATTCTTGGGTAATATATCAGATAATAATAATGATATTTTATTTTGTTAAATTTCTTATACATGACAAACTTTTAAATTTAATGCATATAAGAAATAAGATTTAAATTTTTACAAAATAATTACAAATTACAGTACCATATAGATACGCAAGAAAAATAAAATTTCAAAAAAAATAAAATTTCAGGCAGTGCTGATGATCAGGTCAATGAGGAGAAACTCTTTCAAGAATCAAAAGGATTTCACTTCTGAATCTCTCCTCACTGACATGAAATAAGTCGATATGGGAAGAGATTTTTTTCAGGACCAAAATACTTTTCCCCACCGGCATATATATATATAAATCTGATATATTACCATGTTTATTATATTGTTATATTATTTATATATCATATTTCTGAGATTATGAAAAACATATTCTTTCGTTCTAATTCAAATTCCTTAGTCTTCAGATCGTATCTATCTATTGTTTAATAGTGTTTAAATTAATCAATTGAGAACAGCTTTTCCTAAAATACAAAATACTGGTAAAGCACTGAATGAAGCCCTTTTATCGAATCAAAGTCCACCAGCTCTACGAATGAAAGTATAATTGTATATGTATGACAAGACCTTTTGATAAAGTGTGAATTACCATTCATTATAAATCGATTTGAATCAATTCTTTAAAATATTTCCTAGAATATTTTTAAATTTTCATTTCTTGTCTTACGTCTATTATAAATTTTTATAACTTTTTTAATAGCATGTTGGAAAGGTTGTCATTTATAAAATTTGGCCAAGAGAACCAACTCATCCAGGGGTACACTTAATTCATTGTACGCCTACTATTTTGTGTGCTTGTATAAGGTAGGGTATTACACTTTTTTAATTAAAAGAAAGATCTTAATACAATTTTAAAAATCGGTCGATACGCACACTGAGAATTATTTGTTTTATTTTTTAGAGGTTCAATTGATCTTGGTCAAAAATAAGTACATAATAAGTGTTCTTTGATTGAAAGTCGTCAGTTTTTTTGTTTTAATTTAAGTTTTTTTTTATCTCAGTCTTTTATGTACGGAACTGTCAATTTTTTATTTTATTTTATTTTGTATTCTGTCGCTTTATATCCTACCAAAGTGTTTGTGTAAAAGTTCGTTTAAATTTAAAAGGGGTGGCAAATATTAAGCAGGATTTAAAGGGACAGGTTTTGTTTTACAAAAGTTGGTATTCTTTTTTGTTAGAAATGTGCTACCGTCAGTATGAATATTTAAAAAAAAATCTTTTAAATTACTATTAATTAGTGTTTGCTCTAATTTATTTAATTTATTTTTATTATTATCCAGGCATTAAATTTTATTAAAACCAACAAAAAATAACGTTTACATAATTGAATTTTATATTAGAGAAATGGGTAATTTGACTTTTTTGGTGTATCACCTAGAAACAACCAATTAAACAATGTTTTCAATCAAAACGATTCTATAATAATAGGAAAATAATGACGATAGAAATCAAAACGGTTTTTTAATATTAAAATATTTATAAACCATTATTATCTTAACTAAACTACCTTCTTGACTTCCGGTCGGTAGATGAGTGGACAAACGCGTCGGATTCCTACTCGGGCGTCGTGGGTTCAATTTCTCTGCTGGCTAAGTTCTCCATCATTCTCCACATTTTTAGCATATTATGATGGTGATTTTTTCAAATGTTGTCAGGTTATTCGTAACACGGGAATGTTTGTTTGAGTGTGTGGGCAAATCTATAACAATTTTAAGTCAAACGGTCTTACAATGTTGGGTTCAAAAGATTTCAGCTCAATTTGAATAAAATAAAGTTACTCTTTACACTAATGTAATGCAAAAGTTACAATATAAAAAAAATACCTACAGAGAGAGCTATCACACAGAATGTAATTAACATTTCATGCAGTCTTTTTACAAATTAAACCTTAACTTATATATAATCAGCATATTTTTTTAATTATTATAAAAAAAATATTTTTAGGAATTGCTTGGTATTCGCCTAATTCAGTGAAAGTTTTTTTTTTGCTTGCAAATACAGAATTAAAATAAGTATGGGTTATTCAGTGGTTTTATAGCTTCAGAACTGTCGTTCAGAATAAACGAGACCAATAAGTGCGACTCCTGGGAGAGAGTATATAGATTACTTCATCATGTTCTTCTTGGAAAAGGCAGCTCACTCGAAGATTTATCGATGGCCTTTCCGCGAAACATTTTTCTAAACTTGATTTATTGTACTTTGTTTTCTTTCGTGGATAACTTTCCTGGAGTAAGAATTAACAAAAAATTATCATTGACACAAATGTCTTCCTTCTTTTGGCATAATATGTATTTTTTCTAAAAGACGTTTGTCACAATCTTTTTTTAAATAGTTTTTCAGCAATTAAAGTCAAGTTCTGTCGAGTTCAGAAAACTATTCGTCAGCAGCAATAAATTCGTAGCTGAACATGTTTTAACTCATTAAAATATCTACGCACTTTTTTTTTAAATTTTATAATACGGCCAGTAGGGTTTTTACATAGATTATAAGTAAAAAATATAATTAACTATCTAAAAGATTAAACAAAAAACAAAAACACACAGTGACATAATAATATATCAAACCTTTTTTCAAATATGTAGGTAACAGAAACATAAAATAAAATACATACATTACTAATAAAACTTGAAGTTTTAATAGAACTTCTTTCCAATTGCTATTTTTTTTAAGAAGGAATAACATTCCCCGGTTACGAATAACCTGAAGATATTTGAAAAACTCCTACCGCCATCATAGTTATCGGAAGATCTTGTTTTTGCAATGACGGAGGACTTAGCTAACAGAGAAATTGAACTCACGACGCCCGGACAGGAATCCAGCGCGTTTATTTACTCAGCTACTAACCGGTCAAACCCATAAATTAATATTTTCTATGATAAATTCTTAACAATTTTCTTAGCTTTAATTTAATTCTTAAATATTTTATTCTAATAAAATATCATTTGGTAATTCATCAAATATATTTAAGGCTCTGTACATCAATGACTTTTTTCTGAAAGATGGTCTGATTTGGTTCTTATTCCTCGTCTCATGTCAATGATGCTGTGCGTCTTATGTTGATCGATGCTTGTACTGGAAATTTTCAATTTTATCCAGAAATTCAGGTGATGTGTGGCTATTAATAATTTTGTGGATATAAAAAAACAGTGTTGAAGTAAGTAATTTTATTTAACTTTTTCAACATTTCCTTGAGTTTTGTATATTTATTTTTCTCAATACAATTCTCGTGGTTCTATTTGTAGTAATGCCATGTGTTTTATTTATACTATTATATATCAAAACATAAGTTACTACAACTACATTACTTACGCTACAATAAGTGGTAGAATTCAGCGAAGTGCCGGTATAGATTACGCTTCATTCCAAGAATGGAGTAATTAAATATCAACAATATCCCCTGAATTGATTCTCAGATCATGCATTTTATTAGTTAGAGAGTGAGACTGATAGAAGCTTGGGTAACTTGTGTTTCTCGTTGGTACATGACATTTCATAGTGGCGAAGACGCCAGAGCTGTCAATTAGGCGGTTAATGATTCTATACAATATAACCAGGTCTGAAATAATTATCCTGTCAGACATCGTAATTAGATATAGTTGGTTCATCAAATTCACATAGTTAATATTTTCAATTGGGATTCAGAGCTTAATATTTATGAACCTAAGATCATACTAAAATACGAACACTAAAAATTAATAGCGATTGGTAATTGGCTAGTAGCTATTACAAACGTCATAAAATAATTAAGATTTGTGATCATTAGTAAAGAAGCAAGTATTCCCAAATTAAGAAAACGATAATATTAAGTGCCTTTCGAAGCGATTATATAATTTAAATAAGACTTAATGGAATATTATAATAAAATAATTATTTCTTAATAAAAAACCAATACTAACAAATAAATGAGTACGTTCTAAGTAAGGTGAAGTGAAATTGAAAGAAATATTAAAAAAAAAACACACATGATATTTCGTTTAAAGGGTAACATAGCTGTTTTGAGTAGACATGATGTTTATTACATTGAGGAGGACACGGCATGATCAAGTGAATCAAATACTTGAATCGGGCCATGTGAAGAGTCAGATGAACATAAGAGTATGTATGAGACGATGTTTAAATATAAATGAAGCAAGAAGTGTTTGCCAAGACAGCTGTATGGGGGTCGTCCTCTCTGCCTACCCATACAGGGAAAAGGCGTGATGGTTAGTTAGCTTAGTTAGTTAGTTTTAATTTTAAGGTTATTTGCATTCCTAAAACCATTGTCTTTTAATATTAAAGAAATACAATAATGTAATTTCAACAAAAAAATTATTCGATTTTGAATTGTAAAAAATGTACAATATCTTCTCTAAATTTAATAGAAAGAGTCATAACCAAGGCATCAGTATTTTTATTTGACTGATAAAAATTGAATTCAGACTTAGGAATACGTCATGTTTTGATATTTACTATTATCGACAATGTGCATTTACAAATTTCCTTGGATTCGTTTCCAGTTTGGATACATTATTACTTAAACAAAATGCTTATGTCGAATAAAATCTAACGATACCAAGGAGCGTATTTATACTATGAAACCGTTTCCATAGTCTGGCACACTACTCCTACGTTTGTGGGTCCGATATTATACCACGATCGTAGGATTACCCCTAATAAATGGATAAACCTGATTCAACGTATGTTTGAAGGCGCCCTTTCACCTTTTCATAGCAAGAATAATCATTCTTATTTTACTACTATTTTAGATTACGCCTGCATGGAACCCCGATAATAAAAAATGCGTTCTACCAAGAATAGCCCCAAAGGTCAGATATTTATTGAACACTTCTACAGAAATATTTTTCCTGACGTTTAGGGTCCGACGTTTAGGGTCCGACGTTAATGATCAACTGGATTTCAAAATATTCTTTATTTTTCACACCATAATAATATATTAGATGCTTTATAAAGGTCTCAATTGATATCTAAGCATAATCAATTAAACGTATCAAAATGGTTATAGTTATCTGATGAAACAGTAGTCAGATATTTTAAGATATCTTATGGCCAGTAATTTGACTGGCCGTCACATTTAACATCGACAGTAATCGACGACCAGCGCCATTTGTATTTGGTTGACATTTAAACAGTCCCTGTTTTATGTGTGGTTGTTTGATCAGCCGTTGATTAAGTCAAATATAACGGTCGTACAAAATTAATTAATAGCGTAGAGTCTGTAAATCTGTGGCTAACTAAGACACTGCACACGATAACATATTCAAAATGATGCTAATCGTCGATTTGTGACAACGTCAAATGTGACGATCGGTCAAACAACGGGCCCTTAGTATCGTCAAAGCTAAGTTTCTATATGTTTTAGAAATATAAATATATTTATATGACTGTACGTTGCGCGTTATTGTAGTCAATATTCCGTTTGTTTCGAGATAATTGTTAGACATACGAACATGGCTTTAGATCTGAGAGAGATAGTTAAAATATTTTCAAAGTTTTTTTATCAAGTTTTATTTCCAAAGTTTTGAAACAGTCGCATGTTAACAGGTCGTTTACTAGTTTATTTTTTACATTCATTTGAAACCTTAAAACTAGTCTGAAGTCTTTTTCTTTTTGGAAATACAATACTTATTTTGTGCAAAAGCGGAAGTCGTAAACTGGATTCATGATCACAAATAACATTCTGTGACATTCGTGGTTTAAATACAAATTAATGAAAACATGAATTCGAATTAAAAGTTGAATTAAAGAATGATCTCTTTTGAGGTTATTAATATCATTTTAATTTAGTTGACTATCGGATATCTAAAATAATAAAAAAAACTGTCTCTGTTTGTTTAAATGTTTCCCTCCTGTTGAAGTTTGGACAACATGATTGACGTTGATCTTTTCTCAGCCATGATTTCACAGTCTTTTCATTATCGTATCCCTCATTTAATGGTAAAATCTTTATTTCACAAAGTACAAACTTCTTCATTAACACCGTTTTTCTGTTAAGGCAACATTTTCGACTTTGAAAATTAGTCAAAATATATGCTTTGAAACAAAAATTAAATAAATTATTTGTATTGATTTCATAATACAACATTTAAAAAATATGGCTTCCAAAATGGCGTAAGTAAAAATATAATAATAATAATATTTGGATGATTTGTATAGCGCCGTTTTTGTGAAAAATCGCCTCAAGGGCGCTCTAGAGATCTTATTTTCTATTATTACATATTAATTCCTTGTTAAAATAAGAAAATCTACAGGAACATACTTACCTGGCAGGTCCCATAAGATAGACACATTATTTTAGGTTTTTTTTCTGATTAAGGGCATGGGAGTGAAATTAAAAAATGGACTTTCTAAATTTGTCGCACAGTACAGGATTTGGTTAAAATTTGTAAATCTAAAAGTGATTCGTCGAGAGACAGATTATGTTGAGATTCTTTTATTGAATTTAAGGATATGAGAGTCTGAAAAGGTAAGTTTTCAGTTTGGACCGAAATTCTGGTGGGCTCGTTATACAACTTATTTCCGGAGGGAGTTTATTCCAAGCCTTCGGCCCCGATACTCCGAAAGCGCGATCTCCAAACTTAGTTTGGGTTCTATCAGCCTTTCGATAGCCGATGACGTTGCTGATCTAATAGTCATCAGCATAGTTCGGTGATGGTACAGTGGGGCCATTTCATTAATGGATTTAACCACCATCCAGCACAACTTGTACTGGATTCTTTCAGTGCACTTGAGCCTGTGAAGGTTCCGAAGGTGCTCTGAAATATGCAAATATTTAGATACCCCGGTGATGAGCCTTGCTGCAGCATTAAAAACTGATTGCAGTTATTAGTTTGGTACTCAGGGAGGCTGGCGTAAATACCGTTACAGTAGTCGAGTAATATCCATGTACTTTCTCTACACTAAAAATTAAAAAAGCTTTCACCAAAAATATATTCAACACAAAATAAGAGTACCCACTTAGGTTTATAGGGTAGATTTTTAATTTATAAAAACGAAATATTTTTGAAGCAAAAATTTCATCTATTGACATACCAACAAGTTTTCAGTGGAAACCTACTGAACCATTTAAAATAAACTGATTTATACCTCAACAAGTACTTCGTTTGAATAGCTCTTTGTTGAGTTAATTTATCAGAAAATATTATGCCACATCTTATTTGTAAATAGAAATGCTGAATTAATATTCCAAAGGTCTTCGATAGCCTGGCTGTTGTCTTGAAAATTTACCGTCATATTTTTGTCAGTGGTTTTTAATTTTGTCAAAATAATTAAGCTGTTACAGTCATTTAAAAAAAGGCCGATACATATCACTATTGTTTTACTGTGTTCTTGCAAACAAAATGACAAAATAAAACACGTGGAAAATTAACAACCTAGATATTTTACCACTCTAACAAAACAATAAAACTTACTTTCTGTTATATTTTTCGTTTATACTTTAGCTCATAAAAAATAAAAATCAAATACAAATATTAAGAATATCAAAAGTTTTACCTGCCCATATACCAAAAAGAACGACACCGTAAAACCCTGAAATAGTATCCGGAAAACGCTTTAATCCCTTCAAAATGTACTCAAGAACCTACCCTGCTTAATAATTAACCCCTATCCCATTCCAGACCCCCACACCTGTATGATTACGAGTTCACATAACAAACGCGTGTTGTAGCAAACAAATTTACTCATTACCTCGATACAGTAAGCACAGAGTGTTTCTGAAATACACTTAATCTTTTTTAAAAGATTCGATTTAATATTAGAATTTAAGTACTGATATAAAACACCTTTGTGGCAAAGCGATAGGCTCCTTCACTAGGAAAAAACAAGGGGGCAAATAAAAAAAAAAACAAATCTAATATTTTTTTTTATAAAGCTGTTGTTTATGAAATATATTTTATGTTACTTTAACACTTTTTGCTTTAATACTAATTTGTTGTAATAATTGTTTTTTCATTAAAATAAAATTAATTGTTATGATGTGATGTTCACAAAGTTTTAGGATTATAATACATTATTTTACCTAATACGTAATAAAAATAGTTTAACAGAATTTTTTAGTGTATTTTATTTAGTTACAAAATTTGACAATGAACACTATATATAGTATATAACATTTTCTAAACCTAATAAAACAATACATTACATTAACACTATCCTCGAACTGCAAAGCTTTTGGCTTCCTTTAGATTTCAAGAGAGTTCATTGAATTTTCAAAACCCTTACAATAAATACTATATTTTCGTAGAAAGTTATCACTATGTAGTTTGACATATTATAAGAAATTTAAAAACAACTTTATACAAGACCACGGATATTATTTTAGTTTTTATGACAGATTCGACTAGCCTAAACTTCACCGGATAATGCTTAGGCTAGGCTAAGCGAAACTGGTCGGTCATAAAAAAACAAGATAATATCCGTGGTCTTATACAAAGTAATTTTTTCATTTCTATAAATACTATTTTTGGGTTTTCGATAAACTTATTGTCGGAAGCCTTAAATCCTCGCAACTTCTCGTAGGTGGTCATGAATAACACTATTAATACTTTAACGTTTTTTATAATATTTAATCGGGTCTCATTTTATTATTTCACTAAAAAATAAAAACAAGGGTATTTATTATGTACTAAACGTTGCCATAAATTGAAAGCTTATCTCAGTATCGTTTTAGGCAGAGACCACCAGTAAGTATCAAAACGTTGTTTAAAAGAAATTTCGCTATATTTAACCAATTACTGGTAAACGCGGGTAAAAAAGACCCGGCTTAACCTTTGATCCATAAAAAAAGAATAACCATTTGATTTTCACACACCTAACATCTTTATTTCACATAAACCTGTAAATAAGCTAATACGCGTCACAATGACAGTGGAAACTTTCGGAGCTATGAGTACGCAATTTTCTTATTGGATTAAATTTGACCTATGCATACCTTAAGTCAAACTGTTTTTACTAGGTGTGATTTAAAAAAATGTGAAAATTAAAGTGGATTGCAGAAAATGAAAGCAATATGCCGAAATTGTTTGAATGTTATTTTTCAAAATTTTGGTCTCATATTTTAAATAATGATTTCTACTGAAAAATTATTCCTCTTGTTTTAGTACAAAAATTGAAAGAGCGGTTGTTATTATTTTGGTTTTGGTATAAAAATAAGATATAAATGAAAAACTAGTTGATTTTTTGTTTCAAAAAGCCTCAATTTTAACTTGGTGGAGATTTTTTTGTATTTAAAGGTTTCATTGCAAAAAAAACATCATTTGTGACTTTATTTGTGACAATTTTTTTATACAAAAAATTAATTCTTGTGAACATCTGTCTAAAATCCGCAGTAAAATGAAACCAGGGTACGGAATACGATGAGCGCCTATTATGTAGGCCTTTCACGGTAAATTAATCCATTGGAAAAGAGATTGTTAAGGAAATCACGAACCACCATTGTTGCGTAACTGTATTGTTCTATATTCTACTAAAATATTTCCATGCCAAAAACACTATGGAGATGCTGAAGATCGGATTTCTCAAGAATATACCAAGGTGCACAGTTTATTGAATGGAAGCCTCTGAAAATAAGAGCTATTAACCGTCGGTTTAGCTATGCAAAGAAATACGTTTACTTATAGCGTGTCTCGTTTTCTTTAAAGGCATTCATTGGGGTTTTATTTAAAAATGTGGTTAAAATTTTCAGAATACAATTTAAATTTTTTGGAAACTCCGTAAATGGAGTACTAAACGCTGTTGGCGCAAATAAGAAATGGTCCAATGAAGCAAAGCTAGCAGTCCACAGCGGAGTGTTTATACTAACACCGATGTATGGCAGTGAGGCATGGAGCTGGCAGAGAAAGAATAAAAGTAGACTGAATACTGTGGAAATGAGATCCCTGTGATTTATGTTCGGTAAAACCATGTGTGACCGTGTTAAAAATGTGGATATCTGGAAAGAATGTAAGGCTGATTTAAGCGTAATTAATAGGATCAAGAAAGGGACGCTTAGATGGTTTGGGCACGTAGAGCGAATGAACGAAGAAAGGAGTGTGAAAAGAATATATGATGCGAAAGTGATTGGAAGAAGAAGTCGAGAACGCTCGAGAAAGACATGTCACGATAAAGTAAATCGAATACTTGAATCGGTTCATGTGAAGAGTCAGAATAACATAAGAGTATGTATGAGATGGTGTATGAATGTGAACGAAGCAAGAAGTGTATGCCAAGACAGAGTTGTAAAGCGGTCCATACTTTCTGCTTACCCCTGCGGAGAAACGGCGTGATGGTTAGTTAGTAGGTTGTTGTGTTATATGTTCTAACAAAGTAAATATACAAACACCATTTACTTGCACAATGGTTATAATAGTTACCAGTGAATAACTTACTTCCTATATATTCCGTGTTCAAATATAATGATCATGGATTAAAAGCTTTACGTGCAGTCCTAATTTTGTCAATACTACTGTACATATTATGGAATGCTAGAGTAGGAGTGCTTTATTTGAAACGTATACATTACACCGTGTAGAAATGAAAACTGGAGGATGGAATGAATTAGGCGAAGGAGAAAAGTTGAAGGTACCTGCCCATTAAGTGTAAGTTTCTAAACTCAGTTCAAGTTCATTTCAAGCAATGCTTTGATAGCTTCGGCAGTAAATTTCGCCCTAGAGCGAAGTTCAAGTATACTTTTTTGTCTATTTCTTGATATTTTACAAAGTGAAAACTTCGTTTGAAAATTGCTCACTTTGTATCGGAACATAAACATTTTCATTTTACTTCAGTAAAAACAAATATCGATGATTTTTTTTTGTTTTTAAATCTCTTTGTATTGCTTTTAACCGCTGAGGCCAAAAGTAAAGTCAGTCAATGTAGAAAGTAGGTTTAAAATACATTTAAAAATCAAAAACGTTTATTTATCAACATGTTTATAATTTATTCTAATCTGTATAATCAGCTGAATAAATATAATGTTCTTTTTGCAATAAGGTGTCACCTCAGAATAGATTTGTAGAGAAAAGTATCATATGAGAGCTGGGTTTTCAAAGGGCTGGTAGCTCCATAACGCATTGGGAATTATTGACTACATATTTGTATATTTTCTTAAGAAGCTTTTTAACTAAGAAAACTATTATGTTTGATTGTTTATTACGTGAAAATAAAAGAAGCTCGTATTAATACCTGTGTTTCATTGATTTAATAGGTTTGGGGATTATTAATTCAATGTACTACCTACCCGGCTTCTCTTATACTTCATGTGGCTTTTTCATTACACCCTGGTTATGAAAGAGCCAAATTCCGAAGTTTTTTAGTACTCGAAAATACTAGCAACTTGAAAAGTTGAAAAGAGGACTTTTATAAATAAATTTTAGCTTAAAAAGTGTATTTCTTGTTGGCAGCATTTTATCGGTGTCTTATAAAAAAAACGCCTCCTTCATGCCACTTCTCCAAAAAAGCAACTTGTTTTTACGAGTGAATTTAATCAGAATTTGATGATTGACATATTTTAGTGAAGTTCATTTAACATAATATGTGCAGATTAGCCGTTCGATTTCGTGTTATTTGAGAATGTTCAAAAGATTTTTTTTGAGAATTTTGAATGAATGTATGGCTGTTATCAGATGTTAACGTAGATAATGTAATACAATTTATTTACTGTCTTGGAATAGTCTATTGTTAACACAGAACCTTATCAGATAAATCTTTCAGTAATTAATAAAAATTCCAGACAATTAGTGTTGGAAATTGTATTTTTCAAAAGAGTCTTAGAATTTTTATGTTTGTTGACCGGCTTTCAAATCGGGAATGGAAGATTGGTTAATCAACAGCTACCAAGCAATTTTGTCAACTTTTATGTCTTGAAATAAAAACCCTTTCCTTTGTGATATTTGTTCCTCATGGTTGGTCTTTGTACAATTTGTTCTGCTCACGCAATCATCCTAACTGCCCTTCAACACACAGCATTTTAATTCCAGCACCTTTCAAATGTCAGGTTTTTACCAATCCATTTTTCTTATCGAGTGAAACAAACTTTTTGCCGAATAAGCTGCGTAGATTAGAAAAATTCTTGATTCAAATTTAAAACAATTTACCGCTCTAAATCCGCCATTCATCTTCATTCCCATTTTCAAGAACCTCAACCGACTAACATATTACCATCAGACACAAGTCATTTTAGTCAGAAAGTCAAAAGGTCAGCTTCATCAGTCCTTTAGTTTTCAGTTTTGTTTTACGGTAGCTTGAATGCCTTTTTTGAGAATAGGCCAATTACTTTCCTCCCTACTTGTCTTTGGATGGACGGGAAATGAGCGCGAACTATGCAAAGGACAATAAATCGTCACTTTCCCACAGAATTGTGTTAAATATTTGACCTTCCTTAGCATTTACGAGCTTGTCTTCCTACTTCTATTATGCAGCTTTAATAAAACTTTTTAATTCGGAAAAATAACACAAAACCGCTGGGAAGGTGACCAATGGTAATAGATGTAGCTGAATGGATTTATTAAACAAAGTGGCATCTACATAAATCCTGGAAAACAATCACCCTTTATGAACTTTGACAACAAAGATAGTGATGGTGGCAAAATCCCCTTTTCGCGATAAAATGTGGGTTAAAAACGTGTAATAAATTGAATGAGTTTCTCTAACTTACATTTACTTTAACAACGAGATAAAAAATGTCGACTACCCGTTGTGTGGATTGAAAATATTTTAAGCCCTTGTTTTATTATAGTACATAATTCTTCTTTTTTGTTTTCCTTCTTTTTTAAAGTTTAGTGAATGGGTAAATACATGCCTGTTCAAAAGTAAAGTGAGTTTTGAATTTTCGCGTGTACATTCGACTATCGTTTTTTTTTGTTATGTTGGTACACATATGTTTATCACATGTTAGCATTATCAGCCATTTTGGATTAGTGGTTTGTTTTTGAAAACTGGAAAGGTTAGTCACGTTTTTGTGTATTCACAATTCAAAATGGTAGATACTTTCAGTAGTGCTCTGGTGTAAGACCACCATTCAGAACCGAAACGTTGCTTGAACTGGCTTTAACCGTGTTTTGTGAACAGATCTGAATGAGTTAGGTATTTTTTCGCCTTCCTCGTTCTTACCTTCGTCCTCTTCACACATCCACAATATACCCCGATTTACAATATGCCCCGATTAGAAAGCCATATTCCCACTAGCTCTGAAAATTTCAAAGCAGTTAGAGCTCTTGTGCGTATATTCACAAACAAAATGACTAGATTATCTTCAAGAGCTGAACTTCGATGAGAAAATAATTATATTTGAGTAGTACCTACTAACAATATGTTTTTAAATATTCTGAATCATTAACATATTATTATTTCTGTTATAAAGAAGTATTTATATATTTATTGCCGTTGTTTCAACACTGTGGTATTTTGAACATACCTACGATCTACATGTATTGTAATTTATATGAAATTTAAATTATTTAGGAACCTTAAAATTATAGGCTTTAAATAAACGTGATACATGTTTTTAAAAACAATCAAACACAAATGTGTCTTGTAACATTACACGTATTATGCATGCATTATGTAATTCAAATAAAGTCTGAAATAATTTTATATCTCCAACACCCACTGTATTTAAAAGTATTTAATAATAATAATAGTACCTTGCTAAATTATATAGCACATTTTTTTTAAATATCACCTCAAGGGCGCTTACATTACAAAATAAATATTTTCTCCGAGATTACAAACGAATGAGGGAAATGGATACTGGATCAAATCAATCTCAGAGATACTAGAAAATATATAATTGTAATTTCAAAAATAAATTTGTATTTTGCTTATGAAAAAAATCTATTTGTCAGCGAAGTTTAACAAATGATTAATTTTTCGCCCACTCAAAACTTAATTGTAATTATTTCCTAATTTCAATAAAAAAAGTGTTTGGTGCTTAATTTGATTCTTGCCAACTTTTTTTTACATCTGTGAGAATATGAACCATTTTTTATTAGAAGTTCCTTTTACCTAACTAGGGCAACCGGGATACTTTTTTACTCAATAACCTACATCGAAGGTTTTAAAAAAAGGTTATTTAATCTAACTAGCTAGTTCGTAGTTCAGAGTCTAGACAGACATTTTTTTGTTTATTTTCGTTAATCATTTGAATTTCAGTTCGCAATTTTGTTTTAATCGCGGAGATGTGCTATACTAATTTAAACAAATTATTATTTTGTAATTTTTGCAGCTGTGCTTTGTTTTCTTGTTAATTTTTTTTTAACCAACTGCAAAAAAATGAAAATAAGAAAAGACGCTATGTTATCTTTTATTCAATACTTTTCAAGTGTTGAATAAGAAAAAAAAAAAAGTTTTTGAAATGTATTGAAAATCGACTCGTTGCAACTAAAAGCTAAGCTTTAAATTAAGTTTTCTATATGAAGTTTACACTTTTTGGTGTGACATTATTTTTAAATATATATCACTCACTCAGTGTATAATAAAAGTAAATATACCATTGGGATACTCACTATGCAAACCCTCTGTGCGCAAATAACTTTATTCAATTAATTTCTGTCATAACGCATTTAATTCATATAAAATAATATATAGCATATTTGTGGCATGTTCTAGAGTGGTAGATAAGTAGTAGTATCGCCTTAGGGAAATATCACCATTCAGAATCGAAACGTTCTTTTAAATGGCTTTAGCCGTGTTAAGAGACTAGATCTGAATAACCAGGTACCTCCCAATCTTCTTCCTCCCCATCTCTTTAAAAAAATAAAACACATAGTTGTATACTGCCCTGTTAAAGTTACAGTGGAAGCGAAACATGATCGGCATTTATACAAATGAAGGTGGTGTAATAAAATAAACCTATTGTTTTATTTTTTTTAAATTTTAAATTGTCTTATATAAGAACAAAGGTTATTTCATAAATTATATTTTTTAATTGATAAAAAGCATACCTACTTATAACATCTATCTGGAGTCTCGGTTGAATCCCTCGAGCCCTTTTTATGTCAAATAAGGCTGTGTGTATGATATTTTAGGGAGACAAGTTTAATCTGGATCTTCTAGAGGTTTATGACGCGGGTAGGAAGGAAAGACAAAAAATGTCAAAACGTTCCATAGCTCAACAGTTGAGAACTTGAACATGCTCTCATGCGGCAAAATTCTAACCATGTACGACTGCTGGGCACGCGTTTGTTGAGTTTCCTCTATTTACGTTGCCACATTTATTTATGCAAAAAAAAAAAACTTGCATGGTTTTGTTTTGAAAAAATATGACGATACTTATTAATAAAATAATAATATGTAACGGGTTGGTTGTATTTTATGTTTTAGAGTGAATACCGCACAAGAGTTCCAACCAGATAACCAGTAGAGCCAGTGGCTATGGCATCCCGTATGGGACGGGGAAGGGACAGGGGAAGGTAGGGAAGGAAGGGGGTGGGAAGGAAGGAAGGGAAGGGGAAGGGGAAGGGGAAGGGGAAGGGAAGGGAAGGGGGAAGGGGAAGGGGGAAGGGGAAGGGGAAGGGGAAGGAAGGAAGGGAAGGGGGAAGGGGAAGGGGAAGGGGGAAGGGGAAGGGGAAGGGAAGGGGGAAGGGAAGGGGGAAGGGGAAGGGAAGGGGAAGGGGATACTTGGAGTATCTACCACTCTGAAACGTTTCGCAAATAAACTTTATACTATTTTTAAATGAATTAAATGTGTTGACACATATTAATTGTAAAAAGTTATTCGCGCACGATTTTTTGAAATCGTGCGCGAAAAATCGAAAACCACAAGCAAAATATTCCGCTCATAATGATCGTAGTAGGAGAAGTTCAAATATCGTAAAAGAATTCGTAATCTATGAATGTTTGTCTATCTTTTTAAGAAAAACGTTATCAATTTTTACTGGTTTTTATGTCATTCTTTTTGCCTGACGCGATTGCTTAGTGATTTGAGCAGTCGAACGAGCGTATATAGAAAGGTTCCAAAGTTCTAATCTCGGTAACACAAACAAACTTTTTATATATCAAATATATATAAATAATAACAATTACAAAAAAATACACTGAAACTTAACGGTTTACCAATTTATCAATTAGCCTAGAAATAAAATTGGGTCTATGTTAATTGGCTCATCCGGAGAGATACTTGAGCTGGGAGTTTAGGCTATATCAATACAATCCTGTGACCACTTGAAGCATTGCGATCCATTTATTCCCCCACGTGTTGTCATATGCATCGGGTATGACTAATGACCAGGCAGTTAAAATGATATGGAAACTTCTGCAAATAAATCTTAACGATTTTCAGACCTACAAATCACTTTTAAAAAATGTATGTGCAATGCAAATTCATTCAAACTCAGCCACCAATTGCGTTGATTTGTGGTTTTTTGTATTTTTATTTATTTGTGGGTGTTTGAAATATTAGTTTATTTTATTTTATTGTATTACGAAATCTAACAATATCAAAGATTCGAAAAAAACTCTGTCAAACGCAACAAAATTAAAATATGCGAGCTTGCCACCCCAAGTTAAAAAAAAACATTGATTTTCATATTTTGATTACTAATTTGTATTCTTTAAATATAATGAGCAACTCCGTGTGCGCAAGAAAGAACGGATTGAGTCAGGAATAATAATATTTGAGTTAAGTATATGTCTGAAAATAAATAATGTGCCATTATTTTTTGAAAAAGGACATGTGACATGATTACAAAAAACGAAGTTCCGAAATTTCTTTTTGGCTCTCCGGAACATCTGCGTCTATATATTCATTTCGTTTTTCCTTGCGCACATAGAACTTAGCGTTATGAAGGAGCCAACTAAAATAATTAAAATATATTTGCTAGTTTAAGAGCCAATAACCTTTTAAATGAAATTTTGTTTTCATACACTATTTAACGAAAAGAAAATACTTAACGTTACAAGTTATTAATTGAAATTGATATTACAAGCGAAAATTCTCACATAAATACGGCAAAGTAACGTTTTTTAACTAAGTAATGAATATGTTGAGTAAAAATAATAAACCATGATAAATTCAATTTATTGGTTAAATAAATATTCTTTGTTATGAATTCCTTATCAAGTGGTTAGAACAGCAAATTAAATATTTTACTCTTGATGTTTGTTTTGATAGTCTAAAAATAAGCCAAAATACTCTCAAAACGCAGAGCGGAACAACGTTAAAATAATGGATCTGATTTCTATAGTAATTAATAGTATTTTTACAACTTTTTTTTTTCCTAATCAGAGAGAGTGGGATAATCCCACGAACTCCAAATATTATCTTGTGAACCTAGTAAAGATAGAAACATAATTTTAAAAAATGCATAAAAGTAAATATGTAGCGGTTGATATTATGTTATCAAAATTCTGCAGAATTCTTTTAAGACATTTTTTTGATAAACATGATTAGACGAAATGAAAAACCGTTTTTTAATTTTATATTCATAAAACTATACATCACTTAAGTTATACTAGCACATTTACACACATATTATTTATGAAACACTTAATGTTTTGCAAAGTTGGAAGGATTTAATTATAAACACTTGTCACAATAGTAATTCAATCCGTGTTAGAGGTTTTGCGGCACAACTTCATGGTGCTGAGAGTTTTACACAGAGCTCGATTCTTTACTTGACTTTGCCCAAGTTTCAATACACTTCATTGATTTTTTCCAAAATTATCACTTATAAAACAATCAATACTACGTGTCGTATAACCATTAACTTGATATTTCAAAGTTCTACCGCTGATGTCAAAGTTATGAATCACAGAATGTAAATTTGTTTCAATGCAAATTTTATCACGTAAGAGTTATTCATGTAATATTTAGATAACAAAATGTCTACAAACAAAATACAAATATATTTCTGTGTGCGAAAGGAAAGGGTCAAGAAAATCGAGTTTTGAGTTAAGTATGCAGAGTTGTTTCTTAGATACACATCTGCCAAGGAAAAACTAGATGAGTCGGAAAATAAAATAATGTGTTTTTTGAAAAATAATGTGCCTTGTGACAAATGACATAATTCCATTACAAAAACTAAATTCCTCTACTTTGTTTTGGCTCTCCTGAACATATGCGTTTATTGACTCATCCCTCTTTTTCTTTCGCACACAGATTTCATCTTGATATGATAGATGTGGAATTGTTGTAGAATGTCAAATTTAGTCTTCTTGGTTTATAAATAAGATAAAATTACCTTTTCTCCGTGGGCGAACTTCAATATTGAAACTAAACGGTTTCACGTAATTTATAAAATCACTCTTTTCCAGAAGTCATGTTATTATTTCACTTTGTGAGATATTCAGATTTATTTTTCAGTCACAAAAATATATGTGTGCACTAACTACCTCCAGAAATCCATGAAAGCATTTAATTCACGAATTTCAGATACGAAAAGAGATTCTTCATGAAAGTACACATTAAAAAAAATGACGATTCCCTCGCTCATCCTGAAGATTCACACCGATTTTTCTGATCGAACAGTAGAATATTTCCTGTCTTACTAATTTCACAGTTTCAAAAATCAATAATGCTAAGTGAATATGACATTGCGATAAGAAAAATAATATTGTCTACGATTTAATTCACATTTAACACACTAACAGATTTTTTGCTTTTCTATTATTAAATATTACTCACATATGCTTGTTTAATTGAGAAATTAATTTACCTATTAAGCGGTTTGCAAGCTTTGAAAATCGTAGAAAAAATGTTTTGGCGTTATTACATAAACCACTTAATTTTATCGCGATTTTTTATTTATACTCTCCGTAAGCCAATAAAAGGTGAACATCAAAAATACAAATACCTCAATTAATCTTTAACATAACTATTTGGGTGTTTCTGAGAAAAAAAAAAAAAAATTTTGCCACTTTGTGAACCATCTTTATTATATTCTGAAGTGGTGCGTAATTGCAAAGGTACCAGTTGAGGGTTTATGCCCAAGAGAAAAACCATTTTCTTTGAGCTTTGACGTACTAAGAACTAGTCAAATGAAATATTTAAACTTGAAACACAGCAAGCAATAAAATAGTAAGCACGAATATATTTTTTTCAGTAAAATATTTGATTTACTACTGAAATAAGGGTGGTGGATTTGGTGTGTGTTAAAGAAATTTTTACCGCTATCCTTGTATTTTCATTTAATTTTTGAATGAATATAAGCTTATTATTATAAATTTTACTACCCAGCTTTACTTGAAATTTGAATTGTCGTTTATATCATATTAAAATTATGTTCTATCATATTTAATTAAAATTTCAAAACTTCATGGCTTTGCCAGTTGAAAATAGTTGCGTTGACAGGAATTCTAGACGGAAAAGTTGAGAAATTTTTGCAAACAACAGAGCTTGCCATTGAAGAGTTTTATTTTTATTTCGTACACATAATTTTTTGGCTTTCAATTAAGAACAGACATATTTTTTAGTTTCTATTTTTACCATAACTTTGTTATGTTGCTATTATAGTTTTTATTGAAATCGAAAGCTGTTATTATGTGACAAGAGAAAGGTCTTCGTGAAATTATCTGCATACATGCAAAGAACGAAGTGCCTTTAAGAGTGACATGAAATGGCTAAAAATGATTCACGAAAACTCTCGAAAAGTTACTAAAAAGATTGAAGACTTTTTTAGAAATATCGTATTTTAATGACTTTTTTCGATTTCAAATAAATTGATGTAAAAATAATAGTAAATTTGATATTCATCGGCTTTATAATTTTAATTTGATACCTTATCAGTACCCTTTTATGATTGGTAATATTCACGTAAGGGTCTTTGATATAAACCCAATATAACGTGTTACTCATCTTGTTCATTTTAAAAGAAACTCTGATCCAAAATATTGCTATTTTTTCGGGATTTTTCGGGAAACGATGAAAATATATTTACATAAATTTATGTGAATATTATGATAAAGTTGTAGAAACATGAAAAAAAACTTTTTAGATAGACTTCTATAAGAAATGAAAAAAAGCATACTAAGGAAGAAGTTTATTCATTAACTATTTCATGTTTAAAATTTGTTCGACGAAATTACTGAACAAATGAGTGTCTTAATTTTTCTATATCATAAATTTCTTCAAAAGGAAAAAATATTGTGACTCAACAAGCAATGTTATGTGTAATATGACAGATCTTTGAAATAAGATAAATAAGAATGTTCTCATTTTTTAAGAAAATATTGTTGTTTTAGGAACTATCCGTAGAAACCCCAAAAGTAAGTTTCTAATATCTAAATGAATTATACCCCAATAACCTAATCACGATGTATTTAATGCTCTTAAAATGATAAATCTAAATTATTTTCAATGCAAAAATACCCACCTTACGTAACCTATTATAGAACTCCGACGCTTTAAATTCGAACTATTTGAAATTCAATCAGATTTGTATTCATCAAATCCAAACCAAACAAGTTTCGAGTATAATCGAAATATTAAGATGAGTCAGGTACATGAACCACTATCGAGATGTTATCGTTAAATTGTTGTTGGAATTTGAAATCTTTTCAATCGCAGTTCTATTTTAAAATGAAACTACTTATATTTACTCAATTTTATTTGCGTTTAGCATTACAATTTTTCTTAATCACTTTTGTTTGAAATCTAAGCCGCCTTTTATTTATTTTTTATTGAAAAAATTGGAAAGAAAAATGTCAATGAAAAATCTACGTGCTTATGTACGAAACATTTGCTAACACACTTAAAACCATGACTCACAATTTTTATGAAAAGAATAGGGAGACGTTTTAAACTTTTGTAATTGCATCATAAGGTTTTTAAAACATACGCATTGTTAGGAAATTATAACTAATCTCTATTATTCTGAACCCTTTAGAATACATAATCTTAAATAGTTATATTCTATGGTGAACAATATAGTATTTAAGGGAACATTGTATTGAAAATGATACAGCTTTGGGAACATCCTATGTAAAAGTTCTCGATTTTAATAGAAGAGTGATTTTATCATCGATTAAAAATAATGCTAGCTTACTATATTTTTAGCTGCGTAGCTAATACATGAATTTAATACAATGATATGATGTAAACATGTCTAGTAGATTTTACTTTCCTTATTAGTTTCATACTTGTTTATATTATATTTCAATAATCTTAATTAAAAATATTTTTTCAGTCAAGAATACTAATACCACTCTAATGAGTATTATTTTTTCAACATATGTCTCCCAGTTCATTCATCACAACATAACGGGAAGATTTTATCAAATCTTCTCTTACAGATGACAGTTACATTTACACACAAAATTAAGCCATATAAATTACGTTGTATTATCTCAAAGATTGAAAATTTTATTAAAAAAATGGACTCGTTTTTAACAAAACACTGCTAAATTATGATCTATTTATTCCTCTTTATCAATGATTATGAAAACACTTCAAATATTTCGTTTAGGCACGGAAACACAACATGTAAATTTCCGCGTTAGCAAATTTGTAAGATCTCACGCAGGAAAAAATCATAAAAGCACTGAATATATTTGACCTGAATACGAAAAAATTACAAAAAAAAAAAATGACAACAGTTTGTACCCATTTCTTTTTTCTATTTGAAAATTCCATAACTTGAAGGCTAATTTGAAAGTTTATCACACCGAAGAATTCAAAAGAACTCAGTACTTATGTTTCGTAGTATGCGTACGACGTGTTATGTCGTACAAAAGAGAGTAAGATTCAGGGGTAAATCGCTCTCTCAATTTTGTGTATTCTGAAGCTAAAAGATAAAAAGGTTATTGCTGGTATAATAAGGTAATGTTACTAGATCAAGTTTAGGAAATAAAAACATTGTATTCTGGGAAAAAGCCTTTCGGCATAAAAAACCCAATTTATTAATATAAGTACAAAGAAAAATGTATTATGAGTATCTACTATGTATGGGTGGTGTGTGTAAATAGTATAGTGCGAGCCGAGTATATACGGCTTCCGGGATATTGATAGTCCCCGGGTGAGGATACTGATTATCCCCCCGGGTCGGGGATACTGATTGTCCCCACGGGTCAGGGATACTAATTCTCCCATTGTTCCCACGGGTCAGGACTACTGATTGTCCCCACGGGTCAGGGATACTAATTCTCCCATTGTTCCCACGGGTCAGGACTACTAATTGTCCCCACGGGTCAGTTGGCCAAACTGCCCGCGTTCCTCGTCGCCACGAGTAATGTTTCTTGAGCTCGTAGCCACGAACAAGAAATACATGGCACGATGTGCCTGGCCCGGCCAAATACTGGCATGCTAATAGATGCACGCCAAGTTGGCTCACAGAGGCTACGTAAGATCCTAACGGATCGTGATATCCCGTGTATGTAACCATGGACGAGAAAGGACGTGGTATGTGCCCGCACGTGTGATAACGCGACAAAGAAGGCCTAGAGGCGATCTTGTGGTAATATCATGTTTATGAATTTATTCCACTAATCAAATACTGGCATGCTAATAGATGCACGCCAAGTTGGCTCACAGAGGCTACGTAAGATCCTAACGGATCGTGATATCCCGTGTATGTAACCATGGACGAGAAAAGGACGTGGTATGTGCCCGCACGTGTGATAACGCGACAAAGAAGGCCTAGAGGCGATCTTGTGGTAATATCATGTTTATGAATTTATTCCACTAATCAAATACTGGCATGCTAATAGATGCACGCCAAGTTGGCTCACAGAGGCTACGTAAGATCCTAACGGATCGTGATATCCCGTGTATGTAACCATGGACGAGAAAAGGACGTGATATGTGCCCGCACGTGTGATAACGCGACAAAGAAGGCCTAGAGGCGATCTCGTGGTAATATCATGTTTATGAATTCATTCCACTAATCCAAAAACGATGTGATTTAATAATAATGACGATACTAAACAAAGTATTATGCAATACGGAACGCTGCGGCGTAATGAAAAATGTAGTACCCGAACAGGTCGTAATAAAAGAATTATCACGTTAAACTAAATAGTTAGCAAGCTAATACGATTCAAAAGGAATGACAATAGGATACAAATATTATGTAATACAGTACACTGTGGCGTAATGAAATGTAGCGCCTGAACAGTAGAGCCGTCGGAAAAGAATTATCACGTTAAATTGAATAGTTAGCAAACTAATACGGTTCAAAAGGAATGACAATATGATACAAATATTATGTAATACAGTACGCTGTGGCGTAATGAAATGTAGCGACTGAACAGTAGGGCCGTCGGAAAAGAATTATCACGTTAAATTGAATAGTTAGCAAACTAATACGGTTCAAAAGGAATGACAACACGATATAAAAATGTTATGCAATACGGAACCAAAATGCGGATTGAGGAGATATAGCTCCGCCGGAGACGTCCGGTCCGTCTGCGAGTCGAATGGTAAGTGTTGCTACGATGCGGAGTTACGAGATGTATAGCGTCTGAACCGTATGGCCGTCGAAAGGGAAGTGTTATACGATGCGCATAAGGCCGTACGAAAATGCCGAGGGCTGTCGAATTGGCACCCCTGAATATAGATATTCAGAACTCAGGTTAAGAAACCCGAGCGCAGAAGCGTGACGTTAGCAACATATTCCCACGCGATTAATTGATTACTTTTGTTATTTCCTATTATAAAGTGGTGAATCTTTGAATGTCATTCCAAACTTAAAACACATCTACTTGGGTGTTAAGGACTCAAGGTAACTACGTAACAACTTATTTCATGAGTGGAATTAAATTTGATGTTTTCGAAAAACCAAGTTTATTCTAGTTTTTTAAAGCTGGGTACGAAATATTTTTTTCCGCAAAATATAGGTTGGTGAAGGAAAGTGTTTGATAAGGTAAAATAATAATATTTGTAAGATGTAAGAGCATAGGATACTTTGAAATTCAATTTAAAAGAGATCTCTTTCATTACTCGTAGCAGAATAGAAAGATAACGTTATTTACAGTAATAAAAGAGAAGCAGTCTATTGAAATTCATTATTTCAAAGCATCATACAGCTTTAAGCATAGACCTCTTTCAAATGTAGACAGTTTTTTCGATTATTGCGTCCTTCAACTACTCAAAGTTGACATCCTATACGTGGGCCAACTCCGTTTAACTTTTTCAACCTAGGTGCCATCCGAAAATATTTGATTTCCGACGATCATCGTTAAAGGTGGAAATTATCATGGTAATGTCAATTACCCTCTTACTTATCCATTCACACGTCTTTAACCTTCTAATCTCCAGCAAGAAAAATAACTTTAATAAAATCTAAGCTGTACATGAGCTCAATTGTATTAAAAACGTATCAAATTAATATTATAAACATTCAAATAATAAAATGGAAAAATACACAGAATAAAAAAAAGTTTTAGGTGACTGGACTTGGACCCAGATCTCTTGTCTTTCAGGCGTTTGCACTTTCCATTAAACAACGTCACCCCTTTTCTCTATCAGATATTTATTTGAAAATAAAACATGAATACTGTTCCATAATATTTAACTTTGCTCGTCACTACGTGGTGTGTAACATGTTTTGTCAACCCTTCCTACTTAATTCGTCAAGCTTATATCCACCCTGAGAGTTGAAACCCGGAACAACGGCCTCCATAGTCGAGTGGTAAGACGCTCGATTACTAATCCAAAGGTCGCGAGCTCAAACCCGGCGTGCGCCAATAACTTATATGCGCATTTAATTTATATGTGTTATAATTCATATAAAATAATGTAAAATTTATTTGCGACACGTTTTAGAGTGGTAAATATTCCAAGTATCGCCCTGGTCAAAGACCACCATTCAGAATCGAAACGTTACTTGAAATGGTTTAAGCCATGTTTGGTGACCAGATCTGAATAGCCAGATACTTTACAACCTTCCTCTTCCTCGTCTCCACCTACTTCCCCTCCCCACTACCTTTTTCTTCAAAACATACCCAAATTGGGGATGCCATAGTCTCACTGGCTCTAGACGGTTGGGAGCAGTTTGTACTCTTGTGCTATATTCACTATAATTAAAGAAAAAAAAGAACTTGAATCGTAAGGTGTGACTTAACCTTTCTTCACTGAACCTGATTGAACGTATTTAATATTTCTATTAGACTGAAAATATTTTAAGATTATCATTTCATTTCTTATAAATTTGGAAAATGAATTATTTTTACCGATGGGGTTATATTTATTCTCTCATTTTTAAGAAAAGATCAGAAATAACAAAGTGCCCTCATTTTACGTGTAAAATCGGTGGAATGCTTGAATTAACTATTGCAATCCTTTCGTACCTCTTAACTTTTTTACCCGATGGGTTTGTAATAATGTAGCCCTGTTAAGGACACCCTTATTTCCATCGCACGAGGCTTGAATTAAACATGAAACCCTATACCATTTAGACTTCCGTTTGAAAAGAGGATAAAAGACCTCGAAATTCTCTTATTAGGTCGTTAAGAAAAAATCTGATCTGAATTTCTTAGGCTTTTGTATTTTTCAAAAAAATATGGCCGCTTTTAACGCTTGAAAATTTGAAGCACACTTCCATTAAACTGTTTTCTATAAATATAACACGTACCTCGGATACATTTAAAAACATTTATGAACTTAATAAAATATTTTATTACCAGTGTTAAATGTTGATTACTTGATAAGTTATGATTAATTGAATACTGGAATTAATTAAGGCTCTAAGTACCAAAAAAATTAAAACTGTTTTTTTTTAAAGAATCGTAGTTTATTTACATCATAAAATACGATTCTGTAAAAAAAATAAGTTGTTAATTTTTTGGCACTTAGAGCCTTAATTAATTCCAGTATTCAATTTATATTAGTGGTATGGAGAAACACATTATTTTATTACGTTTCTAAAACAACTTTTCCCCTGCAACGTTGAAATATAAATAGTTTTGTCAGATTCCTACGTATTTGAAGTAACAGGCTTAAAACGAGTAATTCACACTTTTTGTCAACTGTGTATTAAAATATGGGAATTAATTGAATATCACTACATTTTAAACTAACGTCTCAATTAAAAATTGATTACAATTTATAAATATGAAAAAATAAACGTAAAATGCAGATTTGTCTTTGAAATATTAGAATCCAGGTTGGATTTTTTTAAATTTTTAAATCAAAATCTTAAAGATTTTTAGATAGAGATATTTAATTATTTCTTGCAGTGAAATGATATGTTTTGGCAGTCTTTGTGAAATTGTTTACTAAGAAAAAGGTTTTCAAGATAGATGATGTTTCATTACCTTTTGTAAATAGGTTTAAGGCATTCATAAACGGTTCGTTAAAGTGAAATATTGCCCGCTTTCCACAAAGTTGTTCTTATTTTCATTTTAAAAATAGTAAAATAATTACGATTGTGATTTTTTACTTAAAGATATTTTTCATTATGAAAGGTACTGTAATGATTTTTTTTGGTGAAATAAAAAAGAAAAATACCTTAAATTCATAGCAGTGAGAAATATGATAATCACAAAATCAGTTTATTAATTAAAAATCAAGATACAAAATGGTGTTATCCTTAACCAACTCCTATTTGAAAGAATAACCAATTTATTTTTGACAATATATGTTTTCGCTTAAAAAATTTATATAAATAAAAATCTTTTACATATTCCATGTCCCACAAAAATTGTTTGCATTAATAATAATATTCTCCAAAAATGTATTTTTTATTTGCAATTTAGAATGCTATCCTAAAATACTTTATCCGTCCTCGAAAAAAATGTGAAAAGTGAAATCGTTCATAGATTCTTAATTTTTTCTAATGTCTTAATATTTTTATTTATTAATTTTTATAATATTATGAAGTTATGTTGTCGCGTTATTCTTCAATTATGTGTTCTTAAAAAAGCTATCTGCACTTAAATCAACCTCTTTAGAAGACTTTTTAAAAATAATCTCCTTTTCGTAATTTCTTTACAGAGTGTGTTTAACTTTTGGATATGACAGTATGCTGGTTCGTCAATTTGACGACAGATTTAAAGTCATTTTTAATGTATCTTTGTTATTTTTGCCAAATTCATTGATTTCGAGGTCGAAGGGGTTGAAATAGTATAATCGAACTTTTTAGAATCAAATTAAGTTAAAATATTTTTTCACATTCAGGTACGAAAAAACTTTTTTCGAAAATTAAATTAACCTAATTTTTGAAATTTAACTATACTTAATATGTGTTTTTATCTGATAAATTATAATTCATTGGAAAATCTTTTTTTTTGCAACTAAACGAAATTTAAAGCCTTAAACGAAAGTGTTCCGGTGTTTAAATGAAAGCTGCTACTTTCGAAGACTTCATTAGCGTTCTTTTCAGCGCTTTTTAGTAATTCTCAACTCGCTTATAATTAAACGCCCTGAATACTAAATGATACTAATAAAAAAAACGTTTAGCATTCAACTTCGTCAAGATTTTGGTTAAGTGTGATTTTCGGTGGTAGTAAAAACATTTATCGTTAAATTATTTAAGATTCCGTTGGAGGAATGTTTTTATTTTGCTTTCTTAGAAAAAATGAAAAAAACTTCTATTGTTTTTACCTCATTCTAACGTTGACTATCTGTACATTTTTATGGTTATTTAATATCTCAGATAAACCGTTAGGGAATAGCATCCAGGTGTCATTTGCGTAGTCATTTTCATAACTTTTTTCTAGATTTAAGTGGTCTCCCGTTGTTTTAAATTATTGTAAACAATTACGTACATTATTTGATCAGAGAGTTATCAATAACTCAGGAGTTACCGTTAGGCTAGGTGTATACATTTAAGAGGCCCGAGGTAAGTTTGCTATTATTAATTATACTTTATGGTACATACATTTTTCCATGCCATTATAAACATCTAACCAATGTAAGCAAATTGGAGGATTTAGGTGTGCTACCAAACAATGTACTACTTGGCCCTTTCATCCACGCACACCAGGTAATGGAATAACAGAACTTGCGAATTACGATGTGCAGAATACTCATCGGAAGTCTAACTCAGACTTTTTTGATGTGTAAACCAGTATATATTTCATATTCGTAAAAAGCATTTACTTTGTGGCTTGCCATATTTATAAATAAAACACATTAACTTTGTTTGTAACCACTTAATTATTTTTATTTTTTATTATTATAATTTTTTTTTATTTTCTATTTTTTTATATAATTCAATTGAATTGAATTTAATGTTAATTATTATTAATTATTTAATTGAATTAAATTTAATATTATTATTTTAATTATTTAACTTAATTATTTAATATTACGTCTACCGGTTTCGAAAGTACCATTTCATCATCAGGACAATATAAAATTTTAATTTTTTACCGAAACTTTCACTTGATCTTGGATTTGATTTGAATGTTCTTTCTTATATATATATTGTCCTATTTTTGCCATTGCTTCATTTAATATTATGTATGTGCTGTTCTTTCTATGTTACTCTTTTTTCCCATTTTGTGTTAGGTTTTTCATTGTAATTGGACAACAGTCCGTCTCGTATAAAATAGCTTAAATCATTATTGTGAAAGTGGGTCTGGTGAGACCCATCACTGAGAGACTATAGACTTGTTCTGTTTTAGCCCTCCCGGCTTTACGTCCTAGCAATAGAGTACTTTTATATTTAACTATATGCTTACTTCGTTGACCACGGACCAGTATTTGAGTAGCACTGCTCTCCGCTAAGCAGTCTATGTTCTGCATGGTTAATACCCCCACCCCATACATTACACCCCCGTACGCTTTGTGTGCCACATTGGGCTTAAGTCGATAATTTGGGAGCGATTCCGCCCACTTTGGAAATTACTGATTTAGACTCTAAGATATTTAGGTTTGTTTTTTTTTTGCTGTCCTATTATTAAAATTTTATTCATTTATTTAATTCATAAGAAAGAAAAGAAAAATTTTCTTGATATATTACCTACCAATTAGTTTAGAAAAACAATAAATTCAAATTTAAAAAAAAAAAATGAAATAATATTTTAACAAACACATACAATTTTTTTAAAAAGAATACAAAAAAGTTAAACAAACGAGTATATATATTTTTTTTAATTCATACGAGTAGAGGTTAATTAATTAATTTTAAAAATATTCATACAACGGCCTCCATGGTCGGGTGGTAAGACGCTCGAATACGAATCCAAAGGTCGCGGGTTCAAACCCGGCGTGCGCCAATAACTTTTATTTAATTAATATGTGTCATAACACATTTAATTCATATAAAAATAATAATAAGTATATTTGCGGCACGTTCCAGAGTGGTAGATACTCTAAGTATCGCCCTGGTGAAAGACCACCATTCAGAATCGAAACGTTGCTTGAAATGGCTTAAGCCGTGTTTGGTGACCAGATCTGAATAGCCAGGTACTTCCCAACCTTCCTCTTCCCGATCTCCTTCCCCTCCCCACTAGCTTCAGCCTCACAACATACCCAATTTAGGGATGCCATAGTCTCACTGGCTCTAGACGGTTGGGAGCAGTTGAGACTCTTGTGCGGTATTCATGTAAAAAAAAAAAAATACAAATAAAGGTTTGAGAGAAAAAATAAATACTACTGTTTTAGAAAGTTGTTGAGAAAATATCATTTAAATGTTTTGCCATTCTTTTTTCACAATTGTGAGTTTAAGTAATGCGTTGAATTGTGCAACATGCAATGTATCGTAAGGAGTTATTTCCAAATTTTGTTTTGTAAGTAGATGACGATCAGTGAATTTGATTATGTGATCGTTTTTCGGCCTGGTGTATTTCAGAAATAAAGGCCGGCTTAATGTTGGTGTGTGACGAATGTTGATTTTTTTGTAATATGGCAGTTGTAATGTTATATTTTGACAGAATCGTAAAAGAAAAAAATATGTCTGTGAGTATAAACTTTGACATGAGTAGCCCATGTTAAATGTTTTTTATTTCTTATTGGTCTGTTTTGGTTAAATTTTTTTATTTTTTTATTTTTTTTTTTTTTATTTGATTTTTGTCACATACATTTTTTTTTTTTGAATTAGAAAAGAAAAAGATTACAAAAGTAAAAACATTAATTAAAAAGAAAGAAACATATTATAAACAATAAAGAAAAGAAAATAAGGAAGAACAATGTAGATATAACAAAAAATCCCACATAGGCAAAAGCCAGTGCGTGGGTATACTAATATAAATCAATAGTAGGTTCTCTATAGCAATAATATAAATAGATAAACAGTATATAATTACAATTAATAAAGAGTTACATTTCAAATTAAGCAAAACATTTTAATTTTTTTTTTTTTTAAATCACAGCAGATAAGTTAGTTAAGAATTTAAAAAAATATAGCAGTTATGGTATTAAGAGGTTGGTATTTTTTGTTTTTAACCAACTTTATTTTTTTTTTTTCAAATACAAAATCACAACAGATAAGTTAGTTAATTTTTTTAGAATTTAGCACTTATAGTATGAAGAAGCTGGTATCTTTTGCTTTTACTTTTAAATGGTAGTATACATGCTCGTATATGTATATATGATATTTGCTTTTTGGTAATGGTACCCCGTATACTAACTAACTCGTATAGGAATCGATAGAGTACGCTGGTAATCGGAGGAATTTTGGATTTCACGTATTAAATGTGGGAGTTCCACGAGGGCTTAGAGTATATTTTTTTTCTGGAAGCCATTAGATTATTTAACTGATTTATTCAAATATTTCACTTGTTTTGGATTTGAATCAACAAATGTATTGCTACGAATTCACAAACACAAATGCGAATTGGATTCAGTGAGCACCAGAATAAGAACGTAAGACCAAATAATAACCCTGAAACTCAATACAACAACCGCACAAAATCATTATTCTTACTCAGCAATTAAGATTTCTAACGAACTACCGAAATACACAATAGATGTAAATAACTACGAAATAATAAATTTAAAAAAAAAAACAAAATACACTTTACACCAAAATAATTAAAAAATGTTTCTATTCATATGATATCCATTTTTAATCATTAAAATTTATGTTTAAGTAATACATGATAATGCTCCCTCTCTAAGCATGAGAATTTTTTCAATTAGTGAGGTAATGATCACAAACTAGAAATTATAAGGATGACACTGTACATTAATTGTCTTTATGTATAACCTACTGTTAGTATTAAGTTGTAAATGTTTATTATGTGCAGTTAATTCAATAAATAAACAAAAATATGAGCAGTATATAATAAATCGTTACTTGCATATTTTGAAGCCTTTGACTTCTAAGAAAGATATTCGTACGCATGTTATCTATTTATTCGCAGACATTTTTATTTTTTAAATAACATCGTTTAGTAAAATAATTTAATTTAAAAATGTGTTTATAGTGCACCCGTTAGTATATAAAAAAATTAATGCTTAGACTTGTTTTTTACAATTAGTGCACATTTAGACGCCTTTGAACTAGATAGGAAACATACCTACTTACTTCCATCGGCAATGCAGGTTGTTTATTGCTTAGGTCTCCTCACTGATGATTGTGTTAGACTTCCAGAAATCTGTATCTACCAAAATCTTCCAGTTGACCAATACGCTGTCTATTATGTAGTATCTTTGTTTGTGTAAAGATCTTGCCCAGATGTTTTGAATTCCTACACCGTCTTAATGTTCCTGTCTTCCCTCACTCTGCCTACATAACCAGTGCCTTCCAATCGCCTAGCTATCACGCTGCTATGCCTAAAAAAATATTGATTTGAAAAAACTTTATTTTTTGGTCAAAAGTGTTTAAAACGTTAATTCATTCAATGTTTAAAATTTTTGCTAGCCTTACAGGAACACGAATATTAAACGCTTTCGTTGAACAAATTTAATTAACTCCAACAACAAAAGCTCTATTTATAAGGATTTGAATACACACAAAGCCACTTATTTGACCAGTGGTCTATTCATTAATAGTTGAATGCTATGCAGTCGTTTTATTTTATTTTTCAAATAGGTCGCCTATCAAGTGAACCACCGTGGTACATCTAAATAACCTAGAATTATTACGGGGCGCGATTATTATCTTCAATAGAATTGAATAGATCGTCTAAACAAGCTTAACTATGTCATCACCTATATAGGACGAACTCCTTTCAAACTACATACCACAAGACTTGTATATGTATTTATTTTACTTGCAAATCTAACGAATATTTCTAAATCTCTTTGATTGGTTTTATCCGGTTAAATGCCGAAATGGACCAGTTATTTCAATTGCATTCTTTCAATGTTCCAGTTAGCAGTAAATGAGCAAAATAATACCCACTCTACTACCCGCTTTTACTCTGCTAGGAATGTTGTCAGTGCGGCGCTCCTAGTATATATTTTATGGGTTAACAATTTCATTCCTAGTCAAGTGACCTTGTTTGTTGACACTTTTGTTTTTTTTTTTAATAAATAAAAACCTTAATTTACTTTCTTGTAGTTGGCAAGGTCAAAAGATATGACCTTGCATCAAATAAACAATAGGTCTTCAAATGTATAAATCTTCCCATTTTTATGTTAACTCGTTACGTAACTTTGTTTCTGTTAAAATTCGTCAGAAATGGAATGTTTAATCGCCTAGAAATAACTGATTTTAGATTTTTGTTTGTTTTCCGTAGTTTATTAAAAATATTACGAATTGCTTCAACCACCGTATCTATGCTTTTTTATTTGTTCTATTTCATTTACTTTCATACAGACCAAAAACAGTGTCTAGCTTTCACTGCTACGGGTAGTAATCAAATAAGTTTATATAATCGATCAAACGACTTCTAGAACGTAAATGCTTTTGAGTACCACTGATTAACGTTTTTTTTTCATCGATTGTCCATCATTCAACATATGGGTCCTGCCCGTTGGAATTCATTTGCTCATTTAACTTATTCAGGTGTGTTGGTAAGCCCTATATTCGTTAACTCTTTTTAACACTCGCTTATTGACATTCGTTTTATAAACAATATATATTCCTTCGTGCACTTTTTAATTTATTGCCATATGTTATTTTGTGTCAAGACAGTGTTATAAAAAATTGAAATAAATAATTCCACTATCAGGAATGCATAAGGGTCTTGGGGTGTTAGGAAATGGAGTAACAGCCGAGTGTATAGTTTGTAGACAAAAGCAATTAAGAATGATTTCACAGAGAATTGAGTACAGACTCTAATACAGAGGAGTAGAACATTAGAACACACGTTGATTACTCTGGAAATAACAGTAGAAATCTTACGCTGCCATTAATTCTTCTGCGAGACACTTTAATACGGGATTTACAGTCGCAGTCCTAACGATGATAAAATGGGCTGCTCCAGTTATAAAAGAAGACGGTAATTATTTGTTAGTGTCCTCGCTCTGGGAGTAACAGCTAACAGCTTACAGCTTTGCTTAGAGCAATCATAATAATTTGGGTGTTAGGGTCTGATAATTGTATTGTTTTAATGTCCCCACAACATGCGCCATCAACTCTTTGACGGCTTTGTTACGGCCGTCCCCAAGGCTTTGAGTGAAGTTTTCCATCACTTAACTTTGCTTTTCACGAAAAACTTGTGGAATGAAAAATATGCCATGTTATTTTTTCCTAGAAATATGCACGATGTTCGATATTGACAATTAAGGGCCAGTACCTAAAAAATACGCACTTTTTGGCTTTCTAGTACAAGAAAAACTACAAATTATTTATTTATTAACTAAACACGGGTTATTAAGGAAATTCCTAAGGTTTCCCGTAAATACAACTCTTAAACAGTAATCTTTTAAATTCTTTATGAAATGCATTCAAAAATTTTAGGTAAACGATCAAAAATGCCTTTGCTGGTTTTCAAACGGAACCTTTTAGAAACATTTTAGAATGTCTTTCATAGAATTCAAAAGATTACAGTTTAAAAATTGTATGCACTGGAAACCTCAGACATTCTTCTCACTTTCCGTAGAAAATTTGCAAATAAATCAATTAGTATTGCTCATATTAGAATGCTACAAAGTAACGTTAAGCGTCATTTTTGAGTGCCATGTAAAAACAAAATATTTTTCTTTAACTTATTTATATGGGATTAGACTGTTTTCACCTTGATATGGATCTTTTAAGTATTGAATACCGCATAAGAGTTCCAGCTACCAACCGTCTAGAACCAGTAAGACTATGCCATCTCCTAATGGAGTATGTTATATGGCTAAAGGTAGTGGGGAAAGGAAGGAAATGGGGAAGAGGAAAGTTGGGAAGTACCTGGCTATTAAGATCTGGTCATAAAACACGGCTAAAGCCATTTCAAGTAACGTTTCGATAATGAATGGTGTTTTTTAACCAGGGCGATACTTAGAGTATCTACCTCTCTGAAGCGTGCCATATATAATAATACATTAATTAAGTGTGTTATGACACCTAATAAAATGTATTTGCTCCCGCCGGACTTGAACCTGGTGCATTGATAATCCCCGTTGCTGGGTGAAACCGGTTCGGTTCCAAATAAATTACTGGATACTTTTACTGATTACTTTACTGATTACTTTTGTTTATTTTATTGTTCACAAAATATAATGCTGGTACTATATATGGCACGTTCCAGAGTGGCAGATACTCCAAGTATCGCCCTGGTGAAAGACCACCATTAAGAATCGAAACGTTGCTTGAAATGGCTTTAGCCGTGTTTGGTGACCAGATTTTAATAGAAAGGTACTTCCCAACCTTTTTCTTCCCCATTTAAATTCCTTCCCTTACTTACTCTTACTCTTACTTTTGTTGTGTATTACATAATTCTGAAGGTGAAACGAGTAAAAAAAATGAAAATTTTCACCAAAGACGATTAAAAATATTATTTTTATTTGTACCTACCGATGTCTCCATTTTATTCGTTGACGGTTGCAAACAAATAACATTGTTTACGTGTAAAAAGGACAAAACGAACTCCACGAAACACTTTTTTTTAAATGGCTGTGCCCTCAGTTAATTTTTACATAGAAATGTGGGCAAACCCCATTGCTTAATTGCTCTTTGTGACGCTAGGCAATTTTTACTACTTAACTTTTAATTGAATACAACGAAAACGTCATGCAGGGCAGAAATGGCTTAATTGGCTCTTTATGGGACTTTTCACTTTGTTAGGAACAGCAACAAGCACTTTCTATACATTCAAAAAGGCTGCATATAAATTGTTATTTTGAAAATGTTGTTTTTTTAATTAAAATTAATGTATGCAATTTTAATTTATTTTCAGTTACTTTTGTTATTATTATTTTCACTTTTTAATTGAAAATATGAGATAATTCTTATTTTTAATATGGCTTATTGGGTATTTCACCAGTTTTGTTGAAGTAAAGTTTTGAATAAATAAACTTACCTTGATATTTTCTAAAACACCACATGTTCCGAAGAAATAATGTTTTTGTCTGAAAAGTAATCAAACCTGTGTTTTAAAGCCCGCAAATTCCTTATTTTTCTGCCTTTTATGACGTTCTTTGTCATTATTCACCATTAAAATGATTCTTATGAAAAGTTTTTTTAATAATCCTCTGGTCCTCATAAAAAAATCTTCAGATCTTTTTTCGTATATTGAACGGTGTGGAGTAGCTTTTCCAGTGATCTTAAGCTAAGTGAAAATATTTTCCGGAGGGAGTGAAATAATACAAATTAGAAAGTAGATGTACATAGAATAACTGGACTTCCAGGATATTTTTGGGGAAATTTTGATCAATTTCTGAAGAAAAAACATCTGTTCATAACCTGCTAAGTTTGTTTTAGAAATAAATAGTACTTATTTGGTTAATAATCCAATCATATTAGTGGTAATATCAAACTATTTTCTAGTTTGGTTTTAAGCTTTGATGTTTGGTTGTTTGACGTATGGATGTTTATTTTTCTATTTTTATCTTCTTTTTTCACTGTTGAGTACGTCAAAACCGTTAAATCATACGAAATGCTTGTTTAAAAAAAAATACGAACCGTCAAAAAAGTTATTTGAGGTTTTTTGCCATCTGTGTGTGGGTACGTGGTTGACAATTAAAATGCCCTCATTAGAGTGATTAATTATTTCCCAGCAAGTAATTTGAAAACCCCGTTTTAAATTCGCGTTATACTTGTAATTTACGACTTACGACTGTTGCTTTGCTATTTGTCCCGAGAGTGTATGTATACACACCTAATATAAAGGTTTTGTTTACGAAGGTAGCGCTAATATTACGGTTTATTGTCGTTTAATGGCTATTTGATGGAGAGTTTTGGTAATCATCGCTTTTGTTAAAAATCGCCTTAAAAGCAATTTTATAAAAAATAAACGTGTAAAGTTATCAACAAAAATGTCATCTCTATTTTAATTTGGAATAAACAACATTCTATTAATTACTTAAAACAACTTATTCACAAATAATAATATCACACTAGTTGACACTTTATAACTTCACCTTTTTCGTCTCTTTTAATTATTTCAAAAGCTTTTTTATAGTTATGCAATCTCAAAATGTTAAGCAGACAATGTTGCATCTCGTCTTATTAACATACGGTTATATTGATATTCACAAACATTATACAAGGGCATGTAAAAAAATCAGACTGCCAAAAAAGAACAAAGCCAACACACAAAATATCTTACTATATAAAGGGATGAAATCTTACAATGCGCTGCCGGAAACCATCAATATTATGTTTATTTATTTATTTACGCCCTTTTACATACATGTTAACATTTTTTTTTAAACAATAACCTCATAAGTGCCAAAATTTATGTAAAATAAAATAAAAAATAAGTATTGAAAAGCAGATACAAAAATAATTAATAATATTTTAAAAATGACAGGTCCAAAATATTGTAAAAGAAAAGAAAAAAAAAATACTATGTAACAGGTCTAACTATTAGTTTAGCTCTTCCAGATGATAACAACTGTACTTAACTAAACTTATAGTTTTATATTGACGTGTTAAATATATCAGCGACATCGGAGTATACGTTTCCTAAATGTTGTATTCGTCGCATAGGCGTGTTGAATTGTGAGTTTGAAGCAGAATTGCTACAATAATACGGTAGGTACTGCCTTGTAACAGTCCTGCTTGGAACATGAAATGAAATCAAGTTCAATAATTCAGGGCTGTCAATCATTGAATTTATAACAATCAAAAAAGCCTGTAAAAACTATTTAAAATACGTTTAAATCAAAATAATAAGTAGTATATCAGCTTAAATAATATTAAGTAAAAAATAAAATGAAATCATTAAATACCTTATAAGCTTTAATGTACAAGTAACTAATATAAAATAAATAAAAAACAGTCAAATTAACATTCAAAAACTCCAAAGCTTATAATGGTAATTAAGTTGAATAAATAATAATTGGGTTGACCTGTAAATTCCATCACTTCAATTCCATCGCGAGACTTTAGCTACACCTGCAAACTGTTTTTTTCTAAATGGTTTAGGTATTGTATATAACCAACAAATCATTGATTATCAAGAACTTACCCTACAGATTATTTATTATCAGGAGAATAATATGTGAAGTCGGCAAGTTACCCCTCACGATAAAAGGAAAACTTATTAACGGCAAAACAGAAAGCTTCTGATTAAATTGTGAATTTTTAATACCATCGCATTTCCCTCTCATATTTCTCGAAACTCGTTCAATACAAAATAGTTCGAAATACTTCATGAACGTCGCAATTTGATGGCGCGCTTATTTTGTAGCAAATTCACGCGATAAAAACATGCTTGCGTAGGTTTTCTGCGTCAATATGATTTCTTAACGAAGTGGCACACTGATTAGCAATTAACATGGTTTGTTTTGCTTACGGGAGCATTACTAATATTGTCTTACGGGATTTGAAATGGTTAACGAAATAAGCTTTGATGTGAAATGGCATTAATACCTCCAGTTCAGAGAAGTATAACGGGAGTGAGTTTTGACAGGCATATTGAATTGATATAAATGAACAGGTATAATGTGATTAAATTTATTGTAATTGGAGGATTTCAGAATTGGAAGAAAAGCATTCTAAAGTTTATTATGTAGGCTTAAAAAATGTTAACTTTGTTTTCATCATAAAAAGGAATTTAAAATCTTTTTTCGAGCGGTATGGATCATAAGCGACGAATAGGGCGGTCGTGGGTTTGAGACCCAGTGTTCATAAATAAATTAAACTTATTTTATTTGATGTTTTTTTTAAATAAAATAATTTAAAGGGTATTCGCGGTCCGTTCCAAAGTGGTAAATATTCACTAAGAATCGTCGTGGTAAAAGACTGGTGGTCTTTTACCACGACGTTGGTTTAGTTTGTCTTGTTTAGTGACCAAATCTGAATAGCAAGGTAATTCCCAACCTTCCTCTTTCCTACCCTCTTCTCTTTACATTCTTCAACCGCACAGCGTACTCGAAATTAGTGTGGCCATAGTCCCACTGGTTTGAACATTTGAGAACAGTAGGGAATCTTGCGCAGTATTCTAATTTAAAAAAAAACCCTTTTTTTAGAAAGAGGTGGTGGAATGATTCCTAAAGAAGAGTTACGAGTACCTCTTTTGTACAATGCAATGTAATACCTAAGTTTCATCAAGATATTGATTTTGCGGAGAATATGCACCGATACATGTCTACGACAGTTGTCTGTTTGTCAGTCCTTCTTTCTCTTAAAACACTCGAACGCCCCAAGATTCATCTTTGAGTAGGATCAATCTCTCAAAAGTTCGAGAATATTAACGGGAAAATTATTGCTGCTTACTAATTACGTACATCACTTGAATGGATGATAATCCTGTTTAATAGGTACTGCAATGGAGTTTGCTGAAAGAAATCAACCAGTTTGATTTTTTTAGCGGAAAAAAAATGGTAACCTTATTTACGTTTGTTTTCATCAGCTTAAGAAATAAATATTTCTCCGACTCTTTACTTTATAAAATGCCCTGTTGGTATACAACTGTTCAACGAGCTAGTATTTTCTTTACCTCTGTGTAAGCTGGCACTCGTCAAGTTTTGTATCAATAAATCCCTACCAAAAACTGTCACACACAAAACCCTAGTTTCCGATATTTCCATCCGGCCAATCATGTATGTCTTACATAAAAAAAATCACCCACACTGGCAGCGCCTACAGATAATTCAAAATTATGTGTTTTGGGTGCGAAAATGAACAATCTGAAAGAATGTTGCCTATTGTATGCTGATGATACGGTGCTGATTTCTGACAGTATGGAAGATTTACAGTTTCTCGTGTCTAGGATGAACCAAGTATGTATGCAGAATGAGTTGATTATGGATGTAAGTCCAAAGTCATGGTGTTTAAAAGAGAGAGTACGAAAACAGCGTGCAATATAGTTGTGAATGATGAATACTTGGAGCAAGTGAATGAGTTTGTGTAATAAGGAAGTATGTTTACGAGAGACGGAAAGGCTGATAAGGATATTGAAAGAAGGGTGAATGCAGGAAACTCCATTAATGGAGGACTGAACGCTGTTGGCACAAACAAAAACATGTCAAAAGAAGCAAAGCTAGCAGTCTATGATAGAGTGCTTATACCAACCCTGATATATGGCAGTGAGGCGTATGTGCGGTAAAACCACGTAAAAATGTGTTCAAAATTTGGATTTCCAGAAAGAATGTAAGGCTGGTGTAAGCATAATAAATAGGATAAAGAAAGGGACGCTAAGATGGTTTGGGCGTGTAGAGTGATTGAAAGAAGAAAGGAATGGAAAAAGAATATATGATGTGAAAGTGAATGAAAGAAGGCACGATCAAGTGAATCAAATACTGGAATAGGGCTATGTGTAGAGTCAGAATGACAGAATAGTATGTATGAGACGATCTATGAATGCGAATGAAGCAAGGAGTGTGTGCCAAGACAAAGTTGTATGGTGGTCCGTCCTCAACGCTTTAATTAAAATTGTTAGTAGAAAACATCTTTAGTTTTTGTTTCAACCGGAACATTTTTTTAAAGAGTCTTTTTGAAGCCTAGAAAAGGTCCAGGCTTGTAAAAATGTATCAAAATTTTCTACCTACAAAGATTTTTTCGTATTGGATTTTTAAAGTATAATGTGGCGAAATAAGTCGTCTAGACTTTGACCGGATAACGTTTTCATATTTATGCCTGAGCTTTACAAAGTAAAATAAATCATTATTTTGACGATCTTTTATTTGTATAAATAAAAATCAGCGGCCGGCGTCAAACGATAATTTTAACTTTATTGCCGCCAGCGTAAGAAGAGCGTGATTTCGTTTGAGTTTCGAGAAATTGATTATGCTATCCACCGACTCAGTCTTAAATATGTACACAATTTTTTTTGTTATTTAATTTTTAAGACCGTGCCAGTGTCACCTTGTAACGGGCATCTTCAGACTGGTACAATTTGAATTGAATCTATGATATATAAATATACTTTTTTATGTCTGGAATAGACGCTATTTTTGCTTTATAGACTTAGAGTATTTGGTTTTGCTGCTGACAAGAGCGGCTTTACAATTATATTCAAATAAACCTTTGGATGGTTTAATTACCTTCTGGTAGACGGATTACATTGTGGTGAGTTGGATAAATCTGTGGGTAATTAATATAATATCTATTTAGAGAAATGAAAAAAAAACGGCTTTGTATAAGACCACGGACATTTTTTTATTACCGACCAGTCTCGCTTAGACTTAGTGTCATCAGGGTACAAAATCAAACTTACATAAATTTAATTTGTTTAATTTTGTACCCTGATGATGCTTAGGTTACGCAAAACCGGTTGGTCATAAAAAAAATAAAAAATCCGTGGTCTTTTTTCATGTCTTTAAATATGCCAAACCATAAAGTGATTGCTTCTTATGAAAATATATTATCTATTGTGTCTATTTTCAGCTTAATTTTTACCAGTGGCTATTTTTGCTCTTTGATTTTCCCGTCTCGGTTACTTATTGAATGTATTTTTTAAAATTAACTTACTTTTATTTGTATTTTAAATATATTTAGAAGATTATGTATGAACGCCTTCCATGGTGAAGGTCATTTAATAAATATGTGTCATAACACATTTAATTCACGTAGAACAAAAAAAACAAAACTATAATTGCGGTACGTTCAGAGTGGTGGTATGTATCGCCCTGGTAAATCAGAATCAAAACGTTGCTTGAAATGGCTTTTGCCGTTTTTGGTGGCCAGATCTGAATAGCCAGGTACTTCCCAACCTTCATCTTACCTATCTCCTTACCCTCCCTATTACCTTTAGCCTCATAACACACCCAGATTGGGGATGCCATGGTCTCACTGGTTCTAGACGGTTGGGAGCAGTTGGAACTCTTGTGCGGTATTCGCTATATATATTTTTTTTAAAGCATACCCTACAAAACACTGCTGAGATAATCAGATCATTGTTTTTACGATGGTAATAATAATAATATTTGGATAATTTGTAAAGCGCCGTTTTTGTAAAAATAACCCCACGGGCGCTGTACAAATCTTAATTTCTACTAAATATTAATTACTTCTTTATATAAATATACAGCAACATATTAAACTGGCAGGTTATTTCTGGCAGGACACAATAACCATATCATAATAACTTAGAATTTAGCTGATTTTTACATGTATTTTTGGTTTTATTTTTTCTTTACTTTTAAAAGCATGTTAATGTGAATTTTATATTTATTTTTAAAAGCATATGAATGTGTGTTTAAAAGAATATAAAAACATAACGATATGAGTGTTTGATGAATAATTTAAAGAAGTAGAGCTTTGCCTTAGAACACACAGTTCTGAATATATATGTATCCGGTTTTCCGTAATATCACATACAATTTGTTACCTTCGTGGAAATATGTATTCAAATAATATGCATTATCTTGGAATCCTTGTATGGATATTACATAAATATGATGCGGTGAAGCACCGCAGAGGCTGCGAGTATCTACAAGTTATGAGAAGTATCCACTGGAAGTTACAGCGTGCAATATACAGAAGTTAAAGTCTCTGTTCCGAGAAAAGGAAAGAAGGCAGCGAATTTTCTACGCTACTCGTACATTTTCATCTCGAGAAGTAAAGTTTTCCGAACCCCAGATGCTGTGGCCAGATCGGCAACAAGGTGAATGGAGTCAAACGATGCGCATTTCACATTCTTGTGTTTCTTTTTTTATAGCGAATACCGCACGAGAGTCCCAACTGCTCCCAACGGTATTGAGCCAGTGGGACTATGGCTTCCCCAATTGGGGTATGTTGTGAGACTGAAGGTAGAGAGGAGTAAAAGGAGACAGGGAAGAGGAAGGTTGGAAAGTACCTGGCTATTCAGATCTGGTCATAAACGGCTAAAGCCATTTTAATCAAGCAAAGTTTCGATTCTGAATGGTGATCTCTCACCAAGGTGATATTTGGAGAATCTAACCATGTGCCGCAATTATACTTTCTATTATTTTTTGTATGAAATAAATGTGTTATGAGACATATAAATTGAAAAAGTTATTGGCGCACGCCGGGTTTGAACCCGCGACCTTTGCATTCGTAGTCGAGCGTCTTATCACTCAACCATGGAGGCCGTCTACATGGGCTGCAAAACACTAGTTAGTGTTACAAGTTTAGCGTTCATAAAAAAAATTGAAAACAATTTTAAAATTGACAAATTTGGTGATTATATTAAAAATACAGCCATAACTACCATATTACTGTGACAATTCCAATTCAAACTCACTCATATTTTACTCCTATGCGACGAATTCAACATCTGGAAAATAAATGTTCCAATGTGGTTGATATATTTTGTACGCCAATATTACAATATAAGCGTACCTTAGTACATTTTTAAAAACATAAATAAAACTGAATTCGCCGTAAAACGGTTTGATTGAATGGCGATTTTTAAAGCATCTTTATTTTGTGTTCGCACCACCAAATTTGATGGGGTTTTATACAAAACCAATGAAAGAAAGAATTTATTTATATAATTTTCAACGCCCTATGAAAGAAAAAAGTGATTTTGATTTCTACCCGGTTGACCTAAGGTCGAATCGACGTAGCTTTAAATATTTCATCTGCGCAAGCTTATATAATCAATGCGTATTCATTTAGTGAAATAATAAATCTAGGGTCATAAAATGATATGATTTTTTGCACGTGAATAAAAAAAAATTATAAAAAAATGTATATTTGCTTTGTTCTGCTTCAATAATATCCGAATGATTTTTCTACCATTAAGAATATTAACCCTTGTTTTTTTTATCAATAAATTATTAATCGTGTGTAAGATAATCTCATCAATGATTTAAAAACACACATCTTCTACTTATAGTTAATTTGAAAACATTTAATACACTTTTATTGTATCGCGTCCTCAAAAGTTTAAGAAAAAAATGGATAAACGTCAACAAGTAATAAAATACGTAGGTTATAACAAATGCAAAATCTACACAACCTTGTCGGAAAATGTAAAAAAAAAACTGTCACATTTGCCAACAACAGCAATCATTTTTTCGTTGTAAAACGTTACATCACTAATGCAAACGTCGATATCTGAAGCGATTCGATTCAACGACAGAAACCCCCCCCCCCCCGCTGTACCGGTATGACTATTGGCAAGTTAGTCTTACAGGCAGGGAAATAAAACTGTGTTTATGAGAAGATAACCACTGGGAACATGAAAGTGAATGCATTTTATAGTCAATGAATTTTCCACCTATTTCTGGATCAACCTATAGAAATGTACAGTTATATGCACACCCTTCCAAATGGTATCAACTAATTAACTAACCATCACGCCGTTTCTCCGCAGGGGTAGGCAGAGAGGACGGTCCGCCATATAACTCTGTCTCGGCACACACTCCTTGCTTCATTTACATTCATACATCGTCTCATACATACTCTTCTGTTATTCTGACTCTTCACCTGACCCGATTCAAGTATTTGATTTACTTGATCGTGCCATGTCTTTCTCGGGCGTCCTCGACTTCTTCTTCCTTTCACTTTCGCATCATATATTCTTTTCACACTCCTTTCTTCGTTCATTCGCTCCACATGCCCAAACCATCTAAGCGTCCCTTTCTTGATCCTATTCATTACGCTCAGATCAGCCTTCCATTCTTTCCGGATATCCACATTTTTAATACGGTCATACATGGTTTTACCGCATATACGTCTCAAAGATCTCATTTCCACAGCATTCAGTCTACTTTCATCCTTTCTCTGCCAGTTCCATGCCTCACTGCCAATACATCAGGGTTGGTATAAGCACTTAATTGTGGACTGTTAGCTTCGCTTCTTTGGACAATTTCTTATTTGCGCCAACAGCGTTCAGTCCTCCATTAATGGAGTTTCCTGCATTCACCCTTCTTTCAATATACTTATCAGCCTTTCCGTCTCTCGTAAACATACTTCCTAAATACACAAACTCATCCACTTGCTCCAAAAGTATTCATTATTCACAACTATATTGCACGCAGTTCTAGTACTCTCTCTTTTCAAACACCATGACTTGAGACTTACTTACATTCATCATCAACTCATTTTGCATACATACTTGGTTCATCCTAGACACGAGAAACTGTAGATTTTCCATACTGTCAGCAATCAGCACCGCATCGTCCGCATATAATAGGCAACATACTGGTATTAAAAGGTAACATAGTGAAATACCACAGAAGGAAGACATTTTTTTCTTTCACATATACATGTAATTAAGTATGAATTATATCGGAAAGGCAAAAGAACTGAACGGCCATTTGAGAAAGCTTACACCAGAGTACCAAAACGTCTTCAGTATGTGGTTGGATTTTGGAATAAAAAGTGAACTCAATGCTCTCACTGCCATACTAGAAGTGACAAAAAGTCCCAAATTCGTGTCGCTTAAGTCAAGCTTTCTTCTAAATAGTGGTGACTGAAGGTGCCCCCAAAGTCTTCGGAATCAAATCGCTCTTGAATCAGAGCATTTGATGCAGAAAAAAAATTGAAAGACGTGTGAATGGATAAATATTTTCTTGGTTCAAAAAGTTACGCGGAGTTTGCCCACGGAAGAGATGTCGACTTTGAATGGTTGAAAGACGCAAGTAATCAACAAAATTGTATACATTTGAAAGAAGCCTATATTGAAAGCTGAATGATGCTTAAAAATAATAAATTGCAAAAGACTTTTCCCTTTTATTCCCAAAACTTACGTTATCTTACTATTTTGCTACGTATAATAAAAGAGATCTCTTTTAAATTAATTTTCAAAGGATTCTACGCTCTTTCACCTTACAAATATTACTATTTAACCCTATCAAACACATTTTTTCACCATCCTTTATTTTACGGAACAAAATACTTCGTACCTAGCTTTGATAAAATTGTTTTTTTTCGAAAACATCAAATTCAATTCCCTTTATGAAAAAAATACTAAACTATTTAGAACTCTTCGAATGCGATAAATTTTCAAATTACAAATTCAAGTTATGGAATTTTCAAATAGAAAAAGAAATGTGCATAAACTATTTAATTTTTTTTTTTTAGAAGATTTTTCGTATTCAGGACAAATATAATCATTGCCTTTTATGAAATTGACGCACAAGCTCTTTTGCCTTTTCAGTGATAATAAGTTGTTTTTTTCAACACAAAACATATTGAGTACGAAAACGATAATTTAAAATATGTGCTTTAATCGTATGTAATTTTAACGAGTGTAATTGTGTAAACGTATAATTTATTCCACGTTTAATTTCTGCGACATGTAATTTTCGCAGTATAATTTTATCACGTGTAACTGTAGCACTTATAATAAATGTAATTTAAGGATTCGTAAGTTTTTTCTGTGTAATTTCACCCTGACACCGTATATTAACCTTATAATGCATTTTTTTACCCATCTACTGACTGACCATTCATCCCTAACAGTTTTGAGATGAGAATTTATTAAGAGTATTGTTGCAACTGTGAGCACATAACACTTTCACTTGATTTTCACTGAAAAAAAAAAAGGCAATTGTTTAGATTATATTTTGTTTGTGATATGCAAAAAAATCTATCAAAATATTCTCAATAAGCTTTGCCAGAAACAAACTCGTGTTTTGACTAAGCCTGCCGACTTATTTTAAAGTTGTTAATTGACATGGTTGTTTTAACAATAATAATAATAATAATATTTGGATGATTTGTATGGCACCGTATGGGTTTTTCTGACCTTTAGTTAATGTTTCAAGAGCAAGTAGAAAAAATATTATCATAAAATAAAGAAGGGATAGGGTAGGGAAAAAGGGAATGAAGTTAAGGAAGGGGGAGAGCAAGGTAGGAGTTCGTACGATAAAAATTATAAGTTCTATTTGTTTTATTTGAGTTACTTGTACATTAAATTTACAAGGTATCTAATAATAATTCATATGCTTTCTGACTCAATAATAATATTTTAAATGAAATAGTAACTTTTATAAGACCACAGCTTTAGTTTTAATTTTTATTACCGACCGGTTTTGCTTAACCTAAGCATCATTAGGGTACAACATTAAAATAAGAAAAACATTCATAGTGTGTGGTTATTAATATACTCACACAAGCAGAAGGAGAACACAATTTAACATTAAATTAAAAAGATAACAGTAAGAAAACAAAGAAAAAAAAATGGACACAGAGAAAGATACAAATAATTTGAAATGAAAGAGGCAAAACGTCAACTGAGAACATTATAAAAGAATGATGAGAATTTTTATTAGTTTACGGGAAATATACCTTATACATATATTTTAAATGGTTATACAGACTATTTTAATTTAATAATTGGCATATATTTGGTGGTTTCCAAGAAAAAAAATAAATAATAAAAAATATTCTAAATTCCAAAGGTTTTATAAACACTTGACCGAAGAAAGATACAGTGCTCTGACAGAAAGCGTTTAAATTTATTGACTTTTAGTTAAGGAAGTGATGTGGTATTATTGAGTACATGTTATTCAGTGTACTGAAAACAATATTAATCGATTTTTTACATATTTAACACTCCTGTTTCAAAGGGGGGTTCTAATGTCGCCCCGAACGAGAGTTCTGTGTGATATCTTAAATAAAGATTACTGAAATACAGTCGAACTTGGTTATAACGAGCACGGTAAAAGCGAGGTCATGGCTTTAATGAGCAATTACGTTATGATATGTTAGTTCGGGCTTATTTCCATACAATCGTGTGGGTTAATAACGAGGTCGCTTCACTGATATAACGTCCAAATAATATTGTCAACTCAATGCGCCCGGGTATGAGAAAAAAAAGTATTTTGAAACAGTCAAACAATGTCATAAACAAGACGAAGAAAGCCGTCCGTCCAGCATGGCGGCGGACTTTCCGTAAATCACGTTAAGGAGGGTTTATAATCCCTGAGCTTCAAGCTCCAAGAAACATTTTTATCCAGCACTGTGCGTACGGTTCATTCTTATTATTAGAGTAATTATTAATTTAATCAGAGAACAAAAAGGGATGGTCCGATGCTCTATTTGGGAACCCGCATGCACAGCGTGGGTGTAAACTGTGCGCCTAAATTTTCAAGTTCAGACTTGAAAAGTTCAATACGTCATTTGTGTAAAAGCACAACGAAACAATACATGATTATTAATTTAAATCATTTCGTAGTTAGTTCAGCATGATTTTCGTTATTATATGCAAGCTTTCATACCCTGGTGTAAATATCGATATTGGTAGGTAGGTACTTTTATTACCTACCTACGTTTGTAACGAGTAATGGCTATAAGGAGCAAATTTGGTTGGTCCCTTCGCGATCGTTATAAAGTTTGGATGTATTATAAATATGCTTCCAAGCTTTACCAAGAATAAATGACTGGAGATGATTTCATGAAGACGCTTTGATTAAAAAGATGAAAATGAAAACATGAAGAACATGGGGCAACAACGTCACCCCCTTTCGGATCGTACGTTTGATTATTCAGGTAGGAAAAGGTTATAAAGTCGAATTACCCGCACAACTCTCACGTAACTACACAAGTAGGTGTTTTTTTGTACTTTTTCTTTTTAACAGTGAAATAAGGGTTACGTTGTCTGTTCGCTGTTACTAGGAGAGACATTCGATTTTATTATTTTTTTGTGCTAATATCGACTCTCGTTATAAATAGCCCTGGGGAGCTTTTGCCCAATTGAATTAAGAGCTCACGCCTTTTTAGTGTCCTTGTCTCAACCATTTATTATTTGCTTCTTTGTTCGGAGGGATGGGACTTGAACGCCGCCGGAGAAAGGGAAATCTTTATTTAAGTAAGCCTCCGGCATTTACCAACGACAAGTTAGCCGTCATTTGAATTATGATTCCAGAAATAACGATCTATTTCACCCTAAAACATGAAATCTTTAAATGAAGATGCAGGCAAAAAAAAAAATATGGCAGTAGTAAAAAAACATGCCCGATATTGTGTGTGTGTTTTTTTTAACAGTGCTTAAAGGAAGTTTTTATAATAGTAGCCGTGGATTCAGAAACAATGAATTGCTGTTCCTCAATCATCACTCTACTAATTATGTGGTATCATTCTCCACATTCCAGAATGTCGAGACTTGTTAACTCAAGCCATGGTCTTGAAATTTTTGGTATTAGTCTAAATGATTTTTGACATTCTTTACAACTCTACAAAAACTTTGACATGACCGTGGCTTTGATTTGAATGTTCTTTCTAGTTTATATTTTATCCCATTTTTGTCATTGCTTTATCCAATATTATTTATGTGTTGTTCTTTCTTTGTTGCTCTTTTTTTTCCATTTCGTGTTATTTCTTTTTTGTAATTGGACAATAGTCCGTTAGTTTAAAAATAAATTACTATTAATTAAATTAGGTACCACAAAGTACTTTTACAATAAACTATTGTAGAATTTTTTTTTTATTACTTTTGTGATTTTAGTGAATACATTTCAATGAAATGAAACAGTATATTTGTATAAGACAACGGATTTTTTTTACTTTGTATCGATTGTTTTTGCTTAGCCTAAGCATCAGCAGGGTACAAAATTAAACCTAATAATAAATGTATAGTGTGCGGTTATGTAAACATACAGAAGGAGAAAACAATATAAAATTGAATAAGAGAAAAGTTAGAAATCAGTAGAATAAAATTTGAATTTTAACAAAGGAACGGAGAGAAAGAGACAGATAATGTGAATCGAAAGAGACAAAACGTCAACTGAGAAGGTGATTAAGGATTAATGGGAAATTTTATAAGTTTACTGGAAATTGGACTATTAAAAAAATAAATATTGGCAAACATATATTTTTACATTAAAAAATACAGATTTTTGTTGAACAGGAATCGAAAGGTCTTATATAAATTGACATAATCAGTTTTCTTTCAAATTGGTAAATACAAATCTCACTTCAACTGATTTTAAATTCAGTGACAAAACTTGTAAATTACATGAAGTAAATATGTTTGCATGAGAGCTTTAATTAAATCAGTGAAAACCGTTTAATTTTACGAATGAAAATTTTTACGTGATTTTTTTTTTAAATGTAAGCCTGTTATTGAAGTTTTTATCGTTGCTTTGAAAATAATTTAATTGCGATGCTTAAATGACATCAAACCAAATAAGACCAGATTTGGTTTATGGCAAATTGGTTGAAATATAATGTTTATTTTTGCTTTTCCCAAAACTGACGTAGAATTAGGATTTAGTTCACGTAATTTGCTTTAATTAAAATGTATTTAATCTCGGACATGAATGATGCGCTCCAGCGGCAAATGATGGCTCCGCCACTGTCATTATTTATTTTTTCGTGTTTTGAAGAGCCGCTGGGAGAGCGGGCATTAAAAAGCTTAGTTCACTCACGCGAGAAGAGCCAGCAGGTAGATTAATTTATTTTTTATGATTTTCATTTTTACATTTTGGTGACCTTCATCGTAGATCGTTTAAAAGTATGTGTTCAAAAAGTTAATTTTACACATAATTCAACAGTTTTATAAATATTTAATGAGGTACTGAAAATACAAGATCTCCTGTTTGATCGTCTATGGGAAGATTAATGAAATACGTAACAGAGAAAGATGCCATAATCCACAGAATCGTTCCGGACTGCAGCCTGTAGGGTGAAGATTATCCTGACGATAGCTGACCTCCGATAGTAGAAGTCACCATAAAGAAAAGAAGAAGTACTCCTGACGTATTTTTTTGAAAACTGCCGTAATGAAAATGACCACCGTTGGCGTAACGTTTAAGCTGCCTAGAAAAATATGCTGAGAGCTTCCTGACTCTAAATAAACCACTGCCGCGACTTCAAGGCTGGCCATACAGAATAAGCGCGTACACAAGTCCTGATTGCTTCCAACCGTCTGTATCGTAATCGTATGTTGTGAGGCTGAATGTTGTGGAAAGGTTAAGGAGATGAGGAAGTGGAAGGTTACCAAACACGGTTAAAGCCGATTTAAACAACGTTACGATTCTGAATGGTGGTCTTCACGAGGACGATAGTGAGTATTAACCATCCTGGAACATGCCGCAAAAATACTTTATATTATATTGTATTAATGAAATGTGAAATAACACATACCTTTTAAATAAAACTTATTTGCGCATGCTGGGATTTGAGCCCGCGACCTCTAGATTAGTGGTCAAGCGTCTTAAGCTTAAGCCACGAAGGCCGTAGTCGAGTGGTTAAGACGAAAAATGACGAAGAAATACCATTTTATTACAGCTTACAAATATTATTGATTTTACAGTGATCTAAATAAAAGCTTCGTGTGACCTTAAATATCCCTTACTAATGCAAAGTTCCCACCTTCGCGTGTTTTCGCAGCTTTTTGCATGGTCACTTTTGTGGCCGTTGGAACATTATGATTTTATTTTTGATTAATTATTTTCTTTGCGTTTTTATTATTGTTACTTGTATAAAGAAGTTATTTTTAGTTCAAAAAGTGTGTTTTCTCTTGCGTTTGTTTTTGTATTTAAAAATAGTTCATGATTTAAGTAAATTATTTTTTACTACCACTGTTAAATTTATTTAACCATTTGAGGGTGGATAAAGTTTTTGCAGACACGACCAACTAACTGGACGAAAATTTTGTGGATAAAGCTTACCATGTTATATATATATATGTATCTAGGTGTATGTTGTATTTTCTCATAGAACAGCCGTTATAACCATTTTTTCTTGTGAGCGACGATGTGAAAGAAATGGATATTAAAATGTCACAATGTAGTCTTTCTAAGAAGTAGGAGTTCTGATGAAATCTCCTTCTCAGTCACCTTTTTCAGTTTTTACATGATGTACAGATATCTACGTGTTGTGCCTCCAAAAGGTTTTAATATAGAAGTAGGTAAACATATCGATAATTAATGAAATTGAACAATTACTTTGTATGAGACCACAGATTTAATTTGAATTTGTAAGACCGGTTTCGCTTAGCTTAAGCATCATCGGGGTAAAATAATAAACTTAAAAAAAATACAAAGGGTGCGGTTATATATGCACAAAGAGGGAAACACAATGTAAAATTAAATAAGAGAACAGTGAGAAAACAAAATAACAACATTTGAATTATAACAAAGGAACAGAGAGAAAGAGACAGATACCATAATATGAATTGAAAAATGCAAAACGTCAACTGAGAAGGTGATTAAGATAAAATGAGAAAATATAGCTTATATTGGACTATTGGACAAATTAAACTAATTATTAAGAATATGATTATTAATTTTAATGGCTCTCTTTATTTTTAGTGCTTTTAAATTATTGAATCTGTTGCCATGACCATTTTTGTAGAGAATTTGAGCACCGGTGTTTTTATTGAAGGTGTGATTTTTTTCAATTCATATTACCTGTCTCTTTCTCTCTGTTCCTTTGTTATAAATAAAACGATTTTCTAATGTTTTCTCACTGTTCTTTTATTTTATTTTATATTGTGTTCTCCCTCTGTCTGTTTATATTTACGCACACTTTTTTTAATTGTTAATTTTGTATCCTGATGATTAGCATAACCGGTTGGTCATAAAAAAAAAAAAATGTCTGTGGTCTTGTACAAAGTTATTATTTGATTTTCATTAAATATGTCAAACCACAAAGTGATTGCTTTCTTCGAAAATATATCGATAATTACTTAATAATGCCATAACTCGGCATATAAGACAAGCGTCTATCAATTAAAGATGACTAAATTGGTTACAGAGTTATTTAGCTTTCTCCTCGCCCTACCTCCCTCCTTTGTATTGGCATCGTCATAATTAAACTATTCAATCATCTGATCTGATTGACTAGCTTCATCGAACTATGTGCGCATTCTAAACACTGATAATCCTTTGGATATTCAAAATCTTGAATGCTGTACATGAAATTTGACAAGTTTGACAAATGTGAACCATTATATATAACACCCTTAAACGTACTTTATACTTAAGTATTCATTGATGGCGTTTTTGCAGAAATGAGGTTCTATTTAATACGGTTGTCCTACATTATTATTATTTTTACATATATTTTATTTTATTATTTATTTATTTATTTCTTATGAATTTCTGTTCATTTTTATTTTGTTTCTATTATTATTACAATGTATTGATTTCAATTATGGAAGGTATTGCATTGCACTACTCCCGCATATCGTTGCTAGAAAGGTAAAAGGGCTTAAGCGACACTTCGGTCAAAAATTAGAAATAGGCAGTTTTGATAAGATTTATATTCCCTTGACGAATGCTCTGACTCTCGTTTGATTCTGAAAACTTTTGTGGCCCTTCAGCCATCCAAAACATATTTACCATTTGAGTGAAAGCTTGACTCAAGAAACACAAGCTTGGGACTTTTTTAGTTTTTTGTTGCTTCAGGTAACTCATTGAGAGCATGGAGTTACCGAAGTTAACTTTTTTTCAAAATCCAACCAGATACTGAAGACTTAATAATTTTATTTAAAACAACAACAAAAAAATTTAAGTGCTCTGGTATTAACCTCCCGAAATGGCTCTTCAGCCCTTTTGGCTTTCCGGCGACGATTAAATGTTTAATTTGATAGTCGTGATATAAGCTGCTATTCTTTTACACTAGACTTCAATGCAGAATTACAGTTTTTGTGTTAAACTTGTACAACGCGATTAAAAATGCTTTAGTTAAAATTTAATGATAATAATATTTGGACTATTTGTATAGCGCCGTTTTTGTGAAAAATCACCTCAAGGGCGCTGTACAAATCTTAATTTCTACATAATATTAATTCTTAGTTTGGACAATTTAAATATTATAATTATTTAGTTTTGTTTTTAATTTTTTTTTGTTTTAAGTTAAAGATGTTTTACCGTTCAAGGCCACTTTCAAACGGCTTTGAACGCCGAAACATCTGTCACTAAAAATCAAATTAAAACTAGCAGAACTAAATAATAGTAATATTAAATCATAAAAAAAATATTTTCGCATAGCGGCTTGGGAAATAAATAGTCGTCGTTTAAGAATACCAATAAAATAAAATAAAACTTTTTTTAAGTAATTGCAATACAGAACCAATCAAACATTTATTTTGAAAATATTTAAATTTTCTCAATAATCAACAACATGAATGTGAAACGGAAAAGTCAGAAAATAAAAATACAATGGTCACAACCGAGACTCGAACTCGAATCCTCTACTCTGTCCCGGAGTAACGCTTCAACCAATTCAGCCATTGGGACCTTATTAGAAACTGTCATTTTTAATCGATCTCATACTTTTCACTGAAGATTATTGATACTTATTCTTATATTTTTTATTACTTTATTTTTTCCAATTTTCGTCCGATTTGGCTGCTATAGGTTTTTTCTGTTTTAAATGTGTGTTGTTGGCTAATGATATTATTTAAATATTTTTTTATGAAATAGCAATAACGCTTTAAAGTTAATTCTAATTTAAAGGTGTTTTTAAATTTCATTTTCTTCCATCACATTAAATAATCACTTGAAGATTCGCAGCAGTACAATAAATAATTTTTAAAAATCCGATAAGGTATCAGGAACTTATTAAATATTTATAAATTCTCACAACTCCGTAATTCACTTAAAATTTGATAAATTGGGCCTATGAATATTTAAGATCAGAGTTTTTAATAAGACTCGGTAGCCGAGAATTTCGGAATTAATATTCCATAAGCTCAGCTCTAATAAACCCAATGGAATATGAAAGCTATCTTGCCGATGAAACCTTCGTATTTAGGAAGTTATTTCTTCAATTATAAATTGTGCCGCTATTTTCTCGCGGGTAATTTAACGGTCCGTTTTATAAACCATATTTTCCTATTCAACACAGAACAGATAATGCCTAGAAGAGTAATCCATATTGATTTCAAAGAAAACATATGTCACCTATTTATATAAGAGCTTTCGGCCTCAGATAAGCCAATGAAATGGGTTTTCTGTTCAAGAGAGAGAAATTTTTTAAATGTATTTTTTTCAATCTTCAATACCGCATAAAATTCCCAATTGTTTCCAACCGTCTAGAGCCGGTAGGATTATGGTATCTCCAAAAGGGGTTTATTGTGAGGCTGAAGATAGTGGGAGGGGGAAAGTTGAGAAAGATGAAGGTTGGGAATTACTTGGCTTTATCAATACATGGCTAAAGCTATTTTGAGCAACGTTGCCATTCTAAATGAAGGTCTTTCACCCGGGCGATACCAATAGTATTTCCCCCCTAGATACCAAATATAATTTTATTTTTAAATAATTCATTGTGCAATAACATGAATTGATGAAATAACATTTATTTTTACACCCGGGATTTGAGCCCGTGACCTGGATCAATTTATTTCACAAGAAGAAAAAATAAATAAACTTTAATCGGGCACACGGGCACGCCCTCAAGACACTTCCATCGGGTTATCCTTCCATTCCGTTCAATATTAGCCTGGCGAGATATTTTCACGGAGTTGGGCCGAGATAATTAAGCATAATTCAAAGCACCTTGCATATTTTTGCAGATTAAATCAACTTAAAATACTACGCATTTAATTAAGAATACTTTTTTCTCTGTAAAATTATGCTTTATTCGTCTTTCTTCTAGAGAAAAATTGAGGAGATAGCAATCAAAAAAGGACATGTCTAGGAATGGGAAAGATATTGCTGTTGCGAATTTCATGTTGTCAATGTTACGGAGCTAGTAAAGATTTTCATTGCAGTATAAACAGATTGTAATATTTCTTTATGATCCATTTCGACTGAAATTAAAAGCTAAAGCGGTTTCGTATCATTGTTAAAATGAAATCTGTAACATCGATTATCTTTTTCCTTGTAAGAAGATGTCCTTTTTTTATTCTTTCGTTCTCAATCATGATTTTATTACAAAACCTATTGTTAATAAGGAAGTAGACAAAAAAAAAATGTTTTTTTTAAAGAAAGACAAACATTCCCGGGTTACGAAAAACCTGACAATATTTGAAAAACTCCTACTGCCATCATAAGAAGCGGAAGATGTTGCCTGTGCAATGATGAAAGACTTAACCAGCAGAGGAATTGAACGCCCGACGCTCGGATGGGAATCCGACGCGTTTGTCCACTCAGCTACCGACCGGTCGATAAAGTAAAAAGGTAGGATAAAATGAATACATAATGTTACAATAAAAATGATAACTTTGTGTTACGTCTTATCGATTTGTCTTAATTTTCGATTTTTTAAAGATTAAAATATGGTTTCATAACGGAAAGCGGCAAAAAAAATATTGTTGAACGAGGAAGGAACCAACTTAAAATCTTTTTCTAACCTACAAAAATGTGTCTAATACTTATTTTTTTACTAAAAAATATACAAATGTATTTGAATATTCCTGTGGCCCCCAATGGTTCGGATTTAATATTGAATCAATCTTCATTTTCACGAAGTTCTTTGTACAAAAAAGTTTTCGCTGTCCTTTTATTTAAAGTACTGCCTGATAAGTGGTGTTGGTTTTGAAATGACTATCGCGTTCCCTTGTTTGCTTAATAAATTATTATTTGCACATGCAGGCTAATAAATTGAATATTGATCCCTTGTTATTAGTTTGCAGGGGAAAGTTTCAAGTCGGTTTTCGTAAGTCGCGAGATTCTGGAGCGGGTCCAAGTAAACCATTTCGTGCAGCTGAACTCCGCCGATGTTCTCGTCAAAGACGCAAACGAATACAAATTATATTAGTTTTCAAAAGATTAGGCAGAAATACTTCCGTTTGTCTTATTAAGACAAACGTAGACATCATAGTGAAACCCAATCACATTAGTACGATTGCAAACATTAGTGCTAATAAAAGTGACAAACTGAGTTTTATCCCGCTTAATGCTTACACTTTGTAGTAACGTAAACGATATATCAGAATAATATGGACATTTATAAAATTTTTTTATATATTCGTAAAAAGCATTAACTTTGTGGCTTGCCATATTTATAAATAGAACATATATACTTTGTTTTTAACCACTTTTTTACACTTAAAAAAGTGGTTAAAAACAAAGTATATATGTTCTATTTATAAAAATTTTTTAGCTTATAGCTTTGTTGTCAGTCCATGGTTTCATATTATGAATGGAAAATTTAAATAAAGAGAGCTGTTGATGTTGTATTTATGGCCCATAATAATCCCTTTGTGAAAAGTTGAATATCGGGAGCAATCAGGAGCTTCAATAGTATACGAAAATGAATGGTTGAGAATAATGAATTTACTCAAACGTAGGATGTAAACCGAGAATTCTCGAAACTTTCTAAGCTATTATTGTTCACTGTCTTTTCTCCTAGAATTATTACATTCAGAGTGATATTCTAAGAGATTTGGATTTGCGACAAATCCTGGGATTTACCTGTGCCGCTGCCAGGTTTGTTTTTTAAATCATTAGCAATCCAAACAACAAACGGCTTTTCGGGGAGACATTTCTAAGGGAAGGCTAGAAGTTCTAGCACTTGATACATAAGACACTGGTCGATGCTGTACGCCGTGTTAAAGGGCATGTACAGGTATCTAGTGTAAATATGGCAATACAATCGAAAGCACGTGGGCATAGGCGTCTCACAGCATTCTAGAAAGCTTAAAAAGGATAAATGGTAACAATTTGTATTCCGACACTCCTGGATAGCTATGCTAACATTTTCTCATCTCTTGACTTCCCCCCCTAACTATCTAACCATGTATAGCTGGTTAGTGGCTGACTTGAAAAATGCACCCGGTTCCCAGGTGGTTGTTGGTTCAAATCTTCTGTTCTAAGACCACTAACATTGCACAAGCAATAATTTCCCCTTATTATGATGGTAGTAGAATTTTTTCAAAAACCGTCTGGTTATTCAAAACCTGGGAATGTTTGAGTTTTTTTTTTAATATGGTTTTAAGGTTACGTATTTTTTCTGCCGTATGAGATTACCTTGTTTTTGACAATTCACTATTTTTTGTCATTCGTACCTACAAGGTCGGTTCTTTATCCTTTATTTATTCAATACCTAAACACGTTTGAAAATATTTGGTTTCTCTCCGATTTCCTTTTTATGAAAATACAGTTTATTGTGACATTTTATTTTTATAACGTTATTTTAGTTTAGTTGATCGCATATCAAACAATAACCAAAATTTGTATATTCAAATATTCAGATGCGAAGATTAACCAAAAATGTTATAATTGTGTGTCAATCAAGATTTTTATTTTATTTAATCTAGTGTAAAACTGTCTTGGCATGATTGTTTGATCGTTGATCATTAGGTAGGGCTTACCATTTACGAGCACATTGATTTTTATTGACCAGTACTATTTTTTTTATTTATTTATATAATAATTTGTACATTTGAAATATTATTTATTATTCGGTATAATGAAACGGAAAAAAAACAAATATGAATGGAATACAAACCTGTCTTAATTAGTGAACCGTAAAAAACTGTGTTTTTCTTTAGAATGAACGAAAGATATTGCGAATCAATGGATTCACATGCATATTTGTGTTTTTCCCTTACAGCTCACAACCTGATACCCCGAAACCACGATCACTGAACTAAGAATTTTGCCTTTGCTTTCGTACTTTCAACCACCAATAAAAGGGGACGATGTAGGCGATATATAAGTATAAAGGAATACAAATAAATTTTCCTGGTGCGTTAAAAAAAAAACAATTTGATGAATATCACTTCCTAATCAATCTGCCCTTTTGCTTCACGCCCTTTACAAAAAATCAGTTTTTTAATTATGTTTTCTTATTAAAGTAATAAAAATGTATTACGAATAAACTTGTTGTTAATTTTTTTTTTACAGTTTCTAACAAAAATATTTCCCTACTGGGGTAAACCATTTTGAGGACATATTTTTCGTGTTTTTTTGTTATTTTATTGTTCTTCAAAAATCATTATCCCGTTAAATTAAGATTAAGTAATTTGACAACAGAATTCTAAATACAATGTTAATACAAAATAAAATACAAGACAATGGAAGTACAGAATATTTTATTAATTATAATTATACGAGCATTATTATAATTAACACATCTTAAAAGAATGATACACTATTACACCATACCATGCACTATGTAGCATAATATGGTACAACGATAAATCAATATATTTATTCCACATTATAGAAACTACATATTTATATTTGCGCCTGATATAAGGTATTTCTACTTAGGAGCCATTTTTCCACCATATGTCTGACTCTTGTTAATGTTTATTGATATTGCTTGACGGCCTCCGCAGTAAAGTGGTAAGACGCTCGACCGTAAATAAAGAGGTAGCGGGTTCAAGCCCGGCGTGCGCAAATAAAATAAAATAAAATTTATTTGTGTCATAACACATTTAATTAATATTAATTAATATATGGTATATTTGCGGCACGTTACAGAGTGGTAGGTACTTTAAGTATTGCATTGGTGAAAGACCACCATTCAGAGTCGAAACGTTACTTGAAATGGCATTAGCCAGGTTTGGTTACCAGATATTAATACCCAGGTACTTTCAAACAGTCATCTACACCATTTTTTTACCCTCCCCACTACCTTCAGCCTCACAATATACCCCAATTGAAGATGCCATAGTCTCACTGGCTCTAGACGGTTGGGAGCAGTTGGGATTCTGGGCAGTTTTAACTATAAAAAAAATCTTGGTAACATGTTGAGTATTTTATATAATGTGAACATCAATTAAGTTGTCATATTTTAATAGAGTTAGCGTTGCAAGCTGTAAATAGTTGATTAAAAAACCTGTGCGAATTTCCGATTAAGAGTTTTGTTCCATAATTTAAAAAATACCTTGCCTATTCGTTAAAACGATTGCCAAGTAAGCCTCTTCCGCGCCGCGTCACTCGCAAGGACACCCGCAGTGAGTTGCAGTGATACGAACTGTGCCAGTGACGCTGTCTCAAGCAGCAGCTTAAGAGCGCAGCAAATAATCAAGTCCTGAAATCGTGGCTGGCTTTGTCCTGAAGACGTTCCCGTTTATTTAATTAACCGGAAAGAGACAACTTCACGGCGCTGGTGGCTGCTCTTATCTCCTGCACCGGAAGTTGGGTCGGACTCTCCGCCATCTTGTTGATTTATGCGACGTCCGTAACCTTATTTTTCTTCTCCTTCTTCGCAGGTTCCGCGAAATACAAGCGGTGTGAGAAGGGAAGGAAATTTACAGCCAGTCTTAAATTAGCCCGGTACCTTTACTACTATTTTTAGTTTTTAAAACCTAAAAGCACCTTGCGGTTGCAAAGGTGGTACGAACAAATAAATCACCAGGTTTTTTTCAAATATTTTCCGTTGGCCAAAACACATCTGTTAAAATAAATGTTATTTTTTATGCCAAGAATCTTTTTTTTCTCAATGATCGTATTTCCAGGCCGTGAGATGTGTCTGATTCATGCTTACTTCACACAGCGTTGAAACCTTGGAGAAACAATGTATGGAGGGAGAGCTAATTATGTTTACCCAACCGATACAAACTTGCGATAAATCACTTTCTCCGGGTTTTTACGTCGTACACCACGAGAGAGAAAGAGACAACAAATATAATACTCCGCTTCTACGTACTGTCACAATGATCTTGGGCTCCTGGGTCACCGTGGAACTCCGCCCACACTTTTTATTATGCCACTAAACTTGACACAACTAAACGGTTTTTTTGGTTAGATGCTATATTTTTGTTGATATCAATACTGTGAAAAAGTGGTTATACGAATAAACAAAAACATTATGTCGAAATATATATATTTTTTTTTAAATAGTGTTAAACGCTGATTTCTCCACTCCTCATTTTTTATTAGTCAAACAAGAAAAAATGTGAAAATACTGTTGAATAAGAAAAAATAAAACCCAGATGACTTTTTGTTGTTGTTAAAATATAAAACTTTTTCTTCTTTCTAGACCTCTATAATTTACTCTTAACGAATATTTTTTTGTAAGAAAATTATTCTTTATAGTAAAAAAAAAATTCTCTAATAAACTAGATTAAAAAAAACTAGAACGCATGAAAAATATTATTTTTTCTTCTAACTTAATGAATGCATTATCAATTATTACAATTAGGTGTCCGCGAGTAGAACCTTTGCCAAAACACTTTGAACAAACTTAAATATGCCTCTAACGAGCGAAGTAACTTTCAGTATGTTCTCACAACCCCCGTTACAAAGGGACAGAAGTCCTGAATGGACTACTAAGTGTATTGTGCTAACTAACTTTATAATATTATCTAGCCACACATGACCAGTGTGAGAGATTTAGTAGTGATACTAAACATATTATTATATTTCTGCCAATAATAAGTAATCACTGTTTTATTGCTTTTAGTAAATGTTTATATTAAGAAAGTATGACAACCTAAGAGTTAAGAAAATTGAAAAAATGAAATTTTAATACGAATAGTTGGAAAATAATAAAATATTGTTAAAAGTTATTCAGTAATTACTCACAAATATTTAAAATACACCTTGAAAAGACGAGTAACTACAAAAAATTTTTTTGAAAAGTTAATGACTTATAATTTTTTTTAAGAAAGACAAAACATTCCCCAGTTACGAATAACCTGACAATATTTGAGAAACTCCCACTCTAAATTTATAATAAGCGGACAATGTTGCTTGGGCAATGATGGAGGACTTAGCCAGTAGAGAAAAAAAAAGTTATTGAACTTTATTATTTACAAACCCTTTAATGTCTGATAATTTAATTGTTATTTCTTCTGACAAATCGATAAGAAATTATTGAATACGCGTCTATCAAGCTATTTAAGTGGACATAAAAAGAAACAATTAAACTGTACGAGTCTAGTGAAAAGGCATTTTTTTTCTTCATTATTTATTTATTGCAAAGTGGAAGATAAGCTTTTATAGTCGGGCTAGGTTAATCAAACCATAATATTATTGTTTAAAGATGAATGAAGTTATTTCAAATAAGAGAACTTGATGTTTTAATAACTAACTTTATCTCGCAAAAAAAATAACGGAAAATAGCTACAACGAACGTATTATATTTTTTCAGCATTCAAGAAAATTGCATTTCATCTCCTCTCACGTTCAAGTTCTTCTAAGCTTTAAAGTTTTCCCAGAATATCTTGATGCGAATATACGGCATTACAAACTTCTTCAAGTTTTGCCTCGTGCTGAGTATTATCTATGTCGTATTCAAGTGTCTTAAGGCTTGGTATGCAAAAGCAGATTCGGTTATTTATTTTTGTTCTTGTTTTGCGGTTTTTCTGTGTGCTTTTCGTAAAATAACGTTTTACGTGAAAGAAAAAATATTTATGCATGTCAGTTTTATAAAAAAATATCACTTATTTCGAAAATTTTTCTGGAAATAAAACCATTTTTCCAGCAATAAATTGATAAAAGGTATTACATAGATTGTAAATATCGATTTCACCACTTTTAACAGTTTCAAAATTAGAAATAATAAAAAAATATCACTTATTTCGAAAGTCATTCTTGAAATATGATTATTTTTCCAGCAATAAATTGATAAAAGGTATTATATTTTACGACTTCGTATTACAACAGTTGTAAAATATATATATGGTCATATTCCTAATTCTTATTTTTATTCTATTATTCTATAATCACCTTCACAGTTGATGTTTTGCCCAATGACGTTACAATTTTTTACTTCTTTCATTCCATATTATCTGTCTGTTTCTCTTTGTTCCATTGTTATCAATTTAATGTTGTTGTTTTGTTTTCTTTTTGTTCTTTTATTTTATTTTATATTATGTTCATCTTCTGTGTGTACGAGTATATATTTTAACTACACACCATGTATTTTTTGTTTAGTTTAATGTCGTACCCTGATGATGCTTCGGCTAAGCGAAACTGGTCGATCATAAAAAATAAACTTAAATGTGTGGTTTTATACAATGTCATTTTTTCATTTTTATTATTGAAATAGAATTTACCTAATCGTAAATTTAGTTTTTATTTTTCAACAAACTTTGTAAAACTAAACGCTCATTTTTGATTTTTCTTATTGAAACAGTATTAATAAAATTCAAACAATATGGATTAAAAAAGTTGAAAGGGTAATAATAATTTAAAGAGATTTTTTTTGATAATAAGCCTTGCAGTAAGAAAGCGGAAAGCTCAGATATCGGTTGCACTCTTATCTTTATGTGTATTTTTCATATTCATATTGTTCGATTTACCGAAAGGCCTTTCTTAAGTAGACAGAGCAATAAAATGCAATGGAATGTATGTGCCTGAGTGATAGGAATGCTATCTTATTTTTATAAGATAAATTATTACATCAACATACTACGTCTTGAATACTTCAGTATAAGTTCATTTAAAACTAGAAGGCGAATGACTGACTTAATATGTTTGCATAAAAAATCACGGTCATCTTGATACTACATTATGTCTTAGCAGTATTGAAATAAATGTTCCTAACTTTTAATTGTTTAAGACGCCAAAGCACATTCCGCCTGAGTACATTCATATTGCTTCTTCAGCTTTCTATATCAGATGCGTCGATTACACAATAAGATAGTGTACTAATGTAGAAACTTTTGTCGATAATTTTTACAGTTTCAGAAAAAAATACCAGCTTTTGCTCAAAATATGTAACACTGATTGGGCAAATTATATTTTGTATCACTTGTGTGTCTATTTGTGTTTTTTGCTTCTATTTCTGTTATTTATTATATCATTGAGTGAGTTTTTATAATCTTATATGTTATGTTTCCTTTGTCTGAGTATTTGTATTTAAAAAAAATATTTTTTTAATAATAACTTTAAGAGTTTTTAAAGCTGGATTTTTCTCACAAAATGATAACATCTGTTAAAAACCAGTATACATTAATAAATATGTAAAAATTTAGAAAGCTTCCTGGCTGCTTCAAGACAAACTACCAACGTCATTTTTAATGGCTCTACTATAACAGTAAGCACATTTTTGGTCAAACTGTTTGCAAAAGGAAACGAAATTAACTATTGGTATACCTACTTAATAGTAATACAGTTCATTTTAAATGTTTCTTGATATTTTTAAATTAAATTTACCCAAGTTTTCCCAATGCTGCGAACATTTTACCAGAAACCTGTGTTTTTGGACTCGAGTCCAAAATGATTTTCTTCATTTCATCAGTAACTTTATGAAATAAAATATTTTGTATTACCATATTTTTTTTTAGATAAAATATATAAATAATTACTAAAAACTCAAAGCAGTTAAGATTTTGATTTTAAAGTCGAAAACCTCGATGCCAGAAACATTTCAATTTTCGAAATGTTCGGTAAATGAAACATGTTAAAACAATGTTAATACTCGTATGTAGCTTGTTTCGAAAAGTAAAACGGAATTACGCCCACGCAGTTGACACACGTCCTAACGTCAGTGTCAAGTTTCTGCTAATCGCCCTTAACTTAAGTTTCCAAGTTGGTTGGCACGATAGGCTGTAGACTATAGCGCTTACTTAGTGCAAACGTAGCATCTGAATGGAACACAATGCCTAGTTGCTAAAATTTAGGCTGCACTCGAGTCAGGGGAAGAGGCGAACAAACACCCGAGAGGCAGTAGATTAAACCTTACCAACTTTGTTCCTGATGATTCTGTTTTATTGGAATTGGATTCATTTAGCTTTGACTACTTCGACGATTTTTATTTTACCACAAAAAGAATTCACGGCGAGGATTTTAAAAGTAAAATACAATGTTCGTGTTCATGTGCTAATGGAAATTTACTGATTTGACCTTTTTGAAATTGAGTTGACTAAGTGTTTCTGATACAACTAATGATTATGATAATGACATAATTATTCATACAGAATCACGGTGATTTCGTTTTCTATAATTTTTGAGTACCTACCTAATGCCTGTAAGTATTCTCGTAAATCTGCGAGCAGAAAAAACTGGTTTGGATCTATGTCGTTATTATTCAAACAATTTCAATTAAATTAATGCGTCATAATTTAATGTTGTACATATCACTCCATTTTTAGGCCAACTCGATTCGTTTCAGATACGACGATGCCTTCTTTGAAACAGTTCAACGGCCTACGTGGTCGAGTGGTAAGACACTTGATTACGAATCCAGAGGTTACGGGTTCAAAGCCGGCGTGCGCAAATAATTTTTTATTTAATGAATGTGTCATAACACATTTTATTTTTATAAAATAAAAGTTGATTTCCGGCACGTTCCAGAGTGGTAGATGCTCCAAGTATCGCCTTGATGAAAGACCACCACTCGGAATTGAAACGTTGCTTGAAATAGCTTTAGCCGTGTTTAGCGACCAGATCTGAATAGTCAAGTACTTTCCGACTATTCTCTTCTACATCTCTTTCTCCTTTCCACTACTTTTAGCTTCACAACATACTCCATTAGGAGATGCCATAGTTTGACTGGCTCTAGACGGCTTGGAGAAGGTGAGACTCTTGTGCGGTATTCACTAAAAAAAGACTCATATTAGGGCAAAAACGGTCTAATCCTTTATAAGCAAGTGAAAGAAAGATCTTATGTTTTTATGAATTACCCAAATTGGGAATGCCATAGTCTCACTGGGTCTATAAACTGTTGGGAGCAGTTGGGACTCTTGAGCGGTATAATCTATAAATAAATATTAAATAAAGATTTATATTAATAGTTGTAATGGTTTACTCTTTATGACAATAATGTTTAATTTTCTTTTTAAAGTCTTTGGCATTTGTTTAAACCTATTATTCAGTCTTCATTCTATTATTCTACAAGTGGACAAGGTGTAAGCATTTTTCATGGCGGTTGGATGCTATTTCTATAAGAATGCTCATTTGGTAAGTACATTATCTATTCACTGTCGCAACATAAGGTGACCGATGATCAAAAGATTTTAGAGCTGCAACATTAAAATATTTGCTATGAAGAAGACACGATTACTTCCAAAACAAAGAATAAGTTTGTGTTAACTTTTATTTGTTTTTTATTTTTATTACAACACGATAAAATTTTACTTGTTTCTTATTATTTATTACTTTAAATGAAACTTGTTACATAGGTGCAGCAATTACTTATAAACAAACCAAATATCTAATTGAGAAAATGATTAGGCACACAAAAAATTATATTTATTGAAATGAAAAAAATAACTTTTAAGGTATGAGACCAAAGATTTTTGCTTAATTCTTGTATTTTTTTTTCACTTCATTAAATATGTCAAACCACAAAGTGATTGCTTTCTACGAAATTTAAAAAATGGTATAATTCACAATTAAAAAAATATATAATACAAATCACTCAAGCAGACCTGTTCGCAGAAACCCATCCATGCAATAAATGACTGTTAATATTGCTTATTCGAAATAATTGAAGGCAATTTCCTTACGTGTACTAGAAGTGTAAACTACACCGGCTTGCAGATTTAAATCACGTCCTCAAATATTTCCCTAAACAAGCGGAAACTCGTTCTTTATTGTTATTCCCATAGCGATTTCCACCGTTCCGACGTATAACATTTGGACAGGATCCAATCCACAGTCCTTTTCCACAGATAACACGTGAAAATCATGGATAAATCTCAATTCCAGTATTCATAAATCTTCCTTATTTGGTATCAGACCTAACGTTTCGAGACGCCGTTGATTTCAATATAATTATGCACTTGGCAACCTCCAATCCGGATGCAGTAAGGTCAGAAACGATTAATGGATCAGGAAATTATTAAATCGGTTCTTGGTAAATGTGTTATTTTATACAAGTCAGCGATTGCAAACAATATGTTATCGTAAGTCTGATGTGACCCAAAAAAATATTTTGTACTAAACAAATATAAATTAATCAAAAAGAGTACGCATATTTATGTACTTTAAAACGTATAGGGCTCAATAATGATAAGTCAATATTCATATTCATCTAGTCGTTTGTATTATTAAACCAATTTTGATAAAACACGAAATAATGTTTTCTCTTCGACTGGGAACTGAAATTTACATTTGTTTTCTAATTACATTCATTTTAGAAATAACATTTTGCGACAAGTGACTTTGTCTATCTGTATGGTTTTATTATTTGAAATAATAAAGGAGATATTTGAAATAAGGTGAAAAATGATGTACAAAAAATAATTCAATCGTTAAACGGGTAACGTTTGTCGAATTAAAAATAAAAAGATTTTGTAAAGTATTCTTACGACGATTATTAATGTAAAATTATGCAATGCTTGAAATTGGTTTATTTATTTAATATAAAATTTTTACAAACATGTTTTTATAAATAGAACATAATAGTAAGTACAATTGTTATAACACTTGTAATATTTTAAAATGTGTACAAGTGCTACTTTGTTTTTTTCGGTCAATATTAGTTCGTAGCTAGGTAGATTGCTTGTCTAAAGAACCAAATACATTTGCTACGTGACGTGTCTCTCCTATTATTTGAATTCGTTTGCATAAGGTTATAAAAAATCTAGAGTTTTAAAGATTGATGATAGTCGATAGATATTGTATGCAGTAAGAGGGCACGGACAATTAAAATAGAAACACCAAATGGTATTGAAATTTCACTGCAGCTAACATTTTGGTAGGTACTTAACATCCTGATTACAAAAATGTCTATAAGCTACTGTAAATGCAAATAATTAGACGATTTTACAAGTTAAGAACTAATGTGTCACTAACAACAAAGATGTTAAATAATATAATGCTGTCGAGTAAGTAAAAAAACTGCAGGCGAAAAATCAAACCTTTCAATGAAAAAAAAGCATTATTGATATAATTATCAACCAAATCTAATTAGCCAAGTATCCTAACCATCTCTTTCCCCTTCTATATCTTCTCCCCTATTTATGGTGTGTGAGTTGTGTCACCTTCAAACAGTGCGCACTCTTGTGTTGTGTCGTTGAAAAAAACATGTCTTTGCACTCCAAATAATGGAATCTGTATTGAGTAGAATTTATATAAAACGCGAAGGATATATCAATAATCTATCAGTAAACTTATAATGAATGGGTTATGAAGGAAGAAAATTCTTTTTTCGTATCAATCTCTACCCCGAATGTCGCTTAATATCTACGATTGATTGACACGACGTGTCCTCTGTCAAGGGTAAGCGACAATACTAGATACATTTTAATACAATATTTTCCACGAAACTTCGAGTGATTTAAGTAATTAAAATTTTTCAGTCAGTGATCACATCCTTCGATATTACAAAAACATATTTTGTTATTAATTCAGAAGTGCCAATAATCAGATCATAGGAGATTTTCCATTCACTGAGGCATAATATTTAATAAACATATATATTCGAAGTGATTTGTCAAATTAAATTTATTAAATATTGAAATAATATCAACAATCTTCAACGTAAATTTGAAACAGCAAAAAATTCCATACTTCTTATTTCACCTTCCGTAAATAAAAATGGATAATTTATTTGACTGCCATCTTTGTAATGGTATACAATGCTCTATCTGAGCACATATTGTATACCTAGATGGTGTCTTGGATAAACCATTCATTTTGATTTACGGATGATGACATACGAGTATGAAGTATGATCCGTAAGATCATTAAAAATACCGGTATGTTATAAGGTCTCGGTGGTTAAATTGGCAGAAGCGTTACTCCTGGATAGAGTTGCGGTTCCGAGTTCGAGTCTCGGTCGCGACCGTTATTTTTTCTGTTTCATATTTACGTTGAAAATTATTGATATTATTTCTATAATTAATATAAAAAAATAAAAAGCGTAAAAGCTTTAAAGTTGATCCTAATTCAATAGAACATTTTATTTTATTATTTTATAACGTTTCTAACTATATTCAGAAATACTTTAATACGGGTAACTCCCAAAATTAAATTGTTAATTATTTTTGAGATGCTGTGAGAAGTTGGAACCCACACCTTCAAACCAAAAAGTTAAATGCGCAGACCATTACATTACGAGGTCGCCGTGTGATGGTAATTTTTTATTTAATGTTTATACGAAGAAAATGGTTAGTACTTGATCATATCTACTTATTTAAAATATCCTTTAAATGTAAGTATTCAACCCAATAAAAAACGTATTCTTACGGGTGCGTATATTATATTTATAATTTGTATAAATATTATACATTTTCAATACCGCGGAAGAACCAATTGTCAAAATGTTTAGGAGGGATAAAAAACGTTTCCATTTCACGCGGTCTTGATTGCTTCTTTGTATTTACCTAAGCCGAGTGCACACATTCGATTGGTCAATTTCAGAATTTGAATATGCCAATATTTGCAGCTTGTGCCGTTCAACTGAATGCGCCAAAAAACGTATTTCGAAATGGCTCATACGCGTAATTGGATTTTACACCGACGATATATTATTTTCTCCTTGTTAGTTAGTCTTAATAGCATAATTCATTTAGTATGAAGCGCACTTGAGATGAAATATCACAACATCGGTATATAAGTTCACTGCTATTAATATTATACTTATATCTACTAAAAACATTTTTTTTCCATTTCGTTGACTTAATCAAATGTACGAGAATATTAATGAATTGTCCAAAGAAGCGAAGCTAACAGTTAACAATGATGTGTTTATACCAACCCGTTTGATGTATGACAGTGAGGAATGGAACTGGCAGAGAAAGGATGAAATGAGACGGAATGTTGTGAAATTGAGATCCTCCATGTGTTAGTCTTGTAAAACTATGTATAACCGTATTAGAAATGTAGAGATGCAGAAAAAATATAAGGTTGATGTAAACGTAATGGAAAAGATTAAGAAAGAGACGTTTATATACTTTTGACATGAAGAGTGGATGAACGAAGAGAGGGGTGAAATGAGAATATATATATGAGGCAAAAGTAAATAGTACAAGAAATTGGGGACGTCCGAGGAAGACATGGCACGATCAAATTGATCCAATACTTGATTCGGGCTATGTCAAGAGTCAGAATAACAGAAGTGTATGTATGCAAGTATATTTATGACTGTGAATGCAACAAGAAGCGTGAGCAAGACAGAGTTGTGCGCCAGTCCATCTGCTCTGTCTACCGTTGAGGGGAAACGGTGTGATGATTAGTTAGTTAGATATTATTTTTACGAATAAAGTTTTTCCCTACTATATAAAAAAAAACAAGATATTCACTTGATTTTCAGTAAACTAAAATAATTAATTATAAAGGATGACCCTGTTTTAAACATTTTGATCAATTTTTGAACTTCTGCGTGTGTTATAAAAAAGTTCATAATTAGCAAAGTACACATTGCTGCCTGTTTTAAAACATTAATTTATTTGATTAAATGCATGAGAAAACCGAGATGTTTCAAGGGTAAATAAAAGTAAAACTCGCTATTTATTATATTATGTTTAATAATTTGGATGCTGATCTTTTCCTTAAGAGTTTTTGTCCAAATCTCAAATGAACAGGACTGTTAGTACAGGGTATTTTCAACCAGCACATGATCAGAGAAAAATAAATTACTCGACAGAGTTCTTTAGAAAATTATATCCATAAATAACAGAATTTCCGTAATTTACAAAACTAGGCTAACAAGTTAGCATCTCAACTCACCAGTAAAATGATATTTTTTCGTGCAATGATCGGCAAATTCTCGATTAACTGTTAAGTAAAAAGTTCGAAACTTTTTTATAGCCCGCGACAAATGTAAATAATTAATCTGTAGATATCAGCAAGGTAGTTCTAGCTATAGTTTTAGATATTTCGATAGTTTTATGGTACATTTAGCTATAGTTTGTAAGTTTTGTAAGGCCGCTCTTGAGATGATATTTCACAAAAATGGCACCATATAAATTTTCTAAGTATTATAACTTATTAAAAAATAATTATGTGAATACTTCGCAACAGTTCTAACTGCTCCCAACCGTTTGGAGCCAGTGGGACTATGGCATCTTCACTTGAGGTATGTTGTGATGCTGAGGTAGTGGAGAGGGAAGGAGATGATAAAGATAAAGATAAGTACCTGGTAATTCAGATCTGGTCATAAAACATGGCTAAAACCATGTCAAGTAACGTTTCGATCACAAATGGTGGAATTTTACCAAGAAATACGATATTTTTAACAGTATCTATCACTCTAAAACTAATATACTGCAAATTTACTATTTATTGTTTTTAATTAAATTTATTACGAAATAACACAAATTATTTCATAACAATTTATTTGCGCATGCCAGGATTTGAACCCGCTTCTTTTGGATACGTAGTCAACTATTATGACCACTCCACCACAGAGGCCGTCATATGTTTGGGATTTAGTATTTTCTAAATTAAAGTTGATTTTTTTATTGAAAGATTACTTATGTTCAATTTGCTGCTACTACTAATACACTGGATTCAAACGTAAGATAGTGTTAACCCCGTGTTCAGAAGAGGTAAAAAAACGCTTAGCTAAGAAATGTTTTGCCTTGGAAAAAAGATTTCTTTGCATTTTATCTGGGCTTGTATGTTCACTAAATGGTTTAACAACTACTGATCATTAAACTCGAATTAAATCCAAGGGAATTTAATTCGACCACATAATATAATTGTCTTAAACTTAATTAAACAACAAAGGAATAACGATCTTTTGTGAATTTACTTCGCACATCGTTCTGAATAACGTCCAGTGAGTTGTATTAATGAGTCGTCATTTTAGGTTAACAAAATAGAAAAAATATTTATTTGTTAAAAATAAATATATTACATTATGTTTTTTAACATTCCAAAATATTTATTAAAATCTGGGAGATTATTTTTAAAATGTGAATGAAAATAAAAAAAGATGTCACAATAGTTATTGTACACACCCCCTGTATTTGAGTTTAACCATTCGTTAAATCTACATTAAAAAAAGAGTTTCTATATATAAAAGTGTTATCATTGATTAATTTTATTAATATAATTTATTTTTTATGTGAATTTATTTATTCCTACCTTTTATATTATTATTTTTAATATTACGTATTTTTCATGCAACGGTTTTTTTTTAATATTTAGCTCATTATGTTATGTTACTTTGAATAAGGCACGATTATTTGGCTCTCAAATTAACTAAGTTGATACTTAGAGAGATATATATTTATATTTTGTTGATATTGTAGCTTGTAGCGAGCTTCGGGGGTTATGGCTTTAGGCCGATCGTTTAACTATAAACTGGATCATTATATAGAGATTCAATTAAAGAATTGTCATTTCAATTCGAAATTGGATTCCAATTTCAACGCAGAATCATTTTCCGATCTTCAATCTTCCTATCTGATAACGCAAAAATGTATCTATTCAAAGATTTAGATTTTTTTTTAATGTTTTTTATTTTTGGATAACTACTTTTTCTATGAAAAAACAGATATCAATAAGCCAATGAGACTAGTAGATTGATTTCTATACAAAAGTAACTGTTTTTTTTATATTTCCTTTAGCTCTACTTATTTAACCTTAAAACATAATTTAAACGTAGTAAAATATGGAGGAATTTTATTTTTCCTTGTATTGTTTGCTTGGTGGCCTAACCAGAGTTTCAAGGGTCGAAATACTTTTTCTTAATGATCAATTAATAATTATAGAGTGAACATACGGGGCATTTTTTTTTTTTTTTACAACCAATTGGACAATTCGAGACTCCTTGGCTGTTGATGGAAATAACTTTTCGAGCTGAAAACAAATAGATTAACATTGAAATTCCACGCAAACTTAATGTTGATTCAACCAAATACTATAGATTATTTTGTCTTGCTTCTAAAAACACGGGTTTTATTCTTTATCATATTTACTTAAGCAAATACGCTGCAAATATTTTCTAATGTAAAAAAAGTTTTTCTTCTAATTTGCTTTTGAATATTTCTTCAGTCATTTTTCGTAATGTTACGACTAGTTGTTACCCGAAAAATCACGGGAAAAAATATCTTTTAGTTTAATCCAAACAATTTAAATACGGAATAATGTCTGTTAAAAAAACATTAAAGGTAGGTATTTTATTAGGCAGGTAGGGATCTGAAAAGATTTATTTTTAACTTGATATTTTTCTGAACATATATATCGATTCCAATTTTTAAAAGTTCGCACTCGTATTAACTGTACGTACGTACGCATTAAGTAAAATATCAATTGTACATTACTTTGCGCAGACCTGCGAAAAAACTCGGAATATTACAAAAAGCAGGCTAAAATCGCTGGGTTCTAAGTTGAGTCCTGCAATAAAACTCACTCTCCTTTGTTTTTGGCGGTGATTAAGTCAGCGTCGAGAAAATTCTCATGCGAGGCTTGCACTGCAAGTCTGGTTTCATCAGAATTTGGATTTTAAAAATTTTTCATCGGCTTAACTTTAAATTTTAATGTATAATTTTAGTCTTAGATTTTTATTTTTGTTATTAATATAATTCAATAAAAAACACAATTAATTATAAGATACCTCTAAAAAAATAAAATGGCCACAGGTGAGTATCAAACCCCTATAAGACAACTATGCTTACCATTACATCGTCAACTACTGTGATAACGGGAGCATAAATTAATTATATGTATGTACTAAAAATAAGAATTATGTATTCTTTATTAATTTTGAAATGTTGTACTTTCTCACATCACATTCGAAATTATATTGTTTATATTATGCAATTTTTCAGGTACTTCATTTTTGATAGTACACTATATTTTCTACTCACGAAGACTGGACTAAAAAAACTTATATCCTTTTCACCGAGTTTTTCGAAGAATATGGGATAGCAAGTATTCTCAAGAATTTTTGTAACATTCATCCATTTTCTATAAAAATAAAAATACAAATATGAACATAGCGCTGGGAGCATGGTTTATTAAAGCATACATGTATGCGCGTAACTGTGTAAAGGGAAAATTCAACGCCACAAATAACGGAGGTTTTTAAATAGTACAGGAATAGTATTTGTAATTTGTAACTATTTTTTTCCGGGGAAGCGCACGGGACGTGGATTATAATTTGTGTAGTTGATAAAACTGACTCTTACAATTTAAATTTAACCGTGAAACGAATTCAATTTTTTTTATTACGTTTTTCAGCCTTAACATTAGCGGTAAGGACCAAATCTTTTTTTTATTATATGCAATGAAATAGTTACTTCCTAAGGTAATGAGAAAGTAGTAATATGTTTATAATTTCGTCGTTGGAAAAGCAAAAGGGCTTATGCGACACTTTGATCAAATATAAGTTAAATATGCAGATTTCATCAGTTTTTTCTGCGTCGAATGCTCTTACTCTCCTTTGATTCTGAAGACTTTTGTGACTCTTCAGCCATCTAAAATATATATACCGTTTGGGAGAAAGTCACAAGTATGATCTTTTTTAGCTTTTTGTTGCTTTAGATAACTCAGTGAGAGCATTGAGTTACCTGAGTTAACTTTTTTTTCAAAATATAACCAGGAACTGAGGACTTTTATTGTAAAAAAAAACTTAAAGTGCTCTGGTGTATACTTCCCAAAATGACACATCAGCTCTTTTGCTTTTCCAGCAACGATACATAATAGAAATGTACACCTCAGGCACATCACTCTTCTAGGCATGCTACAGAAATCTCGACCTTATGACCCTCTTATACGCCACGTGACAAACATACATATAATTTTCGGATCTTTCGAGTCTTACGCCACTTACATTTCAGTTGTGGCTCAACACTTTGCCAATTAGAATGGACACTTTGAACGACACGATGAATTTGTATTTCATTTATGCGCTTTTTACTACAGTTATTAAATAATAATTGTATTTTTACATAATTTCATAGAGTATGTACCATAGAATAAACTCATGCAAATATGTCTGGTCCATTTTTAAGACTTCATTTATTTTTGGGAACCCCTCTTATCGATTTAATTACGGAGTACCATGTCCTCTTAAAATATTTTAGAAAAACATATAAGAAATACTAAAGGTTAAACGTTGTCAATTAAGGTATATATATTTAATTTTGTGTCTAAAAGCTCAACATTAGCGCTGCCGTCCCGAGCTTTTCCATATAATCGATCCACGCCGCGACATAAGTACAAGTGTCATAGTAAATTTTCGACAGGCTGCCATAAATGACATTCCAATAGCCCGCGGCAGCATTAAGCGCGCAAATACAAATTGGACAAAGTTTACTCAAACTTCCGGGAGTTTTATTGCATGCGCCTTCCCCCTACTTGTGCGCAAAGTTATACAGGTGCCAGACTTAAGATTTCTTTAAATTGCTTTGTCCCGTAAGCTGAATTTAAGCTTAAGATATAATGCATCCAATATTTAGCTTTATTTTTGGTTTTGTTTTTTTCATACGATATAACTTGGATTTAAATCATAATTTTAATCCGTTTCTCATTTGCTTTAGTTTAAATATCCATTACACCTAATACTCTTGTTATTTTTTGTATGTATACCGGTAGAGTTGGGTGATTGATTTAGTACTGAATCTGCCATATTACATGAACATAATAATGTAAAAAAAGATAAACATAATAGTTAAAAAACAATACAATCAAAATAATTGCAACAAAATATATATGAAAATGGGCATAGTACATAATAATAATAGCTTAAATGATCTGCATCGATTGCTCATTGAGAAGAGAGCTGAGCAACTTAGACGCAGCTGCGACAATGACGTTGAGTTCCGTGTCATGCCCCAGAAGCTGGCTAGTCGGTGGCAAAGTAAGGCGAGGAATGAGTGCACCTTTGCTTCGGTGGACATTGCAGAGGCACTGCAGAACCTTGGAAGTTGCAGAAGTTGCCTGTAAGCATTGTTGTAGAAAACCTTTAGCTTGACCCATGCGCTATTGGGTATGGTGTCCACAGCTCAGAATTATATAGGGCAGTGCAGTACGTCTTAAAAAGCAGTTTCCTGACATCGTCACTACAGTGGTAAAACATCCCTTGAAAGCATTTCAGCCCGTATATTAATAGCTCTTCTTTGTCGTTTCATATATTCCAAATCGTTCAAATGTTCTGAAAGGATATGTCCCAGGTATTTTTAACCTGTGAGCTCACAAGCAGTTTGTTTCCTTCTGGTCAAATAAAAACCTAAAAGAATAATTACGATATTAATAATAATTAATGAAAAATTGATGGCTCCTTATTGTGTATACGACAATGACAGACTTTTTGGGGTTATACAACAGGTTATGCGAGCTTGCGTATTCTTCGCATAATTGCATTAGCCAGCAGCGCGAGGATATACATATATATTGTGTTAATTAACCTCGTTACATAACAGGTATATCTTAAGCGTAGTTGGCGCAAAATAAACAAAAAAAATGTTCACTAATACGTAATCATTATTTTAATAAAAACAATAGAAGAAATCGTCTAATAATTATATTTCCATGTACCTGGTTTTGCACGACGTTTCTACAATCTCACAAAACGTTAACAATTAGTTTTATTTTAAGCTTTTTGGCGTCTTACCAAATATCTTAACATTTTGATGGATATTTAAAGAACACTCTTGATAGATTAAGTGAACATAAATGCGTTGTAATATAAATTCTTCGAAAAAAAAAAGCTGCGAAATTTCAAAAACGCTATAATTCTCACCAATTGAGATACTTAGGCATATTATATTTCCGCTTTAACTATTTATTTTTTTGTTACAAGATGGTGTAACATTAAGAATTTTTTCGCTCTCAAATATGATTTGTGAAATTCTACTACATTCCCTGGATATAATGGTTTTACACTAGACTGATGATAACAAAAAAAAAACTTATTCAACAGATAAATAAATGTAATTTCATCACTTAAATAGTCCCGCCTAATAATTTTACACCATTTTTTGTAAATTGTATTCGTTAACATCTCTGTAAAAAGTATGAATTTGTATTATTTTTATAATGCGTGTTAATAATATAATTTTATAATTTTTCCCCAATATCTTCATACACAGGCAGCCATATTTGTACTGGTATACAAATCTTTACCCGAGCTAAGTTGATTTTATAAGTTAATAGTGGTAGATACTCTTAGTATCATTCTGGTGAAAAATCATCATTTAGAATCGAAACGGTGCTTGTTTGGTGACCAGATATGAATAGCAAGGTTCTTTCCAATCTTCAGTTTCCCCATCTCCTTCTCACACTCATTACCATAAGTCTTATAACATACTTCATTTGGGTGTGCTATAATCTCAATGGCTCCAGACGGTTGGAAGCAGTTGGAACTCTCATGTGTTACTTTAAAAATATATATTTAAACATATTATATTAATTTTAAGCTTTGTGAGAAGACAAAAAGTCTTTCGAAATTAAAAATTATATTTTATACAAGAAACTGTTTTTTTTTTTTTTTTTTTAATTAAAGAAATACTTATTTAACTCCCAGGTTGCGAGTAACCTAAACATATTTTAAAAACTCACTGTCATAACAATAAGCGGAAGATGTTGGTTGTGCAATGATGGAGGACTAAGCTAGCATGGAAATTGAACCCAGGACGCCCGAACGTGAATCCAACACGTTTTTCCACTCAGCCACTAACCGGTTGATCGAGATGTGTATCTTCTTCTAATTCATGTTTCATCTAAAATTATTGATATTATTTCAATGATTGATATTAAAATAAAGCATAAGGTTTTAAAAAGATAATTCTAATTTATTTATTTTTCGAAACTTCATTTCTATTGACGAAAATAATTTTCTTCGTTGAAGGAAATTGCTTTTACCTAGAGATTTAAACACAAGAAGCTGTGCACCTTGCTCACCGTTCACAATCTTCGGAGCTTCAGAAAACAAATTTCTGCTTCATAGTTAAAAAATATTTATAAAAATGTTTGGGAAAATTTATCTTTGTTTTAATCATAGCGTAGTAAGCAAAACAAAAACATTTTGACATCTTAATTTGCGGTAAAATAACGAAATATTAATTAGAAAGGGGTTATTATATATTAAAGTTTACAAATACGTGGAATTTCACCAATAAAACGTGCGCGCAATACAAAACGGTTATTATTGTTAGTTTTTCCAATTATGTTTTAGAGCTAAATAGGTTATCGGTATTATGTTTTATTTGCATAGCTATTAAAATAATTAATCTAACATTTTCCAAACACTGTCCAACCCAGAACAGTATTGCGAAGATACTTAAATAAACATAGCACCATAAACCATTAAAGCTAAATGTTCATTAAATAGGAAACAAGGTGGTATTTAAACCATTAATTTCTAAATTTCTTTTGTTTGGTTGATTGTTATTACCGCTTAACCAATTACTGGTCCATTTTAACCTTTAATGGCAGAAATTACGTGAATCTAGACGCCGCCGTGCCAGTTGCCGGCACTCGCTGGTTTTATTAGAAAATTTATTTTTCAATCCATTTGATACTTTTTGAGTTAGCTTATTTATTACTACGCTTTTGTTAAAAAACGTGTTAAATCGTTAATATTCATGAAACAGGTTGTTCTTTTCCAAAATATTAAAAAAAACAAACACAAAAAATAATAATTTTGTTGTGTCCGAAACTGCAATGAAACACCGAATTTGTTTTCAGCTTCAGATAAATTTGACTGTAAACAATAAACCATACTACTTGATGGAAGTGTCTAATTATAAACGTAGAAAGATTATTGGAATTACGGGGAAAATGGGAAACCATTCACTCCCCGATGTAGTTGAAGTGGAAGTTCTTGATTATTCTTACACATTGTATTATTAACGAATATGAATCACAACAAAACACCACACTTAATATTATATTACTTGAAGAACAACAACAAACTGACGAAAAAGCGAGTCATCAACAAACCGAAACACGAAACACTTCTTTTCACCTTAAACTCTTTTGTTTCGATTGTCACTTGTTTCGAACACCATGTTGTTCCATACGGAATTGTATATTGCAAAATGGTTTGATAAGGTAGGAACTGGATGAAAAAGCTAAGAACCTATAAAATTATCATGTTTAAATCCAACAGCCTTAAAATTATAACTTCAGAATATCTGAACCACTTGGTAGTAAATACTAAAGGTAGATTAATTAAAGTTTCCGAAAGGCTGTAGAACTGCCACGTTAAGTAATTACAAAATACTAGAATATATTAGCCCAGGTATTCATGTAATATATGATTTAATTAATGCTTATAGAAAAAAATATTGATTTCATCTCAATTTATCAGGTATTTTCTTCAATATTCGAGCACGACCAAATAATACGTGGGTAGTCGTTTGACAAGGTTTTATGTGTATCCAAAAAGGCGGTACCATTACAAACAATAGGATAAAACTTTACAAACGACGTAAACAAGAAAGATAATTTAATAAAATTATTGTTTTTGCAGTTCCCTTTGTTTTTTCACTCATAGTTTGTGAAAATCAAAACCTTTTCATAACACACGACATCATTATAATAAATATCGGAACTCAAAAGGTTTGTTAAATGACAATGAGAAAGATTGTTTTGAATTGAAGCATTGCAATTTTTTCACATGTAAAACTGGCATTATGTTTTTTAACACACAGCAATCAAATGTAAAAAATCTTTTTGTGGATTTTTCTAGCATTAACGATGTTTTTTATGAAACAGAACACATAATAAAAAATAACTTTGAAAATACCTAATATTCTCTATGAAAAATAAACATAATAATAAAAAATACAATAATATACCTCAATAATACCCAAATGCATGATGATCGACAAACATATTTCATTATAAATGAAAATGAAATAATAATATTTTATAAGACCACAGATTTAATTTTAATGTTTTTGACCGACTGGTAATAAAAATAATCTAAACAAAAGAATACAGTGTGTGATTATATTTAATCAAACCTACAGAGGGAGACCAAAAAATAAAATAAAATAAGAGGACGGAAAGAAAACAAAATAAAGACATTTTAATTATAACAAAGAAACAGAGAGAAAGAGACAGAAATTATGAAATAAAAGAGACAAGAAAAAACTGAGAATGCGATTAAAGAATAATGATAATTTTTATGAGTTTACGGGAAATATACCTAATTTTGGCCTACTAGACCAAGTTAACTGATTAATTTTAAAAATGTAGTTTTATTTATTTTCATTAAATGTTTCAAACCACCAAGTGATTGTTTTCTACGAAAATATATTTCTTTATTTTTATGTTGAAAAAAAAAGCAAAAGTGATTTAAGAACACATGGATTCAGATTGATTTGCGAAAAAAAAATTACTACGTTTTAAAAACTAAGTTATTTCGTAACTTTATTTCGATATACTTTTATTCAAGGCTTGTAGATATCTGGTCTTTAAGGTGATACCACCCAACCTTTGACGATCATTTGCTTTTTGCTCCAAGCATTTTTTTCCAGTATCTCTAAGTTAACTAGAACGTAACACGCAAAGGGCTTTCTTGGTATACTTAATGAACTTTTACCAGTTGCCTTGGGTTCGTTCACCATCTAAATGGTTCTTGTTCAATTAAACTTACCAATAGAATCAGAGTACGAGAAGATAAAAGTAGAACTAATATTTACTGTTTAGTTATTCAGATCATTAGGTCAATTTTAATGGCGTTGATTTTTTCCAATGGTTAAAAATAAATATGACAAAAAATCTGTACAATATTGATAGTTACTTATTTTAGTAGTATTATGCTTTAATGGCTTAAATTACAATGAAATGTCCAATAAAATTTAGTGATATAAGAACCTTACATCAGAGCACTCAAAAGTTTTTTTCATTTTACAATAAGTCTTCAGTGCCTGGTTGTATTTTGAAAAAATAAGTCAACCCAGGTAACTCAATGCTCTCACTGAGTTACCTGAAGCAACAAAAACTTTAAAAAGTTCCAAACTTGTGTCGCTTGAGTCAAACCTTCTCCCAAACGGTAAATATATTTTAGATGGCTTAAGGGCCACAAAAGTCTTCATAATCAAAGGAGAGTCTGAAAAAACTGATCAAAACTGCAAATTTAACTTATTTTTGACCAAAGTGTCGCTTAAGCTTTTTTGCTTTTCCAGCGGGGGTATGATTTTTTTAGTCGGTACAAAAGCTTTTCCAAAATTTTCGAAAGCGTTAATTACTAATTTTAATTTTAGAAAGGCTTTGCCATATCTGAAATATGTTCCTGGTTTAAAAATAATGTTTAAATTTCAAAATAAAGTTATTAATCACTTTAAATAAATGCAATAAGTGGTTAGATAATTTGTAATTTTATGAATATTAATGAATAAAATAGTTATTATAAATATTTTTCTTAACTTTTTCCGGGAAAACCAAAAAAAAAACACCATTTTAACAAAATGATAAATACAACTTTACGAATGCATTTTTTTGTTGTTTCAAGATTCTGGTGTTCCACGAGGCGAAAGGTCCTTTCGCAGAGGACTTCTACCAGTGCGTGACCCACGGCGTGTATACGGCCCAGTGGCAAGAGCCCCTCTACACCACGCTCTCGCTGCTCTTCATGTTCGTCATCCCCCTCGTCATCTTATTTCTCACCTATGCAGCCACCTTCAAAGCCATATCAAGTAAGTAGTCGCTTTATCAATATTATTCGAGGGTTTGATGATTCTGTCATTAGGGAGGAGTATATTCTTGCTCCTGAACAAAATCCCTTCCGATATCCACATTTTAAACGTCAGTGAGGAGAGGTCCAGAAGTGAAATCATTTTGATTCTTACTGACGTGATCATCACCACTGCCTGTATATTTTTATGGTGTTTTACATTTATTCTTTGTAAGTTTTTTCTTATTTATTTCTGTAATTAGTAGTTATTTGCAAATGCTACGTCTTATTTATTTTACACTTTTCTAACTACTGTAAAACACCTACTTAGATGTGCATACTTCAATTTTCAATCTATCTTTATCTCTAGGCTTATACTATCCTATTTTTATATTTTCTGTATTAACCTTTACCTAGATCATAAAACACCCTAAAATATTATATTATACCTTATTTACAACCTCTATACTCCCAAACAATATCTTTAAAATGTTACCTCCACGTAATAACTTTATTCTAATATTTATTTAATTTCATATTTCTGTTCTTTTCCTTTTATTTCTTTTTCCTTTTTATTATTGTGCACAACCTAAACAATATCTATAAAATGCAACCTCCATGTAATAACTTTGTTCTAATTTTCATTTTATTTCATCTTTCATTTCTTTCCTTCTTTCTCCTTTTTATTTATTACATTTTATCTTTATTAATATTTACATTTAATATTATATAATTTATGTACACTACGTCTGTCTCGACACAAAAATATCCTAGTGAGACAGACATGGACCAAACCCATGTATTTTTTTTATATTGTAGCAAGGATAAGGTAATAAATAAAAAAAACATTAAACTACTAAAAATATATTTTGTATGATCAATTACTAAAAATATATTATTAATATTATAGACACGGAAAAATAACTTTGTATTAGACCACAGATTTTGTTTTAATTTGTATGACTGACCGGTTTCGCTTAGTCTAAGCATCATCAGGGTATTAAAATTAACGTTTAATTTTGTTAGTACACAAAATAATTTCTTTCTACGAAAATATTGGTATTGTTCTTTAAAGACTACACATACTTTAAATGTACACATATTGTATTAAGCGCCCTTGCCTAATAATAACCACTGTGCAAAAAAAATACAATTGAGGATCGTTTTTAAAAGCCACTGTTGGTTCTTTTTCGAACCGGCGGCTTGAAAATTAGTATTAAAAAAATAAATGAATTTTGAATGGCTTTAATGTATAATATTTGATAAATTTTTCAATTTAATTATCTTTTTTTCGAAAAGGCGTTCATTCTATTCGCTGCCGTTTTAGTCAATAAATGCAGAACTACAGTTTTTCAGTATACATTCGAAATTCACTATGGAATTGAAATTTCTACACTTATCAGCGCTTGTAGTAGGCCCCATTGTGTTTCCCTCAGAAAAGTTTCAGTTTGGTAAAATGATTTCGATAAAAAACAAGCTTTTAAATACACTGTTTTTACTGTGACCTTAAAAAAGGCAACCTGCACAATCCACAATAATAAAATATGGAAATTATTGATGTGTGAATTTGTTATTGTTTTTCTGCCGGATCAATTTTTAAGAAATATATTTTTGGTCTTTGTTTAAACAAAATATAACCATAGGAGAATAAGCAATTATTCTATCAACACATTTTTCGAAGAAACGTTTGTTATTTTTACCAATTTATGGTATCCACAGACCTACGCAGTTTTCAGATCGAGAAAAATACTTATTTTATCATTTTTCGCTTGCAAATTTTGGTTGGGTGTAAAAACATCAGTTTTACCTTCAACCAATTTCGTTTCATGAGGGACTTTAAAAACTTTGAATTTCCAACACACTTTAATTTCATTACTAGGTAACTTCCAAGTTTATGGCTCAATGTCCAATTTTTTTTGTACCAGATAACTATGATTTTTCCAATATTTTTCTTCACTCACATAATAAAAGTGAATTGTGATATTCAAGAAAACCTTTTGTTTGTCTCAATTTACAATTCATTGGTAGATACAAGCATCTATTATTTTCAAACATTATCTTATATTTGTCCCTTGATACCTATTTTGATACTGTTTTATTTTCTTCCCAAGAGTATGTATACCCATAGTATGTTGGGTTTATTATACCGATACCGATAAACAGAGACGTGTATTCCACAAAAGCACTGCCCACCCCGATATGTTTGTTATGGGTGTATCCCTTAAAAATATTGGATTAAATAATATTAAATTTTATCATTTTTTTTGCGAACAAGTACTCAGCATGAAACTTTTTCTACGCTAGAATGGTTTCATTTCACGACTTGTTTTTATGCTTAACTGCTTGACTTTACTACTACGAACTAGCTTAGTGTTACCTCCCTCCCAAAGTGTTAGTCTCTTTGCGATAAAGGTTTATTTCCTTCTCTCCATAAAAATACTATTTGCAAAGGATCTCCTCAGTTGATCGTATATACCTGCCGTCAGAAATCTGAGGAAATCTCAGAGCTTTCTGGTTGCTTTACAGAAGATAAAAAAAAACAGTAAAAGTCGCTTAAACTTTTTTCTACCTGCAGTTTTTTCTTGGGCTTAATACATCAGTATTCTAACCGCGCTGTCCCATGAAGATCGTGACCTACCGTCAATATAAAAAGGAATAAAAATTGATACCCACTAAGGAAGATAAATCCTGAAGTAGGCATTTGTTTAATGACAAAACAGCGTTCTCCACCGCTTCTATCGCTTCCTGACTAAGTGTCACTTCCAATATCACCACTTTAAAAATCACTGGTTGAAATGATTATGAAGTAATTATTAAGATACAATAAAAATTAAAAAAAAAAACAAAAATTATTTTCATTTCAAAAGATTATTCAACAATTAAAGATTCGTAGAATTTCACTAATAAAAAAATGTCTTGTAAATTATATTTTTTTATTTAATTATCTCTATTTAACTTAAGCAGTTGTTTTTTTAAATGAGCAATAACAATCTATAGTAATTAAGTGTAAATATAATACTTGAATAACTTGTTTAGGGCCGTTTTATTGAAAATCCCTTCAAAGGCGCTGATTTATTAACAATGGTTGGTGTTTTTTTTTTCAGAAACCCAAACCATACAATTTCCCTGCCCAGATAATTTTCAAAAGTAAAACTCATACCAAATTTTGGTGGCAGTATTATTTAACGGATTAAAAAAAAAAACAGTGTTTGTAAATAATTGTAAAATATTTTGTCGTGACTTATCAGTTGTGTGGGTCGGTTTTTTTACACGCTACACGTTATCTAAGGCATTATTAAACTGTAAAAGGTAGAGAAAGGACTATCACGCATAATTACATATAATAATATAAAATAACAATAAAAATACTTATAACACGAACAAAAAATATCCATTTTTTGTGAAAAAAAAGGTTTGTATTCTACAAACCATACACAAAATAATTAATTTGAATTCGCTTTATTACTTTTTTATAGCAGTGTCTAATAGTTATAAATAGCATTTTTTATTATATGATGTGCAAATCACTGAATCACAGATTGAGCAAAAAAGGATCTTATTTCTTACGAAACATATATTTTTAGTTTATTTATTTATTTAGGAAACAGAAGTCATTATAAATTAAAAGAGTAAACATAGTAAAAATGATCATGTTCTTAACCAATTAAATTCCATTAAATGAATCAGATTAGATACCCACATAATGATAAAAGCTTAGGTTTATATATATACGAGGCCTGTTAAAAAAAAGGTGAATTTTGAATTTTCGCGGGCTAAGTAGATTTGATTTTTTTTTTGTTGGTACATATATGTTTATCATATGTTAGCATTATCAGCCATTTTTGATTAGCGGTTTTTTTTTGGCAACTGGAAAGGTTAGTCACGTTTTTGTGTGTTCTTCGATTTTTTACTTTTGAAAAAAATGGATCAAAGAATAAAATCCATAATTTGTTGTTCCACAATTCCAGGACGCTCATCGTCATTAAAATTTGTTTTTATTAACGATTAATTATTTAATAATATATATATATATAACAATATTTGAAAACGTTTACACCGAGCTTTATTTTTTTAACAAAATATTGTGGTACCCTTAGAATATACAAGAGGTAGCCCAAGCCAAGGCATTGAAGTCAGTTTTGGACTTGTTTTTGATGATTTTAACATGACTTGGCGCAAATGGGCGTGGCTAAGACTAAGGCTACGGTATTTATACATCCATTCATATCACATATCGACATAATGTTTTTGTGTATTCGTATAGCCACTTTTTCACAGTATTTTTATCAACAAAAATATAGCATCTAACCTAAAAAAACCGTTTAGTTGTGTCAAGTTTAGTGGCAAAATAAAAAATGTGGGCGGAGTCCCGCCGTTAACCAGTGAAAATAGCCAGCTTAAGATCATTACGACAGTATATAGAAGCGTTCCAAGAAATTTGTTGTCTCTTTCTCTCTCATGGTGTACGATGTAGAAACTCGGAAAAAGTGATTTATTACAATTTCGGATGGGTTGGGTAAAACAAATTAGCTATCCCTCCATATATTGTTACTTCAAGGTGGTACCTATATTTGAAAAAATATTTATTTGGTGTGAAGTGTAAAAAAAAGGCAACTTAAATTGTGTTTCAGAAAGTGAGAAGGTGTTCAGGGAAGAAGTCGGAGGCGGCAGGAGACCAGACCTCAACAGAAGGCGGCTGATCCACCGGGCCAAGATGAAGTCCTTGAGGATATCCGTGGTCATCGTGGTGGCCTTCGTCATCTGGTGGACTCCCTACTACACCATGATGATCATACTAATATTCGTCAACCCCGATGAACACGTAACGACAGATTTTTATAAATTAAAATTTGTAAACCACTTTTATTATAAAATTACGTATCATTAGAAAGGGACATATCTTGTTAAAAGTTTGACGGTTTGTTTACTGCTTACATTTTTTGAAATCAGAAAACTCAGAAACGGTGTATTAAAGTATTTTCAATGTTAATTTTTTTGGATTTTCCTAAAAGTGTAAATACAGATTAATTTCACAACTAAAAGGCTTTGGCCAAGAGTTGATTAAAAAATATCGTAGTAAAATAGTTTTATTTACACTGAGATTTTATTTTAATATTCTTTTGATACTGGAACCTTAATTTTATCAAGATGCAACAAGTATTTAAACTTCCACTTAAATATGTAAGTAACATTTACTAACACGTACGCACTAGTAATAGCCATAAAACACTTTTTAACGTGTCGTGTAACAGCGTCTGTTTTGATAAGAGAAAAAAATAATTTCATATATTTGTATGTAAGAGTTGAACACGCAACGAAGATCTTATTTATGTTGTAATAAATCAATTTTTATATTTTTTTAGATAAGTGAAGAGCTACAAAGTGGAATTTTTTTCTTCGGAATGAGCAACAGCTTAGTGAATCCGGTCATCTACGGAGCTTTCCAAATGTGGCCCGGACGGAGAAGAGGCAGTCAGAGGTAACTAAAACAGTATCATCTCTAAGTCAGTACCATCTGTGGTTTCATTTCATACAAAATTTGGAAGAAAAACCAAAGGAATTAATAACAACACTAGTGAGCCCTGTCGGCAACTGCATGAACTTTTGTGGGACTCAAAAGTTTGCTGAAAATGTCGCCAGAGTAAAGATGTAAAAAAATACCTTTTTTTAATTTTTATTATTAATATCTTGCTAACATATATAGCAATCCCGATGAGTTATAAAAACTCACTCTAGGACAATGGAAGTTAAAGAAATACATGAGTTACAACAGAATACAGAGATCAAACTAACATAAATCAAACAATATCATACAATACTCGTATAACATAATAAGAAATAAGGAATAATTTATTTTTTTTTAAATGAGGTACTTAGTATTAATATAAGATACAAAATTATAAATAGAAACATAGGAAAAAAAATAAGACCCTGAAGTGCAATAAATGAGGATGTTTTTACGCTGCTGGGAAAAGAAAACTGATTTCGAAATTAGGCATTTTCATCTTTAAACGAATATTTTTTTTCTTCTTTTAAAGCATTATTTTGGAATTTTTTATAAAGCCCACTATTTTTATTTTTATCTGGAAGCAAATTATATAATGTAAAGGCAATGTATTCCAAGGATTTTATCCCATTCTTTGTGGTGTGTGTAAGTGGAATGTGAAATTTATTGTTATTTCGTGTCTTTTTTTATATTAATATCCTTCCCCTTGTCTTGTTTGGGTCGAGGACTTATTGCTTTGATAAAGCGTCTTCAGGTGTCCCTGTGCTGCGCTATTTCGGTGACTTGTAGTAAAAATATGATTAATAATATTGAAATTCATTCTGGTTTTATCACCCGACTTTGAAAATATAGACCGAAAAAAATGCTTGAGAATAAAATTACTTTCCAAGAATTTCCAGATCAATTTATTCCGATAAAAGGGCTTTGATATATGTACGAGTACATATAATAAAGGTTTTGGTCTTACATTTTAAGATTTAATTACGTCTTACCTTTTTCTGAGATGTTTTTAAATTTTTGAGATTTTTTTTTAAAAATAACTTTTTGAGAAAGATTATCTAAAATCTATATTGATAAATAAATTAAGCTTTTAAAAAAAAACTTTCTTTGCAAAACAGCACTACAAAACCACGGAACCAAACATTTCTACCTTGTCATAACTTATGTAATTTTGCAATGAATTGGTAAACGTTGTTATTAGTTCAACTATTTAGATTCACTTATATCGTTAATTGTAACATATTTTCTGATTTCCAGGGAAAATTCAATAATGAATCATCGATCCACAATGACACAGGCGTCCATCATGCGCCAAGGAAGCACCCGCATCATGGTCGACCGCCTGCCCTTGCGCCACGCCAACGATGCCCACAGCATGGGGGATGAAGAGACCAACCTAGTCAGGGCCAACTCCAGGTGCAACCCCAGGGACATAAGGAGACAAAGCTCAGTAAACAAAGTCATCACGTCCAAGGTGGTATCCTCGTGTAAAATCAACCACAATAAAAACAACAATCTGACCGTCAATGGAGCAGTCTCGAGGGTATGAAATTAAATATTGAACTTTCATTGAGTTCAATTAATTTCAGTTGGGGTGAATATTTGGTGAACATTTTGACTATATCATTAAGTGGATAATATTTACTTTCATTATCAGCTCGTTAATACATAAAGCATAATGATTGCAAATATTAACAAGTCATTAAATAATAAAATGTTAATAATAATTGTTTTAAGAAGAATTTTGTGATTAAACTAATATGTTCTGAATAAATACCGTTTATGTAATTTAATGTAAGTACGTAATGTAAGTAATCTAGTTATAAATATTTGTTTTATTCTTGGGCAGGGTGTTTTGTGATTACCAAACTTAAAGTTTCGATCTCTCGTTTGGTGCAATTTTAATTGAAAACAGACTTTTAGTTATTTGTTTCCAAATATCATTGATTTAAGAATAAAATTAGTGAAGATCATTTTGAAGACGGAAATTGATATTGATGTTAATTGTTGTACATGGTTTCATAGTTAGCTATAACTGAGCTGTTATTTATTTTTCTTATGTCTTATATAAGAATATATCTTATACAAGAACTCATACTGCTTTATTCTTTTTTTCATGCTGGATCCTGGCAGATCGGATCTCTACCAAATAGTAATAAACCTTTTTTTTTGAGTGAGGAGTAAAAATGTTGATTGTATTTTATTTATGTATCCATGTTTCGACCGGTCGGTACCTGAGTGAAGAACGCGTCGGATTCCCACCCGGGCGTCGTGCGTTCAATTCATCTGCTGGCTAAGTCCTCCATCATTGCACAAGCAACATCTTCCGCTTTTTATGATGGCAGTAGAAGTTTTTCAAATATTGTCAGGTTATTCGTAACCCGGCAATGTTTGTCTTACTTAAAAAAAAAAAAAAATGTCTTAAAAACGATTTCCTTAATAAAAATTAGCTTTGTCAAAATACTTCACTGCTCACTATCTTATTTTTAAGTTGTACTGCATTTTTTATGTGTGAGTGTATGTTATTTCAGACTAGGTAAACATATCTTAGTGCGAATAGCCATTCTCCCATTTTTTCGTAATTATATTTACACTTACAAAAAATATTATTTTCTTCTTTCATGGAAACTTGTAAAAATAAAGAAAATCAATGTTCGATTTGTTGTAATATGGAGACCAAAAGTTATTTTATGTTATCCATTGAAGCTATTTTTGTAAAATACAATTTTTTATTCAAAATGACAATTGGAGGGTATACGCTCCTGAAAACGCTTAGTTTATTAGCAAATTAATAATGTCTGTGTTATCGTTAATCCAATAAGAACATTTAAAAAAAAAAAAAACATTATTTGCCTGCTGTGTATAAAAATAAATTGTCTTTGGGTTTGCTTTTGTATATTTTCTATTTCTAAATATAAAAATAGCAAAGACTGATAAAAATAGTAAGCAAATAAAATTAATACATTGATAAAAATAATTAGATTAATTCTTAATAGAGAATGTATAAGTATGTGTTTGTGCATAAAACATAATATAAAAATAATAAGTAATCAAAATATAACCGTCTAAATATACCTCATTGTTACGGTAGTAAAATAATATATCTAGTAACTATGCACTATAGGTATGTATATAACATTTAAAATATAATATGATGACATAATTACCGTAAAGCTTGCACGATCTGAAATATAACTTTCACTACTCGTCTACCAAAAATTCTAATTATTTGTCCAATCAGTTCAAACAGAGAAATAATATAATAGTATAAATGGATTAGTTTTGATTAGTTTTCTTCGTCGTAGTTTGACATCTTAGTGTTTAAGTTGGATGAAAAGGTAAGTTAATATAAAAGGGAGATTAACTCGGGTTGACTGGGTATTCAACAACAATAATAATATAAAGTTATATTTGAAATTTAATACTTTTCAATTGTAATTATTATCACTCTTGTGTTTGAGAGCGTCATTACCTGGGTCAATCATAAATTTATTGTATCATGCTTTATTTATGCTATAATTCCACGTATATTATAATATCTGCTTTCTTTATTGGAGGTTTTTCGAAGATATAAAATTAATATGTATTTAAAAATTAAAATTGCAAATTTAATACCGGTGGTTACCGAGAAGGTGTTCATTCATTTATGCGTGTAAAATAAATAGCTATATTTATAAAAAAGAAAAAAAAACAAACATTTATGTAAATAACCTACAAGTATATCATAAGGTTGTACGACGTTATTGTCGATGTTTCTAATTTAATAAAACTGTTATATAAAAGTTGATATAAAAAACGAAAGGTATGAAGTTCCATCACAGATAATTTCCAAAATAAATATATGTCTGGTTATATAAAGACAATATTTAAATCTTTTGTAATACACTATGCTATCTACAATCTTATTCCTGCACCACACCGCAGTTAAACATTTTTTAATTAACCTAGTCAAAAGGTGTTTATTTTTTTTAATCAATAATAGACTAAATTTTCTTTTATATGTTTGCAAGATTATTTGATATTATTATTTTAGACTGTTTGTAGTGCATAATTGATAATAAATGAGTTGTGTATTTTATTAATGTAAAAAATATCCCCAAATGTGTAATTCTTAAGCTTTTGTATTGAAGAACTGATAAAAATGTAAAACACAATAAATGTTCAAATTGCAACAATAAAATAGTATCTGGATACCTACATTTGTTTTTATTATATAACTTTCATTAGTCTCATTAGAACTGCGGTTCTCATAATTTCTGACTCACACAACCCTTGGCAACACATTTCGATTTGTTCACATATATTTTTTAACATTTTTGGCGTATGTCGAGAATAGATTCCAGTCAACACAACATAAAAGTTACGCAATAAGCGTAAATTCCTAAAATTCCTTTGTCAAGACGCAAATCGGACACCCGTTAACAACGATTCTGTAATATACACGACTCAATAGTTATGAGGATTGCATGAATGAGATACACCAGGCGTATATTTTAATATTTTACACCTTCTCGAGCTCTTGTGCTCCTGGTATATTGTTCTTAAATATTCATAAAATTTCCCGAGTTTGACAAAATAGAGAAATAAAATATTATTTTTTATTTTTTCTTACCTCTTCAGCGTTATGTGCTCCTGGTATATTTTGCACTATTTCACACCGGGCAAAAGGTTTTTTTTTCTTTGTGAACAATTCAGTATTTTGCTTTCCTGGTAAAACATTCCGGAAAAAAATTAACGTCAGTGAATCCCAAAGTTAAAAGCTCAAAGCGGAAGACTCAAAGCACAAAGCTGAAAGCTCAAAGTTCAAAGCTCAAATATTGAAGGTCAAAGCTCTATTCTCAAAGCTTAGAGCTTAAAGCTCAGAGCTTAAAGCTCAAAGATCGAAGATCAAAACATAAAGCTCAAAGTTTAAAGCTCGAAGCTCAAAACCAAAAGCTCAAAGATTAAAACTCAAAGCTTAAGGCTCAAAGCACAAAGCACAAAGCCGAAAGCTTAAAGTTCAAAGCTTAAATCTTTAAGCCCAAAGATTGCAGTTTAAAACTCGATTCTCAAAGCTCACAGCTCAAAGCTTACAGCTCAAAGCTTACGGCTCAAAGCTTACAGTTCAAAGCTTACAACTTAAACCTCGAAACAAAAAAACTTAAAGCCCATAGTTTAAAGCTCGAATCTCAAATCTCAAAGTGTAAAGCTTAAATTTCAAAACTCAAGCTCAAAGCTCGTTATGAACTTCTGGTTTATTTTGTATTAATTTACATCTAGTAAGTAAAAGGCGTCAATATATTTTTTAAATAAATAAACCACTTCAGCATTTTGTACTCCTGGTAAAAAAATAAATGTTTGGTAAATGTTAAAATGAATATGGTATAACAAGACACACAAGCATATATTCCAGAATCAACACAAGTTAAAAGTCTACGCTCTAAGCGTAAATTACTTTTTCCAGGGCGCAAACCGAACAACCGTTAACTAAGATTCTGCCATATACACGACTCAAGAGTTGTGAGGATTGCGTGAGTGAGATACACCAGGCGTATATTCCTACCAGTCAATAAAAATATTTTTAAATGATCAATTTACTATTTCGCAAAAAAAAAAACAGAAAAAATAAATAAAAAGAACATCCATGAATCCTTAAGTTAAAAGCTCAAAGCACAAAGCTCAAAGCTTAAAGCTTAAAGTTCAAAGCTTTAAGCTCAAAGCTTGAAGCTTATAGTTAAATGCTCAATGAACAAAGTTCGAAGCTAAAAACTCTAAGCTCAAAGTTCAAAACTCAAAGCTCAAAGCTCAAAACTTAAAGCTTAATTCAAAGCCTAAATCTTACAGCGCAAAACTCAATTCTAAAAACTCAAAGCTCATAGCCTTAAACTCAAAAATCTAAGTTTATAGTTAATAGCTCAAATCTCAAAGCTCAACGCTCAAAGCTCAAAGATCTAAGTGCACGGTTCAAAGCTCAACTCTCTGTACCCAAAGCTAAATGCAGAAAGATCAAAGCTCAATGTTTAAAGCTCCAAACTCGCTTCAAAATGCCTTATGTGGGGATATCTGGAGCCTGAGACAAAATTACGTAACTAACATAACTTCAAAGTATTACAATTTGCATTTAAATACGATTGTTCTTTTACTCTTCAAACTCTTGTACTGCTGGTAGACTATTTATTTAGTAGTAAGTCATTTCATTTGACACCTGACGCTGGAGAGAATTAACACAATAATATAGATGTTGATTGCCTCTTTGGCGTGATGTGCTCCTGTTTTGTTTTGTATTAATTTACACCTAGTAAGTGAAAGGCGTCAGTAGTTTTTTTTTCAATAAATTGACCACTACAAAATTACAAAATTCACTTGTACTCCTCGTAAAAAAACATAAGTTTGGTAAATGGTAAAATTAATTCAATATTAGACGCACAAGCGTGAAATACTATCACTATTTTGTATTTAATGTCGAGAGGGATTATTATTGTCTGTCAACTTCGGGCATTTTTTAGGGTTTTCAGTATCAGGAGGGCAGACATCAGCATATTAAAATGTTAGTAGAGTATGCATTATTTTGAATTTAATTCCGCTGTGAAATTAATGTTGCAATGTCAATAATAATCTTCAACCGTATTTTGCAAAGTAGACATTGTTAATGAGTTGTGTAAGTAAATAGTTCCTTTTTTCTTGTGTTAACTTATAATGTTTTTTCTTTTTGGTTTAAGCTTTCAAATACGTGGTAATAGTCAATAAGAATAAAATAACGAGTCACATATAAAATGTGTTTTCGCTTGAATAATTTATTACTGTATTTATCGATTAACGGTTAACATTGCAGTCAGCCAAAAGAAAAACTAACAAACGAACAACCTACTTTTTTAACTCTTAAAAATGTTCACAAGCAACCCTACTGACTGCAAAGTTAAACGTTTCAAGTTCTTATAAGAATCACAAAAGGTACTACAGAAATAAATTATTGTTTTGATACCCACTACAAATTCGCTATCAGTATTTTGACCACACACTCCTCTTACGACATAATTTCAAATATTTAGTAATGTGTTTCATAGGTAAAAAATTTTTTTTTTTTGAAACTGTGTTGCCTGGATATAAAGAGGGAAAGAATTCGAATTTTCAAGGAAAAGTAATCTAAATCAGTGGAAGTTTTTTCTGTTTATTTCAAAAAAGTTATATTATACAAACCAAATTAAATTCACAACGTAGTTATCTACACTTTAAAATATATTTTTACTGAAAGGGGTAGTTTTTTTCTGTATTTGCACCTATGCGACGGTGGTCATTATGAACATGAACACTGTGCTACGAAGGTCACTTACTAACTGAAGCAAAATGTGTCATGTTGTTAATTCTGACAAGATATATGATGGAAATATTTCGGTTCCTAAAATATTCTGAAAAAAACAGAAAACGATATGGTCATGTATGTATTCTTTTTGAATCTGAAACGTTCCATTTCACGGTATTTTTGTCCCCGTTTTTTTGTAACGATGTTATGAATATCTTTCAGAGATATGCAATTAGTAAATTAAATAAACGGGTTAGATTGTACTTACCTTGCCAGAGTCTGAAATTTGATAACATAAATATGTCAATTTTTTTTTTATTTTTATATGAATACCGCACAAGAGTCTCAACTGCTCCCAACCGTCTAGAGCCAGTGAGACTATGGCATACCTAACTAGGGTATGTTGTGAGGCTGAAGGTACTGGGGAGGGGAAGGAGATAGGGAAGAGAAAGGTTGGGAAATACCTGGCTATTCAGATCTGGTCACCAAACACGGCTAAAGCCATTTCAAGCAACGTTTCGATTCTGAATGGTGGTCTTTCACCAGGGCGATACTTAGAGTATCTACCACTCTGGAATGTGCCGCAAATATAATTTTTTTTTTTTTATATGAATTAAATGTGTTGTGACAATACACCCAGACATTCAAATAATGGTTAAAATAATTCATGATGATTCTTCAATTGGGTAAGGTTGGGCTGGAAAATGAATCATACATTTTTTAAAACAGTGTCTACCTGTGAATTATGAAAATGTTTATTACAATTTACAAGTTTATTATAATTCCAAATATAGGACTATCTAATTCCCCTCCAACGGGGATAGACATCTATATACAATAATTGTACAGCAATGTAAATTTTATATATTTTAATAAGCATTGTTAACTTTAGTGGTCATTCGTTAGTTTTATATACACAAGTCTAAGCGGTCAATTTCAACAATCAATTTTATTAATACGACTCCTATCTAGATGTTATCGTTATACAAATACAATCTACGAATTTGGTCATGACTTAGGGCTAGATATTTATTCGAAACAATAGTATGTGGAATCAGATTGAAACTAAACCACTATGTATTTTAAATGTTTACAGCTAATGCTGAGCTAGTAAAAACGTTTAGGAGCTATCCATGTAATAGCTAGGTTATCAATTTTAAGTAGATTTTAAGTTTACATTATTGAAGCTAGTTTTTTTTTGGAAAATTAAATTTAGATACGTTTTGAAAAAATGTATATAATATGTATTATCTCTTTATAACTTTCAAAGGATTTTATTATTGGTGCTTTTCCTATAGTATTTATACAATTCTTTGGCGGGGTTATTTTGATTCAATGCACAGCTTAATTTTGTCATATTTCAAAGAAATAGAACGGTATGATTTTATAAATATTTGGCAGTACAACGAGATCTGAGTATTGCATATTTTGTCGTATGTCACGTCGTTCTTTTGATTTTTTTATATACGGGGGAGATACACAAGTTCCTAAATAGATTCATAGAAGATGCGATTTTATGCAAGGACTGACCTTGATCAAAATAAGGCTTTCATATTTAAAGCAATCGAGTTCCTACTCCTGTCTCTTTCAAATCCATCACCTGGTGACAGCGGACATTCACGAACTACTAAAATATTATTGTTTTATGTATAAACTTAAAAAATACGGAATCGTGCAAACATTTTTTTTTTTGCCATACCTTTAGTAAAATTATTTAAATAGAATAAATCAAATAATACACCGTTTTGCTATAAATGCTACAAGCTTACAAGTAATTTTTGCATTCAGATTGAGCTTTACACAAAATTTGTGAATTAATCATACCTTTTCAATTAATTATAAAATTTAACAAAAATCTATGACAAATGTATTTTTTTTTAATACGTTTTTCAGTACTGATTACGAATTCTATTTTATAGTATTATTTCGATAAAGCAATAAAGCAACATTACGGATTTAGGTATTTTTCACAAATAATCATTTTGATATCCGAAAAACTTTTCTACGAAGGATAAAGATTAAAACATTAGAGCCAAAGATTAATAGTAAGTATAACGATAAGTTAATATTTGTAACAAACTAACTTTTTCAAACTTTTATAATCCTACCCGAGAGTAATAACATTAAATGAGAATTTTTCAAAAAAGTAAATTCAAAAAGGTTTTCGTACATAATGACAAAAAAACCATTTTGTTTCCCGTTTTAAAATACTTGTATCATTACTACTATTACTATTAATGTATTTTTCTTAGTATTGAGCTTCATAATTAAAACATTGATGTCCATATCTGGATTACAATAAAAACTCTTTTCAAAAGTAACCTGCTCCTAATGATTATTACTTGCGACAATAAATAATCCCATGTAATGCTATTAATCTCAACATATGTTTAAAGTTTTAATAAAAAATTATCGAACGATTAACAAATACTTATCCATTCTCGTCCTATAACGTACTTAAAGTTAAATTGGTGTCATGGTTATTCCCTTACATATGTTGATAACAGCTTAATATCAATGAAATCTAAAAAGGGTACATTATTAAATAATTTACAAACAAAAGAAGATTAATAATGTCCTGGTATAACTACAAAAACCCGGAAATATTTTAATGGTATGGCCAGTTTTAAGGATAGTATTTCAATAAATTGGTTCTAGATAATACTAATATTACGAAGTATTATATATATTCCCTCTGAGACCGATACAATCATGAGGTTTTTAAACAATCTATGAATAAAAGTCCTTAAGTAGTGGTTGAAAAAGATGAGAATTTACTGAGGTAATGATGTCTGAAAAATTGGGCAAATACAGTTAGGTTAATTCATGTACAGGAGTTTAAAAATACAATGGTCCTTTATAATATGAGATATATTAAACTTTCAAAGGCCTTCTTGATAAATATCATCACACAATACAACAATCACCCTGTTGAGGTTACAACAATACAGATTATTTAAAGAAATTGATTCAAATGTGTTTTATTTTATAGGCATAAACACCCTTCTTTATTTTTGGGTGGAATTAAGTTCAATCATTTGAAACACAGTATATTGAAAATATGAAGGTCTAAACGTCATAAATATTTAAACAAAAACTGTGAACGTTCAATAATGTTCGAATTCACTTCATACAGCATATAATGTTCTTCTGGAAGCCTGGTACATAATTAGATATTTTTTGTTGTATAGGAGTTAAAATATATCTTCAATATAAAACCAAATTTGATGTTTCTGTACAAATCATGTTTTTCGAAATAAGTATCAAGTTGAAAAAATTCCAATAACTTATATTTTGATCTATTTGAAAAACGTTATTCTTATTTCATTCGCGTTCAAAAATCCTATATATGGAGGTTCAATTTTTAATGAAAAATTATGATTTAAAAGTAAATGTCATTGTAAATTCTTGAGTCCGAATAAAACATGAACACAGGCAGTTTCCAAACATTATCCTACATAGAACCTACCTTTAAATGTAAAATACAATAGTGTAGAGTACGATAATTAATTACTAAAGTAAAAAGTGTTGAGAAAATAAATATTCGTACCTAGTTTAGTTAGTAAATAATCTTCTAATATAATATGTTTAAGTATCTTGTCTAAATCCGCCAGAAAACCTTCCTTTCCAATAAATTCCTTATCGCATAATGCCATCTCTAGGAAATGATTTAAAATATTAGAAAATCTAACAACAGTAACCTTTTTAAGGTTGTGTAAATATCAATATAAGGTTTTTTAGCACTCATTTTTGCTTTCTAACACTACCATATAACTGATCAGTTGAGAGTAATAATAATTTATCAATAGATATTTGACAAAGTAAATACCTACATTGAATAATATTTACTGTTGAATGTAACAGTAATGATTCAGTTACAGAAAAAAATTTGAAAAACAACTATGTTTTTGTATTTAAGTTAGTAAACTATTAGGTAATAGAATTGAAGGCTTTTTATAATTTAGAAATATTAACACTTTTCGAAATAACATGGTTTTTAATATTCTTTACTAGCAGTAACTTTTTCAATTGAAAAGGACATCTCTTTGATACTAAAGATTGTAAAGGTTTGATATTTTAACAGATTATCCTATTTCTTATGGCATATTTGGGGGTGCTTACAACTTTTCATCTGTGTGTATTTCGGTCGGTAGTGTTAGTTTGAATTCAAATGATACTTTGTTTGTAAAATAACATAAATCACACCATTGATCACTCGTCGAAAACTTACCGTAAATATTTTTTGTTAATCGTCCGATCACAGATCACATAATTTATTACCAAAAATAATAAATAACAAGTCACTCAAAACAAAGTATTTGCAAAAGAAGCCTTTTGCTTATAATTTCACCTTAAAATTAATGTCATTACTTCCGCACTATTTATCCTTTTAAACTAATATTGGTTCTTTACATATTACTGAAGTAATATCACAATAATTTAAATAAAAGTCTCACTCATGTATTGACGCCATTTTGAAGTTAATCGAGGAGTTCACTTTAATTTTGTTTAATTAGTTAAAATGTCAATTAAATATAATGTCAAAGAATGAATTTATTAGGGTGGGGCCAACCGTAGTGCAGATAATTCGGTTATTTTTTTATAATTATTGATATGGTAGTCAGTGTGGTTCAAATACATCAACAAAACATCATATACGATTGAATAAACTTGACGTATCCGCAAAACTATTTTTGTTGAGGAAATTAACTGTAAGAAATGAAATAAACGTTTTATTTGACAAAAATCTATCACGGTTTATAAAGATCTTTATTTAAGTACAGATTTAAAGTAAATATCATATTGTTAATGCTTTTTTACGCTAAAGTGTAGAGAAGGGTGGGTTTCTTGAGAGTAATAAATGAGCCAGTTATCGGAAAAAAAACCTTCTATGTAAAAATGTATGGTCTAACAAGTGTTTTTTAAAGTATAATTATAAAAAAAAAATTATTAAGAGAGTGCCGACACTCAAAACTACTTTTTAAAATTAATAATTTAGAGGCAGTGTCTGAATCTTACAACAGAACAGCATTCCGGCATGTTTAAATTGGATACAAGTCAAAGTTTGCTATCCTTCAAAAATTGTTTTTAATGGGGTGGATTCGGGATATCTTTTCTAATGCTCAAGCGGGTTCGCGTCTGTACTGAAAGCTTTCCTTCCGCAAATTTAATATTTTAGAGAAAATAGTTTTGTTGAATTCCGCTAGGTGTCACCACAAAAGAAAGTTTATCTTCATAAAATACAGCCTACTCTCGATTAACCGGGATCCGTTATACAGAAACTTCTATAATGGGACTTTTAACAAGTCGAATAAATTAACCTTCAAATAAAAAAATGTTTTGTAAGATTTGGCAGTTGGCGTGCGTTCTTTAATCTTGCATCAAGTTATCAAGGGGCAAATTTACTTTTCATCCTTGTTTGTCTAATCTTTAAAGAGAAAATAATTTAAAATTAGAGAATAAGTGCATTTCTGGACACTGACAAGATTGACTAGATGTTTTCACTATGTTAAGTATTAAAATAATATTACCATCAACACAAAAATAAGATAAAAATGAGTAAAACTCGAAGTTGAAATATTCCTTTATTCCGGTAGACGAATTTGTCATTTGTTACCGAAACTCATTTAATTTCTGTGTTTTTTATCAATATCATATTTCTTGAAGTCTTTGTGTATTGGCGATACTTTCTTATAATATGAAGCAATTTCAATGATTTTTTAAGCGGTGAAATCACTTAGACCGTATTTTTTCACCCCTCCCGGTAAATCGAGGATCTGCTGTATATACTATGTAAATTAAAATGAAATTCAAAACGTTGATTCTATATTAAAACCGACACGTATTTCTTAATAGTTGCACCACGGCGTCTTCCCCCCTAACAGAGCAGCTCATTCTTGACATGCATGGCCTCCACTCAGCTGGGCGGGTTGGCGCGGCGCGGGTCTGCCGGGGGGCGCGGGGGCGTGAGCGCCTCGGGCACCAGGTGCGGCGTGCGCTGCGCCACCGGCGGCAGCACGGGGCTCGACGGCCAGGGGTAGGCCGGGCTCGCGGGGCCAGGGGCGCTGCGACTGTTCAGGCAATGGAAGTCGGTGAAGTTCAGACTAGAGGGAGACACAGCGGAACGTGAGAGTGTACAAGCGGCGGTGCTTGATAGCGACTCGCTATCATGTGTGAACACACAGATTATGCATCAAATGCTACTGAAAATAGTTAACAAATTACTAGGACAAAGTGGATGACCAGGTAGGCTGAGAAAGTGGTGGATAGACAACCCGGAAGGGATGAAGCAGGATGGGAGGGAAAGGACGAAAAACTGGAGGCGAATGGCGAGATACCGTAGTCAATGGAGAGCATTTGTGGAAAAGGAATACCGCACAATAGTTTCAACTGCTCCCAATCATCTGGAGCCAGTGGAAATATAGCATCCCCAATTGGGGTATGTTGCGAGGTATGAAGGTAGTAGGGAAGGGAAGGAGACGAGGAAGAGGAAGGTTAGAAAGTAACTATCAATTCAGATTTTAGCACCAAACCCAGCTTCAGACATTTCAAGCAACGCTTTGATTGTGAATGGTGGTCTTTCACCAGGGCGATACTTTAATATGTTATTTCATATCAATTGAATAAAATTTGTTTGTGCACGCCGGGTTTTGACCCGCGACCTCTGGATTCGTAATCGAACGTTTCAACTACTCGACAACGGAGTTCATGATTACGAAGGCTATTAAAAGTTTTATGGCGGTAAGGTGAAGGGGCTTTAGTCGATTGTTTACAAAATTGAGTTACTTTACCAAAATTTCAAGAAAAAATATGTTTTGTAAGCAGATTAAAGTCAAACTCAAGTTTCATATGTCAAATAGAACCTTGGAGTAACAATATATGGAGAGAAAGCTAATTATTTTCACTTAACTTATGGAAATTTGGGATAAATCACTTTCACCGAGTTTTTACGTCGTACACCATGAAAAAGAAAGAGACAGCAAAATTTCCCAATTATCACACCGCTTTAAAGTATTGTAAGGATATTCTTCGTGTCCCACGTCTCCGTTGACTCCGTCTGCACAAGTCAACGGTTTTTAGGTTATATGCTATATTTTCGTTTATAACAATACTGTGAAAAAGTGGTTTTACGAATAAACAAAAATATTACGTCAACATGTGCTATGAATGGATGTATAAATACCCTAGCCCTAGTCCTAGCCACGCCCAGGTCTAGCCGAGTCCGACAATGCTCATCAAAACTGACTACAGCAGCGCTCTCTTTTGTATATTATTGGTCTGATAATAGAACACTGCGATGTCAAAACTTTTCCATGACTTTTATGTTCGATTATTTGCTAGACCAGTGTTATCGACTCAAACCCATTTACCTTCCTACCACAAAGTTTGTGATGTGCGCATTTCCAGTGACAAGTCACGTCGATTCGTAAAGTGGACCTTTTCCTCGGTGGTAGGCTATTATTGCATTGCAATCACATTGACAGGAACTTTAACAGTGCAAAACTAATTAGAAAAGACAGAGCATAAGATTTTAGCCACAAAACATTGTAGGATGTATGGTAACAACTGAGTGGTGGTATTTCAGAAGCTGGTAGTTGAAAATACCAGCAATCCGTTTTTCACAGGAATCAAATCATTAAGACAACACTATAAAAAAAATGATAACAACCTCAGAGCAAGAATATATAAGGAGAGAGAGCTAAGTATTTTTACTCAACCTATGCAAATTTACGATAAATCACTTTCTTTGTGTTTTGACCTCGTAAACCGCAGGGAGAGCAAAATGTAAGAAAAGTTCTCACGTTAAATAGCACCACGTGAGCATGTCTTCCGTCTCCCGCGTCTCCGTCGACTCCGCCTACTACGTTTTGTAATGCGACATAACTCAACGGTTTTTTAAGTTATGTCCTATATTTTTGTTTATAACAATACTGTGAACAAGTGGTTATACAAAAAAATGTCGACATGTGATATGAATGGATGTATAAATACCCTAGACGTAGCCCTAGCCACGTTCAAGTCAGGAAAAACAACAATCCTGACTACACTAAATATGTTAGTTGTAAGTCACTAGTTATGCATAAGTTAATATTAAGTCTTAGTTTTAAACTAACTAACTAACCATCACGCCGTTTCCCCGAAGGGGTAGGCAGAGAGGACGGACCGCCATATAACTCTGTCTTGGCACACACTCCTTGCTTCATTTACATTCATACATCGTCTCATACATACTCTTCTGTTATTCTGACTCTTCACATGACCCGATTCAAGTATTTGATTTACTTGATCATGCCATGTCTTTCTCGGGCGTCCTCGACTTCTTCTTCCATTCACTTTCGCATCATATATTCTTTTCACACTCCTTTTCTTCGTTCATTCGCTCTACATGCCCAAACCATCTAAGCGTCCCTTTCTTGATCCTATTCATTACGCTCACATCAGCCATGCATTCTTTCCAGATATCCACATTTTTAATAGGATCATACATGGTTTTACCGCACATACGTCTCAAAGATCTCATTTCAACATCATTCAGTCTACTTTCATCCTTCCTCTGCCAGTTCCATGCATCACTGCCATCCATCAGGGTTGGTATAAGTACTCCATTGTGGACTGCTAGCTTCGCTTCTTTGGACAATTTCTTATTTGCGCCAACAGCGTTCAGTCCTCTATTATGGAGTTTCCTGCATTCACCCTTCTTTCAATATCCTTATCAGCCTTTCCGTTTCATCCGTTTTATCCGTTTTTTATTCCGTTTATCAGTTTTAATATTATGTTAATTATGCTGTAAAGCGCCCCTGAGGTGATATTTCTGTCACAAAAACGGCGTTATATAAATCAGCCAATTATTATAATTATTGCACAAGCGCTCCCTTCTGGTATATTAATGCTCTGAAATAACAACACACACGATTGCATTTAATTCATACTAAGTGTGAATAAAATATGGAAACACCCAAAACTGTTTAAAATGAGGTTTTTATTGGTCAATGTGGATTTCAGGGCATTGTTCTTTTTAAACACGTTTAAAAGCTTTTAACAAGTTGAAAATAAATATTTTCGTAGAAAGCAATCCCTTTGTGGTTTGACATATTCAATGAAAATGAAATAATAAAAATATGTTATTCTTTTTTTATATTTTGTTCTCCCTCTATATGTATGAGTATACGAGTATATAACTATATATATGCTGTGTATTTTTTGTTTTTTTAAATTGTATCTTGATGATGTTTAGGCTAAGCGCAACTGGTCGGTCATGAAAAAATATTGAAATCCATACAAAGTGATTATTTCATTTTCATTAAAAATAAATTATAGAATATATTTTTTACTAGTGGCTTACATTCATCGTGTAGCCTATTTTTTATCGCCCGTTTCAGGTCTGGTCGCTGAAAATCAATAATCCTATTTTCAAATCCCTATCCAATTGATCCGATGCGAAAAAAAATTTTTATGCAGTCAATTAAGAAAAAAAAAACATTCCAATCTCTTTAGTATCAAGGCAATAAGTTTATGCAACCGTTAGGCCTTTATTCAATTCAATTGAATATAACTCTTAAGTTCTGCCACAGGTCAATTTTTAAGTCTTGGAACGTTATAAGCTTATGTATCGATACTTTTTAGTGTATGAGTTAAAGCTTATTTTAGTAGAAAGAGACAGAGTTGTAAAATCACACGAGAATGTGATGTATGTTCGTATGCAATGAAAACATCCGAATTTTTTGTGATTAGTGAAGTTATTTTCAGTCGAGCTTTAGAAAGAAAAAAAACTTCAAAAAAATATGTTGTTTAAAATGTTCGTATTTGGCGAAAGGTATTAACTGCGACTCTAAAGTGTCAAGACTGAAACACTAACCGGGGGTTTGCTGTGATCAATAAATTGTTAATTGTCGTGTAATAGCTGTTGCGGAAAACCATAATAAAACTCTTTGATTGGTCAGTAGGTGAGTGGACAAACGCGTCGGATTCCCATCCGGACGTCGTGGGTTCAATTCCTCTGTTAGTCTTCCATCATTGCACTAACAACATCTTCTGATATTATATTATATCTTTCAAATATTGTCAGGTTATTTATAACTCGGAAATGTTGGTCTTTCTTGTAAAAAATAAAATAAAATAAAGAACTGTCAACCATGAAACAGTTTTGAAGGCCAAAACGGCTGACACGAAATTTAATAATTATAAAATTAGACTTACTTTGAGCGCAAAAATACACTTCCTTCGGTTTATAGAACGTAACGATATAGATTTTTAAAGGAAATGAATAAAAAAATCATTAGATTATGAACCTGGTGTGCGGCGCCAGGTGGGGCGACTGTCCGATGGCGGGCAGGGCGGGGGGTGCTGACAACATGGCGGCCGTGTCCGGATGCAGGAAGTGCCGGCGCTGTTCGTTCCTCTCCTGCTGCTGCTGTAGCGACTTCACCACCAGGTCGGGCAAGGCGTCTAGCCGCTCCTGGAACCATGCAGCAATTTTATCATAAATATCTGGCGGTCTTCGTAGCGGGCACCAGTTTAATAAGCGTTGAAGTAGTGTACTGTATTAAAATCCAGTTTTTACATTATGAGCTGCGTTCAATGCTGAACAGAAAAATCTCAAAGTAATAATATATTTTGATTTGTTTTGAGGATAATATATTTTATTAATAAAAATCTATGTCTTATGTGGATTTTTTTTTTCAATTTAAGTGGGTACTAATTTTTACCTTCATGGTTCGGGAAAATGTTTAAAATCTCTGAGCGCTTGCAGGAATATTATTATACACGATCAGATCTTCCTATTGATGGTAACTTTTTAAATTATGGAATTAATTTACTCGTCTTTAATAATCTAAGTAAAGTTTTTATAATTTTAAAAAATATCTATTTTGCAGGAAAGGCTCGTGACTTTTTAGTACTAATATTGAAAAAAAATTCTTGATTGATGGTGGCCAAAAACGTTTTTTATGCATAAAAAAAAAATTGTATGAATATTTTCAAGATTTTTCAGTTTTGGTGGGTCATTGGGTCATTGACCACCAAAACTGAAAAATCTTCATACAAAAAACGGTTCTGAAAAAAAGATAGTCGAATGCTTTAGGTAGAATTGTGAATTTGAAATAGAAAATAAGAGGACCTCAATCCAAACGGTAAGCTGCTTGAAAGTTTGAAGCTTATTCTCTGCTCCATTTGCAAAGTCAGCTTTGTTTTTTTTTCAGGTAGTAAGTGAAGCCACACTCATTGTATTATAAAAATCCCATCTAACATAATTATGAAAAAATACAATAAAGTACACAGTCCCAACTAGAGATTAAGTTTTCTATGCACTTTGTTGCTTGTCAAGGTATGTTTTTGTGTGATACAAGTTGTATTTGTTTTTTTTATTAGAAAAGTGGAACGTACTAAAACTTATCTTAGCATTATTATACCATATATAATTACATTATTAGCGTTATTATACCATATATAATGCGTCACACTACTTCAGTATGTACTCATACAACTCCTTCGGATATATACCTTATCTAGATTTGGGGTGAAAATAAATGTTTAGTTTATGTTTATTCCATTCATCTCTTAACTTATTTGGTGAACAACTGTTTTTTTTAGTTTTCTGTTAAATAAATAAACATGTGACATTATTTTGGCAAAAGTAAACTCATAAAAAATGTGATGGATTGTGTCAAAAATGTTGAAAGTTTAATGGATTATAACTATTCGCTTCCGTAAAATTAATAATCTTTCGATACTGTTGTCTTTCACTGTTGCAATTGAAATGTCAGTATGGCAAATTAAACAAAACATAATGTTAAGTTAACAAACCTATAAAATGTCAAAAATAGAATTATTAAGCGTCAGCACATAAGAATGACACTAAACGTTACTTTGTAGAATTCGAATAGAAGCAATAAAACACATAATTTATCTGCAAATTTTGTATGGGTAGGTACAAAAATGTCGGAAGTTTCTAATGAATACAATTTTTAACTATGATCCTCTAAAGTCTATGAATAACTTACTAAAATGTTGGTCAAAGGTGTAGTTCAAAAACCAGTAAAAGCATTTTGAAAGTTTTACCTAAAATTCTATTATGCATTTCATAAAGAATTTAAAAGATTAATGCTTCAAACTTGTTTTCACTAGGAGACTTGGATATTTTTATAACTACCCTTATGGAATTAACGGATACATAGTGTGTAGTTTTGCTTGTGCTAGAAAACCAAAGAGTGAGTATTTTTGGGCGCTGACCCTTAGGAGCTCTTGAGGCGAATTTCCTCAATAATAAATATGTTTGCTGTACTCCAGGCATAGAATCAGCTCAATGTTATGAGATCGGATTGAATTTGTAGAACATCACACAATGGACGCAATCATACGTAATGTATATCTAGTACCTTTAACATGTGATGGTACTCGCATTATTTTGATAATGATAGATTAGTTTTTACCTGGAGTGTGACCATCTTCTCCTCTAAGCTCGTCAACCTCTCGTCCACAGCGTCTTGTCTCGAGCTCATGTCCGACACTATTTCATACACCGTGTTCTGGGTCTGAAATAATATTGGGTTCTACTTTGAATTGCATAGTCGAACCATCTACGCGGCACATACCACAAGCTTTTGTGTGTTCTGTACAGTTTGTCAAACAGAGAGTGACTAAGTGTGGTGTGTTTCCATGCTAAGGGCGATTTCCCATTCCATGGAAAATTCCTACTGACTCCACGAAGTTTTTAAATGAATGTGGACAATGTTGTCTAGAGTAATACAATTAGAAACTACAAATTCTACAAAAAATAACCGTTGTGTCAGAAAACATTTTTTGTTATTCTCTGCATTCCAGCATCAAATTGTTTCTGTTATTTAATTATTTACATTTTATTTTATATATATGATGTGTTAGTTAAAGTTTTTGATTAATAAGTCCACTTCAATGATATGTGTGCAGATTGTAATGTATGTACATGTCAGTGGTGAATTTTTCAACTAATATTTTATAAAACTTTTTTCAACACTCTATTTGGCTAATGAATTAGTTGTATAAAAGCTATTTTTTTTTAAAGCATAACGTTCTCTATTAAAACGTGTGATTGAGTTATATGCATTTTTTTCTAATACCATCTATTTGCGCAACGCCTACATCATAAAATTGTTTCTGAAGGAACTATGTTATGTACTGTTTACTAAAATGAATAATATCTGAATGGTTTGCATTAATTTGATAACACATTATTGATTTGATGCGTCATACGTATCACGTATCAGACGCACCAATATACTAACAGTTTATTTGTGTACTAAATAGCGTAGTGTTGTATGGTTTGCAGAGTCAGAAAGCAATGCAATTTGAGTACAGTAATGGCTTGTTATTGAAAAAATTAGAGTTACCTTTGCCATATCTGTTATCGTGTTGGCATTATCCATTAGTTTTCTTTGGTCCATTTTTACTTTCCTTAATCTGTAAACAATACAAAAAGAATACACATCTCCTTTATTTTAAAATAGTAAAACATTAAAGGCCTTAATCAAAATCTTGGTTGAAATACGTTAATTAAAATGTGAAACGTTTGTTAAAACATCTATAAAACAAGTATTCTAATCGAATAGAGAAAAGATTGGCTTAGTTACAAAAACTATAGATTTTCAAGTGTTGATTTATCTTTTTATTATGAAAACCCAAACATCACAGCTGAACTGCATTGCGCCATTTGTTGAGTTAACATTAAAGAAGTTTCGGCTTGTTGTGGAAATTCAATATTTAACCCAAGCTTTCCCAAACAATTAGGATAACCTTAACAACAATTACACATACGTTCCAAAGACGATAAAAATAATAAAACAGCAAGAAATGAGAAATAAGGAAAACATATTTTGCTGGAAAACTTTCACAAATCATTTTTTTAAATCATTTTTTTTTTTAAATATGAAGTTGTACACAATCGTAATTACAGTAATCATCGGTTTAAATATTAATTAGCACAAACTACAAATAATATTAATAGTGTCACGCTTTTTTTAACAATCTATAGCACTTTTCCGAAGGGACGAAAATTTTCTCAAGTTATTGTGTGTTGTATGTATTATAGCTTCGTGTTCAATTAATAGATGGCGCTAAATATTTTTTTTTGCGAAATGGCGCCGCCTGGTGGTGACAATATTAAGCCCAGATTTGTTTAGGTTAGGCAATTTTATAGAAAAGGTAAAATTACTACCAAAGTAAGCGGAGTATTATAGAAAGTTAAAGTAACTTAAATAAAAATATTTATTAGGTTAATTTCTCTCAATGTAGGCGCACTTTTTCCGCCATTATGAAATGCACGCCACTGGGTGAGATATAGTCTTGTCTTAAGGTATTTTTTTTATTGAATGCGATGCGAACTGACTTTTTGAACCTCTTTATATGAATTTAGGGCAGAGCATTTCTCGAGTTCATTTCTGAGATTCACATTTTCAGAATGAATGAATGGTAATGTATGCTAGGGTAGTGCCATTTAACACAAAAAAACCTACGTATTCGTGAAAGCCTATAATAAAAATAAACATGTCTAGTGCTATATAATACGCGTCTAATAGACTGGTTGGACCTTTTCAAAGGAATGTTAAAATTTGGAGACCGAGCAATCTTTATATTCTGTGAATACCGCACAAGAGTGTCAGCTGTCTGAAGCCAGATAAAATATGGCATCGCCAATTGGGATATGTTGCGAGGGTCATAGGGTGAAAAAAGTTGAAAATGTGTTTTTTATTTGTTTTTCCATGTGAATACCACATGATGAGAGTGGGTACCGTACAGTCCCAACGGTGTCAGTGGAACTCTGGCATCCCCAAACACGGTTTGTTGTGAGGCTGAGAGGAGTGGGGAAAGAAAATAGATTGGGAAGATAAAGGTTTGAAAGTTCCTGGTTATTCTGATCTGGTCTCCAAACATGGCTAAAGCTATTTAATCTTTGGTTCCCGATTGCTCGTCTTTCACCAGACTTAAGTATTTACCACTCAATTATACTGTACAGTATTTTATATTAATTTAATCCGAGATGGTACAAACTAATTTATATTTTAATAAAAGAGGGATTTGAACCCGCAATTTCTAGATTCACAGTCGAGAATTTTAACTGCTCTACTACGGAGGTTAGTGAGTTCATATTCTTGAAATGAAGTGCAATGTTACTTATGGCCAGTATCTGGTATTAAAAGACCTAAATAGATTCTTCTTATTTCAGAGTACCTTCAATATTTCGACTTCCTAAAGTGCCTTAGCGGCGCCTTACAAGTATCCATTAATTATAATTATCTCTTCTCTAGTAATTTTTTGTGTAATTTTTTTTTTTCATTATTTTGTTTTTTTTTTTTTTTTTTTTGAATACAGCACAAGAGTCCTAACCGTCTAGGCCAGTGAGACTATGGCATCCCAAATAGGGGTATTTTGTGAGGTTGAAGGTAGTAGGAATGGGAAAAACGAAGGTTAAGAAGTACCTGGCTATTCAGATCTATTCACCAAAGACGGCTACAGTCATTTCAAGCAACCTTTTATTTCTAAACGGTGATTTTTCACCAGGGTTATACTTGGAGTATCTACCACTCTGAAACCTAACACAAATATACCATATATTATTTTATGTGACCAAATGTTTTATGACACATATTAATAACATTCAATTTTTTGCGCACGCCGGGTTTGAGCCCGCGACTTCTAGATTTGCAGTCGGGCGTCTTACCACTCAACCGCGCAGGCCGACAAAATGTCATGTTTGAAGTGGTCTACTTATGAACTCGCACAAGTTGCAAGGTAAACATGCAGTATACTTTTGAAGAAGATTTTTGACTTACGCATAAATAGCTAGTAAAAATTTCCTTTGATGCGTTCTGACCCTCCCCGGGTTCACTCTCTTCACTAGCCTCGTGTGCTTGTAGATCAGCCAGGTCTCTCGGAGTACATTGGCGGCAGCGTTTTTCAACTAAAAGGACAATACATTCACACGGTTAATTCTAATCAACAAATGTACCGACAACACTTATCGTATTACTAATTTAGCAAAAAAGCTTATAGATATATGCGTGCTAAACACTCAAAGTTCAATACAGCTGATATATGGAAAGATAAGCGGCTATGAAAAATCAATGAAGGAGGTAATCTGTTTCCTACTGAAAATATTTCTAAACTGGGATAAAATCGTAAAAACAAAAATATTTCCCTGGCTTGTGAACATTCATATTTCATTTTTTGGCCGATTATTTGTTATTCTGACATAAAAAATTAATTGTCGTTCTCCATTGAGATAGTGCGAATTCAAAAACAATCTTAAAATATTAATATCTGGCAGCTAAAAAGTTGAATGTGTTTCTTTTGCACAACGAAAATGAAAAATTCTGTATTTTTGTCTAGGAAGGCAATTTGACATTAAGTTTGATATATGTATTTCATTCCGCTCCATAAACTTTTCGCATTTGTTGAACTACCCTTTTCGTGGTGTTTGCCACCCCAATATGAGAAGCTCCCGGTTTCCAGATTCGAAACTTGGAAATATTGGCAACCCGCCCTTGCACTGGGCAATTTATTTGAATCGAAATTGTTTCTTTAAAAAAGTGAAATGATCTACCGAACCTACGCACCACAAAACATTCTGCAATATGTTAGATTGTTTTGTCTTTTCAATCTAAGTGATGGAAATTCAAACAAACCGAACTTAAGTTCGAGTGAAAATTTATTTATTTCGATAAATCATTCCTTTGGAGAAGTATTTGGTCGTGAACTACGTTTTTTACTTTTTTTGATTTTCACGGCCCATGTTTTGATTGAGATTTTTTGGAATGCTTAAGCGTTATGAGCTTATTTCCATTCTGGCAACCTATATTGACAGTCTCTAGTGTCTGTAATCTGCTGATATGTCTTAATATGAAAATTGATATCGAAGATATTGCTGATAACGAAGAATACATTCTACTAGAACATTACATATTAAAGTGAGATTTATTATTGGTATTTTCAAGAAACATGACTGTTTCTTGGATGCCGCGTTGTGTCAAATATTGCAAGTGTACTAGAAAACCACCACATGGTACATGGAACATGGCACATTGTACACTAAGATTCATATGTATCTACAAGGTCGACAAGGGACAGAGGACAAGGAGCAATGAACAAGGTCCGTGAACCACACAGCGGAATGGTCCCGGAGAGAACTTACTCGTTTGGCAAGCTGCGTGTCCATCATGAAGTTGTGGACGTGCTTCTCAGCGCGGGTCAGCTCCAGCTTCCGGGACATCACGGTCACCAGCAGGGCAGTACATCCGGCCCCCTGAGCACACAGAGTTGAGACATCTTTACTAGGATCGATAAAGCCAAACTTACTCGTTTAGTGAGCTGCGTGTCCATCATGAAGTTGTGAACGTGCTTCTCGGCGCGCGTCAGCTCCAGCTTTCTGGACACCACGGCCACCAGAAGGGCGGTGCAGCCGGCGCCCTGGGCACACAGAGTTCACATTATTAGCATCACCAACCTTGCGCCTACTACTACACATTACCGAATACTTCCATCTGAACAAATGCGATATTTCAGTTTCTGTCTTTTGAAATATGTATTAACCACAGTGTTATACAATAGAGTAGGCAGTCCATATAGATGAACACATGGAGCTGTGTTCCATTTGGTTCGGGAAGATTTGCAGTGAGGAGAGGAGACTATCACGTTCGACAGGTAAACGATGCTCCCGAACCATGTCGACATTAGCCGAACGTCCTAGACGTGTTATTACCATGACAGTTGATGTATCAAATTTTCGGCAAAAACTAATTATTGCTTACTTAGAAATTACTTTAATGATACATACTTTTCTGGGAAAAGTTACAGGGTCACCATTACAAAAAAAAACGCTGTTTTTGCAGTAACGCAACACACGGCATAAAGGCATTTCGATATGAACATGCGTCAAACGCCTACGATGGTAGTAGCTCAACTAAATTGGTGGGATAATAGGTGGATATTCCAACGTTCAACAAAGTTGAGCCACTTTTATCTTTTACTGTTTCATGTAAACACTATACATCTGTGTATCAATACAAAAAAATCTGTCTCTACTGCTTTATCAAATGCATTTATGTCATCAAATAATGTTTGTAAAACAAAAATATATTTTAAGAACATTATTCAAGAATCCTATCATTTGAAAAACGTCCAGTTTCTCGCTACGGAAAAAAATGTGGCAAGCAGCTGTGCTACAAAGGCTGTACGAAGAGAGACTGGACCTGCAATAGCAAAGGCCGAACAGTGACATTGTATAGAACAGGGACGTTTTTTTGAAGCGATTGATTCTCGACCCGAATAGTAGAAGAGGAAGGAATTAATGATAAAAAAAATTCAATAACGTTATCAGAATAGAGTGAATATGAAAAATTTTAGACAACATTTTACTGGCTTTATCAATGATGTCTTCAAGTTTATTATACCATTTTGTTCCGCATACTTGGTTGTTCAATACTTACTACAAATTTAAAAAATCTGATTAGTTAGAGAAGCTGACTAGCCTCGTTATGCTTTAAACTTTAAAATATCAACTCGTTCTCTAGTTGGTTTTCTTCGTTCACGTTTGCAGTTAAGATGTCGCAAAAACTTTAAGTGCGTTCAGTTGCCATGCAAATACCTGATCTTAAATTCATTGCCACAGGTTCTGTTTTTCAAAATTTTTGCCAGGTTTCTCAACGAAACTGCACTTATATGAAAGACAGAAACAAACTATCACATTCATAAACCAATCCATGCATACTCTTCTTTTTGGTTTGACTCAAATATTAGACTCAGTTGATCGTAATTCCGACATTTTATTCCATTAAATATTATGAGGTACTAAAAAAAAACACACATTAGAAAGGGTAACTTTTAGAATAAAAAAGGTTTATTTCGTTTCAACAATATGATTTCACTTTGCAAATGTTGCCAAATAATATGATTCTCGAAATTGTCCGTTCAAAATTATTTCCGACTAGCGTCATAACGTAATTCGTTACGTATTCACTCTTATGGTAATTGTTTGGAAAGACGATGGGGAAAGAATACGCAGCAATGAGAGGGGGTTTTATTCTTACTTCGATCTAAAATTTCTTTTGTGGAAAACTTGGAAATACGACGTATAAAATTAATATTCTGAAATTTGTGCGGCGAAAATTTTTCTCGCCAAAATAAAACATAAAAAATACAGAGTAAAACCATAAAAAAACATTTCTACATATTGCATTACAGAGATGATGTTCTTTGCTTTTATTTGTGTTCCAAGCGATACTTTAACAATATACAAAATAACCCAGACTTTGAGCAGAAATAGGCGGTCCGCTTGATCGATTCTACTATTTCAACAAACGGATTGCAATCTTCGGAGCACATGCGTCAGGTGGGAATCCTATCCTACCGGTATTTCAATGGAAGATGCTCCGAGGAACTTGCCTCGTTGGTTCTTTCGACACCGGTGCATAGTTGGGAAACTCAACAAACGCGTGCCCAGCATTTGCACACGGTATACATTCGATACATAAGATCGGGTCGCTTCTACGACTCGGTCTTTTTTTCGACAGCTCGGCTGTGGAATGATTTGCCGGCCTCTATGCTTACTCCCTTCTACAACATGAGCTTCTTCAAAAACCAGGTTAATTCTATTCTGTTATTCTTCCTTTCCTTAAAAAGGTCCTGTACATAGCATAAATAAATAAATAAATTAATAAAAATTAATTAAAAAAATAAATAAATTCACAAAGATGACATAGGCCCCGAGGGAAAAAAAAAACATCAGGCACTCTTGTGCAGAGCTAATAAAATAATATACGAATTAAAGATATCTTATTGCGTATTTATAAAACGAAATACACGAATAAATCTTATATCATGCTACTAAGTTTCTTTTTCATAGTTCTCGAGAATCCAGAAGTCTTGGATTTGATATCCTGCGTATTTTTTTTTTTTTACATGAATACCGCACAAGAGTCTCAACTGCTCCCAACCGTCTAGAACCAGTGAGACTATGGCATCCCCAAATTGGGTATGTTGTGAGGCTGAAGGTAGTGGGGAGGGGAAGGAGATCGGGAAGAGGAAGGTTGGGAAGTACCTGGCTATTCAGATCTGGTCACCAAACCATTTCAAGCAACGTTTCGATTCTGAATGGTGGTCTTTCACCAGGGCGATACTTAGAGTATCTACCACTCTGGAACGTGCCGCAAATATACTTGTTATTATTTTTATATGAATTAAAATGTGTTATGACACATATTAATTAAATAAAAGTTGTTGGCGCACGCCGGGTTTGAACCCGCGACCTTTGGATTCGTAGTCGAGCGTCTTACCACTCGACCATGGAGGCCGTCGAAGTAGGTCAATAAAAAGTGAAAAGAACTCAATAAATCAACATTGCTAAATTGGGATGTCATATTACATTCACACTTAATTTCAAGCAAAATCTACTTTAATTCTTACACTAATCATTATGTTACATTCATCGTTTACTTTAATATTACACGAATGTACTCAGAATTTTTTCATTTTTTAAATGTCTTAAAACAAGTGAATTTCTAGTACACAGTACATTATACCTCATCGAAAACTTGTCTAGTCAAATAAACTAAAACAGTTCCACTGTCCCCGGGCAGTTAATGTATTTATGTGATATCACATAAAATGATAAATCCCAGAAAAAATAAGTTTTCAGATTAAATGTACATTGTAGACGTACATCATTTTCGAATTACGTAGGTACCTAGAGATCTACAGAAATTATTTTCTTTCGCAACGCTGTGTATATAAAATGCTAGTATTTTCTTATCCCTCACAGTGCCTGTTCTAGAAAAGCTGCTTTCATATTCCTGAAATTCTTCTGTGTGTTAATAAGTTTCGGTTGTAACAGAATATTGTTCAGTTATGTCAGCTTTGTCTGCTGCAGCGTCTAATCCAATATTGGGATATTTCATCCAGATAATGAATCTAATTTTGGCTCGCTCCCATCAGAATATTATTTACCATGGTTCCAATGTATCTATTCTTAAAATCGAAAACTTTAGCAACCTCATGAATATTTGTATACAGACAACGTCTATTAGTACGTAACTTATAATTCATTATGAGATTAAAAGCTGTTGAATTCCTCGTTAAAGATTTCTGTTGAATATTTTCACTCACAAGGAGGTAATTACGGATATTCTTAGTTTATGACTAATTTATACTGACAGTAAGAAAACAAAATTGAATTAATTGTGTTGGTACTGTAAAAATTTCAGGTTTACAGTAATTTTCATAAAATAGAACGATTAACCCGGCGACATATTATTTAAATTACTTTACTAAAACCTTGTAACCTTCATATTGTATTTTGTCATCTGAAATTTCCCGCTGTGATCTTTTAAAAATGATTTATTGATTATGTTACTTACGTGATATTGTTGTTTTTAATCCTATGAGCCGTTAAAGTCTAACCTGACACTTATATACTAAAATGTTAAAAATAAATCACACCCGAAAAAACAATATAAAATGTAACCAATCCTTAGAGTGTGACCCCTATGGCAAGGATTATTTTGAAACTCATGATTTCCGAATGAATGTATGATTGTTTATTTACTAAGGAGGAAACTGCATTGGGCCACAGATCTCTCCGGAAGGGAGCCTTGAATTCCGAAGTGAGTCCAAATTGCCCGTGAATTATTTAATCGTTCCTTTCTCTCTGTTTAAATCTTTTATGGTAACAAACATAAAGGGAATTCACTCGAAGACAATTGTTCTGCACAGAAGAGTGGTACTTTGCACTGCTGACCACCGAAGCACGCACTTTGAAGTAACGAGGAATAATAAAAAACGTGGAGTTATTTTAACGATATCCAGAAACCGAGGAGGTCGTCTTCTTTTGATTAAAAATTAACATACTCGCTGCCTAGATTACAAATTAAGAAAAAAACTCCTTTGTTCATTGAACTTTCCTTAATTCCGGAAAAAATAACGCTATAAGGTGGAAGTTTCAAGAACTCTTATACATAGTATATTTAAATAAATAAAAGCAAATTTTTTTCCGTAGTTTTCTTAAATTTTATAAACGATCGTTTTATTTAGATTTGCACGGCTAATTTGAAATCTTTCTAAAATTAAATACGGTAAAAAAAACCTGCATATTAAATAAAGTGAAGGAGAGTGCAGATCTGCATTATCATTTGAACTTGACAAAGGCAGAGCAGAATGTAAAGTATGCAATAGATTTTTTTAAACGAAATTTATGTTACAAACAAAGTACTGTAGGATATGCTTCTTGAATGTTTATTATGAGCAACACCTTTGTCGTGATCATTATAATTTGCATGAAAATGAACACAAAAATATAATGTATGGTAAAAATATAAGGTTTCGATCGATACTGGAACTCGGAACCTCCATTCTATCCGGAGACAGAGCATCTACCTACTCTGCCATCCCAACAAATTCATTGAACTCCATTTTAAACAATCGTTTACTTTTTTTGAACTGTTAATATTTTTATTTAAATGCTCGTTTTTTATATTTCGGTAACCATCTTTATAATCAAGACAAAAGCTAGAAAAAAAAACCAAAGAATATTAACAGCTTTCTAAAAGTATCTGATTGTTATAAATAACGTTTAATGAGTTGATTGGGATGGCAGCCTTGCTAGATACTCAACTCTCGGATAGAGTGGAGGTGCTTTTTTTCATAGGTTTTGAAGATTGTTTATATTGTTTCAATAAAAAATATTGTAAAGCATTAATTCAGTTAATTTTAGTTTTAAAATATAATATTTCAATTGACTAAAGTTTGATTCAGTTTTTTTGTTGTTGTGTTCTTATAAAAGGTAATCCGATTTCGTTATTAATTTCATTGGCGGACGGGGTCACTAAATATAACATTAATACATCTTTCAAAAGATATTTTATTAATTTTCCTATCTACCCTGGACTCTGTAAATCTTTGAAATATGCAGTAAATAATAATAATGTATTTCCCGAGAAACTCTCAAGGAAATAAAATAATCCGATAAAGAAAATATATGTCTTAGCATAGCCTCTCATAAAGTTTTATTACTTGCGTAATTGGAATTGGCAAAGTGTATTGCATTGTTCGTATTTTAGCCGAGGTAATTTACTTGATTTTATTGTTCTCATTTTATTATTTTTTTGGCTGAAAAATGCTTCCGTCAATTTAGGTGACTGTTTTTTTTTTTATCTGTGAACGATTACATAAAATAAGCTTTTATTTTAAGTTTCAGTTGGAATATGAAAGTTGTTTTTTACCAAACCAAAATATCACATGAATATTAACGTGTGATAAACAAAGTTAATAGCACAAACCAGTTTCATAAAATATAAATAATTTTATCGTCTTACACATTAATCAGTAATCACCATGTGAAATGACAGTTTGAAATAAAACACAAGCTTTGTTTTTATAAACCACCTAAAACCATATTTTCAACATTGCATACGAAGTTTACTCACTACCCGAATAGAACAGCTTTTTAAAATATAAGAGAGAAAATAATATTCAAGGCTTATGTTCTATTTCACAGGAAATCTTATGATTTCCAATAAGCTTGTAAAATAAAATTGATTATTGTTTGTACTCACCATGATTCCAGTACTGACGGCGATTCCTCTCCCGCAATAGGTGTTAGGAACAATGTCCCCAAACCCAACAGACAAGAAGGTGATGGCAATCAGCCACATTGCGTTCAGGAGATTGGCATGCTCTTCGTCATGGAACCTGGTTTCCAAATGGTGCAAATGTGTCATAATTCGGCGCAAACAGGTTTAGTCAAATCGGACACGAGTTGTTGAAGATTTGGCGCACATCGGTCACAGTTTGACGAGAATCAGTCAACATATGGCGCAGGTTTTGCGCAATTCGATGTAAGTAGTTCCACGAAGGTGTGACATAGGCGCCCGAGGGTGGAAGTGCCGGAAGATGTCCAATGAGGGCGGCCAATCGTGAGGAGGAACGGGAAATACAAAAAGCACCGAAATAAACACGTTTTTCTTAAGCCATTGAAACACTTCGGTTTAGTAAATGTTATGTTGTAGTTTGAAGCATGGAAAAATAAATAAATTTAAAAATGTAAAATATATATTTAAAGCAATGAAAAAAACATTTAATTATTAAAAGAAAGCGAAAAACATGATTCGTTTGGTAATTAGTTGCTATGATTACAAAATTAAGATGAAATAAAAATATGTTTATGATTAATAAAATACGATAAAGTAATGAGATAGTTAAAAACACACTATTTAAATTGATTTATAATTGCTTCTTTAGTAAATGTAGATATTTATAGGATTTAGAATGTGTGGGTAATTTTAGATTTTTATAGAGTATCGAATAAAATAAGATAATGGTGCTGACAAAGATTTTTAAGTGCTTTGGTGTAAAAATAGATACAGTGAAATGCAAAACAGTAGATAATAATGCAGAACATCATGCACATACTAAAACAAAACATGTTATTGAGAGCTCCACAAACAATTGATGTTTTAATTCATCCAGCTTAAATCGAAGCGGTTTATGTGTTCACAATATATTCATATAATAACTACAGCGAAGAATGTAAACAAGTTTTATTTTTATTTTTTGAACGAATTGTTTTTTTTAAGCTACACTTATAAAAATATTAAGTCGGGTTGTGTTAATTACGAACTGCCAAGTATCTTTTGTATGAGTAACATAATGATTGCGCGATAAAAACAAGAGTACTATAATAATTAATAAAACTACGCACGTTGCACACGGGAGTATCCTAAGGAACCAAATGGACAAAATTCGAAAATATAAACCTTGTTAAAAACCATATAAAAGGTGTTTTTTGTCACAGTTTGACAAGCAATACGTTACATTATGAACATTTTTGGTACGCCCCGTCTCGTCCTTTGTTCCATAGGCGAGGAAAATTCAGTCATGGGAGCTCCAGGTCTTTTGACGCTCTCGTTCGCATACAATCTTCCTTTTGATTTTTGAATTAGCGTTCAGTGATTTTTCAAAACAATTTTTACGAACGCAAATATAAATGGCTATATTTTTTCTCGTCCATATAATTTATTGTATTTTGACTTGTCTATTTACTAGTTAATAAATTGTCTATTTACTAGTTAGGAAATTTGTTTTTATTTCAAGGAATTCGATCGCAAGTATTTAAGTACGTGCTTTGTCAAGCAAAAAATCTCGTGAGAACAAAAAAATTGCTACATAAAGTTGTAAAAGAAAATCTTTCGCATGTTTCCGCCATTTTGTTTACCATCGCTTTAAAACCATGGTTTTTTCAATATTTTTTAGAATAATACTGTTATTTAATAAACACTTTTTGTTAATTTGATATTAAAATAATTATATTAGAATAAAAAAAGTGTACTTTAAAAGTGAAATGTAAAGTAAATGATTAAAAAAAAAACAAAAGAGACTTTTTTCGTATTTTATGGGCCTTTGAAAGTATGTATTCGTAGCCCCATTTCCCCCAATTATTTATTTAAACCCAAAATTGTTGATAAATATATAAAACATAAAGAAATTTTGTCCAAAAATTGGGAACGTTAACATATTATACTCCTGTGTGCAACGGTAAAATATGTGAAAATATTTTCGTAAATATGAATTTGTTTCCCTAATAACCTACACATTTATTGAAAAAAAATATGCATAGTTAGAATTATTTAAAATTATGTTTCATAATACATCCCATATAAATTTACATACATCAAGTTTTTGATAAATATAAGAATACCGATAAATCATTATAAACACGAATTGAGGATTAAAAATATCTTTTTTAATTTGTTTGTATTAGTACGTGTAGGTAAAACATATAATTACGCGTTTGAACATGAATTAAAAACGGTTATTAAAATACTGTTTTTACTTGTAGGAACGTTTAGCGATTATTTCCAAAAAAACATTTTTCGTATATACAATCATCTTTAATTTAAATCGTACGACTGCCAAAAAAATCGTTGTTAATAATTTTATTTCACGACCTAGAACATAATATTTTTAATTTTCCTGATTCACGTTTTTTTTTTTAAATTTCCACTATATTCTGTTGTTTGTTAGTGTATTTTTATGGTACCTTGAGTTTGCTGCCATTTCGCCATTGGAATATTTACATGAGTTGTTAGTTATTTAATCTTCATACATACCGCACTACTCGGCAACCTTGTGGGTTCCTAATGCTCGTACTGATATCGTATCACATCCCAATACACAAATTATATCTGATTGCAACTGTTTGTAATTATATTAAGCAAACTTCAGTTCTCCTCCAAGCACAGCCAAATGTACCCAGATAATTAAGACATTTATTTCAAATGATCTTAATATTTTTGACCAAGCAGCGTTTTCAAAACACTGGTTAATCCCCGAAATTAGTTTGGTAAGCGCCGGATAATTTCGACCAAAATCATTAAACGCAGATTGTGAAAGTTTGAATCTTTCATAACATCTCATTAATGTAAAGACAAAAGCTGCTGAGCACAGTCTCGTTTTTATAGGTAAGCATTAAGTCAATAAGAGTTGAAAAATCATCATGTTCTTTGGTTGGTTAGACATATCGGGAGGTTTTACCCTTTAAACGCTTTGCTTTAGTATTCCAGATAACAAGTGGCTATGTTTGGAATAGCTCTGGGACTGGGTTCCTGTTGTGTTTACATACCACCATCCCACAAGTTAGGGTGATGCCTCTCCCGCAATAGGTGTTCGGCACTATGTCTCCGTATCCAACGCAGAGGAACGTGATCGCAGTCAGCCACATGGAGTTTAGTAAGTTGGCGTGCTCCGCATCGTGAAACCTGCGCGATCAGCCGTGAGCATCAGTCCACAATCCTCAGACCTTACATTTAGGAACTTTGGGAGTCAGGGAAAGGATAAGCAAAGAGGAGAAGGAATAAGATTAACTAGTCTCAACTAGAAAATAAACTCTTTGGAAAATCACAAGTTGAAGTACTAAGTCCCAACCAAGAAAAAAGGTGATTTTACATAGAGAATCTGATGGATTAGATGATTTAAAACTTAGTGAATTTTACTTATTATGGATAGTCAAATGTACTAGACCTGTCTCAGGCAAAAATATCAATAAAATTAACGCTGTACAAAAATTGAGATTATAAATTTTTTTTTCTGGAGATATTGAAACTATGTTTGTAACAGCAAACTTGGATAGGTTTTGTGTGATTGAGACAACTTTGTGAAGTAAATATAAAATTTCACACGGGAAGAAAGTTACGTGCAGGAAAATATGTCAACAATGAACACCGAAAAGCAGCGTGTCAGAGATTAGCAGAAGGAGACAGACTTTTAAATTGTTCATTGTTAAATTAAGTTCACAATAATCAAAAGACTTTTTCTGTAGCTTTAAGATTATAAATAAAGGTTTTGCTTTGCTATCCTTCTATCCTTTAGCATGTTGACTAATGATGTTCGTAATTCTGATAATATTGATGTATGCAAAACATCTGTTGATTAAAAACTGATAATTAATTTTGCTCTTCACAATTTCAAGAATAAAATATTTGTTTTAGCATTAAAATACTTGCTTTTATTTGTTAAACTATGTTAATGTTAAAATATAATAGAATAACTTGTGGCCGCAAGGGTTGTCTATTCATATTCTGTTAAGTGAGATCAATTAAATAATGAAAAAACTTTAGGCTTGTTGAGTAAAAAATGAAATATTTCTAGACCACAGAAGAAACTAGAATCAAGGGAAATGTGCCCCGTGATTATCTTCTCTGAAGCATTTATATTCAATAAATCACCGGAACAGTAGGGATAGTAGGAAAATATTATGAGAGCACAAATGTTTTTTTCCCCGAAAGCAGGAATCATTTGTATAGCGTTCATATTTTTTGCAAAATAAAACTGTTTTTGTGGTTTCCATCTATGATATGTGAGTGTTTTATTAGATAAGTTTTCCAAAATGGTTGAAAGAATTTCACAAAAATAAGTTAACAAAGGATTTTGTAGGTCACTCAAATGAAACCAAATAAAAATTTAATGTTTTTTTTTTAGATATCGATTAATAAACACTCAAGGCAAAAGAAAGATTAGCAAATAGGTTTTTCGTACACCTAAGTATGAATTGGGACATCGAAAGCTGTATCGAACGATGTTAATAGTTTATCTAAGCATTCTTACGAAAACTTCAATCCGTTAGACAAATACACAATCACTAAAATGCTTCAACAAATTGACAAAAAAGGATTAATTTTAAGTGGAATGTCTGGGAAAAGGGTAGTAAATGATAAATAACCAAAATAACATGGAACCGTGCAAATAAAATTAAAAGTACACTCAGCAAATCAAAACATTTAACATTACTATAATACATTCAACCGTTGACAGCAAAACAGTGAGAGACAAAAAAGCTGCAAAACAGTCAGAATTGAAAACAATGAGGAGTCGATCCAGTCCGTAAACCGTAAATGATTAAACAATCAAAATTTTGCATTGTTGATTTTCAAACAAAGTTGGCTGCGTGGTAATGTTGTAATTTAAAAGGTGTCCAAATGTTTTTTCGATGATAAAATACAATCGGATTTTCTAAATTATAGGACCTTTCGGAACATCCAAATCTCTAAATAATGTTGTTTACCGTACGATATCAAAAGTGTTTGGTTTTGATTTACAATTACCTAAAAATATTTCTAGCCTAAATATACTAATGTGTGTGCTTAGTCTGCAAAAAATACCTATTCTATACCCCTACATTAAAAAATCTCTTAAGAGACTTTTAAATGATATTTTCTTGATTGCTTCAGACCACTCTTAGTGACAGTTTTAATACTTGTTCATTAATAATACTTGTAATACGATGCTTAAATTATTGAAAAATCCATCGTGTTTTTTTATCAGTAATTTATTACTCTATTAAAAGCTTCTTCGAAAAACGGATTTCATTCGGTTTGGCAAAAAAAAAAAAAATTAAGCTGATATTTCGAAAACCGTACATTAATATTTTTTCAAATGTGGCCTCCAGTAAAAGTTGAACTGGCAGTAATTGACCTTTGATCCTCAATAAACTAGTTTACATTGTGTAGAGCAGAGGTTCCCAAACTTTTTTGTCCCGTAGACCACTTGTCGATTTTTTCTGTTTTGTATAGACCCCCTGCTTTCCTAGTATTGATTTTTTTTAGCGTTGGGCGTTTGGTGAACGCTTCAGCAACTGCTAGTTCTTTGAAATGAATCCTTCGCGGTGAACACAATTGTAGTCGAACTCGTCAAAAAATAGTACTAGTCGGCAGAGATCTTAAATCGAAAAGTGCTAACAAACATTCCTCTCCGAAAAAAGCACTAGTCGGTAGAGATTTGAAATCGAAAAGTACTAGCAAATCAACAAAAAATCCTCCCCCAAAAAGTGCTAGCAAATCAACAAAATTTACCCTCCGAAAAAAAAGCACTAGTCGGTAGAGATTTGAAATCGAAAAGTACTAGCAAATCGGCAAAATATCTTCCACAAAAAATATTTTTATTAATATAATCAGAGAAATAAAGTCCATTATAAGTTAGTATTACGTAAGTACCTAAATAGGTACTATCAGTGTATGTTGAGATCCACTACCGTGGACCCCCATTTTCATTTCATGGACCCCCAAATCTTTTTTTCGCTGACGTAGACCCCTTGCAGGTTGTCATACACCCCTGGGGGTCGATATAGACCACTTTGGGAATCACTGGTGTAGAGTTTAAAGGTTTTTTTTTACTTTGTGCTGAATGCAATCATGTAAAGGGTGCTCAATGGTTCCAATTAATTGTTGACATCGAAAGCATTCCAATAACATAATTGAAAAAAAAAAATCTGAATAAATTGAATGACAAACTGTGAGTATATTTTAACCTCGAAAATTAAGTGAACTTGATTTATAACAATATTTATGACATTGATGAGATAAATAATATATTCACTTACATAAATATATCATCTCAAATCATTCAACATTCTCACACGTTAAATTTCATGATCGTGAAAGAGCCTTAAGTTAACAATAATTTTTAGAACAGTATGGTGTAACATTGCATGGAAAATAGGGTATTGTTTTGCTGTCCATCTACCGAGTTCTGCTGGTATAAAAACTAGAATAATAAATAATTAACTGCTTAGAATACCTAACTATGCACGAAAAAACCTATTAGCTGATTGACGGTAGAGAAAAAAATGCTTTGAAACTTATTGACAACGTCGACTAAACAGAACATTTAAATCAGTTATTGCCAGACTATGCTGATGTTAAAATTAATTCTATCCAATGATAAGTGGTTGCACAAAGCAATCAGCTCGTTCTTTATTTGCATCGACTCGTATCGGTTATATAGGTATATAATAGAGTAGACAGTTCCGTACGAAACGTTGTTTAAATCATGTTCCATTCTGCGCTCCCGGAGACAAGGCCGCGATAGAATTTTCGACAAAGATCAGTCAGGTTCAGCACCTTGCTTCGCCGAAAGACCGCACTGCACGCGCTTGGGTCACCTACACTTAAGTTGTATGCATTGGTGTATTGTAAACATTTCATCTTTGAAGTTGACAATAATGTAGCCACATAAGCAATTCTAGCAGTTGCTTAAATGTAGTTAAATACATTTTTCTGTCGGTCTTTGAACACTTTCCGGTGTTGTTCTTGCATTATCTTAGTAAGCAAACCAGCATTTTATTCTGTCATTCGGTCGAAATTCGTTTATTGTGATACGCCGACGGTCGTCAGTCTACTAAAGTAGTGAATCTACCTGTGATTTCCATGGGCTCCACTTGACTGGAGCCACTCAGGGAGCTAAGTGTCGTATTTAGTTGTTTACATCTATCGGTTGTCTGGAGTTTATGTTTTCACAGAAACATGTTTTGAATTATGTACACTGAAAATAAATATCTAGATACATATTTCAATTAATCTAACTCTAAATATTGATTTAATTGAGTACCTACGTACCTAGCGAATGTAATAGTTTTTATGCATATTGAATAACGTACTTTGTGTTATATATCATGCCACGTAAAAAAAATAATATGTAGTGAAAAAGCAAATTGTGACAGCGTTGTTCATAAATAAAATAACCATTATAAAACACGTATTGTAATAAGCGACAATGATTGATTTGCAAAAGCCTTTCATATTGCATTTAGATTAGACAGATAGTTTGTGGTACAGCACACTAGATTCAGCAGATAATGTTTCCATTTACACAGACACATTGATTTTACATCAAACTTCATACTCCTTGGACCGGGAAGGTGGAGAACTGAGAAGGAGGAAGGATTGGGTCGATCTGAGGGACTAAGAATGTAATGCTTGCTTTTTACCTCTATTCTCTGCTTTGCTTCTGTTAAGGTGGAGAATTGGCTACGATGCTCAAATCCAGTGGAAAGATCAGAAATTTTTTTTAAATTACCTCTTAGACAGAAATTCTTTTTCAGATTCTGCAAATGAAGTTCATACACCAAACTTATGGCTATAAAAAATCGTCTATTTTTATAATCGTTAATTATTTTTAAAGTAATTATCCTTTAACATCCACACGCTGTTGCGAGAGTTGAATACTTTTAGGATCTTATGTTTTTTACAAAGCTTTTAAACAAACTTTAGTGCTTCGTGATATTAGTTTAGTAGTTTTATGGTATTTCGCATAATTTATGTTTAGTTTGATAATATTTATATTTATTTTTGTTAAATAAAAATGTCATGCAAATAATTAATTTCTAATATAAGAAGAAAGTTTGATGAGAAAAATCAATACAAAAAGCAAAAAACCAATAAAACATCATAATGAAAACTAACTACAATAAAATAATAGGATTAATAATAATTTGGAAAAAAGCGGGTCAATGTTAAGAAAGAGAGGGGGATTAAAACATATTTTGAAATAGAATAGTAATTAGGAAAAATATAGAAAATAAATGTATTTTGTACTTTTCTTGGATACTTAAAATGTTGTTAAAGTATTCATGCAGAAGGTAAATAGTATCGATGGAATGTAAATTAAATGTATTTTCACTTAGATGTTAATTTAAATTCTACGATCCTCATAAATACAATTTAAGGTCTAACATTCCCTTTGGCAATCAATAAAAAAATTCAAAAATCCAACATTAATTTATAAATATTTATGAGAATAAATTTTGAATCAGAGTAAATGTTACGTATCATAAATTTATTTGGAACAGCCAATTGTCAGTAATGTATTTAAAAACACGAATTTCTTAATCAAATTTTAATTCATTCATAGTTGGATAAAAAAATATCAATCATCAGTATGAAATAAAAAAAATATTAAAAATATTTGAAATTTCCGAAATCAAAAACTGTTGACAAAACTCTCGGTATGTACGATTGGCGCATAAGTTATATTTATAAATTAATCATGATAAAATACAGCACGGCAAGAAAGATATTTGCATGCCTAGCTACCTACATTTTGCAAACTGCTGCCTTAATAAGAAACTAGTGTTCTAAAAGCGATGAAATTATAGCAATTTGGAATGATTTAAGTTCCTTGAAACGTTTTTGATTTCAGAAAATATAACAATGCAAAAATAATTATCGATATAATATATATAACATAGTAGGTACAGCAAAACATAAAAAAATGACTATTTACCTTTCGCATTGCCTGAGAGTCCAACTGGCGATGATCCACAGGGACACCATGAATACCAGCAGGACTGTCCCGGGACATATCGTCATCAGGGTCTTCAGGACGAAGCGGGTGTTGAAGTTGATCCTGTTTAAGGCTCCTATACTTCTGGAAGAAGCGTCCGTGAAGAGTTTGCTGTGCAACAGCATTACTCTGCAGATCAGGTAAAGCCTCAGGAACATGGGCAAGGAGAGAGTCACGTCGTATGGGACCTGATCACGAAACGAACACTATTATTTATCACAAATAAAAAATCTTATCTACTGACGATCACATGAAAAATAAATTAAAATGAACCGGGTTACCTAATTAATTTCAGAGTACGTTTTTGGTAATTTTGTGTCTAAGCCAGAATGATTTTCCTTTTAATTTGTTAAGAATATTTGATGTTGAATTGAGAATTCACAATACAAACTAAAACCAAAAATGTTAAACACAATATTTTAGCGTATAAACATCAAGAGAAAGCTGGTTATTTCACGTAAAATGTAAGGGTGTCCCCGCGAATAATATTGTTCAAAGTACATCGTTCAAATCGTACGTCTCATGAATAACAAGTCGTAAACTTATATTTTGTATTGTGTTTTATACAAAACGATAGCAAAATAAATAAAACACAACATAAACAAACAAAAAAATGAAATTAAAAAAAAAAAACATTTGAGATATTAAAAAGCCAATGAGTTGCAAGTATGAAGTGAAAAACGAACTTTTGGAACGAAAAAATAACAATCGCTTGGAACGGAAAAGAAAATAATATTATTTGCTTTAAAGATGTAGCTGTTTTAAGAAAATTATTGCGTACTTTCTTGAGCAATTTCCCGAGACACGTTTCAAACGTGTTTGATACTCCACAATGCAATTGATTGAATTGTATTTTATTTAAATTGGTGTGAATCCGTCAATTATTGTAATGCTTTAGACAGTAGCATATACGCTGGTGAGTATAAACGTCGCCACACAAGTTGTCGAAGATTATAATAATACTCGGTTAATTTATGTAGCGCCATTTTTGTGAAATGTCACCTCAAGAACGCTCAACACAGCTGTGAAATACCTCCCTGTCAGAGAAAAAAATGTGATGACTTTATAAGAGTTTTCTCTGATTTTAGCTTAGGAGTACCGGCAACAACAATCCTGGGAAATATTATGAAACAAACAATTTAAATAGGGATTTAAAAAGGAATTGCGGATATGCTTGCAGATACTGTCTGATTTCAGTTGCTCAGTTGGTTTACAAAGCAGAATCTCTTCAAGCGACGTTATACAACTGAATTATGGTCTTCTGTCAGGGTTGGACTAATATTATATTCGACTGGAGACAGCAGGCACCACGAAATTTAAATTCAAAACAATATGTTTTTATAAAATGCCCACTACATATAAATTGTCTCAAACTATCCAGTACCGAATTCCACGGTAGCAACTTAACCATTGTGATCGCATGACAAGTGTTGCTGTGCTGCGTGTTGCTATACCCGCAGTCAATGTTGGTTCAGTTTTAAGTTTTCACAAAGTTATGCACAAAACATTTGTACGAATCACTTTTATTTTCAAACATGCTGCATGTCTGGTGCTTGACAAAATTCTTAAGAAATAAACTAATTTTAAACTCAACTTATACAAATTCAAAAATATTGAAATTCAAAACTACACACAGATATTATAAAGTGTCGCTAAACACCGACATGCAGTTTAGTTTGAAACAACTTTTAGTTATGCTTTTAAATTTGTGTTGTTTATGTATTAGAGAAACTTACGAATACATTATGAAATGATAAAAATATGAAAGTACATGTCCGTATTTTTAAGTGTCGAGGGTACCGTAATTGATGCTTGGAAGTAAGTTGGAGTAAAAACGATCGGCATAACCATTATTTTAAATATGTTCTATCGTCGATTAATTTCATATTTGCAAACTTGTTTGCAGAAGAATTTTTTTTTCTTGAAATATACCGGAATATGCGCGTGCGTGAAAATAATAATGGCTGTTACTGCCAAATTTATCACAAGCATACAATCATCAAGTGTAAATGGCTTGTTATTACGTATGTGAATTTATTAGTTGTTTTCGGGAATAAATGTGTCGTGTATAATACGTGAAATTTTATTTCGGTAGTAAGGGTTTATTTTATTTTCAGTTTCAAATAAACGAAAATAGAAGGTTGTGGAATTACAAAAGAATAGAATAATAATATACGTGGGTGTATAATATTTTCATGTAATATATGCAATAGTGTTTGTGGTAAAAAAATAACTTCTTATCATGCAATGGTCGTTTTTTATTAAAAATATGGAATGTTGTGCTTAACAACTGCATTTATTTCTCTTTGATACCTAATTTCTTCTCAAATTCAGTGTAAAAATCTGAATAAGGCGTAAGTTAGATTTTTAAACTCCGATACGCCAACAAAGCATTTTAGTTTGGCTTTCTACTTTAATATTAAATTCGTGTTTTTATTCCTTCCATTTTCACATCATATAGACACATGAATTCAAACTTATTACACTTTAAGATGAAAAAACAACATGTTTCTAAAGATGGATAAGAATACAAGTAAAATATTAACTGTTATATCACGACATATATTATATTCGTTTTCAAAAGAATAATTTATTAAGATGAAAAAACCTACGACCTGCAATTCTCATCACAGCCATTTAGATTTCAAACAAGAAAAAACAGACATATAATATTCACTCGAAGTGTTGAAAAAAGTGTTTTAAACCTCCCAAAATTATCTTGGCGCATTTAGTATCTATTGTGTGAACTCTTTGTTTTATTTCTCATTCTAAATTAATGAATTATAAAACAGTATTGATAATGCGGTATATATTGCAGTACATCAATATAATGAACCAATTCAAATAAAATAACAAATCTACAAGTTTTGTGACTAAACTCATTATTATTTATAACCTTTTATTGTTAAGATCGTACTTTGCAATTTCGCTACCAATTCTCGACAATACTCCATGAGCCAAGTATTACTTTACAAACAAACATTGCAAGTAGTGTCAAAGGAAAAGACAGACAAGAAGTGAAAACTAGAAAGAAACTTGAAGAAATAACTATCTAGTTGGCTCTCTAGGGAGATACTTACACATCCAAAGATAACACGCACACTTACGAAAACGGGAAAACACATGCATACATACACATAATCTACTACATGAGATCAAATATTGATACCGACCTGAATTTGCTTATATACGGTTCCCTGCAGACAGGGTGAAAAAAATATGATTTTAATTTTTTTTTGTATAAAATGCTTCAGTGAATTGAGGAGATAGGGGTGAAACCGCAATGGACGCAAATGAAAATAAAAAATGATTTCGTCACACAATATTTCTTATGATTAAAGTCCAAATATTTTCATCCTTAGAGTTTTCGTCATTGAAGTAGGTGGTTCAATGGATTAACACCGTTCGATCGAAGGCGAAAATTGGTTTTGCTTAGCAATAATTAATTGTAATCAATAAGCAAAAGCAAATAAAAAATACTATGAGAAGCACTCGGATATATTTTGCTACAACGAAAAACATTGTAACAGAACCTACGATGAGTTATCCAGAGTCACAAAGTGGAAAAAAAACATATCGTCTGTGAAAAGGCTGTACGGACACAATTTCAGAGAATTTATGTAGGAAAAAAAACTATTTTTTATGACTTTTCTTAACTTTTCAAATAATATATCAAGATCACGTTTGATAAAAAAAGAATTTCGGTTGCTTTGTGTCTATTGAGGCTATGCTTATTTTTTTCTGAATCATTTTTAATGGGCACTTAAAATCTAAAGAATTTCCAATTCTTGAGCGTTGCGGATTGTTAGCTTCTGCTTTGCTTGAAATAATTAGATGCACAACGCAGACATTCTGTAAGCCGTTTTTTAGCTTGTTTCGCCTTGCCATTTAATACATTTCTATAACGGCTTCTAGCGGCTCAAATCTTTCTGTCTCGTTGAGTATTTGAGATGAGACGAATTTAAATCACTATGTACATTTGATTTATTCTCCTTTTCCATGATGTTCATTTTTTAATGAATACTATGATCACAACATAAAAAAAATGTCCGATCTACCTTTTCATAAACGATATTACACAAAGTTGAACTATTTTAATGGTTCTTGCACGTCTTAAAAATTTGAGGTGTAGAGGATGCCAGAACCCAAATTGGCAAGAAATACATTTAAGTTTTTAAAACGGGTGTCGGAAATGCGCTCTGAAATGCGCACAAAAGTTATGTTGAGTTGTATTATTTGTTTAGTGGGATAATAAAATAAAAATAAAAATTTCACCTAAAGTACTTTTCAAAATTATTTGTTTTGAAGATAATTGTTAGTGAGGTGTAAAACAGTCTTAATTGCAAATGATGTGAGTAAGTTGAAATTAAAATTTGCAGTCAATGAAGCCTTGTGTAAAAATGTGCACTCTTCGTAATATTTACAAATCATAATAAACTGACTGTTTTGGTACATAACATTTTGGTAAGCAATACTTTAAGAGAACCTAAAGAATGCTAGTGACTATTCAAAATTCATCTAATTATAAAGCAAAGATTAGAAGGGTGAATATTATGTTATATTCTGTAGAGATTAAAACGTAAAATTATAACAATCTTAAATGCTAGGTCCTAGATAGTTAATATGTATATACGTAAATAGTCAATGATTTGATTTAATGATATATAATATATATTTATATAAATACAAAAACATTTTTTAAATCTTGGTTTTCAGATAATTATATGTGCACATTTATATAAGTTTAAAAAATTCTACTCGTTATAAGAATATCTATTTATTCCAAAAGTCGGTAGAAATGTGCCGGTATTAAAAAAAGATACATTTCTTTTTCTGGTGAGTGATTTTTCTGAAAATCAAGGTGAGCAGGAAATATGTTTCATTCGACGAATCATCTTTGTATTAAAAAAAATAAATTAAAAGTTACCATACCACATGAAAAGTAAACCACAAGACAAATATTCTACAGAGATCCAATACCATAGAACACACTACATTATGGATAGTGATTCTTTTATGTTTCTCAAAAAACATTGGTTTTTCAAAATCTTTGTATCAAACCATCATTTAAGCAGTAGGTACTCAACTATACACGATCTTAATAAGTGTATTAATGAAACAACGTAGCGACACCCCAGAGCAAAAGTGTGATATCTAAAAACTGTTTTCAGATATTACGACTTTTAGGTTAGACATAATTTAAAAAAAGTAAATAGGTTGTTCATTTTTACTTTGGAAAATAAAATAAAACCAGGACTCAATTCAACCTTGAAATCCTCATATCTTAGCACAGTTTCTCAATATATTTCAGGGTTGCTTTGGGTGATGATATTCTAGAAGATTTTTTTTTCTTCACCTATTTAAAAATAATGAACTTTCTTGCAGTTTATCTTTGAATAAAAAAATTTGGAGTTCCATTTATGAATACGTCAAAACTGTTTTCATTTATATATTTGAAGCTCAAAAAGTTTTCCAACCATTATGAATGCTATGGAAAGGCTATAAAAGCCAACAATTCGAATAATTAAGTATTTTCACCAAAGAGGTAAATCAACAGAAGCGTGTCGGTAAAATTAATAAATTGTTTGAGAACAATAAAAAAAAATCAAAAATTAAATTAATTTGATTGGCTTGTTTGGGGCCTAGGAGTTGAATGGTTTATTTCAAAATAAGAGATTTGAGTTTTCTTTGAAATCGGCTTAGATCACTTTTCTGTTGATTTCCTATTCAGTGAGTATTATTAACTACGAATGAGGTTCTAATTGCAACTAATCAGAGGTAAGGGGATGCTTGGTAGCTGCACTGACCAGCTCGGTGCCCATGATGCCGCCCTTGTTAGCCAGCTTCGTGGTCCACAGGAAGTAGTACTGGCCGGGGATGGGGTGGATGGCGCACACGATAAGCTCGATGCTGATCTGCGAGATGCGCTGCCAGGTCATGGCTATCCGCCAGTCATCGGCGCAATTGTCTATCATGAATAACTGCAAAGAAAAGTACTACTCGTATATCAATTGTTTAATATGTGGGATAAATAGTGAAACAGAATTGTTTATTTTGTTCAACTACAAAAAAAAAATACATAACACGAAATGGAAAGAAGAGCAACAGAGAAAGAACAGCACATAATACTATAGTGAAACAATGCCAAAAGGAGGATGAAATAGACATTAGAAAAAACATTCATGTCAAAGCCAAGGTCAAGTTAAAGTTTTTGTAGAGTCGTAAAGAATTACAAAAATCATTTAGACTGGTACCTAAAATTCCAAGACGGTAGCTTGAGTTAACAAGTCTCAACGTTCTTGATAGTGGAAAATGATGGCCATAATTAGTAGAGCAATGATTGAGGAAAAACAGTACTTTATTTCAGAGTATGGCAAGGAATGTTGAACTGGATGAGTTGCAACAAAGAAGGAGAACCAATAATACAATTAATAATTTTGAAAATTGAAATGAACCATGATCTTAAGAATCAAAAATATAATGGAGCATGAGACCTGGATAAGATTTAGAAGGTCCCAAAAACTCCAATGGACTGAACACAAAACAGAAGCTGATTGAGCATAATACCAGGGTAAGATTAAAAAGCTCCCAAAGACTGCGATGGACTTAATATTAACAAAAACTTGATCGAGCATGAGACCAGGGTAAGATTTAGAAACTCCTGAAGGCTGCGATGGACTTAACGTGCACGAAAATGCCAGACGACAGAAAACCAAATTTTTTGACCAAGTGGGTGGCCCAGTAGAAGCGGCACAGAGGTAGAGCGAGGAAAAGGTGGTAAGACTAGGTTGAAGAGGAATAGTACAGGATGGAAAGGATTGACGACTGTAGGTCTACAACTTCCTTAATCGAGTGGTAAAACGCTCGACCACGAATTCTGTGGTCGAGGGTGCAAGCCCGGCGTTTTCAAATAACTTTTATTTAATTAATATGTTTCATGATATATTTAATTCCTGTCAAATAAAAATATTTGCGGCACGTTTAGGTATAGTAAATTTTCCTCAATTCGTCTAGAAAAATGACGAACGTTACGGGTTCTTCCGGTATACGTAATGAATTGAAATGGCTGGAGTATGTTTTTGCTCTACTGGTTTGCTTCTAGGAATATAATGATTCGATATCATGCTCCAATTGATTACAGAAATATATTTCAGAATAGTTACTAGCCGACTTAACCTGAGTTTTTACAAACTCAGTGGGATCATTTTTCTTTCAAGACGGATATGACGACATACGTGACCGAGCGGTTTGGGTCGGCTTCGATTCTAGAGGTCAAGGTACTTCCCATGCTCCCACTTCCTTCAACCTCACAACATACCCCATCTGGGGATTCCGTAGTCCCACCAGCTTCGAAAATAGGGACCGGTCTGTGGTATTTATACCTTTTTTTTCTACAGAAAGTTTTACAAATATTTGCGTTTACCTAGAAATCCTAAATAGAAAAAAAGTTTTATGACACCACAGCTTATCATTTATATTTAACTATTATATTGGCAAAGTTAGAAATATAAGATAACAAAGGGTTACTAGAAGATAAAAACTACATTTTTTTAAACTGACCACAGGTGTCAGCAATCGATAGGATGACAAAGAAGAGATTTTCCCCAGTATTATTATTAGTAAAAATGTTAAAATATTTGTTAAAAAAAAGAATTAGCAAAATTGGTGTAACATATAAGTTACACTGCCAAGATTAGGGTTGATTGATATATGTTTAATTTATATCATTTGTGTTAGTATTATTTATTCAAACATATTAATAAAAGGTGCTTAAGTACCGTTGAAATAAAAAAATATATATATAAAAATAAAAAAATTAATTAAGACTTTTCTTTATTGATTATATAAGCATATCGCACACCGTTATTGCACGTAATCTAAGCCACGCATCAAAACGACAAAACTTTCACATGGAAAATAACGAATCAAAGCACTTCCAAATATAATTTAGCCTGAGATGTATCGTACTGGCTCCACTTTTAATACAATTTATAGTTTGTTTTTTTGCCGTCCGTTTCGACGAGTTTTGCTTTGAAACGTTCCAACTTTTATCAGCAGATGAGATTTCTAAGAACGTAATGTTATTTTATCTTCCGTTATTTGAAGGAAATTCCTCATAAAATACCGAAATCGAATTTTATTCTGAAATAAGACTTTTGCGGAATATGTAACAAAGCATTTTGATTCCATATATTTTTAAGGCGTCTGAACGGAAATGCTAATTTGAAAAAAACTCTCGACTTCCACTCGACGCAATTAAAACTTTTTATATTCGTCATCAGAATAGATTTCAATAATTTTGGTATTAATTCAACAAGAAAACCAGACGCCATTCAAATTCGTATCTTATAGCCATAGCAAAATCTTGTGAAAGACTTAAAACTATAAAAGATGATTGTTAAAAAGTGTCCGCACACACCGCTTAATACTAATAACTCACTATATTACCATAATGCCGCTTTTTGCTGCAGTCGTAGGCAGAGGGGATGGACCACCACACAGCTCTGCCTTCGTACATACTCCGTGCTTAATTTACTTTCATTGATCATCTCGAACATACTTTTATGTCATTCTGACTCTCTAATATAATTCAGTTGATCGTGTTATATTATTTTTCTCGGGCATCCCATTTGCATCGGGCATTTTTTAACTTATATTATTATTATTTTTTTTTTTCCTTATGAACTTCTGTTCATTTTTATTTGTTAACATTATAATTACTGTGTATTGATATCAATTATGGAAGGTATTGCATTGCACTACTCCTGCATATCTTCCGGAATAAAACTTTATTATTATTATTATATTGTAAAAAGCTAGTATATGATGTTAAAGTTTAAATTTTACCGGTACTCTGATTTGATCATAGTGTAGAAAAATAATATGGCGCTTAAAATAAATATGGAATATTTTTTCCACATATTCTCCGTGGTTTATACTACCTACACATCTTTGCATTAAATATTCTTGTACGGAAAAACTACTAGAATTGGAAAAGTCTTACCTAAGACACCGTATTATCCCCATTCTAAGTAATATATTTACCTACATTCAAATTGTATGTCATTATCTTCCCAAGTTAAAACAACAGTAATATTTTACTGGTGTCGTGGTTGATATTCAGAAATAGATTATAATTTATTGTTGTCATTATTACTACAATAATTTGGTCAAGTTATGTAAATTATTTATTTATATACTGACAGACCATTTTCCAATTACAAAAAAAGGTCATAACACGAAAAGGGAAAAAAGAGTAACAGAAAAAGAACAGCACATACATAATGAAGCAATGATAAAAATATAGTAGAATATACATTTGAAAGAACATTAAAGTGAAAGTCTGAGAAAGGTTTTGGTAAGGTCATAAAGAATTACAAAAATCAATAAGAATGTTACCAAAATTTTCAAGACCATAGCTTGAATTAACAAGTCTTGACACTCTAGACAGTCAAGAATGATACCCATAATAACTAATACAGTGATAATAATATAATGTATCAAAATAAAACATATAATAAAAATCTTTTGACGCACCTTATATAAGGCAATGTGAGGGAGTGTTACTATCAATTCAAAGAATATAATAACTATGGTTTCATCCATTCCCACGACTACGAAAAAATATATTTTCACTTAATTTTGCAAGAAATTTAACACGTCTGTATTCCTTCTCTCCTTTTAAATCTGAAGTATCTTGAGCTTGGCGACTTTAAACCTCCCCAGTGAACGTATACAGGCCTTGAAGTAAGAAATCGACATGACTTTTTTCTAACTTTTTAAGGATATGTTTATACCTACTTTCCATTTTTTTTTTCGAAATTTGAATCGATGGCTAAGAATCCTCATAAAGAATATAAACTGAAAACTTTTAAATTTAAGGTTTTTTTTTAAAAATATTTTCTAAATAGGCAGGTGCTTGTTTTAAAAAACTATCCACTCCGAAAGATATTGTACAAAATTTCACTTTATTATAAATAATTGAACAGATTTAAAAAAAAAGAAGAAAAAAAAACGTACGAGTTCATAAATATGGATTTTATTAACTATAATGGTAGTTTATTAAATTTTTATTTAATTAACTTTTCTTCAAAATTATTTTTTCCATACCTATTTATAACTCAGATACGTGTTGAACAATCATAAAGATTTGCAAGTACAACGAATTAGAAAATATTAAGATAATAAATAATTATTTGAGTACAACCGTGAATCGAACTCAAAACCTTTCGTTTACCAGATAAACACTCTCCCGATTGCGCTTCAAAACCTGTCAAACCGCCCGGCAAGCGGAGGCTTTCGAGTTCGATTCTCGGTCGCACATTATTAACATTCTTTGAATAATAATAATTAAATACTTTATTTTTTTAGCTTTTATTAATCTCTATACGTGTGCGACATAACATAGAAGCTCATTAGCATTATTTTCATTTAAGTTTGTAGGTCGAGAAAAGTTTCCGTTGATTGATGGGACACCCCTTGACAGGGGGCGGTTTGTTACAAAACACGCCATGAATGACATTGTGTTCAGACTGTTCAGCAATGAACTGGGTTAGTAGGAAATCGATTGCTAAATGGAAAAAAGGGAATACACCGTATTTTACAGGAGATGCAAAAGTATCTTATAGTAAATTACGATTTGAACTATCAATTTTCACGTTTGTGTTGGAGAGATGTGCTATTTAAAAAAATCTGTTTTTGTTGTATTCTCAGACTTGTACATAGATTTTAGTTTACTAAAAAAATAATATGTCAACACAAAAATGTCATATGTAAGGTAATTCTCGGTTGTTTTTTTATCTTGCGGTAAAGTGAAAAAAAAAATAGACACAGCCATCAAAATTATTTAAAAAAAATATTTTGCCATAGAGAAAATAATGGTGTCAAAATTTATTTACGTTAAATTGTTATTTGTGTTTCCCGTTTCATGATCGTCATAATGGCACACTTTTCTCCAAAAATACGAGGCTTATGTTTTTCGTATGAATGATCTTCGACGAACCTTATCCCATTAAGTTTTTTAGATTTTTTTAAAATTGACATATAGAATTTTTTTCGAATATATTTCCAAATTAGACTTCTTTTGATTATTTCCGAAAGCTTTTGTGGTTATATAAATAGTGAATTCCGATTTCGAAAATCATATTCTATATTAAACAAAGAAAAACAATTGATAAAGAACGTAGACATGGGGAAAAACTCCATTGAAAGTATTGATAGATATGAGGGGCTTAGAGGCAATAGCAGCAATCTCCTTCATTTTAAATTATTTCTTGGAAAGTTTATTTAAGGTTTAATGCACTTTTCTTTTGTGAATATGTTGATAAATTTAGAGATAATTGTTCAAATTGTTCCTAGTTTAAAATGCAATAACATTTTTGTACACTTCATTATCCATTTCTAATCATTCAAAAGTTGACAATGCTACAGAACCGTTTTTGGAGATTGCTGCCTTTGCTTCTAAGCCCCTCATATGAGTTCGTGTTCAATTATAACGATTGTTGTTTATTTTCCAGAGTTAAAGTTAAAAAATTTCTCTTTTATTACTAAAATCACGTTTTATTTAAATCAAAACTTGCTTAAGTTAGCCTTTTTTCTTACTAAAGTCGTTTAACAATGTAAAGAAATCCCATTACAGAGGGATACTTCTGACAAATGTGATAACTCACTAAAAAACTTAAATTACTCTGAGGTATAGTGTACTTACTACAAGTAATCTTCAGAGTACGTGACTTTTATGGTATATAAATTAACTCAAAACTACCCCCAGGTAAAGTTAATTAACGGTAACTACCCGTAGGGTCGCCAGTTTTTCGAAATATTGGTGGACTTATAGGCCATCCATAATTCGAAATGTGATCGTTTGAAGTACAAATTAAGTAATTATTGATAGTGTTCCAGATGTTTTATAAAAAAATGTATGTAAAAATTGTAAGTTACTAAATGTCAGGAGACTATGTTTTTATTCAACAACGTTTAAATTATTTATTGGAGTCAGAATTTTTTTCATTGTTTCCGACATAAAACTTGAGGAACTATAAAATCGCCGTGACATCTCTTAATTAAACCTTAAAAATGTTTACATTTTGTTTGTAAAATAAAAGCGTGTAATTTTTATTTCAAGTACTATGCAAATTAATTTCTCAATTGAAAAATATGTAAACTAATGAACTAGTAAATAAAATTAAATGAAAAAAACTCTGTTGAAGCTCTTAATTTTATTAAACTCCCCATTAACGTATTTTTTTCTGCCAAAAACATTAATTTCTTAAGATTAAATTGTATAATGATGTAAACGTTATACATATGACTGGTTAGTAGCTGAGTGGACAAACGCGTCGGATTCCCAACCGGGCGTTGTGAGTTCAATTCTTCTGCTAGCTAAGTCATCCATCATTGCACAAGCAGCATCTTCCGCTTATTGTGATAGCAGTAGGAGTTTTTCAAATATTGTCGGGTTTTTCGTAACCCGATCTTGTTGTTGTTTGTCCTTCTTTTTAAAGTAAATAAAAAGGAAAAAATATGGAATTTTGGTCTGAGCGCATGGCCATCATGACACGGTATGCCTAAATACTCATGAAAAAAATTAAAGGAACCTTTGAAGACTGAGTAAGCTATAGTCTAGTAGTGAATCAAAAACTACTACCAATATGTAAAAAAAAAATAATAAACATATTTCGGTTAATTTAAAGGCAAACCACTTCCCATAAATTGGTTTTATTAATTTTAGAGGCAATTTTTTTACAGTATTATGTGACAGTGCTTTTAAAGCGATATTTGAAGCCATTTAAACATAAAGCATTGTGTTCAAAGGCAAACTGTACTAAATATAGACGGAAGGGTGACTCAAAGTGACAATATTGCCATCCATCACAATACCGATACCCCAGTGGTATTGTGTACCTAAACGACTCGTGATAATGTTACTTCTTTTATCCATTATTCAATACTCCTATTGTGGTGAGATACGCGAAGCTTGCGTAGCCTCATTAAAACCATATTAAACCGCATCAAATAGATGGATCGGGAAACGGATTTGGGAAATCTGTCTTTTTATGAAAAAAAAACTGAGATCTGATACTCGTTTATACAAAGTATTGATTTGATATGGACATTATTATGACAGATTTAGCAACAAACAGGTTTAAGGAAGACAAAAAAAGGATTTGACTCTGTTGAAACACGGAAAATAGTTCGTTAACACGACTGCATACGTTTTTTAAAATAAATATATCTGAAATTAATATCATTAAAAAATATAAATTCGTACTTAATTCCATAGACATAAAATACAAAAATTTAATTTTTTCAATATTATATTAGGTCCATGGCATCCATTCTTAGTATTTTGTTTGCCTGTCAAATAAAAAAACATTGGTATCAATTTTTAAAAAATATCTATTATTAAATCATCAAAATGGAATTCTACCATGAAATAACGAGTAAAAAATTATAAATAATAAATAAATGTCCTGAAAACCCTTAATTGCTCCTTGGTTCGCCCTACTTTTGAATATTATGTTAGTGTTATTTTGTTTCCTTTCCATGCTATCTTCCATAGTCTTATACATCATAATGAAGGTTAGAAAGAGGAAATCACTCGCGTGGTGGAATTGAACACACTTGAATTCATATTCTTTAGAAAAATAGTATAATGTATAAGACCACAGTTTTTTTAATTTATTTTTTAATTATAGACCGGTTTCGGTTAGTTTAAGCATCATCAGGGTACAAAATTAAACTTTACAAACAATACAAAGTCTGCGGTTATGTAAACATACAGAAGGAGAACACAATTTAAAACAAAATAATAGAAAAGTGAGACAACAATACAATAATGCTTCGAATTATAACAAAGGAACAGAGAGCAAGATACAGACAATATAAAAGGAAAGAGGCAAAACGTCATCTAAAATCACCTTCTCAGCTGACGTTTTGCCTCTTTCATTCCATATTCCCTGTCTCTTTCTCTCTGCTCCTTTGCTATAATTTAAAGGCTATTCTATTTTTTTCACCATTCTCTTATTTTATTGTATATTATATTCTCTGTCTGAATGTATAACCGTACACTTTGTATTTTTTGTTTATTTTAATTAGGTCTCCTGATAATCCTTAGACCATAAATATATGTTATAAAAATAAAATCTGTGGTCTTACACAAATAAATTATTTCATTCAATATGTCGAACCATATAGTTATTACTTTCTACGAAAGTATAATGTATTACACCATGATCTATATGTGGTCAATGTATGGTATTGATTTAATTGAATATGAAATGGTTTATATACGGTTTGAAAACCAAGCAGGCAGAGATACAAAGGAGAGATGGGGTTTTAGGGTATGGGTAATAGTAATGGTTTTGGATATTGAAAAGGTACTTAATCAACTATTCTCGATTGGGAAATAAATAATCATGAATATTACCTGAACCTCCAGAGCATGATAAGCCACTATTAGTCCTAGTAAAATTACAGTTGAAACTGATATAAGAGTCTTCAGTGCTGTCGAATAGAAGGATGCCTGTAACAATAAGAAAAACATTTTACTTAAATAGTTACGAAAGTAAATCGTGCTAATTTAAAAAGTAAAGTAACCTGTGTATAGAACTAATAATATTTGTATTGCATCGTTTTCGTGGAAAATCATATCGAAGGTGGTATACAATTTGATTTATCTAACCAACAAATTATCACTAAGACTTATAAGTAGTGACTTTAAAAAAATGACTTAACACACCTAGTATTTATCAATGCATATATATTTTTAATAAAGCCGTCTGTTAATAAACAATAATGCTTTACTAATAAGTTCTTTTTTTAATTGTGGATACCGCACAAGAGTCCCAACTGTTCCAACCGTCCAGAGCCAGTGGAACAATGATAATTTCAATCGGGGTGTGTTGTGAGGTTGAAGGTAGTGGAGACAGGAGCGATATAGGAGAGAGACAGAATGGGAAGTACCTGGATATTCAGATCTTGTCACCAAACAAGGCTAAAGCTATTTCAAATAACTTTTCGGTTCTGAATGGTGGTCTTTCACCGGGGTGATACTGAGAGTATATACCACTCTAGAATGTGCCCCAAATATACTCTATATTATTATATTGAATTAAATATTTTATTTATTTATTTACACTCGTAGTCAAGCGTTTTATCCACTCGACCACAAAAGCCGCTAGAGACTTAATATTATTTGATAGTGTAAGTAGTAAAATAATGTTATTTGATTCTGTTGCGTATTAAAATGTTTTACTTTGTGAAAAAAAAAAAACTAAAAATAAATCAGATCACGGAGGTAGAAAACCGATATTAAGTCTTTTGATGTATCTTTTTTATTTGTGTGTCTGTTCTTTATCTCTGTTATAAAGCCACTTTTATAATATCGTTAAACTTATCCTATAACTTCAAAGAACCAAAATATACTTGGGCCCATGTACTAAAGAAAGAAATAAACCCTTCCCTACTTAATCTGTGAAGCGCATAGCAATAGAACCTGCATGAATTGAGTTCCTTATTTTTTTTAATCAATTGCTGACATGATTGTTTATGTTGATGGTAAAACTACCGCTTGACATTACCTTATAGTATAATGTATGGTGCAACAAAACCTTCATTACGGCTATAATTATAATATTGATTTTAGTTTTCTCACAGCGATATGGCTGTTCAAATTACATACGATACATAACCAAAACTATTTGAAGAGTTCCGTTTAATTTTACACCGAACAATTTATTTTTTTAAGTTTTCGTGAAAGCAATCACTTTGTGATTTGACATATTTAATAAAAGTACAATAATAACTTTGTATAAGTCCACATATTATTTAATTTTTATGACTTCTTCTCAGTTGACGTTTTCCACTATTCATTTTATATTATTTGTCTTGAGTTCTCCCGCTCTATGTGTATATATATGTATATATATGTATATATATATATATATATATATATATATATGTATATATATATGTTATATATATATATATATATAACCGCACGTTTTGTATTATTTGCTTAGTTTAATTTTATACTATGATAATGTTTAGGCCAATCAAAACCGGTCGGTCATAACATTAAAATAAAATGTGTGGTCTAATACAAAGTTATTATTTAATTTTCACTAAATCTTTTTTTGTATTTTATGTTGGTGTAATACTTGCAATGAAAGGACTGGTAGAGTTACATTGACATTTTTCATAACAAATTAACTTTTTATTTAGTTTGGTGATATATTCATACAGCATTGTGAGCATTTATTGTTAAAGAATCACAAACATGTCTCATTTTGCGCTACTTTAACGTTTTTTTTTCTAACCATCATTTCTGTTTCTAGGGCTTAATCATAAGATCTTGACGTTGTGATCAATCGTCGAAACTGGGCAATTGGTTGCCGGGTATACCGTTCAGTTCAGTTCACGTGGAAAATTTGTACCAATTGGTAGCTGATTGCAACATCACGCCGGAAGAGAATGTTAGCTTTTGTTAAATAAGCGATTCATCGCTATTAAATCGAAATCCTTCTACCCTTTTTCAAAAATTTTTAGCATGTATTTTGTAAGGTCCAAACATTTACAGAAATTGTCATAACCGTTAAAAAAGAGTAATTTCCCCTGTGAGAACATACGACCGTACGAGTGTGCACTATTCAAATTTAAAACTGATATAAATTGAATTTGTCAATTTTTTAAAATAGTATTTTAAAATCCCTACTTACCCAATAATATATTTAAGCAGACAAAATATTTCAAATAAAACAAATATTTTTTTCTTGATAAGTCGAGTACATCCCAAATTTTTTTAAGAGTTACAATTGGTGTTGAATAAAAGCATATCGTTTTCGAAATCGCATTTTCTAAGTGAGCAAAAACCTGAAAGAACATTTAATTAATGCATTTTTTAAGTGAGAAAAGATTAATGTAAGATTGATCGCTAAACTCATCCTTAAGAAAAAGGCAAAACAGAGAACAAAGCCACGTTTTCAGTACTTTACCAGCGGTTGTTTTAAGTTCCATGAGAAGTTACAAAGCTTTATTAAAGGTTTATTAATTGCCGCAAAATTTGCCGGATAAAGTTTTTAACGAAGAAACTTCTTTATGACTTTTTGTACAAAACTTTTGTGTACCTGCATTTCGAGCGTCACTTCAACTAGGAAGACTAAAAATATAAATTTTCTACTTACTTATGATCTTTTACTATGATCGTTAACTTGATTATCGATTCACATTACTTTGTCGAACTGTAATGGTGTTTTAGAAGTGATTTTAATTTGATTAATAATAATAATATTTGGATGATTTGTAAAGCGCCTTTTTTGTGAAAAATCACCTCAAGGACGCTGTACAGATCTTATTTTTTATTATTGCATATTAATTCCTAGTTTAAATAAGAAAATATACATGAACTTACACAGGTTTAGTCTTACACTAACTCTTAACTAATAAAGTTGAGTTTGAAAAATGTTAACATTTATATTTAATGTATCGTTTATATTTGTTTTAAATAACAACTGCAAATAAATGACCCTTGGTGGAAAAAACTTGAAGCATACCAGCTTTAGTTGACCAGTGCCATAAATAAGTATATTTTATGAAGGGTTGGCTTGTGTCTTCTGAATGCTCCATTGTGAACTTATCTAAAATTGATTGGCTTAAATCTACAACAATGTATATAAATAAATAAAAAAAACTTTAAAAATTATCAGACTGCTTCTACATTTCAAAATAATGATTTAATAATAATGTGGATTTGAAAGAGAAAATTTTCCATACGAAAAATTTCGTAACGCTAGGTCATGAAATATTTTGTGACGGAAACCGATATAACCACCGTACGTATATCACGAAGTGTTTTTATTCGCAAAAGCTTCTACGTCTTAGAACATTATTTGTGGGAAGGTTTTTATTTGTTTTTTTTTTCATTTTTGATTTTTCTGCGAACGTTTTCTTTGGTGAGTGCATCACAAAAGCAAATGTTCGTAGCAAAAACCTCCATAAAGAATTAAGCTCCGCAAGTTTGAGAATATTTGCTTCTAAAGCTTTCTTGATTTCTAAAAGGTTTTGCGGATCATATGCAATATAGAAACATTGGTAACTCGAACCAATATTCAATATGACATATGTTTATGACCACTTACTTGTCAAAACCATCTGATACCGTGAAGATACGAAGACCTTCATACATCTTGGCTTTTTAAAATATTCCGTTTATGGGATCCCATTATCTGTAATTTATCAAAGCGAGGATAGCATTGGTCATTGGGGAAAAGGTTTTTCAACTCAAAAGTACGGATTTTTCTGCAATGATCACAAGTTTTATCCAATAAAGTTTAGGCATTATTCAGAAAGAAAACCAACGTTGAATTATTTATAGCAACTTTGCTAACGTCATTTGAATTAATGGATCTTTGAAGTTTCTTAAAGATAAATTTCTTGACTATTACACGCATAAGTACATAAGTTTTCCATAAATAAAATAATGGAAATGTATTCCAACAAAAAGGAGCTGACAAAAACAGACCTAAGGGTGCAGTTTTTTCAGAAATAACCCATTTATATATAAACAATACAAAGGAATCTTATCCAGGGGGTTTGGGCATCTTGGAATGCCAAGAGATCATAGGAAAAATCTGACTTATCGTACTTACTCACTAAACAAAGCTGAATAAATGTCTGTTTATATTTTTAATATCTACTAGATCAATATTTTAACGCGTATTGTAGATTTCAAGAATACACAAATAATGCTAAGTATACAAACAAAAAAACCTTGATCTATGATTTCATGTAAGTGCTTTCACATATAGGTATTGCTTTAAAATTGAACTTCTTTAAAAACATCCTTAATTTACTTTGTTTCGGTTTTGTTCTTATTTGGATCCTTAAAACTCAACGCTACTACTATCAACTGACAACCTTATACTCGCTGTCATAAAATATGTTGTTTTTACGCTGTTTATATTTTTAGAATCGTAAACTTATAATATTTTAATATTAATTTTGTTGACTACCAACATGTTAGCTGTCCGCAATATAATTTCCTTTTCTTTGCTTTAACAATTTTTTAAATATGAGTTCATACGCTTCATCTTGATTTTAAGACCCTTAGCTTCTAATCAATTGTTTTTTCAGTTTGTTGATGTACACGTGCACTGTTATACTCATATCTGAACCCTTTTCTCTCAGGATTTATGATAACGATCATGATTTTAGATAGTTTTAATTTTATACATTTTACAATTTATTTTCTTTTTGTTATATTAGCTTAGTTAATTTTGTATGAAGCGCACTTGAGGTGAAATATCACAAAACTGCGCTATATTAATTCATTGTAATTATTATTGTTTCTATAAATCAAGACGCACAGATTCCACTCTCACCGTTCAGACGGATTTCCTACAGAGCATCAGTCCATCACAAGACGTAACGTTGAAATGCAAATACCTAAGTCAGATATTATATATTATGTGGCCGAGCAGTCGTTTGAATTCCAAAAAAAATCGTGAAATAAATAAACTCAATCACAACAGAATAGGATAAGTAATTTAAATACCAATACAGACGAGTACATTATAATTAGATGAAAGAATGTAGAATTGAACAAATAAATACTAACTAACCAACCATCACGCCGTTTCTCCGCAGGGGTAGGCAGAGAGGACGAACCCCCACACAACTCTGTCTTGGCACGCCTTCCTTGTTACATTCACATGCATAAATCGTCTCGTTCATACTCTTCTGTTATTCTGACTCTTCACATGACCCGATTCAAGTATTTGATTTACTTGATCGTGCATTGTCTTCCTAGGGCGTCCTCAACTTCACTTCCATTCATTTTCGCATCTTATATTTTTTTCACACTCCTCTCTTCATTCATACGCTCCATATGCCCAAACCATCTAAGCGTCTCTTTCTTGATCCTATTCATTACGCTTACATCAGCCTTGCATTTTTTCTGGATATCCACGTTTTTAATACTGTCATACATGGTTTTACCGCACATACGTCTCAGGGATCTCATTTTCAAAGCATTCAGTCTACTTTCATCCTTCTTCTGCCAGTTACATGCCTCACGGCCATACATCGGGGTTAGTATAAGCACTCCATTGTGGACTGCTAGCTTCCTTCTTTGGACAATTTCTTATTTGCGCCAACAGCGTTCAGTCCTCCATTGATGGAGTTTCCTGCATTCACTCTTCTTTCTATATCCTTATCAGCCTTTCGGTCTCTCTAAATACTTTCTAAATACTCAAACTCATCTACTTTCTCCTAGTAATCATCATACAAGTAATTCGGGTAACATTATATTCGTGAATGGTGAATTTACTCAAATGGAAATTATACAACGATTAAGATAAATGATTGCCATACTTGCTAGAATTGTTGGTCATCATTTTTCGTATCGACAATTCAGAAACAGTAAAATACATTATATTATCATAGTTATGTACATTTTTTTTATTTATTCACGATGTATGTCCGATGCCTGGTTGTAATGTTTAAATTCCATTTTAACAAAAAAATCATAAAGTTGAAGAAATTCAAAGCTAACCACAACTATCACAAAGTTTTAACAACCACGCATACTTCAGTTCATAATTAAAAATGTTAGTGGTTGAAATTTTTGAAGCACTAACGTAGCGTAAAATAATGTTCGTATTATATACAGTGTATTAGTAGCTAGGTTTGTATAACAAATGCTTCATATCGCAAAGTTTGGTGATATTTCCTGGACGAACGGGAGTTTGAAAATCAGGCAGTGAAATTATTAACTGCTAACGGCTTTCATTACTAGGGGTGAAATTTATGTAAAAGTATTGTAAAAATATAATATGATTTGATCGAACAAATCTGATATAGGTACAACTTTGCCACCACAAAATATGTATTTTTCTATCGATTTATTTATTTGAATTTCTATTATATATTTGCTAAATACCTTGAAATAAACAAGAAAAAATAAATTAAATAAGAAAATTTTGAGATATTTTCATAGAAAGCAATCATTTACACATTTAATGAAAATTAAATAATTACATTGTATGAGACCACAGATTTAAATCTGTGGTCTGGTACAAAGATAGTTTATCATGTTCATCAAATATTAATATGTTCGTTTAAAGGTACTGAGCAAATTTAAATTAGAAATAAGAACATTAAAATCGTTAGAAGAATAAATTCGTACAATACTATAGTTGTGACTATTGACGTTGTGACTATTGACAAAAAATACGGGATGACTAATTATCTATTCCAATTTTTCAATACAAAAAGAGCTTTGAAAAGGGAAGTACCAACATGTTATTTACAAAACTACGAAATTGATAACCCCTTTATCCGAGGGATTAAGATTGTAGAAGTAGCGGGTTCGAAGTCCACCATGCCAAAATAGTTAATATTTCTGTATGTGTTATTTTACATTCAAATAAAACAAAACAATTTGTACTTTATTTGCGGCGCGTTCAAGAGCTGTATATTCCATCAGGATCACTTTGGTAAAAGACCTCCCTTCAGAAAAAAAACGTTGCTTGAAATGAATTTAACCGTGTTCAGTGAATAGGTCTAAAAAGCTTGGAACTTCCTGACCTTTCTCTGTGTATTTCCCTCCCCTCTTCACTATTTTCAGTCTCACGACAAACTACTTTTAGACTGTTAAGAGTTCCACGATTTTCTTCCAATTTGGACTTATGCGCAGTATTTATATACCTATATTAAAAAATTAAAAAATATATACTATCCACAGAAATTAAAGAACGATTCCTTCAAATGAAAGATTTTAGTTAGGCTTGCCACTGGAAAATTATATGCTGACATTTATATTCATCGTCAAATTTAATTGGGTCCTTTGCTTTTGAGTGTATTTTTTTGGGTAAGAATCTCATGAAAGCTTTCATATAACCTTACGCACTCCGTTAAGTACCTACTTAAGATTTCTGCTTTAATTGAGAAGTTCAATCACAATCTTCATACGTCACGAAGAATACCTTCCAGTGAATTAACAGGCTCGCTACATTTAATTACAAGACCTCAGTGCTCCATCTTCCTTACATAACACGTCCTCTGTAATCACTCCTCTGGGTCGCGTTACGTCTCCCTTGCAGGCTGAAGGGTCATCATTCACTTTAGATGCTGCCCTACTGATGGTTCTGGTGACGAAGTGATGAATGGTGCTCGTGCCCCGTTTGTGTCGCCTTTGCCCCAACGTAGAAAGTTGTTTTCTGCGTTTGAAATTAACCAAGAATAACTTTACTCTATTTTTACTGTCAAAATTTTGTGCGTAGTGTGTATTTTTGTCTTTTCCATTCAAAATACTCCATTCCAATACTTTTTTTATATGAAAGTATCATTGAACGTTTTGCTGTAAAATACGTAATCGTTTCCATTTTGAATTCTTCTAAGTTATTACTGATAATAACAGTGAATTATTTATAGTTTTGTGCTACATTTCAACATTTTCAACAATGGCATAGTAAGCAACTAAAAATTAACATTGAAAACGGCAGCATTTATAAATACAAATATTAAACTTGAATGAGTAAAATTATAAAAATATCCAATGAATTATTCATAAAACTTGAAACGTTTATTCATTATTAAAAAAAAAAATTCCAAGTGAGTGATTTAAAAATGTTTTTTTTTTGCCACAAATAAATCTGTAGATAGGTATCCAAATTTTATTAGTTCAAAGCTTAAAAAAATATTACAATAATATTTTTAAATATGAGCCCCGCGAGGTCTTCGAATATGTAATTGAGGTACCTCACGTAGTAAAAATTTACCGGTGAGTTAATTTTTACTTTTAAAATGTTAATAATAAGTCATAACTAATAATTTAAAAGGCCTCCAGTAAAAAATATAAGAATTACAAAATATAGATTTTAATATATCAAGATCCGCCAATTCTGAAAACATGAATTTTCGTTAGTGGTTATTCGTACAATCATTAATAAATTGTTTTAAAAATCAACATTAAAAAACCACCCTTACGTCTGCACCCCCTTTCTACCCTGTTTGCAGCGCCATCACAAAGCAATGTCGAGAAGTTTACAACTACTGTGACGTCATCTGATTCAAAATCAAATAGAGCTCCCAACACTTCAAATTAAGCAAATTTTTAGGAGACGAAAAAAACAACTTCCATAAATGCATTATTATTTTACCGTGAAAATTTCGACAATTTATATAAGACGCTGAATAAGTTATTATTCAAATAAATTCCTCAATAGTTTAAATAACATGAAACCATTTTGAAATAAATAAAACAAAAAAAATATATACTTTCGGTACGATGTTTCTCTGGTATACGCATTGTCAAAACATTACTTCGGATAATTTATGTTCTGCCATTTTTATAAAACACAATATCAACGGCACTCTAGAAAGCAAACGATATACCCTGCAACTTATTTTTCTTTAAATATTACAAACTTTGGGTACAACATTTTCTGATCTTACCACTACTGAAGTAGGTTTATGGTCAATAATTTATGGTCGTCGAAATATTGTGGCCAATTTACTTTGGGCCCTTGAGGTGATTTTCCCACGAAAACGGTGCTATAAAAGTAATCCATTTTTATTATTATTATTACAATGTAAGTGCATGTATGTGAAAGATATTATTCAGTTTCTTCAGTCGAAATTATTTGTGGAGCTATTCATATTTGGTACCTACTTCAAGTTTTCTTTCTTTTGAATATCGCAAGTAAAATAAATCTATTAACATAATTAAGTGGCTCTTACGTAACGTAAGAGTAACCAGGACATAAAACAATTTTAAACTTAATTCTTTGTTTGATTTTTCTCAATGATTATGACTGAAGCAATTTTATGATGGATTCACAACGTGTGCGCAAACATCGTTGCTGGAAAGGCAAAAGGGCACTTTGGTCAAAAAAATGAGTTAAACACGTAGTTATTTCAAGTTTTTTTTGTATCGAATGCTCTGACTCCGGTTTGATTCTGAAGAATTTGGTGGCCCTTCGACCATTTTAAATGTGTTTACCATTTAGGAGAAGGTTTGACTCAAACGACACAGGTTTGGGACTTTTTAAACTTTTTGTCGCCTTAGGTAACTTTATGTGAGCATTGCGTTACCTGAGTTAACTTTTTTTTCAAAATCCAACCAGGTACTGAAGACTTGTGAATTTTATTGTAAAAAAAAGTGTTCTGGTTTAATCTCTGGTGTCTTCCCAAAATGGGACTATAGCTGTTTTGGCTTTCCGGTGACGATATTTTTTATAACCATGCTTTTTTTTATATAATTCAATTGAATTAAATTTAATATTATTATTATTGAGTTCTGCTATTTTAAGTTTTTTTTTTATTTTTGTTTTTAGTGACAGCTGTTTCGGCGTTTAAGGCCATTGTCTTTATTATTATCCTTCTTTTCTTTATTATCCCTTAAACGCCGAAACAGCTGTCACTAAAAACAAAAATAAAAAAACTTAAAATATCAGAACTCAATAATAATAATGGTAAATTTAATTCAATTGAATTATAAGAAAATTAAAATGGAGTTCTACAAATTGAACACAAAAACTATAAATGTATTTAACCATGCTGCTTATATTGACTTCGGTTTCAAATATTGGATACCGAGGCGAATTCCAGGTAAATCTGTCAGACCAATAAGAAGCAGATATTCACAGCAACATTATATGAAATACACAAAGTGACACCGTGTAAATGATGACCCCCGGAGATCCATTTGACGCCGGAGAGCAAGTTTAAGTGTAGGTAGCAGGTAGTGAAATACTACTTGACTGTCTGACAACCCTAATTTTGGTAGGACTGAAAAATAAGATAACGTGGAGAAGGGTGTTTGGGAACAGGATATGAAAGTCCTTTGGCTTGTATCGCTGACTATATCAAGTTTCGTTATTTATGTACGTGCATAGTGTTGCTATGCGTAGAATACGCAAGTCAGGCCTATGTCAACATAACATAACTCTGTAAGGAATTAAAATAATTACTCCAAAGACTTTGACTTTTGGTCTTGAAACGTTATAAATGCATTAAGTATCCATACACGTAACCGTATGCGTGAAGGCTTTCTTTACGGGAAAGCGACAGAGTTTTACCTCCATGATCGCATCGCGCCATAAATTAATGCAAGTTTGTACACGATGACGACGTTTGAACTATACACAGAGGGCAGATGTTTACTGTCGTGCTTTAGAATTATTTTTCAAATTTAAATATACTCGATAATATGGGTTGTAAGGACTCTTTAACAAAAAAGTGATATTTATCTAGCGAATTCAATATTTGGCTGTCGTGTATTTTTTCCCCAGCTGTATAAAACACAGTTCTTGTCTCAAGTCATCGGGATTTTGCCAAATGTGAAAAACATAATTATTCAGGTTATTGCTTTTTGTGAAAGGAGAAACAATAAATACAAAACAATTCGTTGTCATGTATTTTGTACGATTGCCTAAGTACAAGGATAAAATTCAAATTTGTTTTTGGGTTATATCTAAAATAAACCTAACTAAATTTAATCACTACTTCGTGTCTTATATTTTATACCTATTTAATTCCACTTTATAACGGATTTTCGCTTTATAACGGATCAACCGGGTAATACAATGAGTATTAGATCATATTAAATTATTAGTATTCCTGCCTGGAATACAATAACTGTCAGATTGTGTACACTGATGTCATGTACTAATATAACTTGAGACAATTATTTCCCGGCTTGGTTAAACCCACGATAACGCTTTGGATCACTTATTATTCTACACCTCTAACATTATCACATTCAGAGATGATTTTTGTTTTAAGCTGCCTTAAGTATATGAAACGTTTTATTTTTTTTCCTTAAAAAATAATAAATAAGCTTGCGATAAGTGGTGGCCTCCATTGCTTTATGGTAAACGCAGGTTGGTACATTAATGGTACGTTGCGGGTTTGATTCTCACTGCATGACGATGATTTAAAAAAATATGTATTCAAGAATTTTCACCATTTATTGTAGGCGTAGATGATTTCTTGCTTTGCAGCTTCACTCTGAGTACTGTTGATGATAGTTTGATTAACTTCACAACATTTAGGGGGCTTAGAAGCAAAGGCAGCTATCTATAAAAACGGCTCTGTAGCATTGTCTACTTTGTTGAGTGATTATTATATAGAAACAGAGAAATTCGTGTGCCAAAATGTTTGTTTGCATTAAACTTGAAAAAATAATCTCTCAATATATCAATATATTTATGAAAGAAAAGTATAAAAAACGCTTTAACAACTTATCAAGAAATAATTTGGGATTTAAAGATTACTGTCTTTGCTTCTTTACCTCCTATTTAGTCTTTACAAATATAAAAAAGGAGGTTTTTGGGGCTTAGATATTTCAAACCCTAAAACGTTGAATTTAACAATCTTGTTTTATTTTGAATTGGGTTTTCAATTTTTAAATGATCAAATAATTCTCCAAATACGAATAATCAAGTAATTGGTTCACATCATGTTAACAGAGATAATTACAGAATAATAATTGTAATGCAAAATAAGCCCCTATGTGTGGTATACCATTACACTATGTACTTACCATATATGCCAATTCCAGTGTGAAAACGTTGTATCGGTACGTTATTATTATCTTTATAGGTCGCGTAATAACAGTTGATGCAAACAATACATACTTTGGAATGTGTGTGTTGATGAATATGTATACACATAAGGTCGCGATACCCTTGAGAAAAGTCGCTCAGAAACTAACTCTTCTGTCTGACTTGAGTCTTCTTAATATTCGAAAAGTTTGTCTATAATTAATTTATTTTTTATCAAAACTAAAATAACCGAAGATTTTTTCTAACATAAAATTGAACTATTTTTAAATTTCGAAGTCGAAAGACAGGCTCGAATCATTTTGTATGCAAGAAATGCACCTGTGTCAGTATTGTGTTTGACTTAACATTCGCGATGGTACAACGTTGATTATTTTGAATAGGTTACTGATAAATTCGTTAAAAGAGTAGGTATCCAAAAATGTTTCTAAAAAGCAACATCAAATTATTTAATAAAAAAATTCTAATTGCTGCGTTCAGTGTAGGGTTTTTCTAGAACATGTTTTGTCGATGGAAGATGAGAGTCCGGATAAGGTTACAAAACACAATGTGGACATAAAGCGCTCTGGATGTTTTGTAAGATAAGGAATTGGAAGGCTTGTTTATTTTTTTCTCTGTCAGCAAAATGTCTATTGAAACCATTGCAAGGAAATATTTCGATTGATACTTAGGCTAAGCGGAAGTTATAAGAATAATCAAGTCACCAATCTCAACTGAACTGTTACTTCGTATTTATTTTGGTATGGTGATTGCGAATTTAATGTGGCCAACTGATGGCGAAAAGAAATAAAAGATCACCCTATGGTGTCTTTGGGAAACCAATGTGGGTGCAGCTACGAATGCCAATACTCAAGAAATATAATGAAACTTTATGGGTACACCAGAAAGATGATAATGATAGAGAAGAGCCTAAAAACAATTCTCTTATCTTTATTAGAAATATAAAAGCTTTAATTCTGTAAAGGACAGGATAATAACATGAGATTTACTGATTATTGCGTTTAAACAACACTAACCATCACTTTTAAATGTATATCAAATTTATTTGTATGTAGGTATTTCGTCGTCTACCTTGTTTAATTTATTGCTGCTTATAAGTGCTTAATATGTGAGAAATAGTTTGGAAGCAGGTAAATTCTCTTTGTTTAATATTGATTGTTTATTAGTTTCTGTATCTATGTTTTCTCCTAAATAATACAAAAAAAATATATAGGAGTACATCAAATCCGGAATTATTATTATTTAAAAAAAAAATAAATTATTTCAGAATGATATTATTATCTTGATAATGCGATGCACCTAATTTATTTATTGAATAAATCTATCTTTATCCTAAACAAAGATGGTTTTCAATAAATCTATTCTCCGAAATTTTTAGAAATTTTAACGCCTGAACGTTATATCTGACTTTTAGGGACTTGGGACTTTTAATTCATTACAGCACCAATCCGTACTAGTAAAATTAATTTCCTATTCTCAATAAAAAAAGCACAAACATACAAAATATATGTTTACGTCGCATTCTTGGCAAATTTAAACTTTGTTACACTTTATTACTTTTCATCTAACTATAAGAAATTTAATATCCATAGTCAAAGGGTTTCCTCTCAAAACTTTTTCGAGAAGGACTACTCAGAGAGGAATTAAAATTCATAGACTGCTCCAGAGCACAGTAATTACTTGGAATTGTTTTATTCATTCCCATTACGTGTCTTAATCCTTTGTTTTGCATAATGGGTTGTTTTGTGAATAAAAAATCGGTTCATCCCGCATTAACCTCGAATCAAAGTTAGCTCTTAATAACAGTTCGAATAAAGCGGGTTGTTAATCGAACACGGAACTCTAATTATCACGAAACTTTATCCTTTCCTAAATTTATCATAATGAATATTTTCGTATTTTTTCTGACCTTTCTTACGCAGTTGGGTCCATATTTTGCTCCGCTTTTTTGGGGGAAAATGAAAAGTAATGTTTTTTTTTAAATAATGTTCGCCTGTCAGTGTAAGTGTCATGTCGTGGAACTGACACATATTTGAAATTGAAATTGAAAGAAGCGATTTCTTTCAAATTAAACGACTGTTCTTGTCACTACGTTCGTTCTTTTTTATCGAATTACAATTCACTAAGGTTTTGTCTTTTTTTTTTTATTGATCATTGAAATAATATCAAAAAAAAATTACGACCGAGAATCAAACTCGGAATCTCTACAATATCGGAAGAATTTAAAAAATATATTTATTCATAGAAATATAGGATCGATAAAAATTACAGCATTTAAAAAGGTTTTCGTAGCTCAATTGGCAGAGACGTTATTTTTGGATAAAAAAGAGGTTTTGAGTTCATGTTTTGGTCTCAACCTAATCTTTTTTATTTTTGTGTCCTTTTCTTGTTTATACTTTTTTGAAAATTATGAACATTGTTTTAATAAATGTTTTTTTTTCATACATATATATATATATATATATTTATATACACATATATATAAATATATATATAAATAAAAATACAAAGATCAATAAAAATAAAATCTTTCTATTATATTTTGCTTAGGTTCGGGTCGTTTTAATAACCCATCTAAATAAATCCATCCTTTCATGAAAATAAACCTTGCAAGTAGTATCCTCAAAATAATATCAGTTATTCTTTCAAGGAAAACCTGAGGTTTTCTTTAAAAGGGGATAAAATAGGTGATAAAAAAATACCCATTTTCCCTCAACAACTTAATCACGATGTTGATTACTTGCAAACAATACCTTTTCATTTGATTGAACATGAATTTTACCCCGGCGTAAATTCATCCCTTAACTCCGATCATTGTCTTTCACTTCCACAATAGTTCCGGGCCACACGTTTCCCACTCTCTATTCTCTGCTAGAGGCTAGAGCGATTATTTCATCTCTCCAATGAGTTCAATCTAGACGCCAGGCGTTGTCTTCCCATCGACCCCATTAAATTCCCATCACACAATCTCGACTGCTATTACCCATTCATTTGTTAAACATGAGATTCTTCGAATATACTCGTATGTTATATGATAATACGTAGAAGGGAGATGTCTAAGTCAAATGGGCTGAGTAGTTTATGTTCACATAGCAGAATGAGTTTTCTTGATACTTATTCGTTTGTCAAATAAAAGGGTGATCAATCAGTTATACGAACATGTACCTCATAATTCGTCAATATTCGAGCCAGAGTATTACAATTTAGAATTTATAAATGATTGACGAATTTGGATAAAAGTGATAAATCCTCAAAGGTTTTCATCGTTGAAGTAGCCAACAAAGATGTTACCTTTTTATTAGTTTCAAGACAGTTGATGACCGGTTAGTATCTGAGTGGACAAATTAAAGTCTTCCACCATCGCACAAGGAACACTTTTTACTTTTAATGATGTAAATAGGAGTTTTTAAAATATTGTCAGAATATTTTTAGTCGGAAATGCATATCATTCGCCAGAAAAAAAAAGTTCGGAACAAATAATCCGTATGATACGGCCATTAACGTTATTGCCAGGCAAAATTTAGGTATTTGAAAATGTTTGATCAATTCCAACAGAAGTAAGAAACAATTGAACTTACTTCGGGCGCATAGGCACACGGGCCTTCTTTAGTAGTTACAAATATTTAAAACTGATAATTGGTCAATTCAATTAAATCATTCAAATGAATCTCCTAGCTAGTACCTACTCAAGAGTGGCTCTAAAGAACTAATAATTAAATTAATTTTATTTTGTTTTTTTTTGATAACACTCTTAACAATAATTATTTATATGCGTCTCACAAAGATTAAAATAATTTCTGTGAATAAATAGGCTAAACAAATAATTAACTTTCCTAAGAAGTTTTATAACAAAATAATGCTTAGTAACTTTTATAAAATATGTAAGAAAAAGAGATATCAATGAAAATAAAATTAAAATAAATTGTGTATTTGAGGTACATTTTTGTTTAATCATGTATCGTAATTCACAAATTAATTTTTTTTTAAAGCTTATAAAGGTGTAGTCATAAAATATAGTACGGGTTTTATAATAAAATTAAAACTCGAAGCTATTAAAAATATCAATTAATTTACCACACAATTATTTATTTGTATTTATATTATATCTGTGTTTTCAATGATTGATTGTAAGTGGTAGAAAAATAACTCTTTAAATCCCTGTGCTACTTCAATACTATAGCAAGTCAAAAAATTATTTTTTGGATTTGTTACAGTATTGAACTAGCACAACGAAATAATCAAACGGATTATTCAGATGCGTTGTGACTGAGATATTTTTGAGTAACCAAGCAACTCAGGTTTGGACTCGTCAGTGCAAAAAGAAAATACGATATACAAGTGAATGGTCTATCTTACTGGGGTTTTGTGCGGGCGGCCGTCCTCGCCGGACGTGTCGACGGCTGCGATACGCTGTCGATAGTAATGATGCAGTCCTTTTTCGTAGTTTTAAAGGACAACAGTGAATAAATGTGTCGAAGTAATATGTAAAACAATGTATTATGTTATATAAATACGCATCTTACGTATGTTATAAGTTATAAAACTGTGAACATGCCGGTACGGTTAAAAGTGTTAATATGTGGAGATGTGACGCACCCGCGCCCCGCTGCACCCTCGCTTACCCACAACACCCGCAAGAGAGATCATCTGTGAACCCTGCACCCCTGCCGCCTCTTTACCGCTCCTGCCCGCCCTGCTCGCTGCCAACGGCCACATGGTTGACAGATTGATATTGCAGTCAAGTGTCAGCCATGAAATAACTACGCCTGGAAGGACGACATCGGATATCGGACTGAACCCGGACCCTTTTTTTTGTTTTGTTTTTGTCAGTTTGTGATTAAACTATTTGTGTGAGAGACAATTTATACTAAAACAATTTGAAGTTTCTAGTTATAGTTTGGACAGCATTGGACAGTTTAATTGGCGTTAAGATTAAGTGTAATATTACATATTATTTTATTGTATTTATAGTTATTGTCATAGTGTATTTTTTAAATGTAATGTTTAGCTTAGTCAAGTAGTGACGTTTAAGAGGAAGGGCATGGCCGAAACAGGTGGCGATGAGGTTCGCTATCCATCACACCGCCAACCCTTCGGTGGCGCAAAAGAAGAGGACGGAACGTGAACAATGTCGAATTGGCACGTGGTGAAGGAGAATGGAAAGGAAGATGAATGAACTATGTGATATAATGATGGCTAAATGTTTGGATGTACTGTCTAACAGAGAGTATGAAAAAAGAAACGGTACAGTGCAACATAATGACACGCTCGTCATCTGGTCCGGGCGACCAGAAACAAGAGAGGGCTTGTCAAGGTGTTGCAGCGTTACTGTCTCCTAGAATGGCTAAATGTATGTTGCAGTATGAATGTGTAAGTGCGAGAATAATGTGGATCCGGTTCAAAATCGGGTTGACAAGGGTGTTTCTTGTCATTGGTTATGCTCCTGTCAATTCTGAATGCGACGAAGTGAAAGATGCTTTTTGGACTAGTGTGAATGATGTAATGAGGCTTAAAAATACGAATGAAAGGATTATTATGGCAGGGGACTTGAATGGGTGGGTGGGAATCAGACGAGACGGGTTTGAGTCGGCTTTAGGTATGTTTGGGGATAAAAAAGAACGAATGGTAGAATACTCGAAGTATGCTTAGAGTGGAACTTTATCGAATACTTTCTTTTGATCATAAAGGTATCCACCAATATACGTGGGAAAGGGGAAATGAAAGGTCAATTATCGAATAGTAATTGACTCTAGGTTAAAAGCCAATACCGTGGACACGAGAGTTTACAGAGGAGCTGAGGTTGAATCTGACCACTTGGTAGTTTTTTAAACCTCTTTCGCGGCTGGCGAACTAAAGTGAAAACGGTGTCGACTCAACAAGAGTCAAAATAGAAAAACTGCAAAACGATAATGTGAGAAGTAAGTATGAGAAATGTATGGATTTGAATGAGAAGGGGAATGGATGGTCTAAGCATAGAGGAAACATGGAACCATATAAAAGTGAGTCTATGCGAAAGGTTTGCGGAATAAGCACGCAAGGTAGGAAGAAAGGTGACGCATGGTGGGATGACGAGATTAAAGCACTGGTCTCAGAGAAGAAGAAAAGCATGGTTATGTCTGATAGCGACTGGCAGTGCTTCTAGCGCGGAGAGGATCGAGCGAAAGAAGCATACAAGGAATGAAGTGTTGGAGTGAAAGAACGAAGAAACGCCTGGAAGAAGAAGAGGGAATAAAAATGACAAATCACTTCCAAGAAAACATTAAATTGTTTTGGAAGGAGGTCAAGTCCGAAACGGCCCAGAAAGCGGATGCGTGAAAGTTGTAAAAATCGAAAAGATGGAAAAATGTTGACAAAATGAGGAAGAAATAAAAGAAAGATGGATGAAATATTTCGAAGAGGTTTTTGAAAGCACCCCCAAGCGACAGTGTTCCCAGTGTCGAATCAGGTATGAATGATGATGAAGTGAATGTTGTCGAAATCAGCATGGATGAAATAAAAAAGATCGATTAAATGCATGAAGAATGGTAAAGCTGTTGATTCGATAATCTCGCTGCTGAATACTTTAGTAGTTCTCACATGGCTTTGCAAACTTTTTTTTTAACCAGTGTTTAGAGGAGGGTTACACGCCATTAGATTGGAGAAGGGCTGTGATCATGCCTCTGTACAAAGGTAAAGGGTCACGCATGGAATGTGGGAACCATAGGGCTATAAGCTTACTAAGTTCAGTTGGCAAGCTGTATGGTAGAATATTGATTGAAAGGGTAAGAATGAAAACAAAAGACAAAATTTGGGACATTCAAGGTGCTTTCATGAGTGGAAGGGGTGCATGGATCAAATTTTCTCATTGCGGATGCTTACAGAGAAGTTTTTGGCAAAAACCAGAAACTTTTCTGTGCTTTTGTCGATTTGCAAAAGGCGCGTATGATCGAGTTGATAGGGACACCGGAAGGTATTATCCATGTATGGAGTTAACACAAATCTTATACAGGCAATCGCGTCCTTGTGACGCATGTGTTAGAGTGAACGGTGATTTTACGAAGTGGTTTAACATCACAAAAGGTGTAAAACAAGGCTGTGTAATGTCACCGTGGTTGTTCAATTTGTACATGGATAATTGTATGCAAGAATTGAAAGGTGTGGGGCTTGGGCGCGAAAATGAACAGTGTGAAAGTATGTTGCCTATTGTATGCGGATGATGCGGTGCTGATTGCTGACAATATGGAAGATCTACAGTTTCTCGTGTCTAGGATGAACCAAGTATGTATGCAAAATGAGTTGATGATGAATGTAAGTAAGTCCAAAGTGATGGTGTTTGAAAGAGAGAGTACGAGAACAGCGTGCAATATAGTTGTGAATGATGAATACTTGGAGCAAGTGGATGTTCGTGTATTTAATGTTTACAAGAGACGGAAAGGCTGATAAGGATATTGAAAGAAGGTGAATGCAGGAAACTCCATTAATGGAGGACTGAACGCTGTTGGGGCAAATAAGAAATTGTCCAAAGAAGCGAAGCTAGCAGTCCACAATGGAGTGCTTATACCAACCCTGATGTATGGCAGTGAGGCATGGAACTGGCAGAGGAAGGATGAAAGTAGACTGAATGCTGTGGAAATGAGATCTTTGAGACGGATGCGGTAAAAACCATGTATGACCGTATTACAAATGTGGATATCCGGAAAGAATGCAAGGCTGATGTGAGCGTAATGGATAGGATTAAGAAAGGGACGCTTAGATGGTTTGGGCATGTAGAGCGAATGAACGAAGAAAGGAGTGTGAAAAGAATATATGATGCGAAAGTGAATGGAAAAAGAAGTCGAGGACGCCCGAGAAAGACATGGCACGATCAAGTAAATCAAATACTTGAATCGGGTCGTGTGAAGAGTCAGAATAACAGAACGAGACGATGTATGAATGTAAATGAAGCAAGAAATCAAATGGCGGTCCGTCCTCTCTGCCTACCCTTGCGGGGAAACGGCGTGATGGTTAGTTAGTTAGTGAATGTAAAAAAAATAAGGTTTAAAAAAAAAATACTCCATACGGGGACCCTGGGGGCAATCATTTCTCTCAGAGCCGATGTCATCTTTGAAAAAACTGTGTAAAGAATCTAAAGGAACCCTAGGAATACATTTACGTAAGTAATATACTTGATTTGGGTCGTGTCAAGACTCAATATAACAGAGTGCGGTGCATGAGATTATGTACGAATATGAATGAAATAAGAGTGCGTACCAATACACAATTTTTTTCCTTTAAATCTTCTCCATCTACCCCTGCTTAAAATTACTTGATGGATTGTGTAAGGTTTTAAAAGGTGTTCATTGTCTGTTTTTTGCCCAAAACGGCATCATCCACATAGTCGAAATGTTTGATAAATGATTAAGAAACAAACCAATGTATTATCAAATGGTTTCGATTTCACCCTTCACTGTTCACGAGTTAACGAAAGGAGTTAACATAATTCAGTAAAATCATATTCTCCAAAGTATCAAAATAATATTATTACATTGTGTTAAGTGCTGTTTTCTCAATGTGTTTCCATCGAAGAATTTCTAAATTGTCAGACAAACAAAAACGTGAATCATCCAAGGAATTTCAATTCCCCAACAAAGGAGGGGAATCTATCAAGTCGCTCATTGTTCGAACAGGCTTATAAAGAGATAGTCTTACGTTTATAATATTTCTGACATGAATAATAACATCGTATTTTTACTCTCTGTCAATATTTGGTTATGGTATAATAATACAAAATCTCTCATTCTCACTCTCATGCTCAGGCATTCAAGTTTAACACGCACATCGTATTTTTATTGTCTGTCAATATTTGGTTATGGTATAATAATACAAAATCTCTCATTCTCACTCTCATGCTCAAGCACTCAAGTTTAACACGCACATCGTATTTTTATTGTCTGTCAATATTTGGTTATGGCATAATAATAAAAAATCTCTCATTCTTCTCCAATGCTCAAGTTTAACACGCTGGTTTCTAAATCGATATTTTTTGGACAACATTGGACAAAATATGCGAATTGCCATAAAAATTATAAGAGTGTTTATTACCTTCACTTCATCCAAGGCAACCACCATGTTTTTCAAATCTTTTTCTTTGTTACTTCTTAAAATAATTGAGAAAATACAGAACAATATATGGAATATAATATTTTGTAATAATTGAATTGATCTGGAAATCAGATCTAAAAACTTCATAATCAAAATGACTTTTAGAGCTGATAAAAAGTGCATTTACCTAAAAACTCCAGATATAAGAGCTATGGAAATTATATAAAACCAAACCTGATTATTTATGAGTTTGTTAATGATATTGACAAAGGTTTCCTTCTTTATTTAAAAAAATGTTTGGCAACCCTTGGCTGCAAACATCGCAAAACTAGAACTTAAGACATCTAAATGTTCAATAGTACTTGGAAAATAAAGCAATAGTCGTTTTAAAGTGAACAAAAAGCGATTGTTTGGCTGGAAACAGATTGTTTTAATAGTTTCTACAATCATAATTTACGTAAATAATGAAACTTTAAGTGAAACGATTCGAGCGCCAATATTAAGAAGCAGTAAAGACTGATTGAAAAACGTAAGAATATAAAGAAATTCGATTAAATTTAAAACAATTCCCACCGAATTGAAATTTATTAATAGTTCGCCGTAAAATAGAGCTTTGAGAATCGTATTTTTCATCTCCTAAATATATGGAACTACCAAGCAAATCAAAAACTTGAGTGGAGTCAGGTTGAGAGTTTTACATAAAATGATTATGAGAAGATCTGTGAATTTGAATGAAGCAAGGAATGTATGCCGGGAGAGGGTGGTTAGTGCTGTATTCTTTCCTCTTACCGAAACATAGAAACACGTGATGAATTGGCTAAGTTGATGGTTGATTGTAGATAATCTAAATTATTAAAAAAAACACTTCTCGTAATCTTATATTATCAGGAGTGGTAACATTTACCTTATAATTGATAAAAATAAGATAATCGTTTCATGTTTATCATTAATAAACGCTTTTATTGGAAACTCTATCTTCAAACAATTTTATTCCATTCAAATAGAAATAAACGTTATTTAATTGGTTTGTAAGTGAAAACAATTTGTTAGTATTTGAGAGCTATTCAGGCTTTAACGCTTACAAAGTGAATTTCTCCAAAATTGGTGCAAAGAAAATATGCTAAGCATAAACCTCGATTTTCTATTATAATACAATTACAAAATACGTATTTGAAAAACCAAATTAATTGTTATCTATTTCATATTACTTGCGCAAATCGGATTTTCTAAAAAAATCAATAGTTACAATCAAAGAAGAATATCAAAGTAAACATCTAAAAATTTTTTTTTCCATTCATATTAGCTTTTATTAAAATAGGTTAGTAAAAAAATATTTTGCTTAAATGGATGGTATTTTTATGATTATACTTCTGTTTGGCGAGTTAAAAATAAAAAAATGTAAAGGGGAAGTAGATGTGCCGTAAGCAAGCACGATTTATTATACCCTCCTACGAATAAAAAAAAAATATAACGACTTCACGACTTTTATTTTCATGGGCAGCTAAATAATAAACGGCGTTGAAAAAAATCCACCTCGATTGTTTTATATTTTCGTTGTCGGTGTGTATGAGACGAATAAAAAAAAGAGTAATCGAGAAATAATTACTAGTTTTAAAATGTATTTCATGTCTGAGTAGTAGAGACTGTCCGCTTTCCATTATTGGATATGATTAATGTAAAAACGACCTTGGTAATGTTTGGAAGATCCAAGTTATTATACTGTCTAGACTTACCATCGGCCATGTGCCGAATTTACACAGGTGCTATTTTATTAAACTCGCTGCTTATATATATATGCAGATTCAACCTACGTATTGTTAAAGATACAACTTCTGTAAATGATACTGGTCAAAAGTGTTTGCAAGATTTACCCTGGTAATTTTTCAAGATAAAAATCATCTAGTTGATACTAGCCACTGGACAAATTATTTACTAATACATTCTATTTGAAAGATACGCATTGCGTATTAAGACCAACCACTAGCCATATATATTCACGCATAACTTCGATATTGTTTGAAAGATACACTTGCAATTAAGGCAAGTTTCTGACCATGTGCATTTTAATAAGCGAAAATGGTATTATTTGAAAGACACATGTTATATACCTTGTTGAGAATATACATACTCCATACCTACTGGCCGCTCAAATTTGTGTCTGTTTGACAAATGCGGATACGACCCAGGTTTAGGCAAAATTTGATTTTATTCGTCAACATAATCCCCTTCAAAAGTGAAACATTCATTCCAACGTTTCTCTAACATTTCGATGCCTTTTTTTGCTAAAAGGTATTTTTTCTAAAAAGCAATGCTTTATCAACACACGAAAATTCAGATTATCCCATTATGTTGAAAATAACAAAAGTAGTATCACTTAAAACACTGTTACTTGTGAAATGAATGTCAGATTGTAATGAAATTTTGACATATATTATTTAAAGGTTAATACTTCCTAAAAACATATGTATTTGTCAATAGTGTTGCTAACTATATGTCATCCTACGAATTGTTGAGTGAAGAAATTAGCAGTTTGTGGTTATTTACTCGCCATATACAAAACATTAAAAAGATAGATCCAGGAATCGTTCGTAGTTGAGGCTGGCTAATGTTCTCGTTCAAAGACTCCACTTTAATACTATGCTCTTTTCCTTTAGATATTTTTTGATATTAATGTTTTACGATCTGTACCGGATTACTAGATTTTACTATATTCGTCGACCCATTTGAAAACTAGATTTAGAAGATAACAATTATATTTCATTTTATTTTTCAGACTTACAAAAACCAAAAGAATAAAAGTTATTGAACACGAGAACAGATGTTAGCACGTTGAAATTTTTTAGTTTACATGGGAATATTTTTCGAGTGACAATGTAAAACGCCCTCAGCTCTGTTTTAGTCCGGATAACAAGAAGTTAATGTCCTCGCCTTTCGACAGACCGATTATTCGTCTTCCGATAACTGTAAAAGTAGAAATCTCATTACCGCAGGTCACGTTTTTGGAACTTCGCTGAGCTATGCAGCGTCCGCTGAGAAATTAATGAAGCGTGTCCCGATTGTTGATCGGAAGACTGAAAAGAAAATTCGTATTGAGACACTGAAATTGTTTAGTAATCTTACACATTGTTTCGAATTTAACTTGCAGTTCATGTAACGTCAGTACTAAACTCGAGAAATAAATTGACAAAGTATTAATTCTTCAATATTTGCATAATTCTTTACACCATTTTTTTATATTAATAAATAAATTAGCAATTTCGTAGAAAGTAATTACTTTGTGGTTCGACATATTTAATGAAATGAAAAAATATGTTTGTACGAGACCACAGATATTATTTTAATTTTTGTGACCGGCCGGTTTCGCTTAGCCTGAGCATCATCAGGGTACAAAAAAACTAAACTCAAATAAGTATGTATGTATATATATATAAAATAAAATAAGAGAACAGTGAAAAAACAAAACAAAAACAATTAAATTATATTAAAGGAACAAAGAGAAAGAGACAGATAATAAAAATTGAAAGAGGCAAAATGTCAACTGAAAAGGTGATTAAGTAATAATGAGAAATTTTATAATTTTACAGAAAATATACCTAATATTGGATTACTGGACGTATAAACGGAATAATTTTATATATTTTCCTGTAAGCTCATAAAATTTATTATTACTTAATTGCCTTCTCAGTTGACGTTTTGCCTCTTTCAATTTATATTATTTGTCTCTTTCTCTCTGTCCCTTTGTTATAATTTGAATGTTATTCTTTGTTTTCTCACCGTTCTTTCATTTTATTTTATATTGTGTTCTCCCTTTGTATGTATATATAACTGCATTTTTAAATTTCATTGAATAAATTAGTATTTTTTTAACTACTTTTTATTGACATTTATATCCTGAGGAAGATATGGATCCTTATATAAGTAAAAAGTGGTTAAAATAATGTTAATTTTTCTATTTGAATACCAACAACTGATTTTTTGTTTATTTCTTAGATAAAAATAATAAATCAATGAAATCAAATTGAAATATTTAAAAAAAAAGAGTCAGTGACGCCCAAGAAAAAAACGATCGGTTGAAGTTATTCAATTTCTTAATTCATGTCATTTAAAGAGTTAGAATAAGAAAATAAATATTGGTTCACGAAAGGCAAAAGGGTTTAAGCGACACGTTGTTAAAAATGAATTTATTATACAGTTTTCATCAGTTTTTTCTTCTGCATCGAATCCTCTGACTCTCTTTTGATTCAAAAGACTTTTGTGAACCCTTCGGCTACCTAAAATATATTTACCGTTTGGGAAAAAGCTTGACTTAAGCAACACAAGTTTGGGACTACTTTAGCATTTCGTTGCTTCAGATAACTCAGTGAGAACATTGAGTTACATAAGTTACCTTTTTTTTCAAAATCCAACCATATATAAGACTTATGAATTTTATTGTAAAATAATTTCTCCGGCGTAAACTTCCCTAAATGGCGATTCAGCCCTTTTGCCTTTCTGGCGGCGAATATGTATACGATGATATAAATATGAATGTAGGAAAAATTTTACCATCACAGAGTTGTATGGTGGTCCATTACATAATAGTAATAAAACAAACTATTAACCTTATGGTACAAAAGTCATCAAGACCAATGGAAATGTTGTATCACGTGAAGTTAAGGACCTCGAAGATAAAGTAGTTTTGTGTTAAAATAATTAAGTGCGGCTATTAAAAGTTCACCAAAGTTTTCCCTTTGTATAGCACTAAAACATTTTTGATGTAACAATATTGAAGTTTCGTTGACCTAACTTTCTTACACAACACAAGCAATCTTACGAGAAACACTTAAACATTTCGCCCCGGAAACTTTTCTTCTAAAAATGTAAGTATGAAAATAAATAACTACGTTAATAAACAAAAACGGCAATTTAGAAGCTGTAAACCAAAAACTAAGCAAGTCGTAAAAGGCTTCTATAATTTTTCCTATTTAGCCTCCATCCATCTATAACAGTGGGGGTAAATAATAAATCGGGGAAAAGTACCTACTACTACGCAAATAATATTACGAATTCTGGCTGGGTAAGAACGTCAATAGAAATGTTTCCCTTGTTGGAGGAGGGCCTAATGAGAAAGCTCTCTCGTCGTTCCCGGTGCCATTCAGCTATAAAAATCAAACAGTCAACATAGTTCGAGATTTCCCCGAACAGGAGAAAAATTATGTTGACCAATTAACAATGATGGAAGCTCTAAATCATGACTTCCTTTTACACTTAAAGTTTCACAACCTTTCATCGGACCATCATACTAACTAAATTGCTGTCGTAAGAACACAGTGATCACTTTTCTACTGCACATTCTCACTGTGGTTGGAAAAAAAAAACATTTCTTGCAGAAAGTGAGGGGAAGGTAAGTTGAGTAAAGAATCGAGAATTCTAAAACAAAATAATTTAAAGTACATTTGCGGAATTTTTCAAAGCGGTAGAAACTCTCAATATCGCCGTGGTGATAAACCATAATTTAGAATTAAAACGTTGCCTTAACATTACTTTAACCGTGTTAAGTAATTAGATTTGCCGGCTTCCATAGTCGAGTGGTAAGACGCTCGACTACGAATCCAAAGGTCGCGGGTTCAAACCCGGCGTACGCCAATAACTTTTTTTCAACATATTTGTGTCATAACACATTTAATTCGTATAAATTAATAAAAAGTACATTTGCGGCACGCTCCAGAGTGGTAGATACTCTAAGTATCGCCCTGATGAAAGACCACCATGCAGAATCGAAATTTTGCTTGAAATGGCTTTTAGCCGTGTTTGGTGACTAGATCTGATTAGCTTCCTCTTCCCCATATCCTTCCCCTTCCCAAAACCTTCGGCCTCACAACATACTTCACAGAGGGATACCATAGTTTCGTTGACTCTAGACGGTTGGGAGCAGTTGGGACTCTTCTGTGGTATTCACTATAAAATACATTTTTTTAAAAGATCTGAATCACCAGGTACTTTAATCCTCCTTTTTCCCATCTCCATTCCATTGACACCATATTCAACTTCACAACATACCCGAGTTGGAAAATGTCAATTTAGTGGAGGCTTGAACAATTTTAGTATTTATGAAGATTTTTTGGGTTTTTACGTTTTGGTGGCGTGCTGCACCAGTTTTCTGAAAGATCTTTGTTTAAAAAATTGAAATAAAAAAAGGAAAACAATTTTCCTCTACAACAACATAGAACAGGTTGTTTCTTTCAATCTTAGAACTCAATCTCATTAAAAAGTCACAAGTCACCACTGGATTTCACATGGCTTCAGGCAATTGGGACTCTTGTGTGGTTTTTAAATGAAAAATTAAACAACTTAAAAACACTCCTAATACTAAACTATGCAAATGTGTTGTCATAGAAAACAAGTCACTTACTTCTACCGCTAACAAATCGCGTTTTCACACCTGCCATAGTATTTAAATCAAGGTATCTCAAATAGAAAGCATTCATTTTTCACTCAGGAATATTCGTGTACCAAAGTGAAATCTTTGAATTCTGTACTGCAGATTATTGGTGAAATTGTATTGTTTAGTTTTGACGATATGAGCTTTGACACAATTTGAAATTATAATCTCATAGCCTTTACCGAAAATGTCCTCTATAGGTCCATTTTGGAAACCTACATGTTAATCAGGCGGGTTATTTTTGGTTGGTTATTTGGATTAGAAAAAATCTAATAAGGAAATATTGTTGAAACCCAACCGTTATCATAAAACTGTTGAAATTTAAATTATAAAAACAAAATATACTAACCAAGCTTTTTGCCACCACCTGCACTCTTATCTAATACGAGTTCATTTATAGCAACTTTTCATATTGCACTTTTTGTGAATTTTATACAAAGAGTACCTTATTCTTTTAATGTATTAATATGATATTAGAATGAAAAAGTTATTATTTTCATGCCTATCGTAAATGCTTTTAAGAAGTTTAATTTTTTTAATTAGACTCCTTTAAAAACTATTGACTTTCGACGTAATGTTTTTTTGGATTCGCATAACGTTTTGCTTGTTTATATGTTATTTCTATGATTTGATACGGTTTTATGACAAAGCAATCCAAAAACGAGTGGTTTGCCCGAGATTTACATTGGAATTAATTCTGACGAATCTGTTATGAAAATTGTAAATGGATTCTCTCAGGATGTAAGCATTTTACATTTTGAATTAATAAAGACTGACTCATAAGATCAATTTTTTTTAAAGTTACCAAATCCTTTTTCAGCAATAACGTAAGTGTGAGGACCAAACGTTATTTTTCTAGGCAATTTTTAGCTACCTACTTCCTGAGATATTCCCAAAAAAAAAAAAGATTATTGTAATATGTTCATTGAAATTAATTGAAATTAACACCATGGGCAGAACGCCCTTCTAGGCGTGCTACAGCAAACTCGACTTTATGCTCCTCCCATACGCCTTGCGGTGATTTTTTTTTTTTTTTGCCATTTTGCTTTTAGACCATGTTTGGCTCAGTCGCCGCTCAAGGGTTGGTAGATAAAGACGTCTGATATGTTTCTATCATCAGCGTGAGCTCTTATTTTATTTTTGAGAAAACTTATGTTTTTAGATTTTAACTTCACCTCCCTATAAATGAAGGGTTGTATTGTATGTTTCCGCAATTTAATAAATCATGCCTGATAGAAGATATACGGATGTTCATGAGTTTTGATCTATTTTGAAGTGTTCTCCCATTGTTTTGGGAACGACTATCAACAATTAATTTCTGGGGTGATGTGTACTCTAAAGTAAATAAAATTCTGCTAAATGAGCAAAAAGCAAACATCAAAATGCATCGTCAAGTTTATCCAAAATCTTTCTAAATCAATCGAAAAAACTTGTAATATTTTCATATAAATCAATCACTTTGTGGTTTGACATATTTAAAAAAAATGAAAAAATAACTTTGTACAAGACCACGAATATTATTTTAAATTCTATTACTGACAGGTTTCACATAGCCTAGGCATCGTAGGGGTACATAATTTTACCAAAAAAAGGTGCGGTTATATATACATACAGGGAGAGACTTAAATTACAAAATAAAATACCAAAACAATGAGAAAGCAATAAAATAACATTTAAATTATAACAAAGAAACACAGAGAGAAAAAAATTATGAATTTAATGATACAAACGTCAAATGAGAAGACGATTAAAGAATAATGATAAATTTTATGAGTTTACATGTTTTGTATGTATATATCTGTGTGCGAAAGGAAAAGAGGGATGAGTCAATAAACGTAGAATTTCAGGAGAGCCAAAACCAAATTGAGGGATTTTGTTTTTCGTATGTAATTATGTCATTTCCACATGTCTTTATTCGAAAAATAATAGCACGGTATTTTATTTTCTGACTCATCTTATTTGTCTTTGTACACATGTATCTACGAAACAACTTTGTATTTTTTTTTAAGTTTAATTTTGTACCTGGATGATGCTTAGGCTAAGCGAAACCGGTCAGTCATAAAAATATAAAATAATATTATGGTCTTATACAAAGTGATTTTATAATTTATTATTGATAACTTCAGAAAGTTTCACGTGTTTTTTCGCACTGTAAAAAACAATTAACCCAGTAATAGACATTTAGCAGAGAGAGTGAAGTTACCTAACAAAAGATGTTTTAAACGTTCTTGTGTTAAATAATTATGAACGTATGATAGGCACTAGAAAGACATTTAAATTTAATTTGAAAACTGTACGTTTGCTTTTGTGAAAAAAGTATAAAATTTTCCCAAATTCATCACGAAAGTGTTTCTTTTAATAATTTTGAAAAGCGCTTGTTAGCAAATTCACATTTAGAAAATGGCTTTTCCTCCTTGTTCCAGACAATTATGCTTAAGAGTTGGATAATATTTATAAATTGCGAAATTCTCTGGTTTTTAAATTTCATTCATTACGCTTATTTGGAGCAGTCAATTAAGTAAATAAACGGAGTCAATTGAATCACAATATACATTAAAATAAATGTAAATCATCGTTTTACGAGGAATTCACGGAAATAAAAAAGCATATTTAAAATGATAACCGAAATTTTCACAGTTAACTGTGCTGTGTGATAACATCATTTCGTTCAATCAATTATTAATCTGAATTTTTATCGATGTTTTTCAATAACAGCCGTTTCAGAATATATTTTAAAGGTTCTTGTTAATTTATTTATTTATGCAAGGTTTTATAAGGTAGCCTGAATTTTGTGTTTGTCAATTGAACCTCCATTAGCTTTATCATAGTGGAAATGAAAATAATACTCTTAAAAAATATGATGTTAATTATAGAAATAATATAAAAAATCTTCAATGATCATTTCAATAATTAATATCAAATTAAAAATTGAAATGCTTTTCAACTAATTCAATTTAAATAATGGTATAAAGTGTTACTTAGTAATTTGTCTCGTTATTTTTTAACATGCAGTATTTGTTTTCAAAATCGACGTACCTTAATGTTGTTTTATATGTTCTTATCAGTAATGTAATTTAAATTTTCTACAAAAACACAGGCTCTCACAACAAGCACATTTCACTGAGAGCCAATTTCTTAAATCCCGCGTGTATGATTATTTGACTTTTCTTCTGTTATCGCGCACCACGCACAAAGTGTTAAGCTGAGTATAAAAAGAGAAGACACAAAGGAATATTTATCGGGAACCGCAGGAGTAGAATGAGGTGATAGGGGAAGGAAATCACAGAAGACCTAACGCTGGTAGGTTCTTTGGGGGGGTAAAGGGGTAAGAGGAGAGCAACGGGGGTTGAAAGAACAATGATTATTGAAATATCAAAAATTATCTGCGGCTATTCATTAATTGTAATACAATTAATTGTGAAATAATTTTTATAGTTATTTATTTTTTAAGTAGTTTCCATTTTAAAATGTTAGTTTGTGTGTAAGCTGGGTGTATTTAAATAACATCACTTGCTTCTCTGTGGTTTTTATCTCGTATTGTCAATAAATCAAAAATATATCTTTAGATACAAAGAAAAAACAAGATACGAATATTTGGGTTTTTGGCAGGCGCTCAATATTTTCGCTCATTATTTCATTTATATAGCAGAAAAGGCGCATTCTTGTTTTTTTTAAGGGAGTAGGTAAATAAGATTGCTGTATAAAGCATAACTCATTTATTTTGCAGTGTACCCAATTCTTAGTTTTGATATTATGAAAAATAATACCCTATGGCGGAAACGTTAGTCGTTTTCGGAAAATAATTCGCTGCCAATTTTCAAGTCAACAATAAGTTATGTTTACGGTCGATAGCTGAGTGGACAAACGCGTCGGATTCCCACCTGGGCGTCGTGCGTTCAATTCCTCTGCTGGTTAAGTCCTTCATCATTGCACAAGCAACAACTTCCGCTTTTTATGATGGCAGTAGGATTTTTTTAAATATCGTCAGGTTATTCGTCACCTGGGAGTGTTTGTCTTTCTTTAAAAACATTTGATTTAAATTAAATACATGTATTCCTCAAAGCTGTACGCCTTTTGTTTGAACTTTGTTTTGTTATCATGTGTAAAACATGTTTACCATGTAAATATGTTTGCATAATAGAGCCCAAAAGTCATGCAAAAGAACAAAGAACATATTTTTAGTTAGTAAACAATATAAAGTAAATGATATACAGGGAAAGGTCAAAGAAGCAATTATTTTAGACATATCTTTTTAATATTTAAATGTTATTGTGAAAACAGGATACCAAATATTCACAATATGGTGAATATGGTAATGGCCTTTGCATATTCAAATTTAATACATTGAACGTGACTGTTTTCTTATTTTATGCTAAAATACACTTCATATATATACAACAGCGTAAGGACAACATCCCTAACGTTCACTTTTCCTGAAACCGAATTATCAACACCCTCGAGAAAATATGTTTTCTTTTAAAGGTAAAGCGGAAACCGCAAATTCTAAATTGGGTTGAGTACTTTAAAGGCTTAGTTAACTTTTAAATGTGAAGATATATTTTTGCATTAGATGAACTTTTTTACTACGGGGGTTTCGGCTTTTAGAAACGTTGCTTTTTCATAAAGGTTTTCGTGATTTTGACTTTAATGAAAGTGGCTACGACCTAAATCGAGAACTGACATTAAATCACTTTTAACAAGATACGTATAATACCTTTTAATATTATTCCTTGCCATAGACTTAAAAATAATGAATTGCTGTTCCTTAATCATCACTCTACTAATTATGGGTATCATTTTCCACTGTCCATAATGTCGAGACTTGTTAACTCAAGCCATGATCTTAAAATTTTTGGTAAAAGTCTAAATGGTTTTTGTCATCCTTTACATTAATAATTTTCTTAAAATACACTTTATAATGTCTATAATAATTGACTTAACCGAAACCTTGGTCAGGCTTTGACTTGAATGTTCTATCAAATGTATATTTTTATCCTATTTGTGTCTTTTGCTTCTTTCAAATATTATATATGTGCTGTTCTTTCTATGTTGCTTTCTTTTTCTCAATTCGTGTTGTGTATTTTTTTTAATTGTGTATTTTTTTAAATATTCTTATTGTCAAAGCAACCCCTATAGATGATGAGGGGGCAGAGTGTATGTACTTACCCATCTACTTGGCAAATTATCTATACATAAAACCAAATGGTGAGAGCAAATTTCTGATAGCATAACTTTTGTTCGGATAATCATGTAAATGGTTGGACAAAAACAAGGAATATAAAATTGGGAAAACCTGACAAGTTGAGCTTGGATACTTTCAACCAGATACAAATAAAATATTTAAAAGGGAGGATAGAATAGAAAACCACCAGAAATGTTTTACTTGTCTTTCTTCCTAGAAGAATATTTTGGTCGAATTAAAGAGGTTCGAAGGGTGCCTACCCTTTAGTTACTACCTAAGGATAGGAAATACTGTGTTGCGGGCTAACCTAGCGACAAATTGAGGCACTGGTAGGAAAGGGGCCCTTATCCGGGTAACGCCCTCTGAAGGTTAATTACATCGTTAGGACCATTGCAAATTGCTCTATTTATTGCTGTCTTGAAGATAACGCGTATGGTTTTACTTTTTGTAACAATGGCAGGAGAATTAGTGAACAATGAAATTATTGAAATAAATTGATGGTCGGATTTCGTTTGATTGTTTTCTTTATAACAAAAGTATTCTAATTACCGTGCTCAATTTTAGTAGAAACATTTTTTTGAGGTTTAAAATTTAAATGCAGAGTGACTGTTATTTGATGTAAAATATTTAAGGAAGCAAAAAAAAAAGACTTTTAAAAAGAAGAATTTAAGCAAAAATATTATTTCAAACATATTTAAGTGTCAATTTCCATATACGGGGTAGGTAGAAAAATAAAAATATTTTTTTCTAAGATAAACTTCAATTATTCTGTTCTTAGAAAAAATATTTTTTTCTAAGAACAGAATAATTGAAGTTTATCTTGAAATCGGCAAGATAACGTAATAATCCATGCATATCGATTATATATATCCATAGTCTCGATGCATATGACATAATGTTGGAGACGAGGTCTTCAGTAGGTAAAAGTCTGTTTATCGTGTTGGAATTGTATATTTTTGTATTTAAGGAATATCAATATTTTTTTTTAATACTAAGTAGGTATGTTCCTATATATTAGCCTCTGTCGAATATATTGTGCATACAATTATTCGGCCATTTGCATGTATTGTCTTTCAAAAACTAAGATTTTGTTATTTCTCACGTCTAGAGTGCTGCTTTTTATAGGTATACCTCAATAATTTGTTGAGAATAGACAGAGGGTTTATAAACTAATTTTAAAATTGTACATGATTCCTCAATATCTATCCATAAATATTATATTATACCTATTCCAAATTTAATATTAAGTACCAGTCACCCTGTTTAGCATAACTCATTGGAAAATTCACCAGATTCTGGGTAAAAGCGTGATGGTAAGACTCGATAAAATATTCACTTCTGAGAAATGAAAGATAAAATATGTTGGAAAAACAAAATTCAGACATCCCTTTTAAATGTATTTCTACTTGGAATTTGATCACGAAAATTCTTTTTCCAGAATTGTACTGCAAACAAATTGGAGAAAACGAGAATTTCATACGATATTCCAAACTTAATTTACCTTAATCAATATTTTTTTTATAAATTATCTGTGGCTTTACATTGCGTTGAGAAAGATACGATATCAGTTACGACGAGGAGTGAGCTCTAGAAAAAGTTGACAGAATTTTTTGTATCAATTTTGTAGATCAACAATTTTTTTACAATTTAGAATTGTAATTTTCATCATTGGTAATGGAGCCTTAAAATTCCCATAAAACTCTTAGACAAGAACTGAAGGCGCCACTTTCGTTGCTCCATTTATTTTTCAGTTACTTTGACTTGAAGCCTTGGAATGAGTTTATTAGGGATGATGGATATTCCTTTAGCGGGTAATTAATAATAAGGTGTTACTTCGATTGCTTCTGTTATCGATCAGGTAGTTACTACGGCATTAGCATTGGAAATAGAAATAGACGTGGTCTTCATATCCGAATAAATAAATCCAAGGTAATTTAAATCGATTGGCGCGGAGCTAACTACGCTATTGATGAGAGCTGACGAGAAAAAATAATTTATATTTCCTACCTTTGTGAAAGGCTTAGAAAATGAGAATTGTTTGTTCCAGATTTAGCAGACGTCAGAAAAAAGTTGTAAATAATAATTCATGGTAGAATGAGAGCTGACGCAATATGAGCACTTCAATTTACTTTGAAAAGAAAGGAACCAACATAAAAATTATCTACCCGATTTTTATTTCTTGTTTCTTTTATATTATTTACTTTGAACAAAATTAACTAAGAGAAAACTTAATCAAAAAGGTTTTTTTCAATACTAAAAATAATCGTTATCATTTTGTTAGTTGTTAGGTTTTGGAACTTACCTAAAAGACATTTGATTTAAACTAATTACCTTAAACTTACTGTTACGTCGTTTCCCAAAGGGGTAGGCAGAGATAAAAAAAACCACCACCATCTCTGTCTTGGCTCATGCTCTTTACTTCATTCAAATTCATGCATCATTTTATATATGGTTTTCTGTTATTTGACTCTTGCATGACCCGACTCAATTTTTGATTAATTTATTCATGCCATGTCGTACTAGGGCGTATTTGACTTCTTCTACCATTAGCTTTTGCGTTCTATAGGTATTTTACTCTTCTATTTATATTCTCCGTTTATTAGCTCGACATGTACTATATCCAACTAAGAATCCTTAATCTCATTCTTTACGCTAACACCACGCATTATTTAAACAAAAATAAAATAATTTTTGATAATTAATTTTTTTTTTAAACACGACAACGCCGAAAACAAATATATTATGCTATTATAATTAAAAAAAACATATTTATGGTTTCTCTCTGACCGCAGTCAAACCCTAGACCTATGGCTTATAACACATTCGAAGACTATAATTGAGCTATCCTGACGAAACCCTAACCCTTTTCGAATATTTTTCAATAACGTCTACGTGCATCATTTTTATTTTTATTTTGATTTTATACTGCGCTAAAGTTGAAAAATATCCAGTTGTCGGCTCTATTCTGAAACTAGTTTTCAACTAAAAAAAATGACCTACAAAAAACAGTTCTTCTAATAATTCGATTGTTGTTTTCAGATAGATACGTTTATATTTTATTACACAATAAAACAACATATTTGAGAAATGCAGCTCTTTAAAGTGCTTTTGAATGATGACATCAATTGTTTGAGTGTTATTCTATTAAAAAAATCTTAAACGATTGGCTTTCCTGAGAAAAGTCGATTACAAATTAAGCTGCTTAACGTTTGACTGAAAATAGGCAAATATAATCACAGTTTGTACGTCATGACTCCATACACCTTGGAATTGTCGGTTATCTGTTATCCCTTTCTTACAAACTGTTTTAGTTGTGACATTATGTTTAATGCTTTCACGGTGAGAAAATAGCGACGTAGAACTTGTCCAATTTGCAACATTCAACCTGATCTCAAATTTAAAAAAAACGCGACAAAAGAAGGAAATAACGCCAGGAAGAATTTGTTGAGAATTCCTAAATTCCAACTGATTTTTTTGGAGGAATGCTAAAGGTGCCTTGTCGTGATTTGTCTTTCTGGAGAAACTTGAGATTTTCTTTTTAATTAGTTTCCAACACGATTTTATAAGGCTTTTGCAAATTGCGAACTAACTAATGATGAACTTTTATCCGAATTGTTTTTCGTTAACTTGATTAATTTTCACAGTTTTAAAGGACTATTTAAACCATACCTTCGTTTTTTAAATTTTATGAAGCGAAGTTTGCCAGTGTTGTAAATTTTCAAGCAATTATTTGTCAAAATACGAAGCTTTCTAAATAAATTCCATTTACTTTTCTCGAATACCTTCACATTGATTTCGAAAATGATTTGAATGAACAGTTAAACTGATACATATTATGGGTTGGGTTTGTCAATATTTAAAAATCTAGGCTCTCATTATCTTTGACGGGTAAATCCCAATTTTCGACTAACGTTCCGTTTTACCACAGTCATATGTATTTATATGTAAAAAATTGATAAATCAATTGCTCACAATACGCTAGAAATACAGAGATTTACTGGAAGCATCTGCAAGATTGTGAATCTAATGCAATGAGGAATATTACCAAAAAAAATCTTTCTGCCAAATATCGGAAGAAATTAAAAATAATCTTCATAATTTATTTTTTTAAATACGAGATCAATTATAATGCCACTTTCGAATAAGTTCCCAATGGCTAGATAGGTTAAGGCGACTCCTGGATAAAGTAAAGGATCCAAATTTGAGTCTCGGTTGTGACCATTGTCTTTTTATTTTCTTCCTTTTTCTATTTCGTATTTGTGTTTTAGATTGTTGATATTATTTAAATATGTAAGAAATTTTTCTTCAAAAGCATATAATGTAAGCATGAAATCAGTATGTGAATCAAAAGCTTTAGCATCGTGGCAATTAAAGTTGCCATGTTTTTTTATTAATAAAAACGCTTTTAAATTTCTAAGAATTATCAATTCAGCTTGCTTGGTCGACTTTGAATAATAAATAAGTCCTAATACCGAAAGCAAATAACTTATAAATGTTTTTTCACAATGCAGGCTTTTGATAATTATCTACGACATCAACGATTCGATGTTTTAGGCTCCGTTATGGAAAGAAAAAAGTAACATCATTTGAAAACGTGACACGTCTAAATTTCATACGGTTTTTCTGTGTAAAAAGCTCGCTCGATAACGGCACATCGACAAAATATTTAATAATATGTAGTGAGACGATGAAAAAGAAAAGTGTAAATTGCGGATGGGACGAGCTGATAGGCAAACAGGCCAGATAACAAGGGCCCTTCTCAAATGACATCGTACGTCTTTTGTGTCACAGGGCAGTCGAGTACAGAATAGGTTTTTCCGTTGTCAACTTATCCTATGAATACATTATTACCTTGAGTTCATCCCCAGTCGTAACTCGCACCCGGCTCGATGTTGTACTTTCTTATTATCTTGTTATCCTGGTATAGAGTTTTGTATAACACTGAAAATGTTATGCGCGACATTGAAATCGGTTATTATTTTTTTTTATTGAAAAGGTTTTTTTTTTGTAAAAGAAGAGATTTATTATTGATTAAATCTTAATTGATAGATTTCGTATTCCTATCTTCCGCGAATATATTTTTTTAAAGAAAAAATACTCATATAATATACTAATACCTAATAGAATTGCTTAATGTAATCATATATGGTAAAGTTTTAGCCCCCTTTAAAAAAAAATTTTCGCTGTCACGTGTAATTTGTTTTATATGCCTTTAAAATGTTATTTCTGAATGAAAGATAGCCTAAATTTCGATAATCGATTACTGAACGGAAATATAATACCACAACAGATATATGAAGTGTTGATGTAATGGGTAGTGTTAACGATTGCGGCAAATATACATGTTTTGTACCTTTTATAATATTGAACAAAATATATATCTAGCTGACACCATGTCGACATATTTTATCTCGGAAGACCTTAAAATTTTTTCAACCTTTAAAAGAAAAACTTATTAAAGTAGCTTGGAATTAAAATTAGCATAATTATTTTATGCATCGTAAGAGACTTAAAATAAAACTCGAATTATTAAATGTAAGAAGTTCTTGAAGATTTGTAATCATAATTTTTGAGAATTACTGTTTTAAATGTACTTAGGTATGTTTAAAGGTATTTAATATCTCTTTTTCACTTATTTTTAACCATTTTCATGCATTTATCAACAGTTTTATATCTGTCAGATGAATTTTTAAGATAAATAGTAACTCCATTAAGTCCCACTTAGGTCCCCTGGAAATAAACTGTTTCCTTTTCACGGTCCCTCAGATGATCAAATTAATAACTTTTGATTTTCTCTAAAAAAAAAACGATTATTCTTACTTAAATGATTTTTTAAAATTCGTTTTCTACGTAATTTTTCATTCTATCTTAAAAAAATCTTAATATTCTTCAAACTGTTGAAATTTTCGCCGATTCAGTTCAAGATTTGACTTAGTCTAATCTAGAGGTCATCATTTTCTTCCGGGGTAGTAAATGCCAAGGGTAGGCTTTTGAATAGTTGAATTCGAAATGGGGTCAGCTGCTAGCTTCCACATCAACAAAATACTTTTATTTTATCCAAATAATAATTTTAGATAAACATTCCCTTTTCAACGTCAATCGTGTGGGTCTGGTCAAAGGTACTGCTACCAATCTATAAGGAAATATCAGAGCCAATCAATACACCCAACATATCGACAAGCTCTAGGGACCAAAAAAGAGAAAGGTTCATACTACTATCAACTTTACTTTCCCGGAAATATTCTGTAAAATGATATTATCAATTCCCTTTCTGAAACTAATATAACCACAGACTTTCGAGTAATATTTTACAAATGAATTATGCTTTTGGATTTATTAAAATAAAAGGTTCTGTGTGGGAAAAAGCTCTAAAAATAAAATTCTACGTCTGAAATAGTTTCAAAGATCATCATCATCATCCCTTAAATAATATTTGCTTTCAAGTTAATAGCAGAAACTACACATAGTGTGCTACATATAAGTTCAATAAAAGTGTTTGTATTGCTTGAATTTTTTGACACGTACTAACCGTTTAACAGTTATAAACTACCTTGCTCTATTCCAATGTTAGTTTTCTATTGAATACTTCATAAATATGAAGAAATTTAAAAATTGACCTGTTTTTAAGTAAACAACTCAGTACTAGACTTAAAAAATTTATATATTTAATTTCACTTACACAACCTCAAAATATGATATCGTTGTGTTTTCAATTAACACCAAATAATTTTTGTTAGTGAAATTCCAAAAAAACATGTTGCAATGAAGGAAAAAAGGTTTTTTAACCTCTGTAATCAGCTTAAAACTTTATTGGCCCACATTTTCCCGTCTCGTCAAATAAATTTGAGGGTGAAACGTGGCTCAATTTGTTTTTGCGTTATTTTCGTTAAAAACTTTTCTTATCAGATAATATGAGATAGAAGACGAAAATTGAAATGCTACAAATACTACAAGATAACGAAAAAAGCACAATTTATGCGATACAATTTTTTTTTCCGTATATTTATAAATTTCACTTAATTTGTGTAAAATAGAGTTTAAAAAATTGCGTCATGAATCATAAATTCAATAATATATTTTTTTCACAGCGTCGTTGTTTTTTTCTTATTTTCTAAAATAAAGTTCTCACGCTGGACAAAACGAACTCGATCAAATGGTTCTGACCTAAATAACTTCCGAGACACGGATGAATTAAATAGAGGGATTTAGAACATCGGAAGCTCCGGTCCACTCTCCTGATTAACTACCTACAACATAGTTGCTAGTCCTTACCTACAAAGAACATTGCCGTAACCTAATGTATATAAATAACATAAAAACAAAATTCAATTTATATTACCTGTCTCTTTCTCTCCTATGTTCCTTTGTTATAATTTTTTTTCTTTTTTTTTTTCTCATTGTTCTGATATTTTATTTTTCATTATGTTCTCCCTCTGTACATAGCCTGTTCAAAAGAAAAGGTGAATTTTGAATTTTCGCGGGCTGTGTACATTTGATTATTGATATTTTTTTCGTTATGTTGGTACACATATGTTTATCATATGTTAGCATTATCAGTCATTTTGGATTAGTGGTTTGTTTTTTAACAAATGGAAAGGTTAGTCACGGTTTTGTGTGTTCTTCGATTTTTTACTTTTTGAAAAAATGTATCAAAGAATAAAATCCATGATTTGTTTTTCCACAACTCCAGGACGCTCTTCGTCATTAACATCTTCTCGGCCTTCTGTAAAGCGCTTGTACCACTTTTAAACACTTTTTGTGAAAAAGTAGACTCGCCGAATGCTACAGTCAACATTTTAAGTGCGTTGGAGCACCATTCCATTTTTAACGCAAAATTTAATACATATTCTTTGGTAAGAAGCAATCACATCGTGGTTGTACCTATATACACCTGTTAACTCTGTATTTTTTCTTAAGTTATTATATGTGCCCTGACGAAGCTTGATCCAAGCGAAACCGGTTGAAAAAAGTAAAAAATCGAAGAACACACATCAACGTGACTAACCTTTCCAGTTATCAAAAACAAACCACTTATCCAAAATGGCTGATAATGCTAACATATGTGTACCAACAAAACAACAAAAAAACGATAATCGAATGTACACAGCCCGCGGAAATTCAAAATTCACCTTTTCTTTTGAACAGGCTTCGTATTATATATAACAGCAAACCTGGTATTTTTTTGTTTAGTTTCATTGTGTATCCTGATTATGCTTAGTTTAAGCGAAACCGGTCAGTCATAAAAATATAAATAATATCCGTGATCTTATACAAAGTTATTTTTTCATTTCTTTAAATATGTTAAACCACAAAGTGATTGCTTTCTACGATAATATAAAAATATTTTTTCCTTCTTGTGGTATTCGAACGAGATGTAAAAAATCAAGATTTTAACATACCTCCATTCAATTCAGGTAAAGTACGAAACTACCTCGCCTTGTTTAATTTTTGTCTTCGATAATTTTTGACTAATGACTATCTAAGAAAGTGCCAAGTGAAGATTGTTTTATCTTCCTGGCTATAGAACCTACTTGTCGATGGGTAAGAGTTTATGGTATATCTGAACAGAATTGCTCAGGAAATGAAGGTATTTCATGCCAATGTCAAATTGTTTCATCGGAGATCATCACATTTCCAGAATGAATCCTTCCATATTTAGTAGCAATTGTTTTTTAGAAAATCTAAAAACGATGTTTGTTTGTTATAATTATATTATTAATTCATTACTTGCTTATCACATTATTTTAAAAACGTTTTTAAAATACTATATACGTTCTATGTTATACCCCATCAAATAAAATACAGCGGTTTAATTTTGATGTAAGAGTAATAAAGAGGATGAAAAAGGGACGCTTAGATGGTTTGGTCAAGTAAATTGAATAAACGAAGAAAGGAGTGTGAAAAGAATATATGACGCAAAAGTTATTGGAAGAAAAAGTCAGGCATGCCATTGTAATACATGGAACAATCAAGTGAATCAAATACTTGTGTCGGGCCATGTGAAGAGTCAGAATTACAAAAGAGTATGTATGAGACGATGTATGACTGTGAATGAATCAAGTAGTATGTGTCAAGACAAATTTGTATAGGCTCCGTCTTCTCTGCTTACATCTGCGGGTAAACGTCGTGATGAATAAATAGTTAGTTAGCGGTTCGAAATTTCGTTAGCCAGAAAGTTACTCATTTTCATATTGAATTGTTACGTTCGTTTATAAGATGTTCCAAAACATAAAACATACATGTCATAAAATTATTTATGTTTGTCGAGTTTATTTATATGGGTTGCGTGCACTTAACGATATTCATATCAAACGAAACTAACGAAAGCAAATCACCAATGAGGCGGCGTCCATCGATCAGTATAGATACCTTGGGGAATATTAATTTATGTATACTAGATGAAAAACGATTTTTTCAATATCCCTCAAAAAGTAGAAGATATTCCATTAATTTCGTAAGCCTTCAAATAAAGATGTCTTAGTGCTTTCACCACTATCGTCAATCAGCGCATTGAGAGAACTCTTTTTCAGCAAACGCAAATGGCGGTCATAACTACTGAGTGCAAAAGGCGTCTACCGTGATGGGGTGGCGGCACGGTTTTACTAAGCTTTACTTGAGCGCCGCCCATCTTCCCTTTCCGTTCTGGGTATAAATATTCAGGAACGAATCTGCTATGCGAGTCATTCATTAGGAAATGTATTTCAACCCAAAAGTCGGCAAACGTAGGTATTCATTCTGGATGAAATTATTTTACAGGATTTTCTGCTTGGCTTGAAATAAGTCTCACTAAGCTATGGTAATACTTGGATTTAAAAAAATCGAGTTTGAAAAAAAACATGCCTTTGAATTGTATTTTTTGAGAGATATAGGATACTGAAAAATAATTTATATACACTCGTACATAGATTATATTACAACATGTATGTGTTTGTAATCTGTTTTATACATTTTTTGCAGTCCTAATCTTGATTTATTCAATACTTAAGGAAATGAAAAATTAACTTTGTTTCGCTTAGCCTAAGCATCATCAAGATACAAAATTCAACTTAAAAAATACAAAGTAAGCGGTGATATATACACAGGGAGAACACAATATAAAATAAAATAACAGAACAATGAGAAAACAATATGATAACATTTAACTTGTAACAAAGGAACAGATGGAAAGAGACAAATAACATGAATTGAAAAAGACAAAACGTCAACTGAGAAGGTGATTAAAGAATAATGAAGAGTTTACAGGAAATATGCCTAATATTGAAAAAAATTACCTGATAATAAAGGATATGACTATTAATTTTAATGGTTCTTTGTATTTCTAGTGCTTCTCAATTATTTAATTTGGTTCCATGATCATTTTTGTGAAGAATTTGAGCACCGGTGCTTTTATTGAAGGTTTGATCTTTATCAATAAGATGATTAGCGAATTCAGATTAACCAATAATACTACAAAAATCCATACTCATCAATCGGTCGACCCTGATATTAATATTTATATTTTATGTGCTTCCAAACAAAGCAATCTAAAAATGGTATATTCATTATGCTAAGGCTAAACAAAAACGGTTATACAAATTATACATAATATCCGTTGTCTTATACATTTTTTTTTTCATTTCTTTAAATATGTCAAACCACAAAGTGATTGCTTTCTACGGAAATATATTCAATACTTGATAGTCGGTTGACAAAATTTTTGCGTTTGAAAATATTGACAATGTTGTGTTTAGGCATTTGAACAATCTAACGTATCGTCTCACAGAGCGTAAGCCCGCAGCGCATTCCGTACAATCTTGGCATAAATAAATTAGTTTGTGAACATAACTGTTAGGACAAAGTACCGACTCTCTCTAATTTTACGCAAATTAAAATATTTACGTTGCTACCTTCATATATATAGTACATACTTACGTAATTGCAATTACCTCGTTATTGAAATAATTCGTTTTTAAGTTTTGGCTGTTTTATAAAAGCACTAAAAGGTTTTATAAGTACGTGCAAAATTGATTCAACATATTTCCAGGCATGATAACAGAGCCTAGTATGAAAGTTCAACGTCGACACGCTAAAAGTTTTTATGAATAATATCGGTTATTTATTGGTTGATTGACAGTTCAATCCGCTTAATTGGATCAATTAAATTATTTTGACGCAGCCCATAAGTCATTACCAAGCTTGTTTACGTTGTCAACGTACATCGTCAGCAACAATTTCACACGGAAATCAACATAATTGGCTGCTTTTAAGGACGTTTTGGACTGGAAACCCGAGTGTCGACATTTTTAAAGATTCCACAAGTAATGTCTAATGACTATTGGTCAACAACACTCTAAAATGTATTAAACAGGTAATAAATTCAATTATTATTTTTTTATCGTGAAAACCACACAAGACTCCCAACTGCTCCCAACTGCTCCCAACCGTATAGAGCCAGTCAGACTCTGGCATCCTCCATCGGGGAATGTTATGGGGCTGGAGGTAGTGGAAAGGGGAAAGAGATGAGGAAGAGAAAGGTTGTGAAGTACCTAAATATTCAGATTTGGTCACCAAACACGGCAAAAGTCGCTTAAAGCAAATTCTGTCTTGTTGTCGACGTGGGTGTGATATGCCCCTTAAATGGTACGCAGCTCGACGGCCTCCGTAGTTAAGTGGTAAGACGATCAACTACGAATTCAAAGGTCGCGAGTTCAAACCCGGCGTGTGGAAATAAGTTTTATTTAATTAATTTGTGTCATAACACATTCCATTAATATAAAATAATATGTAATATATTTGCGGCACGTTTCAGAGTGGTAGATACTCCAAGTATAACCCTTCTGAAAAACCACCGTTCAGAATTGAAACGTTGCTTGAAATGACTGTAGCCGTGTTTGGTGACCAGATCTGAATATCCAGGTACTTACCAACTTTCCTCTTCTCTTCATCTCTTCCCTATCTCCACTACCTTAAGCCTCACAACATATCCCAATCAGGGATGCCATTGTCTCACTGGCTCAAGACGCAAGAGTCCATTGTGCGTTATTCACTATAAAATGAACTTAACTAAACTTACATACTAACAAACCATAACGCCGTTTTCCGCAGAGGTAGGCAGAGATGACGGACCGTAATACAACTCTGTCTTAGCACACACTTCTTGCTTCGTTTTTATTGATACAACGTCTCATATATACTCTTCTCTTATTATGACTCTTCAAGTGACCCGATTTAAGTATTTGATTTCCTCGATCGTGCTATGTCTTCCTCGGGCCTCCCAGACTTCTTCTTCCATTCATTTTCGCATCATGATTGCTTTTAACGCTCCTGTATTTGTTCATTCACTCTACATCCCAAAACCATCTAAAGGTTCCTTTTTACATCAGCCTTGCATTTTTTCCGGATATCCACATTTTTAACACGGTCATACATGGTTTTACCTCACATACGTTTCAAGAATCTCATTTCCACAGCATTCAGTCTACTTTCATCTTTTCTCTGCCAGTTCTGTGTCTCACTGCCACACATCAAGGTTGGTATAAGCACTCCATTGTGAACTACTAGTTTCGCTTCTTTGGACAATTTCTTATTAGCTCCAACAGCGTTTAGTCCTCCATAAATAAAGTTTCCTGCATTCACCCTTCTTTTAATATCTTTATCGGCCTTTCTATCTCTCGTAAACATACTTCTTTAATACACAAACTCATCCGCTTCCTGCAAGTGTTCATAATTTCCAACTATATTGTACGCTGTTCTCGTACTCTCTCTTTCAAATACCATGAACATAAAGACAAGGATAAGGACATGAGAACAAAGAACAAAAGGAAGTTACCTTAGTATAAACACCAGCGCTGGACAGCTCGTTCTCGATGACCATGACGATGATCCCGAACATGCCCATGACGAGTGCGTAGTCGCTGATGCGCTTCCGCTTCTCGAAGAGCGCCTTCCTGCGGCCGAGCCGGTAACCGATGTTGGGCTTGTGGCGCGGGCCGGCGGCGCCCTTGTACGCCGCGCCGCCCAGCGCGCGCTCCTCGGCGTAGCGCGGGTACTCCGAGTGCACGCCCACCAGCGCGATGCCCGCCTCCTCGGCCGGGTTGCCCGCCTCGGCCTTCATGGCTCCCCCGCCGCCGCCCCCACCCCCGCCTCCCGCGCACGCGGCGCCGCCCGAGATGGACAGCGTCGACACGGGCTTCCGTAGCTGCAAAATACAAACAACAAACAAATTATTAAAGAGAATATTCTAACAGTGTGAAAAGGGTACAGCACAATTTTTTAAGATGTATTAATCTTAAGTTGAATCTTAAAATATATATATATATATATATGTATATATGTATTTTGTTTATTAACTTTTTGTTTCTCACATTACCTACCTCATTAGGTCATAAGAACCTGTTCTGAGGTAAGTGACAGTGAGTACAAGAAAAATAATTTAAAAAAAATGGTGATATTTGTTACACAATGTTCTAGTTTGTCATGGTGAAGAATTTCAAGTGCTATTTTAGGAGGTCTTCAATTTCCTTGCGGTCCTTACTCATTAGCCATTTAGTAATGTTTTGATTAAAGGAATACATATTGGTGATGACTACAGTCTGTGGTGGAAGTTTGTTGTAAGTGTGAGGCGCGATGTATATATGGTGTTTTCGTGCAATTTGATGAAATAGCTAAATTTTAATACGCCGTTCGAAAGGCGGATTTTCTCGGACCTTGTCCTACGTTATTATGTTACTGACATCCTTGAAATTCTTACCAAAATAAAATTATATGTACCGACCAGGAATACGAGACATATAACTATCCTTTTCTGCGACAATGTTGCAATTGGCTATCAGGTTCTAACACCTATAATCGACTGCATAATATTTGTTATAGATTTGAGAATGTCGACATATTTGGAGATTCAGTATTATTGGTAATGAAACGAACTCTTCATAAATACTTTACTGAAATTTACGAGTTAAAAGTGTACCATATATAGTGAATATACCTGAATATACTTTTTTTTAAATGTTTTTTATTACTTTCTTCTTTACTTCTATAATGTAATGTTACTTTTACAATTTTTTTAGATTTTACGCTAGTTACATAAATATATTTTTATAAAGTCTACTAGCGTTTAAATAAATACATATGGTTGTAATCATTATTTTCCGCGTCTTTTTCAATTTTGTTATTGTTAAAATTGTTTTGATAATTATAACAAAAGAGTGATAAAAGTCGAACAAAGTAAGGCGAAGCATATATTCTGAAAGTTCTAAAGAGCTCAAGCGAACGTCACTTCTCTGAAAAAATGTCTTATTTAATACACCTTTCTCATTTATCTAATTTATCTCAACAATAAAAAAAATTATTCCTATTGGGTTTTTTGTTCCAACCTCAGATCTAGATATTTTTTGTGTCAAAAACAACTTATTTAAAAGTTCCATACTATGTAGCGTAAGTAACCAAATGATTTTCCACATCAAATACATTAGTAAGAAATCTAACACCTGATAGTATTTTTAAAACTTTTTTTGGTTCTTATAACATATTTTTTGGTATATTAAAAAAAAAAGGAAAATTTGAGCAAGGTTATTTTCTTCTTTTAGTATTTAAAATAAAATTAAATAAAGTGTCATTAATTCTGTCTTTTTAAGAAGCATGCTTAACATTTTTGATTATTCAAATAGTAATGACTTAGTAATACGGTGAAAACGGCACCAAATTTTCTGTCAATCAGGTCATTAGATTGAGGCAAAAGGTAAAATTTCCTAGAATTTAAACATCGTTTACTTCTACCTTCTTCTGAAAACAAATTAATTACTTATTTTTTCTTTGACATACGCATTAAATTGAGGCAAAAATGAATGTTTGCTAGAAGTTCTATGAACACAAAATTTTAAACCCTTTTTATAGTTAATACCGCACAAGCGTCTCAACTGCTCTAAACCATCTAAAGCCAGTGAGACTATGGCATCCCCAATTGGGTTGTGAGGTTGAAGATAATGAGACAAGAACGAGATAGGAGAGAGACAGGATGGGAAGTACCTGGCTATTCAGACCTGGTCACCAAGCACGGCTTAAGCCATTTCAAGCAACTCTTTGATTCTGAATGGTGATCTTTCACCAGGGAAATACTTTATGTATCTACCATATATTTGATTTTTTTTTAATAAAATGCGTCATGACACATATTGATTAAATAAAATGTATTTGCGCATGCCGAGTGTGATCTCGCAACCTCTGGATCCGTAGTCGAGCGTCTTACCACTCGACCGCGGAGGCCGTTAATTTGTATCTTTTCTCAAATGTACTGTCCTTGTTCTGGCTAACCAGAGTTTTCCAAGCCAAGGTGGTACTCCGGCCTCTTTTTTAAATATTTAGTCTCAAGGAAATCTTCACCATATTTAACTATGGATATTATAGATGTATATATAAATATAAACAATATTTGAAAAAAATGGAAACAAATACAAAGGAATTTCACGCTTTTCACGTTTTTTTTAGTATTTTGAAAGAATTAGTCACAGCTTCCTTTTTGCTGTACGCTGAAAATTTAAATTCCAGTTGAAATATATTTATAAAAACCTGCCGTTTAATAAAAACATTATGTTTTTCTAAACTTTTCAATTATGTGATTCTTTCAATAGTGCGTATTTGTAGATCTATAAATTTTAGTAAAAAAGCATATGAACCCAACCGATTTTTTAGTGCTTCCGCCACATTTAACTGATCTTCAATCTTTTCATGTAGCCTCTGAGCTCACAACATCTTGGATCTTTCGAAACCACAGTAGTATATATTATCACAAATATAATGTATTTGCAATATATTTTTTATTTTTTTATTTATTTTTTATTATTATCAAACATAATGCATAGTAGTGTTATACAAGTGTTATATCAATATATACATATTTTTAAATGTAAACATTTCATTGTAAATTATAAATTACCCTCATAAAAAAGCAATGCTTGTGTGTATGAGGGGGTGTTGTTTATTTAGTTACTAATAATTTGCTGTAATGATTTTTTAAAGATATTTATTTTGAGTTTTCTGTGTAGTTTTTCAATTGTGTTTTGAATTCTTTAAGATCATCATTAATTAAACTTATTTTTTCTGGTAAACTAAGTCACCACATAAAATCGTAATTTTTTTTGATAGTGTATTAAGATATTGACAAAATTCATTTGTGAAGTTTGTTATGCTTGAATTATGTGTTCGGTATATTGTTATAACTCTATAAATATTATTTTTAAATTTAAATTCTATATTTAAACAATTTACAAGTTCTATGTTTACTTCAGCAATATTAGTAACTTCCCAATCATCACGTATGTACATTATAACTCCACTGTTTTTGTTTATTGCTGTCTGTGTCGCAAATCCGTGATAGTTAGGTAGGGCATTTATTTGTTGATCGCTGTTTGAATGCGTTTCAGTTAACCCTATGCAAACCGGTAGCACATGTAAATTATTTAGGTTTATTAAAAGTTCATCTAAGTTTTTTGCAATGCTCCTAATGTTTGTGTTTAGAACTAAAAATGGTAAGAACTAAATATGAAGTTGTACCTTCATTTGCTAAATATATATTCTATAACAGGGCTCGTCGAGTCGTCATGTGCGCTTTCTAAAAGTCATGGGGCTGTAATACCATGATTAAACACATTAATCATAATTATTGAGCCCATAACAAAACATTGTGAATAATACAAAATCCTACGGGGGTTAAAGGTCAAAGAGGCGTACTGTCCAGTGCCAGTAGTTCTTAACATTTTAACGAGGTAGTTATCTATTTATTTTCTATTTAAAGTTTAAATATTAACGAATTTCAATTTTTATATCAATAAAAACGTTTTTATTTATTATTTGTGTCATAATATTTAATTTTGTGGTATTACCATCATTGACTACTATTTCAGTCTGACCTTGACTTCTGTACTCTAAAGAAATCAATAAAATATTATTGACCGCTAAAATATGTATTTTTAATAGTTTGCCTTCCATCGAATGTTATTGTTCGTATCCCAACTCATACAAAATGTATGCAACAATGATTGATGTGTGAATCTGACTGATGCTAAATAACGATTTAGTTGTAGTGGAGCAGAATATCTAAAGTCGACACGCTTATTTATTTATTTATGGAATTTGAGTTTTTCAAGCTTTGCGCTTCATTGTGGTGTTAATTATATTACTGAAAAGACAAATAATATTCAAAGATTATTTCATTGAAAAATATGCAAAAAATCATTTATTCTCATTTTTCTGCATTAAAAAAAATCTCCTCACAAATTGATTACTTAAATACATTTAATTTATAACACATCCCAATATAATTAAAGTAATTATCTTCAAACGTTAATCCTTATAAAAAATCAGAACAAGCTTTGAGAAATGCGACAGATATATAAATACAAAGGTGACCAAATATAATAGTATATGTAACTCTTTAGCCATTACTTTTTATAGGGAAATGCGTAAATAACTCAAATATGTAACAGTAACGCTTGCGTATAATCTTGGGATCAGAAAGAAAGCTTTTAAACTTGGTAACGGGAAGGTTGATGAGGTAATCGACACAAGCGTTTTGATCACATGATGATTTGTGTTTGAATGATTAGAAGCAGGCGGCTTTACTATTTTTAGTGATCTTGAGTGAATCGTTAACTTAGAGATTTAGGGAAAAAAGTACATTCTGTTAGCAGGTTTTAGTATTTATTCAAGGACTTATAGTTTAGTAATTTGTGGTTCGGAAAGTTTATTTTTTGGTCATCATGTGAAGCGTAGTTTATACACTTTATCTTTCACTAAATTATCTATAAAAAGGATTTGTTTAGTACTTGATTCGAAAATTTGATAACTTTATTTAATTTTCCATTGAATAGATATTGATTCATTAAAGTCCCCGTGATAAACCTTTAAACCACCAACAAAATATTGATAGAAATGAATTTGTTTTACAATCAATTTGAAATATCTGGTATTTTTTATTATTTCTAATTTTGTAACTGTTAATTCATGGTAGAATTCCATTTTAATGATTAAATTTGTTTTATTAAATCATTAGGTATTTCTCAGCTTAACTATTTGCTACCCTTATTCCCTACTATTACTTTTAAATTTCGTACATTCCCTGATTGTCCGTGCTATAGTTTTTCTGGTTTTCAGTAGGAGACTCTAGTACCTATGGTATTCACATACAAAAAAATCAGAGATTAGTAAATAATAGTAGCATACCATATTTTAGAAAAAATGATGTCGAAACATTTTTCAAACCGAGGAAATCGATTGACCTTACATATTCTGGACATCCATTGCAAATTTATTTTAAGACCTAACTAACAGCATTATAATTTTATGGATCAACATGGCACTAAAAAAATATCATTTGGAATTCATCCAAAAATTGGATTTCTTTGAAGGATTGTAGTAAATTTCACATAAATCATGATTTCGATTCATAAATAGCACATTTTTACACCGAGATAAGCTAACCTCTAGTGTTCTGGAGGTGCCAATAGTCACTAGGTATTCAGCATTATCTTTTCAGGGGTTTTCATCTTTCAATATGCTGTTTGCATATTTAAATAAACCGTTATCGCTTGTCAGCAAAATAAACTATCTTATATATATTTTACTATTATACAAGTCGAGTAATAAATATTTTAAGTTTGCCTACGCCATTGCGGCAGAAAAAAAGGACTTTTAAAGTGACATTACTGTTTGAGAAAAATCATGCAATTTTATTTTTATTTAGAAGTAAATGTATTTAACACCACGAAAATACAATAAAATGATAAAAAATCTTAACATTTCTTGATCAAACTTTTTTAAGTGACATGAGGGAGCGATTCTCTGAATATAAGTAGGTTTTCCAGAAAAACCACTTATATCTACTATTAACATATAATTTGGAAAAAATCATTATCTATAAAGATAGCATAATTGACAAAAACATCATTTTGTTAAACAGAAGTGAGTTATTACGAAATTACAGTCAGTAAAGTATAACTAAAATTGTATTTTGCCGGAATCCAGCATTCCAGAGGTAAATAGGAAAGTCATAATATTGCTGACATGAAGTTTGTATCTACGCTTCAAACTAATTCCCTTTTTTTGAATGATAAGGAATCATACTTTCCCTCTTCTAACAAATGAAATCAACTACATAAAATCAAAAATAATGAATTCCCTTTCCCCAAAAAAACAACCTTAACTTGTTTACCCTTCCTCCTATTTTTCATCGACAAACAACATGTTTGTTGGTTTTATTTTTAGGATAAACCGAAAATCTAATTTTCCCTCTTTCGCTGTGTGCTCATATCATAATATGTTGTTTGTCGGCATCTACCTATTCATACATTCAGTAGAAGTTACAAAAAGATAGCACGCTCCCTCTTCTACCCATTTCCATCTAAATCTAACTAACTTGAACATAGAAATGGGAGAGATTCAATGGATGTATAGTGCCTGTTCAGTTTTGTAAATCCACCGGTTTTAGTTTTGTAAGGGGAAAACTTATTTGTTTTATCGCATCTAAAGAATTGATAACTCAGATGATAACAGGATAAAATATTCGTATTATTGTTCACAAAGAATCCAGCAGAGGAAACAAAATTTAAAATCATTACCAAAAGCGAAGATTTCATTAGGATATAAACGTTGATTTATGGCTGATTTTTTAAATAAGATATTTTTGTGAAAATTTATTTTAATCCGATGCCAAATTCACTCGAGATTTAATGCTGAAAGTTAAATCAGAAAATCTTTTCACAATGCTATAATTTATTTGGATGAAATAAACACAAGAAAACCATTTTTCTAACTGTTGGATTGTACAAGTAAATAGGTTTTCACGATTTTATTTCCTTCTTGTTGTTTTGTTGACATTTAATATCATTCATTTAGTTGGATGTCAATGAGGAAGCACTGTAACAGTAACATATATTCAAAGCTTTGCTTGTTTTTAAATTAGCCACTAACACTTTATTATAGGAAGTCACAGAAAAAACTAATAGACATAAGAAGAAGTTTCTAATGTTTGTAAGTAAAAATTTTGAGCCACCAAATTGATAACTTTACAATAAAGATATTTAAATTAAATTGTATGTAAATATAAATCACTAAAATAGCCTTTTTAGATTAAAAATATTTGCGCAACGTCATGATTTCGCATTTTACTTTATATGCTAATTATTGAGCATTGCGGGATGTGAATCGTCGCTTCCTCCCCTAAGGAGGTATCTGGGGCAGACGGTAAATTCGCTAAGCTGGTGGAACTGCTCGATGCAAGAACCGAAACCTAATTGTATAACGGCGGAAGTAGTGGAATACAAAGGTCGTGGAAATTGAAACAAGTCACAGAATTCCTGCAATTTACTTTTGTTTTGGAGTAAAGGCACTCTAGACTTGTAAATTGAGAGCATATTTTGGACAACGACCCAAAACATAGTACGTTTTACTTTTCAATTTTGATTCTCTAATATTTTAACAGGTTTTAAATTGTCGAACCAAAGCAATAACGTATTAGCTTTTAGGTGTGGGTTTGATAAGGTTAAGAATCAAAAGGTTTTTAGTCAAACAGATGGTCTAATGCTCAGTAGGAAACCGGCTTGCACAGCTTGGTGATGAATTGGGAGCTTTAAGTTTATGTTTAGGCGGAATTCCATACTTAAACAGTCAATCCTATCACATAAAAATGATCTTACAAAATTCAATCGTATAATAAAGTTGTAAATTATATTTTAGGGCGCTGTTCAAAGCTGGAAAATTACTTAAAACTATTTTTAAAAAAAATGTTGTTTACAGATGTCGTTATTTGGGAAAGGTTTCTGATGTATTTATATTTTTATCATAAGTTAGATCACATCACTGTGGGCTCCAGTGCATACATTTTCACATATATTTACAAATAATGACTATTTTATGCTCATATGTTTTTAATTCATACATGTTGTTAAAGTCAGTTATATCTACTGGAATTTCAATGTCAAGTAGATTTCTATGTGCTTGATATTTTCTTTGTCGAAAATCAATTAACTTTTGACTTTGGTAGATGAACTGCCAGAAATTAAACGACAAAAAAGACCAATATTCTCATAATGGTGCAAATAGAGGAGAAATAAGTAAATCCAGAACGAACTGACTAACGAGATTCCGGGAGCTTTACATTGCAAGCTCTCGGTATCTTGGAAGTAGGAATTTTTTACGATACTAATCATCGCTTCTTCTCGAAACAACAAGCCAACTACACGTAGCCGCGGTTTCATGACCAGATCGCGATTGTTGTAGCGAACTTAGAAACAATTGTGCCACGCTTTCCGTTCCCATGAAATATTCAGACTACAACTCACGCCATGGGATGAGGATAGCGTTTGAGATCCAAGGTTTTGTGGTTCTACAATTGAGTGATTGCAATAGTATTTCTCAATCCACATGGCTTTGAACTTAGAGTATATAGAGTGGTATCAATCCAAGACGGTGTAGTCAGTTTTTGATGATTTTTACCTGACTCGGTGGATCTGGGCGTGGCTAAGACCAAGGCTAGGGTATTTATACATCCATTCATATCACATATCGACATTAAGTTTTTGTTTATTCGTATAACCACTTTTTCACAGTATTGATATCAACAAAAGTATAGCATCTAACCAAAAAAAACCGTTTAGTTGTGTCAAGTTAAGTGACTTAATAAAAAATGTGGGTGGAGTCCCGCGGAGAACCAGGAGCCCAAGATTATTGTGACAGTACGTAGAAGCGGAGTATAATATTTGTTGTCTCTTTCTCTCTCATGGTGAACGACGTAAAAACCCGGAGAAAGTGATTTATCTCAAGTTTGTATCGGTTGGGTAAGAATAATTAGCTCTCTCTCCATACATTGTTTCTCCAAGGCTTTGAACATGACAAGAAGGGGCGTATGTTTTCATCACTTAGTAAAAACTCTTGAAAACTTACTTGCTTTATTAAAAAAAAGTTTCTGAATAATCAAGAATTTTTTTTTTCATTTTTTGATATACATTAAACTATTTTAATAATGTAAGAGCGATATTTTTAAAACTTTAATGTTAAAATCAATATATCATAAGTGAATAAAAAAGAACTAAAAGTGAGACAACTTGTAATAATTGTAATCGTAACACTTATTTATTTAAAGAAATTAATGTATGATTAAATGTAATGCTATTGTTTTCTCAGTGTTTTGTTATTTTATTTTATATTTTGTTCTCCTTCTTTATGTACTCGTAAATATAACCGCAGGCTTTGTATTTTTTGTTTAGTTTAATTTTGTATCCCTATATAAAAGTCATTACACTGATCCGGTTTTAGGGACTCATCTATTGAAGTCGAAAAATAAAAGATAATATTGACAGTAATATATGTGTTCTCAAAAGACTCCTTGAAAAAAAACGATAAAAGCAAATAATTAAAATAAATTATTTTATCGAACTCTTCAAAAATTGCGGATATAAGAAATAATATACAACGATTTAAAATTATATAGTTGGAAGTATGTGAACCAGATTATTTTTGTAAAACTAACTTTCTGTACAGCTTAAGTAAGAAGATTGATGAATATTTTTAAATTATTAAATTCTCAACTGAACAAAAGAAAACTTTACTTGATTGCTTTTTTAATAAGCCAATAAATTCAATCACAAGTAAACTTGAGCGTCAGGTCACCTCGATGAACGCGTCGACATTAGAATGCCTCATTTCTAGCAAAACCAGCCCATGTAGCCGTAGGATATTTTAGTTCCAAAACACTCCGCTTAAGGTAATAAAAATAATTGTTACAGTTGTACCCGTTAGGCGTTAAAGGTTTGACATGTTTAAAATGTAATTTGGTATTTAGTTGACACGTGGTATTAAACCGATATTTTGTCACCACGTTCCCATGTTTGCCAAACGATTTGACCTTAATCAGCAGTGGGTAACACCACATATAACATATTAAGTGAAATGAACAAGAAATCGAAGAGCATTAAGGAAAGGTCATGTTGACGTGTGCCACAGTAAAATGGATAAACTTATTCAAACTCGGAAATAATGTTTTAATGATTTGTAGTTTACAGTCTTCATCTAAAAAAAAAACAGTCGAAATAATCTAGAATTCGGGTTTTCATGTACGAGTGATACTTAATTTAAATGTTTGCCAAAAAAGTTTTTTTTTTCCATTTAAAAAACATTTTTTTTTACTGCTCTACTTTTTATACTTTTTTTTTCTTAATTATACCAATATAATCAAGAAATTAAGGATTTTCAAATCACCTTTTGCCCGTATAAATTTAATAAAGCCCTTTCAACCCAGATGATATCTCTCTCAAAATACAGTTTATTTTTGCAACTTCCTTATCAAGACGATGTAAAAGCCATGTAATGGATTAAACACTTAAACAACAACAATATGGCAATAATATCGCATAGTACTAGGTATTGATAAATATTATAAAAATCAATACAGTAAATATGAATATCTCAGATTATATTTATGAAAATAGAGCAATACTTGAAAACAAATTCGCCGAAGCTCTGTCATTTATGAAATATGTTTTTTTTTTTTTTTTTAATTATTAACTTCTTCGATTGTTATCATAATAATAATATCAAATTTTAAAGCGCTGTTTTCATGAAAAAAAAAATCACCTCAAAGGCGCTACTTATTTTTTATTTTTATATCGTCTCTGTTTCTCTTGTAATAAATAAGTTTTAGTATACATATCCGTAGAGGCGGGTTACTTGGGCCCAAAATATGAATATTTTTAACAAATCCCTCTGTGTTCTTTTGTTGTTGTTATATCAGCGTTTCAATGATTTTGATATCAACTGAGAGGTATATCTGTTTTTATTTTTTTTATGAATACCTCATAAGACACTCAACTGCTTTCAACCGTCTAGAGCCAGTGAGACTATGGCATCCCCAAATAGGGTATGTTCTTAGGCTGAAGGTAGTGGGGAGGGGAAGGATATTAGGAATAAGAAGGTTGGGTAGTACCTGGCTATTCAGATCTAGTCACCAAACACGGCTAAAGCCATTTCAAGCAATGTTTCGATTCTGAATGGTGGTCTTTCACCAGGGTGATACTTAGAGTATCTATCACTCTGTAACGTGCCGCAAATATACTTTTAATTGTTTTTTATAATAAATAAATGTGTTTCGACGCATATTAATTAAATAAAAGTTATTGGCGCACGCCGGGCTTGAACCCACGACCTTTGGATTCGTAGTCAAGTGTCTTACCACTCGACCATGGAGGCCGTCTAACAAGTTACGATGCGCAAGTTGAAACAATTTATCTTTAAAGTGGAAATATAAAATTTTTAATATTGGGCTAATGTTACTCTTAAAGAAGGGTTATTTTGGCCCATAGACTTCTACGGGAAAAAACGTGTTGTTAACTATATGGGCAAAAAACCCGTTATAAGAGGTTGAAAAGTAAATTTAAGAAGGCTTCTTTGCAAAAATAGTGTACGATTCAAATGAATATACACAATAAAATAAGCTTATTTTAATCATTAGTGTAAAAAAAGAGCAAGCAATTTTAAAAAATCAATATGTAGTAACAAAAATGCAATGCCGTACCTACCTAATTAAAAACTTCCCTAACAAACTTCAACATGTCCTATCTAGTCATAGGTACGTAAGTAGCTTGAGTCTTAATTGAGAATTTTTCCTATAAATTAGATCTTTGTAGGAAAAACTTTAATTTTTTCTAAAGTCTAAGCTTACAACAATAAAAAAATATTCCTTCTTAATTTTAGGGATAATTATAAATTTTGTTGTCAAATTTATTGACTACCATCCATTACTGGAACAGAAAAACGTACCTTCATTTATAAACTTAGGGACTTCGATCTTACAAAATCTTTTTGCAGATCACTCAAATATAGAGCTGCTCGTCTTTGATGACTGGCCAGCGCCAGAACACTTTTTATCTTGTTTCATGCGGCTTACAAGAGCTCTTTTTTCAAAAGCTGAAACAATCTGATCAGGATAATTACATGTTCCCCATGTCCGCAGAATATGACCGCCAGTATCAATACTATTTATGAGTGAGCAAGTGTTAGCTGGAGAAGCACTTTAAGAGTCTCACCTCTTTTGAACGATCCTAGCACTTTGGCCCTTTTCCTTTTTTAAGAGCAGGTGGGTTTAGTTTTTCTTTGGCGTATACATTTCTCTGAAGCAGTTCGTTGAGTGAACACTTTTGATTTCACTGCTGCTACACATTTTCCAACTACGCCTTGGTATAACTAGCATACCGATGACTGACAAAGTTTCTGCAGTAGTTTAATGGCATCACAAGTGCTGTAGTTATCAATTAGCCTAAATAAAAATATTTGGATAATCACCTTAATAACACAAATATGTTGAATTCCATCAATGTTTAGTCAGACCAATATTAGAGAGTTTATTTGGCCCAGTGGTACAAAGTAACCCGAAACATTTGGTTTCCTAAATTTAAGCACCTACATTTCTGTGAAACCTTTTGAATTTATAAATTCCATCTTCCTACATAACAATAAAAAATACAGTTCTCATTGTAAACTTACCAAAAATAACAGTATCACACCAACATTTTCAAGCTTAAACTCGCGCCGTTTCTATGTAAAAACTTCAAGCGAAACTGACAAACGCATACAGGTACGCAAAGTGACAAAAACTGCTGATGTATGCGCTCACACTATCACCTATCATTTTCGACTAGAATCAGAATACTTGCTCAAGCGGTGGCGATGTAGCGGGAAATTAAAACTTTTGTTCCGATTTGGGCCAAAGTTACCCGCCAGGGCTAAAGTAACTTGCATCGACGGTACTCAACTTTTTTGAGATAAAAGTAAAATTAGTCCTTCCCAATCCATATTAGTTCAGTTGATTAAAACAGGCATGTTTTTGAATAATAGGAACATTATTTTCACTATTCACTTAGAAAAAAAAAATTATGTTATCTGGGTCGGTGGTTATGATTTCCACAATAGTACCACACTTTGAATTAAACTATAATACAATAATTTATTTCGAGACCATCAACTTCTTTGTATAAAAATTCATTCGGTTTTTTAAATCTTGCTTGGCACACATAAACTTTTATCGAGGGTGCAGATTAGTTTTATGACTTGGACATCCCCCGCAAGTCAAGATTTGCAAATATTATTTTCCGTTGCCAAAAGACGTGAACACAAAGAATAAGCCAGCGTCGCGAGAAAACCAAAACAAGTGAAAAATCTAAGCAGTTTCCATGGGTTTTGAAGAGTCAGAATCCAAAAATTGCTAGAATTAACTAATTAATCATCACGCCATTTCTCAACAGATATACAGAGAAATGGAATACCACATAACTCTTATTGCATACATCGTACCACACATACTATTAGTCCTCTATGTCCTAGCCACCTAAGCTTTCCTTTCTTATTGTTTCCTATAAAGGCATAATTTTTTTTGGATCTGTAGAATCGTAAAACGGGTTATTAATAAAGCGATTTCTCGCCAGGCGATGAACTAAAAAAATAATACCATTAACATGAGGAACAAAGCAAAATCGTTTTGCTTTTCAACTTTATTGGAATTATATATTCAGAACCAGAGCATAGAAACTTCATCTCGAGAGTGTCGTTAAAAACATTTTTAGATTTTGAAATAAAAGCTTATTTACTTATATTTGCTTATTTTTTACTTATTAAAGTGATGTTGCAAGCTGAATATAGTGACGTTGATCTGGAAATTTTTACCGATAGGAAAGCTTCGCGAAATTCATCAAACCAAAAAACACATTTTATGAGATTTTTCTACTTCAGAAAATGATTTGAATAGCTTTATAGCTAAAATACAATGTTTTTTAATTATAATTGTTTAAGTGTCTCAATAATTTACCCCGATTGGACGTAGTTATGCAGAAAGAGTCCATCCCACAATTTATCAATACCATGTTCAGCATGTCATAATCAATTTAGGATTTAAATTTCGCACTCATAAAATTATACTATTAACCTGCACCACCACTTCGACCACTTGCAAAAAAAACTGTGTTAATGATTAAATAAAAACAAATTTATAACTTTATTCCAGTTTTTATTTTTGACTGGACCGGTTTCAATTTAAAACGGCCATCTTCAGACTAGTACAAGTTGTTCTTATTCTATGGCTTACATACTATTTTTGGGATGTCAGGGGTAGTAAACCATGATTTTACTTTAATTATATTTGTCTATTTTAGTTACAAGTTACTTTTAGTTTACTATTTTATATATCAGTTCACCTTTATCGTTAACCCAATTGGTGAAGTGTTCTTTTATGCGTGTTTTGAACGCTCTTTCCGTTTGGCCTATGTATTGTGACGAGCAATTAGAGCAATTAACTTGATAAACCCCTGAGTTATCTAGTTTTTCTCTCTTATCATACCAGATAGATATATAAAATAGTAAACTAAAAGTAACCTGTAACTAGTAAAATCATGCAGCAATACTGAGAAATATAATTAAAGTAAAATCATGGTTTACTACCCCTGACATCCCAAAAATAGTATATAAGCCATGGAATAAGAACAACCTGTACTAGTCTGAAAATGGCCGTTATAGGCTGAAACCGGTCCAGTGAAAAATAAAAAAGTGGAATAAAGTTAAAAATTTATTTTTATTTAATCATTAAAATGGAATTCCACCATGAATTAACAGTTACAAAATTAGAAATAATAAAACTGTGTTGTGTAAGAACGCCGCTGTCAACTTAACCGCTTATAGGAATTAAAACTTCAGAAAAATGAAAACATTGTACTTTCTTTATGTGTTTCATGCTCGAGTAAGTGTTCGTTAACGAGTCCATAAAAATGTTCAGTTTTTTTTTATGCACGAAAAAAGCGTTTGTAGTTTCAGGTGTAAAAAAATTAAGTCCACGAAGGAGATCAATTTACTTTATTGCTTTAGTCGTTCTAATATACCACGTGAAAAACTGCGAACTTGGAATAAATTCAGAAATTTTCTATTGCTTGCGTGACTTATTTACCAGTATTTGAATTACGACATAATATTTGAAACAATGAATATTACAGGGAAGAAAAACTCAATTTAATTATTTGTTTATCGTGCGTAACCCAATGAAATCATGTTTTGATATTCATCTGTTTGCGATATTTATCGAAATTGCAGGGATTTTGTAAAAAAATACACGAAAAATTTTAGATTGAAAATCTGATTACTTCATAAGCAGTACTTTTACATATTTTTTAGATGATAAAAAAAAAAACAAATTATTATAGTTTTGACACAACCAGTACCATCATCAAAGTACATCGTAAAAAAAACTTCAGTATGTATGTTATCAAAATACATCGTAAAAAAAAAACATTAGTATGTATGTTATCAAAGTACATCCAAAAAAAAAACTTTAGTATGTTATTTAAACAGCTTAAAAAAAAATAATAAAAATTTTAAAAATTGATAAATACAAACGAGAAAACCGTTTTTGCGAAATTATTAAGTTTTTTTTGAGTTAATGTTTTAATTATTTTTTATCTTAATACAAAAATGAATGTTCGTCTGTCTGTTTTCAACAATTTCTTGACCGATTTGGCTGGAGATAGCAGAATTTTTTCTTATTAGGGAAGGTTTAGAGAGTAGTTTGAATGAAATCCAACACATAAAACTGTTGCTATACCGTTTTAAAATTAGTATGAAAAACATGGAACCCGCTAAGATGTATTGAGGTTATCCACAGATTACATTTTCCCCAGCCAAAGGTTTTTTTTGGTAGAATATTTTCAAAATGGAATACACAAGTAAATATTATTATTATTATAAACCTATTTAAAAATATATATGTTTACATAAAATAATAAACAGAACTAAAATACAAACAATTTTTATTTGAGTCGTCTTAAAAAGCATGCCGTGTACTCACTAGTTTATTCTATAATTTGTTATGTATTTTAGAAATAACTTCGATGAATGTTAAAAAAGGCCATGGTCATTATTTTTTAATTTTTTGTTGAAATATAATACATGGGATTGCTTCATGTCCGTTTTAATAAGGAATTTCTGTATCGAGTCTAGTTCATTATTTCGTATAAAGCATTGGAACTTTTTTTGTGTTTCTTCACGTTTTAATAAAAATAACTTAGTTTCTACGAGTACTAATAATGAAAGTGATACATAAATAGTGATCACTATTTCAAGTGGTGTCCTAAAAATCTCATTTTCATTCATCACGCATTGAACGCCGTTAGAAATGTACGTACATCGGAACCAATTTTTAGAATGATTTTATTATTTAGGTTAATGGTCTCAATGAGATAAAGACAAAGAGTGTCTATAGAAAAGTGGCGTAGAAACCTCTTTTATTTGGTTTTACGAACAAGATTTCCGTTTCCGGTTGTAAGAAGTCGATAAAGTTTTTGCTCACAACATCAATTTATAGTGAAAACTATAAAACCATGTTTATAACCAGGATATATACTTTATAGCGCAATTTATTGATATGCCACGCCAGAACTATTAACGGGCTGAAGATAAATATTAAATTAACCCCATGTTCCCATAAGTGGTTTTTCTAATTGAAATTTATTAATAAAAATTCATCAAATGTTTCCATAAGAACAATAATTAATTATGTCTTATTTATGAAACTGAAAATTTATTTGCGTGATGTAAAAAAAACAACGTGTCTGGAGTTTCTAGGTCAATGGAATTATTTTTACTTCGTAACATCATTTCATCAAGAGTTATAGAGCTATGAAATAAACAATTTAGTGTTGAAAAGTTATACGATAGCGTATTGTTTGTGCTGTATTTTAACTGTGTTATTTCAAAAGCCTGGGAGTGGATTACATTATTTATAACATTGCAAGAGAAAGGTAGATTTCGTTCAAAATGCAAACTATATTGATAAACTCTTTAATTCTGGCAATATCATGATATGATCATCATGATATTGCCAGATCATGATCACGATATATGTGCCAAGAAAAATACATTATGTTTTTGATATGTGCATTCGTGTGTGCGTGGGAAGATTGGCTAACTCGATGTATCGTAATATAACGTAAATATGTTCTAGAAAAAAATATTTTTCAAAGTGCCATATCTGTGTGCGCAAGGAAGAACGAAATGAGTCAATAAACGCAGATGTTCAGGAGAGTCAAAAAAAAAATAGGAATTTTTTTTTTGTATATAATCATGTATTGTCACATGTCCTTTTAAAAAAAAATAAATAGCACATCATTTTTTTTTCTAACACAACCCATTTTAAAAAAAATATGTATTTAAGGAATAATTCTGCATACTTAACTCATAAAATGTTTTTTTTTATTAATTCCGTTCTTCCTTGCGCAAACAAATATTATATGTTAGTTTGAGTATTATGAATCTAATTGTTAGCTTTAAGAGACTTTAAATAACTTATATAGCAGGTGTCGTTAGAAACATTGATTAATAAATCAAAATGAATATACGATGTTCCATTACGTAGGTGTGTTTCTCCGCTAAGATTGATTAGTTTGTCACACGCAGCACTTTGTGAAAAGCATTAATTAATTATCCTCTGACGTCACCATATATCCACTTCCTGGTTATATTTTTGAGTAGGATTCTACGAACAGAAGTAAAATATTATTTCCATAAAGAAAAGTTTTTTTCATTACAGTACATTTTATTTCATGGTAAAAACACGTTTGTATAATTAATTTAAGTAGGCAATTCAGTCAGTTATATCGTCACTTGAAAGACAAAGGGGCTGAAGTGCCATTTTGTAAAGCTCACTATATGGCATTTTTTTTTTGTTACAATATAAAATTTCTAAAAAAGTCTTTAGTACCTGCTTGGATTTTGAAAACAAAGTTAACTCAGGCAGCTCGATGCTCTCATTGAGATCCCCGAAGCAACAAAAAGCTAAAAAAAAGTCCCAAACTTGTGTCGCTTGAGTTAAACCTTCTCCCAAATAGTAAATAAATTTTAGATGGCTGAAACGCCACACAAGTCTTCAGAATCAAACGAGAGTCAGAGCATTTGATTCAGATTTAAAAAAAACTTGATAAATACGGCATATTTAACTTATTTTCGACCAAAGTGTCGCTTCAGCCCCTTTGCTTGTGCAGCGACGATATGTTATTTTGGATAAATTTGAAACAGGAAACAATATACACTGTTAATATAGAGTAAAATTTTAAATCTAAAAATGCCAAAGCTTGTGATGACAAATAATGCTTTGCAAGCTAAAAACAGTTGATCGAGAAATTCGAGACAGATAAGGTTTTCAAAATGTCATGTCTTCAACTCTCCGTTATCTAGTTTTCATCGCAACTTACAAACAGGTTTGTTTCATCCATTTAAAAAAAAAAATGATTAGTATTTCAAAACTTGTTAATTTTTACGAAGAATTTGAAAAAAGTAGAAATTCGGAGGCGTCCAAATAATTATTTTAGGCCAATTTATTTTTATTTAAAAGCCTGATGGATGAACTTGTATAAATAAATGAAAGGTTGATCATGTTTGGGTCTTATTATTTGGACTCGTGACGTCAAACACTCCTTAAAATAGATCTTGTTATTGAACAGATCCCATGCTTGACGTCAAAGAGAGCAATATTAATTGATTTATTTGAAGGTAGCTCCACTCATGTGATACAACAAGAGATATATCTATAAATTTGTGGGGTTTGTTGAAATAGTCAGGTCTTTGAGATGACTAAGCCCAGAAGCCGACCCGAAACTCTTATATATTATTTTATAGTTCATAAAACTAAAATACTGCAGACATGCTTTCAAAATAAATGCAATTTTATGGAACAACAAACATTTATATTTGTACGGAAGCCGAGATTTTTCTCGATTTCGCTTTGAGACAAACAAGAACAGTTTCCAATTTCCCTTCAGATCTGAGCGGAACACAGTCAGAGGAAATTCCAATAAGGGTTAAAACGTGAAAGTCTACAACGTGAACGTGCGCTGTATTAACAAAAGGTAGCATCACATGTGACTTGGAAGTTTTGAATGTAGTAGTTAAGTAAACAACTTCACTGTTTTATGTTAAATAAGCACTCTTCGAATGCGAAAGAAAACGTGTATTTTTTCTTTCTAAGTTCTAAGAAGGTTACATAAGGCATGTTGCATGTAGATAAGTCCATCAATCTACTCTATTGATTATTTAGTTGGTGGGAAATATACGGAGAGAAGCGTGTTTAACACGACAACATTTATCATAATAAATCGGATGGTAACACGAAAAAATATCGTAATGTCAAAAGGAATGTGATTTTCAATATTTTTTTCATTTTACATGAACATTAAAGAAAAATAAACGCAGGCCTCTACGCATTGCCGAGTGGTTATAAATAAATTGCATGTCCACCTCAAATTTTACCAATTAAAATATGTCACAAATGCCACGTGATCCGCCCTTAGCGGATATCCCACGGAAATGAAGAAAGCCTGGATTTGAAGGTAACGCGGGGCCAGTATTCACAGTGCTGCTACACCGCGAGGGGTTGTGACTCACACCACAAAGCGGTCTTGCGTAACCACGGTTACTCTAAAGAGGCCAGTGCTCGAAGACATTTTCAGACCACTCTCCGAGCAAAATATCCTGGCCACTGAAACTAGTTTATTTGGGGCATTCAACATTTTATATCTTTCTTTGTTCACTTCTTCATTCATTCGTTTCTTTTTCTTTGACTTATTGTGGTTGCAAAGCATGCAAACATATAATTCCGGCACCTTTGTTTCAGTTTTAGAATCATCCACAAACATATTAAAATATTGTGAGAATGCTTAAATGTTAACAAAAATGTTCACTTTAACTTAGATCAATTTATATATTCGATTTCATTAAGAAAACCTTAATTCATACGTTTTGGTTTCCCACTGTGAATGTGTTTGACTAGCTCTCTTAGCTGGGTGCTTTTATTAGTTCGCAATCGCTCCGTCCCTGACAACAGTGTATCGTATACTATGTGTTCTTTGATCCCGGGTTTTGTGACTGAACATAGGTAGTATCTATGTAAAATTCTCACAGTCTGGAATACCAAGATGAGATAGACGAAATAGAATGTCCCCTACCGTTATAAGGTTTCCTTCTGTGACCAGAGATACCTATCCAATTACAAAAAATATATTAGCTTCTAACGGAATGTAGTGGGGTTAGGTACTTTTAGATTCATATTTGTAAAGAGCATTTACTTTGTGGCTTGCCATATTTATACATAAAACACATAAACTTTGTTTATAACCACCTTATTATTTAAAATTACGTCTACCGGTTTCGGAAGTACCCTTCCATCATCAGGACAATATTAAAATATATATATATATATATATTGTCTTGATGATGGAAGGGTACTTCCCAAACCGGTAGACGTAATATAAATAATAAAGTGGTTATAAACAAAATTTATGTGTTTTATTTACTTTTAGATTCGTTTGCTATGCATTGTTTTATTTTCATTCACGCTATACTTGGTGCATGTGGCTGCTCTTTTAATCATCATTATTAATTTAACTAGCACTTATAACTATCACTTTTTCCATGAAAAATTAATAAAAAAAATATTTTGTGCCTATACTTGTTGGGGTCATTAGTTTTATGAGTTACATATAAAATATTAAAAAAAACTGTTTGTGTACCTTACAAATTTTAATTTAATTTTAATTAAATTTTAACTTATATTTCCAAAACGTTAAAAAAGAGTGTCGTTAGAACGGTTGTGGCATATAAAATGTTTTATAATTGGGTGAAAGTGTCATAAAAGCCATTGCATAATAATTATTATTGTCGATACAAAGGTAAATGTCCATAAACATGGTAGGATGTTTAATCATGTGTGATATAGTAATATCTCGTAGTCAGTCACACACTATTCTCAACGCTATGGTAAATAAAACCGTAAATCGGTGTCATTGTGCCATTGTGTTAAAGTATTAAAACGTAAATTCTTCTTAATCCGTAGAGTGCTACGTATTTGCCGTAGTAACTGCAATAGTGTTTCACCCGAGACTTATAAAAGTGGGGCATATAAATTAAACAAAAACCATTTTATTTGAGAAAGTATAAATAGGAGTTGCAGAACATTTGTTTGGTATATTCAATCATTTCTTACTACTGGAACAAATCATTTATTTATTTAACTTGTGTATTTTTTTCTTTCGGTGCCTTTCCCTAAAATAAACTAAATCCAACGTTGGTTATTACTTTAAAAGCAACCTTCAACCTGCACAAGCCTATTTTGCATAATTCAATCTTGGTGTCTTCATCTACCACCTCGACCATCAGTCCATTTTTTCTGTTCTACAGGTATTTCAATGTAGCCTGGTCGAAAGAGCTAGTCACTTTAATTCCTGCGCACCGATGCACGTACGTAAAACTCGACGAAAGCAATGGAAACATCCATTCACAGTTGATGGCGGCTTTATGAGAACGGGTTGTTTCTCTGACTCGTTTTTGTGCAAGTCGGCTTTTATTTAGAACCAGCTACCGGCATCGGTCTTTTCTGCTTCATTTAATCCGGGCATTTTTAAGGCCCGCACAAACAAATCCGTTCTCACACCCCATTTCTCGACCCGTCTCACAACATTGTCCATATTTCGCGATATAGTTCCCTTATGTGTACACCATAGAGGTAAGGACGCTCTTGTGAGGTGTCATATAAAAAAACATTAAGCCATGGTGTGACCAGGATAATGAAGTTTTCTTATGTGCAATTTTTTTTGTAATTTACTGAAGAACCTCTGCAACAGTCGCATTATCTGTCCAAGGAAATTAAAGAACGCAGCTGAATAAGTTTATTTCAACAGTATTGTCACCGTTCTTTATGAAATTTTGTTAAAAAACGAAGCCACTTAAATGAGAACTTCAAATATCTGTGCGGTAAATCAAGTAGACGCCACTCTGGAAATAAATCAAAGATGTCAGCACATATGTCACATAAGTTGCAGGTCGTAGCAAATCAAAGCATATGTGGTGATTAGGGAGTGCCAGTGAACGAAAAAAGGGGAGGCCAATGTCTTATGGCTTCAGACGAAACGTTCAGGGTCATCCCCTTATTAAGGGTCGAAAGATAATATTATAAGCCTCGTTAGTGTACTCGTATACTTGAAAACGTATCCAGATAAAAAAAAATATTTACGTCATGTGTAATAAAATAATACAATCGCTTTAAAAATATTTCTGTTATTTATTAAATTATTAAAGCAGCTTAATTTGATTTTACTGAGAAAATATGTAAAATCTCATTCCGGAATTAAGTAATTATTGCCATTTTTTTCTATTTTCCGAAAATCATTGATTATTTCTTTACCATCCAACGTCCTTTTCTTCTCCAACTAGAATCCAAATAATTTACAACAAAAGTAATTACACTGATCAACTCACAAAATAGTTGACAGATACAATGAGAAAGAAGAATTAAAAAAATCTGTTTATATCATGTACTCAAATCATAATTTTTGTTGGTTGATAAGTTTATTCTATAATAAGATACATGATTTTATTTCCCAAATATTTTTTTATGTTCCATAATTATTTGAAGTTTTTAAAATTTTAGTTATATTTTAGTTATTTGTATTTCAAAGTATTTAATAATAATTCATATTCTGTTCGACTTAATCTAATATAATAACATTTATACTACTTGACAAAACTAACGTATCTTAAATGGTTCTTACAGGCTATTTTCAATTAATTAAATAACATTTAATCACAAAAATTAAAGCAATAAATGAAGTTTTTTTTAATGAAAATGTTCAATTCGTTAGAGTTTCACCTCCTTCAGTAAACAAGGGTCTTTCACTGTCCGCAACTAAATGAATATTTATGGTTGGAAACATATCACGGGGAAGCAAATAGCGGCCACAGAAACATTAACTTACGTTATACGTGGAAAACACTCGTTCCCAGCAAAAGGCAAGCCTACGGGTGAAACTTTTCAGAGGAACTGTTTAACGTGAGTGCACTTTGGATTATAGTAAAGCAATGAGTTCATTTTGTGTATAGGAGGGGTTTAATAATATGTTTAGAGCAAAAGCTAGAACCCCCACTTCAAACCTGTTAGAAGTTGGTATATTATTAATATTATTTTGGGTTTTTTAAAGAATACTACGAAAATGTAAATACGGTATGAAATAATGCTACCCACAAATGTTGCTTAAGGTTGTTGGTGTTGTGAGAAGATTTGTAATTAGGATTTGCTATCTGCTAATTAAATAACATTAAGACTAATTCGTGCCGTGGAATTAAAAACAATCACATTTGAAGAAATGATAATATTTTTTCTATGATATTGTAGAATTATGCAGTTTGACGTGTTGGCAGATACCTACTTACTTTTTATATAATTTTAATAAACATATCAACATATGCTTCATTCTAGAAATATAAAAATAATAGATAAGACAACCAAAAAGGTCGGTTAGATATTATAATATTATGTTTTGATTAAACTAGAATCTATTTTCCTTCGCAGAAATATATCAATTTAACATTTTTTTTCTATCTTTTGAACGCATTGCGTGTATTCAGGAATACGATAGTGCTTTTGTGCATTATGTTTTATTCCAACCTTTTTAATTTATTTTAAAGTAAATACCGTACAAGAGTTCCAAGTGCTCTCAGCAGTCTGGAGTCAGTGGAATTATAGCGACTTCAATTGGGGTATGTTGTGATACTTAAAAAAAGTAGGGATGGAAAGAAAATGGGAAAGAGGAAGGCTTAAAGTACCAGGCTATTTAGATCTGGTCACTTGATACGGCTAAAGCTATTTCAAGCATCGTTTCGACATTGAATGGTGGTCTTTCTCCAGGAAGATACTGATAGTATTTACCACTCTGAACGTGCCGTAAACACACTATTTAGCTTTATCACGGTACAAAATTAAACTAAATAATAAATATAAAGTGTGCGGTTATACGTATATACATACAGAAGGAGAACACAATATAAAATAAAATTAGAGAACTGTGATAAAATTATAGAATAACATTTAAATTATAACAAAGGAACAGAGAGAAAGAGACAGATAATATGAAATGAAAGAGGCAAAGTGTCAACTGAGAAGGTGATTATTGGAATCGTGAGAAATTTTATGATCTTAGAGGAAATATACCTAATATTGGACTACTGGACAAATTTAACTCATTTTTAAGAAAATGATAAAATACTTATTATTTTGTATTTATTAAATGTAAAATAAGATTAATTAATAAAATGAAAAAGGTGAACGCCGAGATTTGAACCCGTGACCGCTGGATATGAAGTCGAGCGTCGTAACCACTTGACCACGGAGGCTATTCTCACAACTGTTTCAACTCCATAATTTTAGAATCAGACATCCATTTTATATTTTGATTTAAACATCTTTGAACCTTATTTTTTTTATACCGAAGGAATGCTCCAAGATTTCCCAAAAGAAAACAAAAATTTTCCTTCAAATACCATAATAAATAAAACAAATCACGGTAATTTATCAAAATTGTTTTTGAAAGAATCCAGAGAAAGTTAGAAATTTGTAATAAATAAAATTTATCTAGTTACTTTAATAACAAATTCATTCAGCGAAGGCATCAGATATGAGATGTCTGAAATTTATATCAATTATGTCTTGAAAAATGAAATTTGGTTGTTTCAGTATTATTTTTCTTCACCTTTACTTTTAAGCCGCTTTCACTTCAAGCTTAAGATTTCTTTACCTAAAGAAAATCACGGTGGAAGAATTATAAACGAGTAGAAAATTCTTTGTCTTCCGAATTTGACCCGAAGAAAGAAAGAAAGAACCGGGGAACTTAATTTGAATCCTGACCCCCGTTGATATAAAAAAAAGGTAACGTTGTTGACCAGGTAACATAGCTTAAGCCCGAAAAGCTGTTAAGTAAGTTTCATTGTTATATTTCACAAATGGTATTATTGCTTAATTAAGATTGATTCGTCTTCATAATAAGTAAGCTATTAACTTATTAATTAATTTATTAATACTTTTTTTTAATTTGTCAGTGAAAGATACTCTAAAATAATAAACTAAGTATCGCCCTGGTGAAAGACCATCATTCAAAACAAAAACGTTGCTTGAAATGGCTTTAGCCGTGTTTGGTGACCAGATCTAAATATCCAGGTACTTCCTAACTTTCCTTTTCCCCATCTTCTTCCCCTCCCCACTGCCATCAGCCTCACAACATACCCTAATCGAGGATGCCATAGTCTCACTGACTCCAGACGATTAGAAGCAGCTGGGATTCTTGTGCGGTATTCATTATTAACATTAAAATAAAATATTATAATGGATGCCGCGCAAGAGTCCTTACTGCTCCCAAGCGTCTGGAGTAGGACTATACCATCCCCAATGGGGGTATGTTCTGAGGTTAAAAAAAATGAGGAAAGTGAGATGGGAAAGAGGAAGGTTGAGAAGTACCTGGCTAATCAGATTTGGTCACCTAGTACGGCTAAAGCCATTTCAAGCAACCTTTCAATTCTGTTGCTGTTCTTTCACCAGGGCGATACTGAAAGTATCTACCACTCTAGAACGTGCCGCAAATATATTATACATTTTTTTTATTTAAATCAAATGTGAAATAACCTATAAACATCAAATAAAAAAAATTTGCCGCCGGGATTTTAACCATGACCTCTGTATTCGTAGTCAAGCGCCTTAACCAATCGACCATGGAGGCCGTCAATACGATTCCATGTAACTCTTGATGCCGATGGGGTGTGAGATATTTTATTTAATTGAAACATATATAATACTGGAGAGAAAAGTAATAATTTTACTTCTAAAAAAACGACTAGTGACTAAAAATAATATAAACCATTTTTATCATATATATTTTTAAAGTAATATTTTGATAATTGATCACCAAATATTTAATAGTTCAATGATGTTTTGTTGTTTTTGAGGAATTTATTATCAAATCTAATTATTTGACTAACGTTTTTTTAATACCTATCAATTTTTTATTTTTTTTGTTTCTCTATAAATATGAGTTATTTCAATTAGTAACGTTGTTAGACGTAAACATATTTAAAACATAATGGTTAATCCAAAGAATAAACAAGTAGACTTTTCAGTTGTACAGAATGATGCACAAAACGGGTCACGTTTGATATAATTCACCCATTAACCTAATTTTCTAAAATTATTACCTTGTATGCGTTACTTTATGTCTTCTATATAAATTTGTGCATTAAAACCGAGATTACTTCAAACCAGTAAAATACTGTCATAATGGCACAATAAACACAAACTATTAAAAGTTGTATGCAGTCTACATAGAATAGTCTGTATTAAATGTACTAAGTTGACGTTATTTATGCTTGCAAAAATATGCATAGGGAAATGAGTGAAAAATCGAACAAAATATACAAAATAAATTGACAAGATTGCAAGTATGTTTTTCATAATAAACATCAGACTTTAACGTTGATTTCCGTTACGTAAAGACTTTTTTTGTTCCCAAAAAGAATATTATTATAATATCACATAAAAATCACGTAAAAACTGAGAAACACGAATATATAGCGCAGAAATAAGAAAATTACGTGAAAATCAAGAATTATTTACCCTATTAGATAGTAGATTTTTATTTTAGTAGTTTTTTAACAGTTTTTTTTTTTGCTTGAACGTTAAGTTTGGCAAATAGGTACGCTTAATGAGATGTTAAAAAGGCAACTCTTTAAGCACATAGGATTTATTGTAACAAACAAATAACCTTTTTCCATAAAAATAGATAATTTGTGTTTGCGATCAAAAAATCAAGTTTTGAGGTAAGTATGCAGAATTGTTCTTTAGATACATATAGCAATGACAAATGAGATGGGTAACAAAAAAAATACAAGGTGCGATTATTTTATGGAAAATGACATATGGTATGATCACATACAAGAAACGAATTTTCTAAATTTTGTTTGGACTCTCTTGAAAACCTGCGTTTTTTTATATTTCGTTCTTCCTTGTACTTACAGATTGTGGCTTGGTTGAGAAAAATGAGAAGGAAAGTAATTTTTTCTCCGTTTTCCAACTATAGTATTCGTGGGAACTGCCGTTTATGAGGCTGTTTCGTAATGTTTTTATTTCGGGTCCCGCACAAGGCATGAAAAAGAAGTGTAAAGTAAAAGTGTAAAAATAAAATAGCTGTAGTATGGGTGTGTGGTCAGGAAAGGACCATCAAAAAATAATGCCATAATATAAAAACGGTCATGGGCATAAAGACGGCAAGTTTGCGAATTGGTCGGATAACGACATCATTCAGCGGGCCATTCCCATCAGGAACATAAGTGTGTAATGCTTTATTTATCTGTGGGAGGCAGAAAACAAACAAATTAAACGGGTAAGAGAGCGGAGCGATTACGATGCACTTTTTTTTTAAAAGTCAAATTAAGTTTTCCACTTATGAATACAATAGTCCATTGAAAAGTGTTATTTATTTTTTAAATTAAGCTCTGAGAGTTTTGAGCAGTGGCGGCTCGTGGGTTTTTAGTGTGCTAGGGTGCTAAGATTGAAAAATAAGACATTGTAAGTGTTGTTGTAGCCGAAAATATATTTTATTTGTTCTCAAGATTTATGTTTGTATGAAGATTTTCAGGATTTTTCAGTTTTGGTGGTGCACTACACAGATATCTGAAAATTTTTCATACAACAAATTGAAATTTTGAAAAAAAAAGAAGTTCTTTTCGGCTACAAAAACCTCGATAATGGCGTTTTTTCAATCTTTCACTCTAGCACACTAAAAAATCACGAGCCGCCACTGGTTTTAAGCACCGTGGATGTATAAATAAATGTGAATGCATTGCAATGCGAGACCGGTCGGTAGCTGAGTGGAGAACGCGTCGGATTCCCACCCGGGCGTCGTGCGTTCAATTCCTCTGCTGGCTAAGTCCTCCATCATTGCACAAGCAACGTCTTCCGCTTTTTATGATGGCAGTAGAAGTTTTTCAAATATTGTCAGGTTATTCGTAACTCGGGAATGTTTGTCTTACTTTAAAAAAAAAAAAAAAAAAAAAAATAGATTTTTTACTTTTGATAATCTTTGGTGGTTAATTTAGCAGTGTTTTTAAAGCCTTTTTATTCTTAATGACATGTGCATATAAGGTAAATATGATGAGAACCGTTCCATTTTAACAACAAAATGCTTAAATAGGGCCAACTTTCTTCCTCTCAGGAACTGGCACATAGGTTTTAATCTAAACCAATTTGGGGTAATTTGGAATTCCGATATATCGACTGTGCTTAAGTGAAAGACGTTATTCCACATTTTTTAGCAAGGAAAATGTAACCTTAGTGATAACACAACGGTCATGTTTGAACGGTTATGCTTGACACCTAATCTGATATAGTTGCCGAGAACTTGATTTGATCAAATGCTGAAACGGGCCAAACATCGGTGGCTAACAGGAGCAACATTAAGAAGTGGTAACAGCAAAAAAATATAGTGGCTAATCATTGACAGTGTAAAATGTGACTGTTGTTCAAACCACTAGGCCTAAGTTTAGTTGCAAACACAGTCTTAGCTGAGCGTTTAACGACTCGACCACCAAAGATTTATGTTGTCTTGCTAAGTAAATTTAAAAAAAAACACAGAAATGGCAATACGGTGTCTTATTTTACTCTCTGACAGCTAAATGAAAAATTAAAAACTCCATAGCGCGCGTCAGAAATAATGCTATAAAACTAAAAGAAAATGCGCTGACTCAGACATACAAGACAAAAAAGCTAATTAAAGACGCCTGAGCTCACCGTTTGAGAGGCTTTTCTATACCAGAGTCAAGAAAAAGGTATTTTTTCTACATTTAAACTAATATATATTTCGTCAGTCAAACTCCAAAGCAAACCTTAAACGTGCTCTAAAACCTTAATGATACATTTTAATATTTGTTTGAATATTGTTGGTGCTGTAATAACCGCAAATGTTAAAAAAAATATATTAACAAGGAGAATAGACCGAACCTTCATTAATCACTGGAGTTAAACCCTCTGAAAATGAATTTTCCTAGACTAATCGTAGGTATTCAACAAACTATTAATTATATTGCGACCACAACGCTGTCAGAAAGTCTAAATACGATTTCGTAAGGGAAGAGTTTGCATAATTAACTATAAATAATTTAATAAATGAGTACGTGCATCTGTAAGTGAGTAAACTTTTCAAATTTTAAATTGATGGATGTGTTCGATTAACAAAATAATTTTTTTTTAAATCCTTACCTACCTAATAAAGTACCTTCTTACTATGTATTTTTGCAGACATTATTCTATATTTGAAAAATGAACTTATATTTTTCTTGGAAAGTCACATCTCGTGAACCGGTAACAACTAGTACTAACATATTCTGCGATGGAATAAATATATCAATTCTCAATTTTGAGGTATTTACCTAATATTGAGTGCATCTAAGTATACATGACATTATTACAAACATATTATAATAAAACCTTCCCCTGATATTGAAAAAGTCCTCTACAGAAATGGAATAAGATTATTTCTGATTAGGTTAGTTAAGGAAGTGGGTTATATTGTCACAAAAAAATCTGAATTTTTATACGAAAGTTTGATAGTCAAAATATTAATTTATCCTTTACATTAGATTGCCTTTCAGAACACACAATCATGAAGAAATCTATACCATGATTAATAAATAATACAATTCCAGAGTGTTTCCCATACAATTACTTAGTTACACAAGGTCTTCATATCCATAAATTCAACATCCCCGTTCCTTTCTCATAATGTATTAGGATGAAAGTAACGTCGGACACGCGGAGCAATATTGTGTGCAGCCATGGAAAGGTGATGGCTTGGGTTGTGGATTTAAAGAGGATGCAGAACTTCTGAAAAATCTAACGTTTCAATAATAAATAAGTCAGTATTTCGTCATCATGTTTTTTTTCCAGGGATGGTGGGCAGAGTGATGAATGGCCACACAACTCTGTATTGGCACAGGTCTTTTGCTGATTTTTGATAAAGTGACAAAAATCAGTTGATTGAATTTTATTGAGACGTCTTTGATATCTTCTTCCATAATATATTTTTTAAGTGTCCTTTTTAAAAATTCGTTCACTACGCCATGACTCCTGTTAGAATTTTTTTATTCATAAAAGTCCAATCGCTTATAATTTTACCGTTGTGTCTGCATTATTTACCAAAAAACTTGCTTCTTCTTCGTATAGTGAGGCAGAATTGGTCTCAGTGGGATTTTAAGTCACTCAATTTTGCATGAATATGTGTTCGAGAAAGGAAAAGGGGTATTCTTCTACAATGTGTTCTGTTGTTTGTGTTTGTCTACATTTGCACGACAAATCTAATAACAAAACTACATCAGACTATAACCTACTGTACTAAAATATCAAAGTCCCCTTTTCCAATAAATAATGGTTTTTCATGCTATATATACTATAAAATATGTCAAAAAATTAAAAGTTAAAACGGTTATATTAACATTAGTTCAACTTTCAAATACGTGGAACATTCTCTCCAATACGTAAAATCTTTCGTCTTCAGAAGAAAACAGCGCCTTGTTAAATGCAACTTTACGATAGCGTTAACGTTAACGTTCACGGCACAAAGCGTTACTGTTCATGTCTGCTCTGCCATTGCAGTTATCGTCCCGTAATATCTAGCACATGCACTGAACATACACTGGACGCACACTGAACATGCACTGAACATGAACTGCACATTACTGCAAATAGATGCATCTTTTGGTGCAGAATAAACACTCTTAAAACGACCATGGTAAGCCAGGCACCCTTGTGAAGAATGTCTGAATTTGAATTAGAAATTTTAAACATTTTTCACACTAGCGACTGCCTTATTCAAAAAGTATTACGAAATCGGAGATTTAATTTATTTATTTATAAATTAACGGACTAAAGTCCAATTACAAATAAAACACGAAACGGAAAAAAGAACAACAGACAAGGAATAGCATTGCATATAATAATACATTACGTAGTTTAAATTTACGTAGTTTATAACGAATGAAAGTTTAAAATTACGTAGTCAAATTTTCTTACAAATGACATATTTTTCTTGATAAAAAATACGTTTTTAGATTGCTGACATTAAGAGGTGAAAAAAATAAGCTTTATCTCTTCACAACTTCTAAAGCTTTCGCACAAGCTCTAGCTTTGCTATGTAATAGATATGGGAACTTTATTGTCACCCGGTGGGGATTGTTTTAATCTGATCTGAAGTTTCACTGCCTCCAGGCGTTAACTGTATTTAAAACCAAATGAAAAAACTTAGCTCAACAATTTTCAATATATAACAATTTAGTTATAGTGTGATCAATATTTGTTTGAATTGATTAAAAATACCCACTAATATGATTCGTTACTTTTGTCCTATTGTTATATTGTATTCTCCCTCCTAATATTGTATCTCTCTTTTCATCATTTTCACCATTATATATATATGCAAATTCCTTTTATTTCATTAGTATATTTTTAAGTCCGGATGAAGATTATTCTGAATCGAAACTAGTTGACATATACCAAAATAAAAGTGGATTTAAACAACGTGTGTTTTTTATTTAATTGATTAAAAATACACTCAAAATACTCCCACGGTATGTTTCTCAGAATAATGTTTGGTGAGATTTGAATTTAACTTCGAAACTGTCATTCCGGATTACTGCGAGAATTATTTGAATTATTACTCAAAATGGCAAAGCCGTCGGCCGCCTATTCTTGTATTTTTATCTAAATGAAATAACCATTATATTCTTTCAATACAGCTTTAGAAGATTATTACTTCAGTTTGACAATAATCCCGGTCGTTATTGATCTGGGTGGTGGTGAAATAATCGTTTTCAAAGGAAGATTAACCTTTTGAATGGTTCGACGTTTTCCTTGTTTTCGCTAAAATAAAAATAGAATACTTTTAAACAAATATTTGTTTTTTTTTTTAAATGACAAAGATTTTGACGAATTAAACGGTGTCGACAAAAAGGAAAAATGTTATTTTGAAGATGAGTTTCACGTGAAGCTTACTTGAATATTATATATTTGATAAGATAAGAACACGAAACTAATTTATAGATCCAAGTTTGTGTGGATGCATTGAAGAAAACAAAAAAACACCTATCAGCGTATAACTATTACGACAATCAGTTCAAAAAGTTTGGTTAGTACCCGATTTATTGAAAGCATTGGGTTCCCACCCAAGTGTTGCAGGTTCAATTTTCTGCTAGCTAAGTCCTTCCATCAGTTCAAAAAAATTGTCGCTTATAATTATGAGAGTAGAAATAACTCACATATTGCAGGTTATTTGTTTTCACGGAATATTAGTGATTCTTTTATTTGAAGAAAACGAAACTCATTTTCAGGTTGTGTGAAATTATTAAAACAAAAAACACCAGCCAAATAGAGTAGAATAACTAAACAAATAACATCTCAAAAAACTTACTTAATATTAAGATGGTGAATAATCTTTCAAGGATATAAAGATGAAAGGTTGCGGATTATATTGGTCTTTAAAGGGTAAATAAAAGGGTTGGGTCAGTTTTGGTTGGGCTAAGATTGAATTAGTTCAAATATTTGTGTTTTTTTGGTCGTTCAGGAAATATAACACACTTGGACTCTTCTAAGGTCTTGTTTAGAAATTCTAGGAAAATGTTTAGACTAATTATCCGTGCCCTTATTTGAGCAGTAAATATAAAACGCAAATGAAAGAAAGATAAATGTAAAAACTAATCTATTTTTTCGTACGCCGGATAATATGCCAGACCAGAAAATAACACTCAAAAATGGTTTACTATATAATCATTACTTTGTTTGTCGTAGTCACTGGACCGATTTAAAACCAGTTCATAGCTAAATTTATTATTTTTAACATCGTCTTAAAGTATTTTATTTTGCCGTTTGTTGGAAACGTAGATCTTTTAGACTCCACTTACTTCAATAATATGTTTTCATGGTAAAATTGGTACATTGTTTAGTCGATTTAGGCAAAAAAATACTCATTCTTAATTAATTTTGATATTATTTTACAACTTACCATATCACCGAACGATACTTCGTGTCCAAAATTATTCAGTGGAAACAACTTACAGCGCCCTTGAGGTGATTTTTCACAAAAACGGCGCTATACAAATTATCCAAATATTATTATTAATATTATTAACTTATTTTTAAAATTAACTACAATCATAAGACTCTTTTGCAAAACAATAACAAATAATATGTTTTTTAGGCTGTTTCAGCTGTAATACATTTAATTATTAAACTGATAAAAATTAGCAAATAGTCTTAACTCACGCATCATAAGCAATGAAAGTATTAATAAAATATATACATGAATAATGCACAATAGTCCCAACTGCTCCCAGTTATCTGAAACCAGTGAAACTATGGCATCCTCAATCAGGCTATTTTGTGAGGCTGAAATAAGTGGGGAAGGGAAGGAGATCAAAAATAGAAGGTGTAGAGGTACATGGTTATCCAGATTTGCTCACCAAGAAAACCATTTCAGGTAACGTTTTGAATCCGAATGGTGGTCTTTCACCAGGGCCTTACTGAGAGTATCTACCACTATAGAACGTGCTGCAAAGATACTATATACCTATATTATGTTGTATTAATTACATGTGAAATGACACAAAACATTAAAATATTAATTAAATGTGCACGCCTGAATTTGAACCCGCTATCTCTGGATTCGTCGTCGAAGATCTTAGCCGCTCGACCATGGAGGTTATTATGTCTTAAACATACTTTTTCACTTTTTTACATAGACTCCATGCCAAGAGAGGGCGTTTAGATTATTTTCATAATATTTTAATAAGCAAACACAATATATATGCCAATGTCTCAAGCAAATAGCAAGATATGCCTCAATATAGTATATTATACTAAAACAATAAATAAATCCTTACAATTCCACGTCCTGAATCACAGTCGGTTATAATAGCCAACACGTAGTGCGAATGAATGAAAAAAACGTTTTTGTGTCACACAAAGATTTATCTAGCGTTTTTCCCAGATTTATTTCTCGATATTTTTTCACACGACAGAGCAATAAAAACGTATTTCTCTTAACGAATAAAATATTATGTATAAGACCCTTGTCATAAATTGAAAAAATGGTAAAGGAGTATTTTTTGGCACAATAATAACTTAGAAAGGGTTGCGGGAGTCTTGCTGTTAAATATTTAAATGTAAATAAAAGGCAGTTAGGTAGTTCCCAAAGAGAAGGGAAGTATTTCGTGGCTTGCCATCCCACCAAAAAGGGCTGTTCATATTATATGCTGCTCACTATTCGAAAGTTTTTACATGTTCAGTTTTTTATGTTTGGTAAGGTTACGTTTGAGGAGTATTTTAAGTAAGAAAGCAAAATATTAGTTATTTAAATTGAGGTACCAACTTCATTTTTTTCTTAGGTGATAATTTACAATCTTTACTTGGAGATTACACAAAGGTTTACCGCTTAAATTTAAAAAAGTACAATTCTCTTTGTACAACCTTAAAAGAGGCAATGTGTCTAAACCTTCATTCTTATATAAAATATATCAAAGATTGGTTTAAAAATATCGAACTGGATACCTTTTTCTTATAAGTTTAAATACAGTCATCGTTTTTAGTTATTTGTAATTTCAGTCATGCCTATTACAATATTAGCTCTCAATATTTTGAATAATACATTTTCAGGTTTAAAATTTTACTACCCCAGTTTTCAATTGTTTTTTTGTTTGTCATACTATTAAGTTTTCACTTTAATAAAAAAAGATAAATTCATGGCATTTATTTAATTGAAAACAATATACTAAGCATGTTTATATTTTGGTCGTGTAAAAACAAGGGTGCTTATTTACAAAAAATACACAAAGGTACTTTTAAGACACAATACTACACTTAATTGTATTTTAGCTGGGTAATATTTACATACGATTGAGAGTTGATAATAGGTTGGTTTTGTTTATACCACTTGTTCTCTTTCAGTGCCCTTGAGGTGTTTTTTCACAAAAACGGCGCTATACAAATTATCCAAATATGAATTACTCATAGTATCCGTGGTTCCCTCATCACTGACTCGCGGAGTAAGGCATTTATTTGTATCCGCGCGCCATTACTCCCAACTTCACTTGGTTTCATTAAATATATTACAACATTGCATGTCAGCGTGTGACTTCATCGCAACAATACATTTTTTTAATCAAGGCCGCACGCTACATTTTTGTTATTGACGTTTTTTCACTGCTGGAGTTTTTTACATTGTTATGTTTTGACGTGGACTTAATGCCTTACTCCAATCTTCCAAATGCCTTGAACCAACTCAAATTCCTTATTTACTTTTGCAAAAGGGAGACAATCTGCTGCTTTAATATGTTTTTATAAATTAATTCACAATATGTTTTCGTAAAATGCAATCATTTTGTGGTTTGACATATTTAATGAAATTGAAATTATAACTTTGAATAATACCACAAATCTGTGGTCATACACAAAGTTATTATTTCCTCTTCATTAATTCACAATAAACTAAAAAGCAGTCGTTCCCTAAGGAAGATATAAATTTATATATACGAGTAAATACCGAATCTGACGTTACGAATGCCATTAGATATATGAAGAACTGACACTCTATCGGCCCAGATTTTGTTCCCGTATTTTTTATTAAAGGGTGCGCTGAGTTTCTTAAAAAACCATTATGTTTTATTTTTAACTTAGCTGTTAGTACTTCCACTTTTCCAGAATTATGGAAAGTTTCCGAAATTTGCCCTATTTTTAAGAATGGCTCCAAAAAATCGATTGAAAATTATATACCAGTTGCCAAACTATCCGCTCCTGCAAAATTATTTGAAAAATTAATTTATAAATTCATTTTGCCTCAAATTGACGCGTACATTATACCTGAACAGCATTGTTTCAGAAGAGGAAGATCCACTGAAACCAATCTGATGGTATTCACTGATTATGTTGCTAGATCCTTAGACAGTGGATACCAAGTAGACTGTTCATACAACGATTTTTCCAAAGCTTTCGATATCGTGAATCATGACATCTTGCTCGCCAAACTTGCCCAAATGGGTTTCTTCTTTCATATGCTTCAATTTTTCAGAAGTTACCTCGAAAACAGAAAGCAATTTGTCACACACGGAATCTTCCAATCCGCTGAGTTTTCCGTTCTTTCTGGTGTTCTCCAAGGGTCAATCTTAGGTCCACTTCTCTTTTTTATTTTTATTAATGATATTGCCGAAGTCATCCGTTTTTCTCGCTTTCTCTTTTTTGCAGATGACCTTAAAATATTTCTACAAATAAGAAGTATTAAGGATTGCCTGCTTCTTCAAACTGACGTCGATAACATTTCTGAATGGAGTCGACTTAACCAGCTTCATTTCAATATCTCGAAATGTGTAGTCCTTTCTTTTACCAGAGCATTTAGTCTCACCTACCACAGGTACACTATGCTCGATCATGATCTCAAACGCGTTTCCACTATAAAGAATCTTGGGAGTGTGTACAAAAGCAAGCTTGCATTTCGTGTCCATATCGAAGGGGTGTGCCAGTCAGCATTGAAAATAGTAGGGTTTGTTCTCAGAACCATCAGAGTTTTTTGGGATACCCGAACTCACTCTATCCGAAAATACTCTACTTCTCTTTGGTTCACAGTAGGCTGGAGAGTGGTTCAATTATTTGGAATCCTCATGAGGTGGGGTACTCCCTCATCTTAGAGAGGGTCCAGAAAAAGTTCCTGAGATTTCTATACATGAGGGAGTACGGCCACTACCCGTGGCTCTACCCAACGAACTTTCTCCTGGGCACGCTCGAACTTCACTCCTTACAGCTCAGGAGAGAGAGGTATGCCGCCACTCACTTCTTCAGACTGCTGCGGGGCTATATTATAAACCCTGCTATTTTGGAGCGCGTAAGTCTCTATGTTCCTGATAACTATCTAAGACAGCGTCTTCATAGATTATTCTATCTTACTGTCTGTATGACCAACCTGCCAATGGTTCTGCCGGTGGGGAGAAGTATTTTGCTTCTGAACGAAATCTCTTCCGATATCGACTTATTTCATGTCAGTGAGGAGAGATTCAGAAGTGAAATCCTATTCATTCTTGAAAGAGTTTCTCCTCATTGACCTGATCATCACCACTGCTTGAAATTTTATTTTTTTGAAATTTTATCTTGTGTATCTATATGGTACTATAATTTGTAATTATGTTGTTAAAATTCAAATTTATTTCTTATATGCATTAAATTTAAAAGTTTGTCATGTATAAGAAATTTAATAAAAAATATTATTATTATTATTATATCAATGTTCCCTATAACTGTTATTTAAGGCATCATAACACATTTAACCTTGAGGTATTTAATAACAATATTAGCTACTTTAATCCAAAATCTCGAATGTGTCGATTGTACAACGCTATAGTAAGTAACGAAATAGATATTTTTTGTTATAAACAGCGTTTCTAGTTTTAAAGAGCAGACTCGTATAAGCCGTAAACTAGTACATCACATAGAATACTACTTAATTTTTTTCTCTTCTTTCTCGTATATATTTTTTTCTTCTTTATTATATAGCTTCTTTGCGTGGTGATAAATAATACATATAAATGAGATGAAAATTTCAAACTGTATTTTTAAAATAAACGTACATCACAAAACTATTCTTTTTTAAATTTATAATTATGTTAAACACTCTGTAAATGTTTCAATAAAATAAATAAACAAATAACTTTATTATTATTAAAAGCATAAAAAACCATATACTGATTTATTATTTTGTTTACAAATCGATACAATACTAACTAACTAACTAACTAACTAACTAACCATCACGCCGTTTCCCCGCAAGGGTAGGCAGAGAGGACGGACCGCCATACAACTCTGTCTTGGCACACACTTCTTGCTTCATTTACATTCATACATCGTCTCATACATACTCTTCTGTTATTCTGACTCTTCACACGACCCGATTCAAGTATTTGATTTACTTGATCGTGCCATGTCTTTCTCGGGCGTCCTCGACTTCTTCTTCCATTCACTACAATACAATACATAGCAATTAATACCATGTAAAGACTTTAAAGCGATTTTACTTTATTTATGACAAGTTTTTTATGAATTATATTTATATAATCTGCTTCACTAGACAAGCCTGTGTTGACGCGGTATTTTATGCAAATTGTTTGTGTTATTATAATTATGTCTATAGTGGAAGTTTATTGCGGTTTATCAAATAATTATTGTACGTATATATATTGTAAGTTTGAATAGTACCTGAATTAATAGATAATAATTTACAAATAAAACAGATAAACTTTGTTTATAACCACTTTATTATTTAATATTATGTCTACCGGTTTCGAAAGTACCCTTCCATCATCAGGACAATTTTGATATTGTCCCGCCACAAAGTAAATACTTTTTACGAATAGATAATAATTTGTTCTGTGGTCGGTTCAATCAATAATATCGACTTTGAGTGAGTGCACCGGTAAAAGCTCTATCATTACAATCCATCAAAGTTTTTACATTATGTTTGAAATTTTCTAATTATTTTATGTTTTCTGGAATAATATTAAATCCTTCTTAAGTATCAACTAACGTAAATACCGAATGATTGTTGTCCTAATGAGATTATTGTATTCAAAATAAGTCACGAGCAAGATGATGGACTCGATAGTGGTAATTGATTTTCCCAGACGTATCTTAGTACCAATGTAGGTACAGTTTTAAAATAAGCAAAGTAAATTCACCTCAATCGTTATACTCATACATTCTACTTTTCATATACTTATAAACCTAGATCGCAATACTCATATATTTCTCACATGTTAATCACCACCAGTTATGAATTGACATAGCTTTCATACACACAAGATATCTTTCATATTTTCATTATTTTTTTTTTCATCAAATGATTTATAAATATTTTTCTTTGTTATTTATAAAATAACTTTGATTTAAAATTTAATTCACAGTTATTTTTTATTATTTTCTCTAACAATGTACTTCTTTTTTTTACTTCTTCATTAATGGATAAAACATATATTGTTTGTTCGAGTATATTCGTCTAGCATGGCAGTCGAAAAATACAGCAAAAATGTACTTATATCAATGAAATAATTAAGACGTAAAACACAGACATTGCAAAAAACATTTGATATTGTGCTTCGGTTTCGAGTTTGAATATGTTTTTAAAGTTATTGTCGAAATACTAATATAATAATTTTTTACAACAATTCATGATCGAAATTCTAAAGTGCAGGTATAAATTTGCAATTTTAAATCGCCTCTGATTTCCTTTGATTAGCGAGTTAAAATCAAATCGTTTAACCACGATACTGTGAGAAATATTGCGATTTATGAATTTTACGATTCTGTTATAAATCTACAGATTTAATGAAAGATATTGCAGTTCCAATTTTAAATAAAAGCAAACAATTCAAATATACCTACAAACCATTAAAATATTATTGAATGGCTAATTTTTAACAAAAACTCTTACGAAAATTAGAATTGATACTGTTATTATAGATCTGCGTTTTAAATGTTGAGTCCATAATTATTTCTAAGGAAGCAAAATGTAATTGAAATATGTGTTTTTAATTTTTAATTATTATAACATTTCTATTGCAGGGGAGATCAACGAGATTAATTTATCCATGTTTTAATTTCAGCTGTCTAAAATGTTTTATTTATACTTTGTGCGAAGTGTATTGAATGTTTTTTTATAATTTTATTTTAAATTGGAACCTGTTTTCAAAATACTTTTTTTACACTAAAACCACCAGATTTTTCAAAGCTTTGATTTTTTTCAAACAATTTTGATTTTGTTTTCATAAAACTGCTAAAATTCAAAACCTTTGAGCGCTTTCAACGTAATTGAAAAATATACAGATTAATAAAGTGTTGGTTTTATTAAAAAACAGTGAATACATTATATTTGACAGCAGTAGTTAAAATATGGGTCACACACGACGTTTGATCCTGGACACCCGATACAGCCGCCATAAATTCTTTGATAATCCCAACCAAACCGCAGCTCTCAAACTTTGAATTTGAGTTTGAAACTGTAATATTATGTTTTATATTTTTTATACATCAGAGCCGTTACGTGACTTATACCGGTTTTCTTTTAAGATTTTATGGCCGAAGAGTTTCAGGCTTACTTAACTTTTTTATAGAAAAATCCCAAAAAGTAATCATCGAAAGAAGTAAACAACGCAAATAGCCTTATAAAAAGTTAAAGCATAAAAAAATGGTTTTATCTTTTTAAATTTAAGCTTTACTATCCCGGTTCACCCGGGAATACATGATTTTGCAACTATTTTAACATTTGAATGTAGAAAAATATGAAATGAAAATTATGGCATCTGTCTTATATTCTTTTAAGTTAAATGGACGTGCTGAAATTTCTATGTAAATAATGCCGTTGCTCACAAATTCCAGCTGTAGAAAATTTGACGTCAGAACTTACTGACCGAGTGCTTGTGCTGATTCAGAAAACAATAAGATCTTATGAATTATCGCCAAATAAATTCGTGATAATAAAATCGGCATTGGCCCGAATCATGAGTTTGTATTACCTTGATTATTATCAATGCTATTTTTTTTTTATTGTACAAAAATGTAATCAACACATTAACTTTATTTTGAGTGTTATTTTGCAATTTCATTTTATACATATATTTCATACACTTTAAGCCATAGGGTTAACGTTACGAGTTGTAAATAATTCATATTAAATAGCATAAAAAGTGGTTAAAAAGGGTGCAAGCAAAATAGTTCGATATCAACCGACCCATGAATAATTTTACTACTTTTGTTGCATGCGATGCTTTTGCACGAACCGAGCGCTACTTGGTTTCATTTGATACAATAGTTTACGATATAATGTTATTATGCTGACACATCAATGAATACCCCACGAGTTATATTGAGTTTCATATTCACCGTTATTCAATGCGAAAACCCCGAGTAATACACTAATTTACAATGTAATTGTACGGCCGGCTTTGATCGCAAACATTGCATCAAATATAATTTCATCGAATTAACTACCCTAATAATAACCTGGTTCATTTACAAACACTACATTCAAATATAATACGGTGTGGTTATGCAAATAAGTACATTGTATGGGAGCTATGGAGAATAGCATATTACATGTCAAATGATGATTAAATGATATAAGACAAATTATGAACTATTTTCCTTTATTTATTGTTAAGACTGGACCGGTTTCCACCCCTGGCATCCAAAATTGTATGAATACCGCAGTTAAATGAATGTAGTTATCAATTTGAAGATGACCGTAACAAGTTGAAACCTGAAATTTGTATTACTAAATCGTTCGAATTGAATTCTACAATGAACTAACATAACATATTCAAAGTAGAAACACGTCAAATATCATTATTTTAGACGTGTTGTGATATTACAACAAACAATTTCATTATTGTGAAGCTGGTTTTCTCCGCCCCAGTCGGTGTTCCCGTTAATATCCCATCTTTCTACGATTTACCATTTAAATGATTATTAAATGTATATTAAAAACCGATTCCGATTTGGCTGCCATCTTTGTATGGTATAGAAAGCTCTATCCGAGCACATATTTTATACTTAGATGGTGTCTTAGAAGATTATTGATATTATTTCAAGCATAATATTATAAAAATAAGCATTATAGTTTTAAAAATAATTTTAATTTCATATAACCCTTTGAATGTCCGAAATTTTATTTTGAAATGAAAAATTCTCAGGGATCTAAAAATATCATATTTATAAACAGCGGTTGAATAAACGTGGAAGAAGAAAATAAAATGTGTTGAGAACGTTTTCAAAAATTTTTTTTTTTCATTTCAAGATTTAGAAAATATTCCTTTATGCTCAGGTTTAGTGATTCCCCGATCTGCTTAATATGTATTCAAAAGAGCTATCAAAAAAAGTTTTTACAACTATTGAAAATATTCCAGTCGTGTGAATTTGTTCCGCATGCCTTTATCTTCAGAAAATTGGATTGTATAGGTACCTGCCAAACAGCGCAAAAGAAGAATAAAAACCTTCGACTCTTCGCACTTGATTTCCCAGAAGATCTAACTTGAGATAGGCAGAAGTTGTTCTGGAATAAAGCAAGGCTTAAGAAACGTTTCCACTTAAAGATATATTACTCTGTTCTGCAAATGATTGTTGGACAGAAAGTGTATTAACAGAATGTTTCAGATGTTGTGCTCAAAACAACTACTGTTTGCAATTCAAAGTTTTAAGGATGATGACTTAGAATCAGCGCCTTTGAGATGATTTTTCACAAAAACGGTGCTGTGCAATTTTTTCAAATATCGTCTTAATTATTATTACTGGTGCGGGCTATGTGACATTTTTACATTTGACATTTTTACAGTTTAACGATAAGCACCATTTTGTTTTAATAACATTTCGACGGAAGTAATCTTCCCAACAAACCTTTCATTGAAATGCTTGGTGTGACTTTAAGTGATCAGTTAAGGCGCCGGGTCTCCATCGAAGCTAGAGTAAAGTAAGCCTCTCAGAAGTCGGGCGTGTTGTACAGGGCCCGCAGATACTTCAATAGTACACAACTGCTGACCTTGTACAAATCGTAAGTACGCCCCACGCCCCACTGTTGAATTTGGCAGCCACTTCTGGTCTAGAGTCCCTAAATACCTGAACAAAACCCTTGACTCTGTGCAGAAACAGGCGGTCCGTTTGATTTATTCTCCTATCTCAGCAAACGGATTGCAAACTTTGGAGCATAGACATCAGGTTGGAATATTGTCCTTGGTCTACAGGTATTCCAATGGAAGATGCTCCGAGGAACTTGCGTCATTGATCCCTTCGGCACCGGTGCATAATCCGGAAACTCGCCAAACGCGTGCCCAACACTCATGTATTGAATGTCAACAACGGTTGACATTCAATACATGAGAACGGGTCGCTTTTACGACTCATTTTTATGTTCAACAGCTCGGCTATGGAACGATTTGCCGGCCTTTGTGTTTCCTCCCTCCTTCAACATGGGCCTCTTCAAGACCCAAGTTCACTTCTTACATTCCTCAAAAAGAACCTTCAGACAGCATCTCCAAAGATTACATAGGCCCTGAGGGAAATTATTTACCTCAATCATTTTCTTATGTTCGTCAGCTGATCACAGTTTGTTCAAAAGCTGAAACGGGCCTATTATCAACCCTTATCGGGGACCATTAAAACGTAAAAAAACAAAATGGCGCCGGTCGTTGAATTGTGACGATGTCAAATGTGACTAAAGTTTGAAACACCCAAACCTAAGAACGAAGCATAAACAAATCGACATTGAGTTGTATTGCACGCACCAGTTCGATTAATTAAGCAATTACTCTTTATTTTCTCAGTTTCGCTGACGTTTAACCCAGTTTACCGAAACTTCCTGGTAAATCTCATGAAAAATGTGACAAAAATGTGTATTATCTTATTCATCTCATGAGAGCTCATGATGGAAATGAAGCTGGTAAAGAAATGTTGTTCTTGTTTAACTAACAGACAAAAAAAGTTTGCTGACTTTTAGAACGCCATAGTTTGAAGAGTTTTTAATGGAAACAAATACAACAAATCTTCTTCATCTTTTATATATTCATTATCAAACTATTTTTTTGAGCCAGCTGCAGTCTATTAACCTATATCTCAGGTCTATTACTCACCTTTCTGAGAGTTTTATTTAATATTTATATGGAATTGCCTCTTAGTGGGGCGAGAATGGCACTTACGCCGAATCGTTGCTTCAAAAAAAAAAAAATCTTCTTGCCTCATGGAAACAATTCAATTTGCCTCCGAAACAGAAAAAAAACTGATGAAAAATTCAGAAAACATAAAAATTTCTGGTACAATCACGTATTCATCTCATTTCATAAGACGGTGTCCCGGGAAGCCAGCTGACATCATTGTATCAGCTCTTATTGTGCTAGCTACCTTTCTATTGGAACTGTTGTTGGCTTCTGTGGGCTAATTGAACCCAATTAAATCATTTGTATTTCTCTTACTTGTCACCCACACAAGCCCTCTAACTGCATTGGTTTCAATAAGAATCAAGGTCGGAAAGTACCTGTTTATTTAAATCTAGTCAATAACACAAAGGCAATTTCTAGTAACGTTTCGATTCTAAACAATTCTCTCTTTACCAGCAATACCAATTTACTGAGACTATGTTCAACTCTGGAATAAGCTGTAGATATACCTTCTATGACTGATTTTCAATCGGCAGATATGTGAAAAAACACCCACTTTAAAATAATATAGTTTCTTACGCCGAGTAACGAACCCACAACCGCTGGTTACAAAACCAAGAAGCATACCGTTCTGCAAATAAGGTTGTAAATATGAATACAAACGTAGTCTCAAGCCGTTATACTGCTCCTATTGCTGTTTAAAAAAACTAAATTAAACGAAATTCATTTTTTTCTCGTAGTTCCAACTGCAATGCATATTAAAACATTATGCGAAATTATTAAAAGTTTAATTTCTTTCCGGAAAAAGCCTTCGCGTTTGAACGCACCAGTGAAAAAAGACCAGATCTCATCTGTTCAAGTTTCCGAGTCCTTGAGCACCAATAAAAATAAGATGGTTCTTTTCTTGAGTCTTCTGAATTTGTTTATGAATAATGTAAAATTTTGTATTTCTTTAGACACTTTTAAGCGAACTGTTTTTCTGTCTACAGGGAGATTAAATTAAGTTTTTCATATACACAGGGTGACCAGCATACAATGTATGAATACGAAGTTGTCTATTGCTAGATGGAAAATAAGCTTAAGATTTTTTTCAATCATTTCAAATCTTTTGAGACCGAAAGATTAAAAAAATGAAGCGCCTTAATAAATATATACATATTTTAAATTAGTGAATACCGCACAAGAGTCTCAACTGCAACCAACCGTCTAGAGCAAGTGAAACTATGACATCCTCAACTGGGGTATGTTGTGAGGCTGAAGGTAGTGGAGAGAGGAAGGAGATGGGGAAGAGGTAGGTTGGGAAGTACCTGGCTATTCAGATCTGGTCACGAAACATGGTTAAATCTATTTCAAGCAACGTTTCGATTTTGAATGATGGTCTTTCACCAGGGCGATGCTTAGAGTATCTACCACTCTGGAGCGTGCCGCAAATATACTTTTAATTATTTAATTTAAATTAAATGTGTTATGACACAAATTAATTAAATACGAGTTATTGGCGCACGCCGGGTTGGAACCCGCTACCTTTGGATTCGTAGTCGAGCGTCTTACGACTCGATCACGGAGGCCGTTAAAGTTAGTTAGTTAGTTAAAGAGCGTCGTCGGTCAAACGAATTAAAATTCCTTCGGTTTTGTATAGAGATAGGTACGAGAGCATACCTTACATAGCCGAATTTGGTATTTGATCGGTAATGGATTATTTTTAACTTCAGATAATTTATTTTCTGGTGCCCTCACATATTATGGAAATTTTAACCATGCATGCATCAACGTGAACATTTCAGCCAAATTGCACTCCAGTCTTGCAGATTTCGAAGGCATGAGGTTCGATATTTTTTGAAGTACGTTTTATACTAATCTTTCCTTGGATTATTTATTTATACGGTAACATGTATACTAACTAACTAACTAACTAACCATCACGCCGTTTCCCCGCAGGGGTAGGCAGAGGAGACGGACCGCCATACAACTCTGTCTTGGCACACACTTCTTGCTTCATTTACATTCATACATCGTCTCATACATATTCTTCTGTTATTCTGACTCTTCACATGACACGATTCAAGTATTTGATTTACTTGATCGTGCCATGTCTTTCTCAGGCGTCCTCGTAACATGTGTAAATAAAGATAATGATAATGATAATGAAAGATGGTCTTTCACCAGGGCGGTATTTAGAGTATCTACCACTCTGGAGCGTGCCGCAAATATACTTTTAATTATTTTTTATAAATTAAATGTGTTATGACACATATCAATTAAATACAAGTTATTGGCGCACGCCGGGTTGGTACCCGCTACCTTTGAATTCGTAGTCAAGCGTCTTACCACTCGACTATGGAAGCCGTTAGATAATTGATATTCTGATCAAACGATTTTTTATACAATACAAGATTAATTAAAACTGAACGAAAGTGAAATGATTGGTTTTATATTGATCGTTATAATACGAACATAGAGAATGGAGCTCGAACGAATTGTTGTTTTACGCTTAACTGAACGCTGTTAATGTGCAGGCAATGGTCATAACCGGCTTTTATAAACTGAACTAAACTTGGATAGTTAGCTAATCCTCTTTATATATTATCTGTACTTCGTGAGATAGGTACTCAGCGAAACGTATAAATCTAAGCCTTTTCTGAGTACTAGTACAGTGCATCCTTTGTTGGTATTTTCGTTGTTACTCTCCTTGGTATTATAGAGAATTAGAAGAGTTTCTAAGGTAATGATTAGTAGGAATATATTATATCTATATTGATAGTAAAGTTATATTCATATAAAGTTATATAAAGGTATGCAGGAGTAGTGCAATGCAATACCTTCCAAAATTTATATCAATACATAGTTATTATAATGTAAAGTAAAAATAATAGAAATTCATGTTTTTTTTTTTTTTTTTTTTTTTTTTGAATAATATAAGTAAAAAATATTAAGGGAGGATATTAGGCCTCATTAACGCAAAACGCCATCAAGAGGGAGTCCATCCTGGCAGCGTTAAGATTGATGTGGCCAATAATTTACTCCAATGCGCTTCTATGCTTGAATTCGGGATCTGACGGGATTCCATAATAAAGTCATTTCTGGAGTTGTTAATCCTTTCCCGCATTCCTGCTACCCTGGTTCTCATAAGGGATGTAAATCCTGAAACTCGCCCCTCGGTGAACATACCGGAAGCACTGCAGTGTCTGGGAAGACTGAATATCATGCGGAAGGCGTTGTTGTACTGGACCCAAAGCCTTTCCATGCTACTCTTCTTAAAATTGGTCCAGAGCTCGCACGTGTATAGGGTAGTACAGAACGCCAGGAAGAGTGTTCTTTTCACTGGTGGACTACAGAGCCGAAATCTTCTACTGAGCATGTTTGATTTCACACTGAGTGCTCGTCTTTGCCTGTCGATGTCGTCCTCATCCATTAGCTTGCTAGTGGTGATGTGCCCTAGATATTTGGTTTTTTCTACCACCCTTAGAACCTCACCGTTTAAGATAGCTGGAGGAATGTTTTTCGGACCCTGCCCGTATCTGATAACCATCAGTGCCGTTTTTAGCGGATTTTAAATCATGTTTGTTTCGTAAGAAAACTCTTCGCAGATATTCAAGAAGATGCGTAGCTCTCTTATAGACGACATCATGAGTACCATATTGTCTGCATATCTCATATTATTAAAACACTATCCTTCGATATGGCAGCCCACCTTAGCATTATTTATTCTATGGGTAAATTCTTCCATATAAATGTTAAACAATAATGGGGACATTCATCCTCTTTTTACCCCGCTTTTTTAATGAAAAGGTTCAGCAAATCCATCTTTCCACTTAACCAGGTTTTCTTGTTGCCGGTGCCAAGTGTTGAGAATGTGGACGACCTTCGATGGTATACCCTTTTCCACGAGTTTAGTCTATAGTAAGGGGTGATGGACTCTGTCGAACGCCTTACTGAGATCAAGAAAGCACGCGTTAGTAGTTGTTTTCTTTTTTCGATAGTGTTCCAACGTTCGTTTTACGCAAAATATCGCTGTGTCCGTGGAGCACTCCTTTTTAAAGCTCATCTGACTATCGCTCGTTTTCATGTGGGGTCCAACCTGGTCCAACAAAACATATTGGGCAGGTTTATATGTTTCTGATTGTTTTCACCGTCAATCTGTTGTATATAACTTTTGGGAGTTTTTTTTAAATAAGTCATATTTATTTATTGTTTTAAAATTTATTTTGTTGAACTACATGGTAATATTATTTTTTTCAAATGTAATAAATAATATTATTACGTAAATTTGAAAAACGATTTTTTTTTATTAAAAGTTCTGATATTACTATAAAATTATTGTTTTACGTAAAAGCAATTTCGTCTTTTGAAGGCATGCATTGTTAAAATTTTCCGGAAGGTAAGACATCTATCATGACTAAAAACAATTTTATATATTACTTTTACGAACATTTTTTCGTTTGTTAATAATTTATGTAATAATATTTAATATTAAAAATAAAAATAAACTTTAAGAATAATAATATTTCCGTAAGCGATCATCAAAGACGGTGGATAAACGATTGTTTTGAATGTCCAATCCGTTAATTCGTGGTGGAATTCAAATGAAATGATTCATTGTTGCGAAGATTAAGAAATAAAACGAGCCGTAAAAGGCTGAAACCGATATGGTCTACTAATAAAAAGTAGTGCAGAGCTAAAAATAGTTTTAATAAAATGAAAAACATACATTATTATGTGTTCACCACTTTCACAAAAAAATGTATTGGTATGGAAAACACTTGCTGCCTAAAACCATTCGTAAAGGCTCAACTCACCCCAGAGAAACGCCGTTTATTTGTCTTGTTTTGAGAGTCATAAATAACGGCCTTTTTATTTTACTATTGCTTTTCGAACAGAGCAATAAATAATCACGTTTTTATTCCAAAATGGCTTTTCCGTGGCCATCTCTTGGCGGAAAGCGAGTAATGCTGTGTTCACAACTTCCCTTTCCGGCGGCTGGCTGCATTGTGGGATTTCAGGTTTCAATGAAACATTTTCAGCACTTCCCTTCTTTCAGAGTTCTCTTTGTTTATCATTTAAAAGCCCATATAATGTGTGGGCCATTGTGTGGAACTCAGAGCAATAAATGCTGCAGGGGCTTCGTCATTGTATGAAATGAATTCATCGATTCTCATTGTATTTGAGCACTGAATGAAATTCTACGATCGAGGGTAATTCAATATCATGTCATTGATATTTTCTCTTTGTTGGGAATATCAGTAACTAATATCAGGGATTTTGCTTAGACGACTTTTTTAAATAGGAACGAAATGTGTTCTTGCAGAAACAAATATTGGTAAAGAAGCACATTTTTAGAAAAACGTTACTAAACCAAGTGGTTCAATTTGAAGAAATGTTTTCTTAGTACCTACTGAAGCTTTTAATAAACAGTGTATACTTAAACGTATTCTTCGAATTGTAATATATTTCTCAAAGTCCGTCCTTTAATTTTTTTTACAATGTTTTACCTTATAAAAACGTATGCTTTCCATAATATACTTCGATAATATATTTTCAGTGGATAGTTCAAAGCAAACTTTAATGTGCTGACAAATTTTGAAGGATATCGTATAAAATACATATAATACGCAATTAACTACTGTGAAATTGATTAAAAAAAATTTTGGAATATATCTGTATGCGCAAGGAAGAATGGAATGATTAAAAAAATGATGAGATGTTCAGGAGAGCCAACACAAAGTTTAGGAGTTTTGTTTTTGTATGTAATCTTGTCATATGTCACATTTAAAAAAATAAATCACAATATTTTAATATGTTCTGACTCATCTCAAATTTCCTTGCTAAATATGTATTCAAGGAATAATTCTGCATACTAAACTTAAAACTTATACGGGATATATATATATATATATATTTATATGTATCTCGTATAAGTTTCAAGTTTAGTATGCAGAATTGTTCCTTAAAGACATATTTAGCAATATTATATATATATATCCCGTTTCATCGAAAAAAATAATATTTGCGAGAGAAATACGAAGTAACTAGATTTTACAAAACAAGGAGTTGAAATATCTCACGCGAAAGCCAACACTTGAACGTAAATCGACGAATATCTCAGGATTGTATTTTATATGCGAGGCGATTAAAATCTTTTCTGATTTCCGTTTGAAAATATCTGACAGCACGCCATTTAAAAGAAATGAGATGTTTAAATGAGTTGACCCACAGAGAAATTAAAAAGCTCTGAAATAATTTAACATTTTTGATGGTGAATGTTTGATTAAATTAAAGTAACGTTTTGAGTCTGAGTCACAATCTCTTCTACCATGCCGATATAATTAATGTATTATTATTTGCTTTTTAAAGAAATATAGTTTCAAATGCATTTTGACGGAAAGCTGCAATCTTAGAGGTAAATATTTAACCACTCCACCAAAAAGCTCGTAAACATGCGAATACAATTGACAGTGTATATTTATATTCATGTTTAAATATGCTTTGGAAACTATAATACTGTGCTGAATAAAGTCACACAAAGGCTCTTCTGAAAGCTTACGTCGTGTAGATAGAGGATTTCATAACGCCGCCCGGAAAGATAGTGTTGGTGCGAATATCTCTGCTCTGTGTGGCTGCCGCGCCATACCGTCTTACGCCAGCTACACCACCAAGAGAGAAATTCACGCTTTCCTGTGCTTCGTTTTTCCGGGAATCGGCTTTCCGTGAGCATGTATTATTATTATCACAAAGGAAAGTAGAACTTTACAAATACATTATTTAAGGTAAATGCGGAAATTAAACTTCATTATTGTTAGAAAAATATCAAATGGAAATAGAAAGAGATTAAAACATGTTAACTATAGAGTCGTTTCAACAGTAATGCTATAAATACAAAATTAAAATTAACGTGGTAACAGTGAGTCGTAACGTGGTAACACTACTCTGCATACAGGTGACATATTAAATACCGATGATAATTATATATATATATATATATATATATATATATATATTTATATATATTACATCAGTTTCAAGATTATATAATATATTCTACATATTAATGATAATATTAATGCTAAAAAAAAACGTTTAAACGCCAGAAGAAGAACGAAGTAAATATATTAATTGTTCCTAATGTTCGTACTTTTTATTTTATCATTAAATTTGAAGTAACAAATTTTAAAATGACCTGACCCAAGCAACTGATTTACTCATTCATGCCATGTATTCTTGGGGCGTCTCCGACTTATTCCATCAATTTGCATGTCAAATAATATCTGTGTAATTATTTTACCATCCATCCGCTCAATGTATCCAAACTATTTGAGCGTTCCTGTGTTAAGCGTTTTAATAACGACTTTTAATTTCGCATTATTTTTGTGCTTTCATATTCACTGTATGGTTGTTTATAATTCTACGTAAGTACATACAGATTTAGTAACATCAAATGATATCTACATTCAGTGTGATTTTGTCCTTCCCTTGTTGGTTCTATGTTTTACTGCCATTAAGTTTGGTATCAGGCAGCCGCTGTGGACTTAAAGCTTGGCCTCGGACATAATAAATGAACTCAGTAATGATAATTCGGTTTGCATCAATGTCTTATCATTCATTTATAACATTTCAATCAATGATTGATATTAAAGTTATCATAAAAGTCAGGTTCTTATAAATGAACGCTTCCTTCTCTAGAACTGTACAGGTCTCTCAACCCACGAGACAAGAGATGTCAATCAAACATGTACCGATACAACTCGCTTCCCGAAATTTCATCTACCGTTTCTCGTCCCATCCACTTTACTCCGCTTTGAATAATCTAATCACGAGAATCAAAGGGTTACAGCGGGAAGAGTACTCAATCCTTCAAAGCAACTCTATATAGAGTAGAAAGATAGACTGCGAAACCTTTTTGATAATATCCCGCATCTTCTAAATTTACATTTAACAATATAATTGTCTCCAGTTCTGTAGGCGAGAGATAACACTCCTTACTGTGCTTTACACTAGAAACTCTGTTTCGTATTGTCAAAATACAATAACAATAAAACAAACATTTATAAAATGTTAAAATCATCAGTATTAGCGTTCGGAAATAAAATATGAATGAACATAATTAACGAGAAATCTGAACTGTTAAATTTAAAGTGGCTAGCTAAAGTGATATTGATAATAATATTTTACTTTAAAACTATGCATTGTTGAATACTAGAAAATTCACCAAATATTATTGATCTCAGCTATCGTATCAATTCTTTTGAATTATTGTAAAGTTTATGTTGTAAAAATCTGTTACTACTTTAATTTTTAAAATAAATTTTTTAAAAATAAAAAATTTAAAAAGCTCTATGTAATTACCCAATCAACTTTTTTTTGCGGCTATTTAAATGTGAATTTAAAAGGCTTAGAATGTAAGAGGAGATTTCTCAAAACATTCTTGTTCAAAAAAAAAGAAAAAATCTCACCAACTTTTGAATGAATGGAGGCAAAACATATAAGAATCGAATTTTACCTGAAACAAAAGAAAAAATATTATTAATATAGCGTCATTAAAAAACATATTACTTCACATAATTAGATGTATTCATACAGACCACAATGTATTCTTTAAAAAGAAAAAAATAAATAAAATATAGAATTTATTTAAGCATAAAGCATAATTATCTAAGAACAATTAACTACAAATTGATTTATACTACTAATGTTTATACTACTGATTTATACTATTAATGACTATAAATAATTTTCTTTTGTAAGTACGTTCGTACGTCCGTGCGAATGTGAACTATTAAAAATCGGAACTGACGCATGTATTCAGAAAATTATCAAATTTAAAATTAAAATCCCAAATCTCTACCCACCATAATAAAGGAATCACCTCTATAATATTTTAGTTGTCATTATTCTATATTTGAAATGAGGAAATTAAAGCAACCGATAATTTTTCTTGGCAAGTCAAGTTACATCTTGTGATTTTTCACGAATAATCTTAGGAAGTAAAAAATAAAATTACTCATGGTCTGGCATATAAAGTAATAGGTTTAGATTCTGATTGTTTTTGTTCGAGTCAACGTTTTCTACCAGAACACGGATGATATTTTATATTCAAAAATTCTTTCCGAGATAGATATATTTCAGACTAGTGACTTGGCAGACCCGTCGATGGGTTGTTTTATTTTACGGTCAACTTTTTCTGGAGCCTTTTTCTATTCCTTCTTCCACAAGTCTGTCATTTTGTTCGACACTGAATGAACTTCGAGAGAATTCCGAGTAGAAGATAAATTATCTATCTTTTTCGAGAGGAAATTCTTTGGTCTCGAACAATTGACCAGAGTTGCGGTTGCCAACATATTGAAAGATTAACCCGAAAAAGAATTATTTTCAGCAGAATAAAAATTGGAAATGCTCACAAAGACAGGATTTGAAGAGTTATTTAAATAACATTGATAAAACGATGAACACCATTCTCTATAATTTTATAATCTAGATATTCTTATTATTATTACGATAGTTTTGTCATATATAACAATAGTTTATGTATAATAATAGTATCCCTTATATTTTATATTTTACCAAGATAAATTAGATTTTTTTAGGTCATTGGTAATATTTAGATAGGTTACTTTGTGGATCAATACTATTTTTTCTCGTTTTACTGTAATAAAAGACAAAACCATTTGTTTTACAAGAACGACGAATAATTGAATTTGGGAACCACCTCTAAGGTAAACCTCCCAAATGATTGCGCCTATTTCCGCGCAAAGAAGGGCGGTTAGTCTAATAAAAAACGACTTTGTCAGTACGATATTTCAAAAAGTTATTTCGATTCTTAAACATCGTCACAATAATAACATTGATCATCCTTATTCCTGATCACGTTATAAGCATTTTTGGTAAAATAAAATAAATTGTAGGTTCCCACTGAAAAATAATAATTAATATCTAATAACGATGTCTTTTCTAAAATATTTATAAATAGGTGTTTAAAAGTATCGATCGTCGGCTCTAGAAAGTGATTGAAAAACAAACTTCCATTCTCTTTTCTTTCGATTCTTCCGATTTGCATCCATAAACCAATAAAATATAGCGATCTTCTGAACTCAATACATATTTTAAAGAGAAAAAAACTTGAGAGATTTTTGTTTTTCGCAGAATTTCTAAGGAAAAACATGAATGTTATGTCATTTATAGCCTAGCGACTCGAGCACCTACTAAAGGCGATACATAAAAACTTATGTTATTATTTAACAATTTGTCACATCAGCTTTTTTTGACACACAAACTTTGAAGAATACATTTTAGAAAAACAAATTGTACATCTTTCATTTAGTATGTAATAATTCGTCGTAGAATTTCAATTTAATATGAATTTATGATTTAATAATTTTTTGACTTTATTTGCACTTTTTAGACCGGACCGGTTTTAACTTGCAACGGGCATTTCGAACTAGTATTTATTAAAATTAAGTATTTTGAAGGAGCTTGTTACAGGGTCAAACTGTTCCAGTCAGAAGGAAATAGGTAATAAGAGGTTACAAAGGTAGCTTAATCATATATTTATTTTAATTTTTACACCCCTGCAGCTTTTTGAATTAAAAACAAAATAAAATATTTTGAATCACAATTTTATGCTGGTAAAATACAGACTAAATGAAATAATTCTATAAAAGCCATTACGTTTCTTAACTAATGATATATTTGGGGATTTTAAAGTTTGAAATTTGAATAAAATGTTTGAAAAAAAAAGAATTGCTACAAATCCGCAAACACAAATGCAAATTGATTTCAATGAGCACTCGACCAATGAATAGCACTACGATAATGAGCCCAAAACTCAATTCAACAAAGGAACAACATCATTATTTTTAGTCAACCATTAAGATTTTTAACGAACTTCCTTAATACACGAATGTAAATGATTACGATCTTAAAAAAAAAACTAAAAATACACTTTACACTCAACTAATTTTAAATGTTTATATGGATAAGATATTCATATTTTAAATTTATGTAAATTATATTCGTCATTTAACACATAGTAGTATTCCCTCTTTAAGCATAAGAATTTTCGTAATTAAGGAGGTAATTATCACAATATATATAAGGATAATATTGAATATTAATTGTATTTATAAATATCCTACTGTAGTTGGAAAATATGTTATTGTGTACAGTAAAAAAAACATTTGCAAATTATTATTCACCATGTTTTTTGTTTAAATCGTGCTATTTGCATGCCATTGTGGATACATTATATTTAAATTTGTTATTGCAAGCCAGGACGTCGCCCAAAGAGAAAAATAAAAACATTTTAGATTAATACAAAAAATTCATGTTATGTAACACACTTTACTATGATAAGTTGGAATTAAGGACTAAAACTATGAAAAGTTTTATTTTGTAAATTTAGCTTATTTAAAATATATTTTTCCATTCATCTGAAGGGGATTACATTTTTTTTAATTATGTAATAATAAAAAATCTTTTAAGGTAAGTTTCTCTCAAAATACCATGCACTAATTTCTAATTTCTTTCTTTAATTTTACCAAAATTATGTAAGTTTTTTAATGTGTTTTAATAATTGTCAAATATAAACAATCTGGTAGTTGTATACTTAGATAGTCAAAAAAAGAAAAATTATTAACACCACACGGTGTCTCATTGTCGCTAAGAAATGGTTAGCACAAAGTTGTTACCAGTTTTCTTTGTTATTTTATGGTAATATCACATTTCTGATATCGTTTATTACATCTTTGAAATGTCATATATAATTCCTCCAATTTATGGTATCGTGAAAAGCCCCTTATAAGTGATAGAAGGTGAGATGAGATGAGATGAGGTGAGGTGAGGTGATGTGAGGTGAATGTAGATAGGTACCGAACAAGGTTCATCAGAGTTGGAATTTCTAGTGGCCTATTATTTACATTACCCGCGCTGGAACTCAAATAGTTACAATTAGAAACTTGGTTAACTAACCACCGATAATGTAATAACTTAAAGTTTGACTAAATCACAAGTAACTTCAAATAAAAGTAGATTTGAGGGATTTCTTTCAAACTACGTTTGAATTAGAGTATTAAAAAATATAGACTAAGCTATATCTCACCTTGTTCGAATAATTAGTACCAGTTTCGCTTAAAACCAACTCCTCTTTTTTAATGTGAATACCTACCGTTTACGAGTACCAACTGTACAGTGGGACTATGGCTTTGCATTTGTGGTATGGTTTGAGGAAAGAGATGGAGAAGATGAAGGCTGGGAAATCAAACCAGGCTTTTTTATATTTTTTATATGAATACCGCACAAGAGTCTCAACTGCTCCTAACCGTCTAGAGCCAGTGACTATGGCATAAACAAATAGGGTATGTTGTGAGGCTGAAGGTAATGACGAGGGGAAGGAGATTGGAAAAAGACAGGTTGCGAAGTACCTGGATATTCAGATCTGGTCACCAAACACGGCTAAAGCCGTTTCAAGCAACGTATCGATTCTGGGCGATACTTAGAGTATCTACCACTCTGGAACGTGCTGCAAATATACTTTTTTTTATTATTTTTATGTGAATTAAATGTGTTATGACACATATTAATTAAATAAAATTTATTGGCGCACGCCGGGTTCAAACCCGCGACCTTTGGATTTGTAGTCGAGCGTTTTACCACTCGACCATGGAGGCTACTCAGATCTCGTCACTAAATATGATAAAAGCATTTCAATCAATGTTTAGATTCTAAATACTAGTATTTCAATAGGAAGATAATCAGTATATATATCATTAGTATCTACCACTTTGGAACCTGTCGCAAATTTTATAGATGTTTTTGTATAATATGCAAAAATATGCTTTATGTAAGTATCTTATTTTAACATTTCATTTATTTTTTTTAGTTATAATCTTTTAAAAGTAAATGGGATTTTAAGAAAATATTAATTTACTAGTAACATTTCGTGAAAAATCATTGGATGTAACTTGACTTACAAGAAAGAAAATATTAGTTGCTATCTAGAAGTAACAATATATGAAGGGAGAGCTAATTATTTTTACCCAACCTACACAAACTTGCGATAAATCATTTTCTCCGGGTTTTTACGTCGTACACCATGAGAGAGAAAGAGACAACAATTTTCATAGACCGCTTCTTTATACTGTAAGGATGATCTTAAAGTCCTGGTTCACCGCGGGACTCCGCCCACATTTTTTATTATGCCACTAAACTTAACACAACTAAACGGTTTTTTAGGTTATATGCTATATTTGTGTTGATAAAAATACTGTGAAGAAGTGGCTATACGAATGAACAAAAACATTATGTCGATATGTGATATGAATGGATGTATAAATACCGTAGCCTTAGTCTTAGCCACGCCCAGGTGCGCCGAGTCAGTTTAAAATCATCGAAAACAAGTCAATAACTGACTTCACTGCCTTGGATAGATACTACTCTACCAACTCTATGGTTGCTATACTCCATTCATTTCAAATATAGAATAAAATTATAGGTACATAATACTTTAAAATATTATTTTATAATTTCTTAATACATAAGTTCCAATTTTGAAAAGTTCGTATCCACACGCACGTATGTACTCGCAAAATCAAGTATTATTTAAATAAATTGCAAATAAATACACTTTGTTTGAATCCACTTTTATTTGGTATAAATACGTCGACTTGTTTTGATTTAACTGAATCTTCTTCGGGACTTAAAAATATACTAATGAAATAACAGGAATGTGCATGTATATAATGGTGAAAAATAGGAAAAAAAAGGTATGGAGAGAGATCGAGAAGGAATAAAAAAATCATATAAAAATAATATGTAATTAAGGAGAGACAATGCTCAAGGACATAAAACGTAAAACACTTCTATAAAATATGTTTAGAAGATGAATGAACTATATGAGTCTAACATTTAGTGGGCTGGATAGAATGAAGGCAAACTAAACTTCCTTAGGCACCTGAAATAAAATAGCAGGAAACCAATAGGACGAAAAAAATGAGAGTAGATAATGATGGTAACATGGAGAAATATGTTTTATTTCTATTGTTCACGAACTTTTTTAACGAAACATAAGCAATTATTATTTTATTCCATCGATCAATATTAATTACAAATTAGTACTCAGCGACTTTTTGGATTACCCCATTTGCTGTGCAAAAAGGTTGACCCTGTTCAATAAATTCACGAAGAAATGATATTATATTCGGGAAAACCAACGCTACACCCGAAGAGAGAACCTTTATCAAAGGCAATATGGCTGAGCCATGTCGGCAAATGGGTGCTTAATAGAGGGAGAAAGCATATTTATCTGCAATATAATGTCACAATGAACCCTCTCCGCCACCCCAGTCACTCATTTCACAATAAATTAGCAAATGTAATAAGAAGTGAAATTTAAAACAAAAGGTTGAATATCAATAATATGTAAATTCTACACAATTAAGTGTATTATTCATTTTTAATTAGAGTTAACTTTAAAGCTTTGATGGTTTTTTTATATTTTCGATATTAATTATTGAAATAATATAAATAATCTCCAACGTAAATATAAAACAGAAAAAGCCAGAATGTAAATGAATAACGGTCGCGACCGAGATTTGAACTTGGAACCTCTACTCTATCTGAGAGTAACGCCTCTGCAAATTCAGCCACCGAGACCTTATTAGAAACCGGCATTTTAATCGATCTTATACTTGATTTGAAAATTATTGACATAATTTTTCAATTTCTTCCGAGTTATTCTTTTACTTTCTGGCTTTTTTTGTTTTGTATTTAAGTTGAAAATTATTGATATTATTTCAATAATTAATACAAAAAATTTAATTAATTATCAATAATTTTTGAAAAGCGAAAAAGTTTTTTTTTCTTTTATTTACCTAAAATGGTGTTTTTACTAAATAATCTACATTGTCCTTCATGCTAGAAGTTCACCTGTGTTGTGAAGAATTATAACAGGGTTCTTCATAAAAGTATACAGAATATTGTACGATTTCCCTAACATTGACCAACGATTCATAAACAGATTAGGAGTAAAAAAATGTTAATAGCATTTTGGTCTCCGGTGATATGTTTTTTTTATTTTATTGGTCATTAAAAAATCCAATGGTGACTAAAAGGACATCAACATTTTTTACTCCAAAAAAGTTCCGTAGTTAGTTTCACTAGTTTCAATCTGTCGGGTATGTCCTGCAACACCCTTGACTCGTTGAAAAAATTCAGGAGAAAAACATTACTTATATAACAGGGATTTTAATCTCGGACGCTTCCTAATTTCTCTTAATAACTCAATATTATTATTTATGTCTTACTTATTACCATAAGATGCGTATTTATTCTTCACAGTTGGCTTAGGGGTTTCAACGCTCGCTCATTTTTGCAAGTGTTATTAAATCATTAATTCAATACCCCCTTAGTTAACTTGAGTGCAATATAAGCGCTAATAATAATTCGTTTAAAAATCTTTAATCAGTTCAGTGCTTCTCTAAGGAGTTGTAATTTAAACACGATTCGTTTGGCTTAATAAACGGCAGTTCCAATGGCTATGTCACAATTAAAAACCCAAAGTTAGGAAAACACCAAAACGTTACTTGGGATCTTTAAATATATATATATATAGCGAATACCGCACAAAAGTCCCAACTGTCTAGAGCCAGTGAGACTATTTAAACCTTCTTTGAAAAAATCTAACTCAGGTTTCAGCACCACTAAGACGCATTCATTTTCTTTGAGAATCGCTTTAGTTGTTTCGTGTCTTTATTTCACATATGAACGAAGAAATAAAAGCAACCCTTAATTTCAAAGTTTTAGCAAGTATTTATCGATAAAATCGGTTCAAGTCGATTTCTTGGTGGGAATGGTTTCCAGAGTGTATTAAATTCCAATGCTAGAGAGCATCACAACTATTAGGTAGGTCATAAAGCAATAAAGTAGAATCGACACGATTCCAGTTCACAGTGGGAAAGTTACGGAAAACTGGAGTCGAGAAGTCTCTCCCAAACTAACGAAGATGAAACTGAATTACGGCAGGTAGTTAATCCGCGGAAGGAAGTTTTTTCATTAAGCTTTAACAGATACCTCCTAGCATTGGTACTTAAACTTGATTCCTCCGTTAATTGGAAGTTCAATGTTGGAGAGCGGTTTATTTTTTTAAAGTAGGTTTTCTTACTAACGTGATTAATATAAGAGAACCTTCCAAAATAAACGAGTCAGTAGAAATAGAAGATTTTTGAAAAAATAGGGAAACGGAAGGTGGAAAATTAACAAAGAGATGATGAAAGAGAATATGGAATTAATCAGGTAAATAAACCAAAAAAAAAATAAAGCCATTTCTCTCCTGATTTGTCAATTTAAAAAAAATATATAATTAATTTTGAAATGTTTTACTAATTTACAAATTATTTTTCTAATATGTATAAGTATTTTCAAATTCTTAATTATTCAATTTCCGATTACTGCTATAATTGATAATTTTCCACAAGAAACGAGTAATTTAAACGATGCAGGTAGAAAATTAATCAATCTTCTTTACGACAGAAAGGTTAAGTGAATATTATAGATCACACCAGCTACAAATCCAAATTCTTTTTCGACTAAATTGCTCTCCTAGTATTTTATTCCTTTATATGGAGATCATCATCATTGAATAACGTTCTATCTTAGTAACTTACTCAAACATGACAGTTTTTATTTGAAACAATCCATACCTTATTGGCGTTTTCCATAAGAAAAATAACTCAGATAATATTAAATTATTCAAGCAAAATTTCATGCTCCACCATAGAAACCTGCAACGACAGTGGTAATAAAAATATATTATATGCAATCTTACCCTCTTCCACCGTACCTTCTTTAAACCCCTCCCAGCCACCTCCCGAGCCTTAAAGGCTGCTCGTTAACAATAACAGCCTTCTCGATCATTTCCGTTTCCGTCAACTTTACGCGCTCATAAAAGGGGCGGAATATATTAGCTGTACGAATTGATATTTACACAACTTGTCTAACTTGCTACAGTGTATTACGCATACGTGAAATTGATATTATGGTACATTAATGGACTAAGGTTTTAGAAATATTAAAGTTTGATGCAGCTCTGTCAAATTGATATGCTTCAATTTTTTGGTAAGTTCGTGGGTGATTTGGAAAATATAGCACCAGCATTTAATTATTTGGAGTTTTTCCCCATATTGTGGTCAATCACCATGGAAATCTCGCATAACTTTCATCTTGAGATAGAATAATTGTTTTTTATTTTAACCTTAATTAGAGATGTGGTGTGAATTTGAGGCTTTTCTCAAAATAGTTATGCAAATCCCCTTTCATTATATTTACGACAAAATGCTATCGGGACAACAGTTTAGCTTTCTTTAGAAAATTACGTTTCCGTATATTTTTGGTACCCTTTGACAGCAAAATCCTGCAACGTAAATGAGAAAATATTTCGATTAACACCATCCTCTTTTGCTAAATCAATTTGATATAAATGCAACCAAAAACCATCTTCCGATCAGTGCTAATACCAAGATAAATATTTTTTTACAAAAATCACTATAGTTATAACACAATTGGAAACAAGAGACTGTCTACAACATATTTTCACAAAATGTTTATTTAATTATTTACGTCCGTTAAAGGCTTTTAAAAAAACAGTTACATTTTTGTTAAATAATAAATTCATAAGCAGTGTAAAAATATTTAAAATGAAAAGAAAAAATATTATTGAATAAATAACAGGTTCAAAAATATTGTAAAAGAAAATAAAATAAACAAATAAAAGTTTAATAGTTTCAACAGTAAGTTTAATTCTACCGGATGAAAAAAACTGTACTAAGGTATACTTATAGTGTGATTAACGTGATAAATATATCAACGACATCAGAGTATTTGTCTCCCAAATGTTACATTTGTCGCATAGGCGTGTTAAATTGTGAGGTTGAAGCAGAATTGTTACAATAGTATGGCAGGTACTGCCTTGTAACTATCCTGCCAGGAATATGAAATGCAATTAAGTATAACAGCTCAGGGCTGTCAATCATTGAATTTATAATTAAATATAAGCAAGTCATGTCGATAATTATTCTACTTTCAGACAATCTCAATAAATTAAAGTGACAAAGAAGATAATCATAATTGATACGTTCCCTTAATATGCCAATTCTGAAGTTAATAAATCTAAAGAATTTATGTTGAACTCTTTCTATTGAATAACATAACTTGGGGCCCACACTGTTGAGTTGAATTAAATTTGACTCTTAGCTAATGACATGTACATTTTTTTGTAGGTATGAATGTTTTAAATTGATATCATATTATTGAAAGGAGAACACAAAAATAGTGTAAAGACACAACAACTATCACTGTTGAAAAACACTCACCATAACTTTTGTTCATACGGATATTAACGTATTTAGCAGCTTCCAAATTCACTTCTGCTCTGCATTCAAGAAATGTCAATTTTTAAAGAGTCATAATCTTTACCATACTACTGAAGTGCATATTGAATCGGCAATTTTATTCGCTTTATTAATTTTACGAGTTTTGGCAAGTTGTTGAGCTTCTAAGTCAATTTCGTAAATAATATGATTCCCTCCATATTTTAATGAATAGATAGGATATCAGCTAGATTTTCCATGCATGCATAGATTTTGATTGTGTATTGAACAGCGGTTAACTACTGTCAACCCTTACAGTGTCAAGAAATAGTTCATCTTAGATGGCACATCTGGTGAAAATGCAAGAAACAACGTCGTTGGATCGTTTTTAGGAATACAACCCAAAGTGTTTTCAATCAGAAATTGTTATGTTCTTGTTATTGTCTGAACTATTTTAGCAATCATGCAGAATATATGCATTTCGTGTTTTTCACGTAATTATAGAAACGTTATTGGTTTTGATAACTTAAATGTGATTTTAAATACATTTTGAAGTACCCGATAATTAAAAAAAAAACATTAATCGTTAAAGGTACATGACCGAGGACCGGTTCGCAAAGGCTGATTTAAATGGAGTTTTTGATGAAAAAATAGGGGATATACCTATATTCAATGGAAAATTTAGCAGCATGCGGTTAAAAAAATAGGCAATGCTAGTTTTTTCAGTAATGGAGAAAGTGTTTCGGAAAACTTGGTGGTATGGTAAGAGTAAAAATAATATCCTAGGTACCGTAAGTTAATGTCATGGTAAAGATACTAATATTTTGAAGCAAAGTTTTACAAATTAATTTCACGATATTATGAAATGGGAAAGCAGATTATACCCCATTAAAAACACAATTCACCTGAATGTAGGACACGATAAGAAGTGCACGTATACGTTTATTTTTAGTGTGTACAAAGGATGGAGCTTTCTTGAGGTTTTATCTTAAGTAGGAAGTACATTGAATCCCATTGTTCAATTTTAATGAGGAAACTTAATTAACTCTTCGTGCACAAGTTGGTTTAATTTGTTTCACTTACCGCCTCACAAAAAGCTTCGTGTTTTTTTTTTCCTTTCATTATGATGTTACGTTCCTATTTAAAATTGTTTGCATTTTAGTAGACCAGTCTTATATTAATATTTCAAAGCTGTTTTTGTTATTAGTTCTTCAGTAAAAATACATGTTCTTGTACAAAAATAGTCATCTCATCATACCACGCATACAAGTATAAAACATTTAAAAATTTCCAAAATTTGTTACATTATATTGCATTCATATGTGTTTGCCTTTTAGTGTAACAACTCTTAAAGCTCGGCGCAATATATACTCGTATACGTCTGAACGGGAACCTTGTCGAAGTAATGGCTCCAATTCGACTGTGGAAAGGAATTTTATACAGAAACGAATGATACTTTGAAAAGTGTTTACTTCTACATATTTTCAAGTTAAAAGTGTTATAAATTTTATATACGTCCGCCCTGCTTTGTTCAAAAGCTGAAAATCAATTTGGGTGACCTCATCAGAATTAGAATTAAAAATCATCCAATATTAAGTTCTATTGTATTGAAATGTCAATGGCTTATTTATTTTAAATTTACTAGCTCAAAGTAATTATTTTCAGCTCGAAATATTATTTCTCTCGTGAGCTAAAAAGCTCGTATGTATCCATTTAAGTGTAAAAAAATGTTAGGACGTCGTAGTATATTCTTTGTAGTATATTTTTTAACGCTTAGTAAGAAAACAAATAGCGCTAAGGATGGACAAAACCGGATAGTAACTATAAACATTAATTCATTAATGTTGATCAAAGTACCATGGAATTAATTCCATTACAATACACGTGGCGCCAAAGTTTACTGATTATAATATTTAATCGGATCAGACAGAATAATTTGATGTTCAATTTATAAACTAATTTAGATGAAGCCATAGTTAAACGATAACGCAAAACGGATCTGTCGAACTAACAAGGGTAAATATTTTTGACATTGTGTAATGGATTTATCACACAACGGTAGGCGAGGGTTCGGGTTATTTTAACAATGTGTTCAGACCTTGCTTTCATGACCATGAAAATAATAATATTACTAATGTAGTAACCTATTTGTTGTTATTATGTCGAACAAAACTAGGCAGTGAACTAAATATTTTATGCGAACGCGACGAAATGCTTTTGATTTTTATCATTTAATGACACTTAGACAAGTTTAAGATGAAGCCAGTTTTTTTATTATCATTAGTGCATACAGATATAATAATGTTAAATATGTTACTAAACGTCAAAAGACGAAATCTAAATTGAATCCCCTTTATTTCAAACGTGACTATCTGGAAGAATTTTTACTATCGTCATTAAAACTTCCGTTGCTCTTTGGCATATTCAAAACAGTCGGTTGTTTTTATTGCTTTTTTCCACCGCGCTTTATGTTTCGTTTCAGTTCCTGTAGTATTAATATATGGCAACATTATTCTTTATTTCCGTAATTAAAGTATCCAACTAATATATTTTTCACAATCACTGTGTCGCTTTTGAAGGCCCAGCTTTAATATTTTTCAAAAGTTGAATAGAGTTAAGATAAACTTATCAAATAAATTTAACTTTAAAAGCGACAAAACGCGTACAATCTTGAAAAAATACTCTCAACTAACCATAAATAACTTCCATTGTGAGTACGACTGTGCAAGTGTGAACTTTTAAAATTTGTAACTGATGATAAAAATTATTAAATTTAAAAATAATCTTTTCATATCGCTGCCTACCTAATAAAGTAGCTGCCTTTAATGTTTTTAATCAGATATTATAGTATTATATAATATATGTGAAATGGGTAGATAAAAGTAACAAATTTGTTTTCTTGACCAGTCATGTTACACATCCCGTGATGTAACTTCATAGTTTGTCTAATTAGTTGATTTTGAAAAAAAAATAACTTAAATGCCATATAACTTACCAAGTTAAGTTATATGGCATTTACCAGATGCTGAATAAAAAATGGTTGAACTCAATCATTTACGTAATCAGAATACCATGGGGAGTGTTGAGTGGTTTGGTGCCAAACATTCCCGGTGAAGTCTTTTTGCAATATTTGAATAATTCATCATCACTGCTATTTTCCAGCAATGAATCCGAAAGCGTTAAGCGCCGGAAAAACTATATTGCGTGGAACACATTTGTTTGAGTTCCGTAATCATTTCACAGCGAGAGTTTAGCATATTTCCCTCTCCGGAGCTTTCAACATTTTTAACAAAGTAAAGACATTGTTCCTTTTATTATGCGACACTGATTACTATTTTTGTGTCGTAATCTATTCGTTAAATCTTGTAAAATATTTAATGTTTCTATTTCTCGCATATGTACAGAACCCTAAATTCTTTAAATAAAGCATCAAATTTATATCCGCTCAATCGAGAAGAACGTTCATGATAAATAATTTACATACTTTGAAACCTTTCTGAGCAAACAGTGGAAAGACAAAATAACGAACACACAAAGTATTTTTTTATCGCGATGTTTTTACAAATATATATTAATATGGGAGATGGTATTTTTGTAATTTTTTAGAAATTATGATGATTTTTTTTAAATTATATAACACCAAAAAAAAACAAGAAAGTTGAATCTAAGAAAACACTTGCCATAAAAACAATGAGATGATTAAAAAGCACAAAGGGTTACTTTTATTCATAATTATTTTATACGTGTGCAGTTTCTTGGAAAAGGAAGCGTTTACATAGAGATATTTTGAAATAATAAACCAACCAAAGGCAACCCGACAATTTTTCCAGAAAAATAAAACATTTCCTGTAATTTAATTTTTTTGGCCTTCTTGTACTAAGATTGCATGAATTTACACAAACTAGTTGAGGAATATTTTTATCCACCTACCGAAAAAAAACAATTTGACAAAAGTTTTTCTTAAATCTTTTTTAATTTCACATTTAAGCCACGACGGCTCTCTAGCTTTTTTTATCTCTCACTCAGTTTCGTTTTGGATACTGTCCAAAAATTTTATTCCAAACTTGTCTGTATTAAAATAATTGTGCGAATGGGTTTAATTGATTGATCGATCGATTGGATGAAATTAAAACTTATTTAAATACCATTTCGTCAAGTTGTTTTAACTTTGCAAGGTATATTCACAATTACGTATTAGAAGCATTATATTACATAACATGGTAGGCAGTGTAATATTAAATAATTTTAAAACCATCTCAAAAACATACGTACAATTTATTTGATGGTGAAAGAATGAAAGTTTATTTTTATTAAATATATATCCCGACCTTCTTCGCTCCTTCATTTCCTAACGCTTGAAAGTATTTCTCAGACGGGATGTAATAGTTCTATTTATTCTGTTTGAAAGCACATAAAATATAAAAATAAATATTAGGATCGATCGAATGATGAATATGGAAAAGGTGACTTCTTGGCACTTTTTGGATTTCAGTTTCCGTGAACCCAGACTCTTGGCCATGCAAATCTTTTCACCATGCGAAAGCGAATAAACTAGTCGACTAACATTTCCTTCTTATATTATTATTTATATATTTCTATAGAAATCAATCGCTCATACAATGTATCATTATTCTATTGTCACCTTCTCAGCTGTCATTTTTCTCTTTTAATTTATATTTTCTGTCTCTTTTTCTTTGTTCCTTAGTTATAATTTAAATGTTTTTTTCTATTATTTTCTCATTGTTCTAATAATTTATTTATATGTTTATATTTTTTTCTCCCTATGTATATATAACCGCACATTTTGTATTTTTTGCGTAGTTTGATTTTGAACCCTGATGATACTTAGGCTAAGTGAAACCGGTCGGTCATAAAAAAAAAAAAAATAATATCGGTGGTCTTATTATTATATCGTGGTTATTTTTTAATTGCCTAACATTTTATGTATTATGAATTATTTATGAATTGAAAAGTGTTTTACATTCAGAATTTGTTGTTATTTCTAATGGTAATACAATACAAAAAACATGAAAATGTTAGTGAAGGTTTCGACATATTTCAAATTAATTCTTGTTTCATTGTAGTCGTTTTATTTAAGTGTCAGTGAGTAAGCTGAAAGCACATTGAAACTCGCTCCTGGCACGACATTCCTGAAATGATATCTGTCATTACTCCCTCTGTATATGTAATGTAACTACACACACTCACTGTGCGGCCTTTTATTGCGTCATTAACAGTACATACACATTCACACGTCCCTTAATACGCAATTCGCCCTAAGCTCATTGACACAGGTAAATGCGGTGGGAATGGTTGTAAATTATACGTACGAGTGCTTAGGTAAGAATAAAGCAGATACAAGTAAGTGATTATGATACTCCATTTAAAAAAGTATTTGCTTTTGCAAATAATGCTTTTAAATTATACCAACTGTTGAATTGACTACAATATAATCTTCGCATTTATTAGCTACAGTGTTATGCAACTCGATCCTTTAAAATATATTTTAATCTCTTTTCCATTATTTGTTTTTTTTTCACACATGCAACGCTTCCCTCGTACAAGGACGCGATTGCTTGGACAAGAGTAAAGGCAAGCTTATTATTATCGGGGTGTGTTGCGAGGCTATGGAGAGTGGTAAGAAGATCGAGACGCGTGAGAGGAAGGTTAGGAAGTACCTGGATTTTTCGACCTGGTCACCGAATACTGAAAAAGCTATTTCAAGCAATGACGGCTCGTGACTTTTTATTGTGCTCGATTAAAAAAAAAAACAATAAGACGCTTAACGCTCTCTCCACATAACAATTTGAAAAATTATTTGAATTTAAAATCGTCATTCCAAGCGATCCAAACTAGATTATCTGTTCCAATAAGCATGTGAAGGTTTTTTTACAATACACATTTTGTACATACTATTATTGTACAAATAATAGTTTTCAGATCTTTAAGCAGAGAAAATTACTTTTTTGACCATATTGCGTTAATAAAGTTTATGACGGTGATGAATTTTATCGTATACATTGGTACAGCTAAGAAAGCATGGCTCCAAAATGTCCTACTCCTTGTCTCTAATTTTGTAGAAGTATGGCAGTGAGGCTTTGATTTGACGGGAAAGACAGAGGCATAGACTGACATAGACATCTTCGGAGCGTATGCTGAGTGGAGAACGCGTCGGATTCCCACCCGGGCGTCGTGCGTTCAATTCCTCTGCTGGCTAAGTCCTCCATCATTGCACAATCAACATCTTCCGCTTTTTATGATGGCAGTAAGAGCTTTTCAAATATTGTCAGATTATTCGTAACCCGGGAATGCTTGTCTTACTTTAAAAATAAATAAAAAATGAGGACTTTCAATAGGATTTTCAGGGTAGCGGAAGCTTAGTAAAGTTTCAAACCGGAAAGCTAATATCACTTGAGCACACATATTTGATGAACCCAAAAAAACGGTTGTTGGAAATTTTAAGAGATTATGCGAAGAAAGGGTGAAAATTATTTTGCGGACGATGACATCTGGTCATCATAACCCGGATTCTGACAGTTATTTTTCATAGACTAAAAGTCAACTCCTTAATTTTAATGAATATTTGCCAAACAAGGGTTCTTTGCGTACAAGATAAAATAGTAAAAATGCTAATTTATTAAATAAATAGAACTTTTGTTAACTTTCCTGGTTTGTTCCTTCCTTTCCTAATAAATACTCTTCAGACTTTTAAAATCCAACTTGTGTTTTTTCTCTATTTTACGTGGAGTATTCTAAATATTAATAAAAATCAATCATTTTTTATATTTTTGAAGAAATCAATCACTTTTTGTTATGATGTACGAGTATTTAAAGAAATTAAAAAAATAATTTTATAGACTAAAAAAGAGATCAAATGAACTTCTTATCCTAATAATAATATAAAATCAGTCTCCAGCTCATTTAGAGACATATAATAACTGTAATTTTGTGGTAATTTGTTTTTAAGGCGCCAACTTGGCACGCATTACAAATTTGAGATGTTTTGTTATACTTTGATTCTGAAAAAGTGTATGACCGTTTGAAATCCCCACGGGTTAATATGACACAGCGTCGTTGTTGCCAGGTTAAGATATGTTTTACTGTTAAATTTACTGACGCCGCGACGGCTGGGAGGGAAGCCGACGCTTTTGACCACTCGGTCTGTTACTAAGCGGTCAACGTTATGTATTTTTGCACCTTTTCCTTGTTTTTTCAATGCTTAATAATGTTTTGTTATTCTGAGACAGCATCGTAATAAATTATAATTTGTTAAAATAATAATAATGTTGCATTTATAAATTAAGTTCTCATGAATGATGATTAAATTATGCTGTATCTGGATTTATTTTCGTTCTTTTAAACAACACATAGTTTTTTTTCCAATTCGACAACTTGGCCAAATGTACGCCTTGACAGAAATTGACACTTACGCATTAGTTTACAGACGAGAACTCGTCAAAGTGTTTTGGTGGATCTCATAAACATAAACGCAATTTGCAAGTCCTTGGAGTTATAGTTACAAGAAAGACGTTGGTTTTATCAAATCGGGTGGTTGCAATTATACCTTTTTGGTGAAAACGACAAATAATTCATTAACTGCCTGAGTCGTTGATAGATACATGTATATTCAATATCCATTGACAAATAAATGCTGAAAGGTTTAACCTTCCCGTTTCCAAGTCTGAAAACTTCCTTCCGATCCAAAAATGATACACTGGTGTTACCTTAATGTTTTTTACCTATCTCACTCTGAAAAAGTTTAAACATGTAATATATTTTTGTTAGTAAATTAATGATAATTTCAACAGATGCATTTAAATTTGAAACATAAAAGTATATCCACCTTTTGAATATTTGTTTTTATTTGAATTGCTAAACTTTCAAATTTCTCTTAGCTTTGCATAGCTTATTTTGTTATGGTTTAAATAAAATTCACTATAAAATAAATGGTATTTATTTATTGATTGTTTTTTTTTACGCAAAGCTAAAAGGTGATGTCATTAGAGTAGAAGCTAGGTAACGTAAGCTGCCATCTTGGATACTGAAAAGTTAATCGATTTGCATGATTTCGATTTAATTATTTTTAGAAAAATTGACCAACAATCTTAGAAATGCCGGCGTTCTTGATAGATTATATTCATAGGCTTAGTATGAAAAGGATTAAATTTAAACATTTCAAGTAAACGAGCGGGGTGTATTAATCTTTTCCTTTTGATTCAATATATTTGTCAGCAAAGATAAAGTTAGCTTAAGAAACTAATATTATTACCAGAAAAGCGTTTGGCTCGCTTGAATAGTTCCCTAAATCTGGATTAATTCGCCTGCTAAGCCATAGCGCAAGGTCAAAGCCATCTTTTGCTTATCGCTGACCCAGGAGAACCCACTAAGCGTTTGACCGTTAGTTCACCCCACCGCAAGCTTGGACACATTCCTAAACTTCATATTTGAGTTTTAGATGCTGGGTTCAAGCGAACAGCGAGCGGCGGTCGCAAAAAGTTTAATTCGTTCTGCAATTCGGAAACTTTGACATATGCCTCAGCGTGGAAGTTCCCAGCATGAATATAGCCGAGTGAATTTTTATAATTTATTACTAGGGATTCTCACTATTAGCATTTGACCGGGTGAACGACTGAACTTTATACTTTATGAAATGTAAAAAAGGTCTTTATTATTCATGCACAATGTTGAGAAAATGATACGTCTGAAATCTAAACGAAAATAAAAGCGATAAAAATGTTTAATAAAACAAAACTATAGAACTTTTATCGTTGTTCTTATCATTTGTACTAAAAACCTCAACTCCTAGAAACCCTTCTCACAATTTAAAAATTGGTAAAATTATATATTTGCCTACATGATAAAAATTTCACAACCACTTGGGAAGTCAAAATGATATTTACGAACGTAAGAATTTAGTATATCAACCAACGCAATAAATGCAAAAAAGCTTAATCCTATCGAAACCTAGCATCTGAAAAATTATAAAACCTTGTGTTGTAAAAATTATTAGACATGTGCACGTATACTTTAACATGTTTTATGTACGTTTTAAAAAAAAAAATTATGCACACTTTTATGCGTGTACTTAATACCTACCAGTGGTGGCTGGTGATTATTTTAAGCCACAGAGTAAGATATAAACAACGAAAAAAATTGCCGATGAAAAGACTTAAATACTGTTATTTTTACGAAATCCTTAATTTTCATCTCAGCTATATATCGTACCAAACATAGTCTGAAAAAAATCGATTTCTACGAATGTATTATGAACCTTGCCAGATTTAAAGATGCTGATTTTGTTTGTTTTTGCCCACAAAATAACTCTAGAATTGGCGCAAGTTTTTTTATGAAAATTCCGTGAAAAGTTTTGATTAGTACTTAATATTTATGAAGGTAAGAATTTAGTTGAATTTACTCGAGTGTACACTCGAGTAAATAAAACTATTACGTACCGATAGTCAGAGATATTAAATGTAATTCATTTAAGCAGATATCTTCTTGGGAACCTAAGTGCAAACTATTTTAATCAAATGATTTCTTTTAAATATTTGATTAATATCAATGATCGAGAACACAAATATGAAACAGAAAATAAAAGACAATGGTCAAAACCGAGACTCAAACTCGGATCCTCTACTTTATCCGAGAGTAACGCTTCAACCAATTCAGCCATTGGGACCTTATTAGAAACCGAGTTTTTAATCGACCTCATACTTTTCACTGAAGATTATTGATATTATTTTTTTCAATTTTCCTACGATTTGGCTGCCATCTTTGTAATGATAAACAAAGCTTTATCCAGGCACATTAAATACTTAGATGATGTATTGGATAAATATCCATTTTTTTAATTACGGAAAATCTTTTTGACTTGTTACAAAGTCGGGAATTAATATTAAAATTAGAATTAACTGGAAAGCATTAATGCTTATTTTAAAAAATATATTTAAATAATATCAATAATCAACAACACAAATATGAAACAGAAAAAGCAAGAAAAAAAAATAATGGTCACAACCGAGACTCGAACTCGGATTTTCCTTCCTTTTTCTGTTTCATATTTCTGTTGTTGCTTATTAATTTTAATAAAAAAAAGCATTCAAGCTTAGAGTTAATTCTATTTTCTAATGCTTTATTATTTATTGAAGATCTAATTAATCCGCTTGTACGTAATTCACAATACATAACTTTGATTTTCTTCTCCGCCTTTCCTTTTTTACACCAAACAACTTTCCACAATCCTTAGGCTTGGTGCACATATAAAGATTATTTTCACTGCGGCTCATCAATTATATTCCGAGACACTGTACTAGTTTGGATAAGCGCTGCCATTGATATATTATATATACGAGTAAAATCAGTCATAGTAAATAATCACCTATTCAGAACCGTACAAAGGTATCCGTCTCTTCCTCCACGGATAATTTACATACTATTTACTTACTCCTTATTGTGCCAAAGTGGTAGAATAATTTAGAATTAAGGTTTCGAAGGTTGGAACCTTTATTTCACGCGGTACACAAAGTGTTTTTCTAGAAACAGTGTAACGCGGTGATGTTTGCATGTGGTCTGGTACCTTCAGTTTCCAGCCTTCTCTGTTTGCGGGTTGGTTCATTACCTAAAAAAACCTTCAACCAACTGTAAACATTTCCCCAAGGATTGGCGCCCGCTTTAAGTCGGTGATTAATGCAATGTTTTTATTTTTATTATTCATACTCTTTCGGCGTGCCGTCTGTAAAGACACGCTCTACCCATTATGTTACGTTTCTATTATTCTGTTTACCGACATATCAAAGTAAACAGGAACTACGTCAACCCTTTTGGCATTTCATCAAAACGGAAATAATTCATATGTTCGTAGAAAGCAATCGCTTTGTGTTTTGACATATTTAAAGAAATTAAAAAATAACTTTGTATAAGGTAACGAATTATATTTTAATTTAAATGACCGACCGGTTTCGCTAAGCCTAAACATCATCAGGGTACAAAATTAAACTAAATAAAATATTTATTATTATTCTTGTTTTATATCTTTTGTTTAGTTTAACTTTGTACCCTGATGATGCTTAGGTTAAGTGATACCAGTCGGTCATAACAAATGAAATAATATTTGTGGTCTTGTACAATTTTTTTTTTCATTTCTGGAAAAAATTCACATTTCACGTAACTAAAACTAGCGAAACCTTTTTTAAGATATTTTATTCTGTTTTTTGTGATGAAAATTAAAAGTTGAGCCTATTAAGATAGATGTTACTTTACCTGTTTACTAAAATTTAAAGTTGCCTAAGGTTTTTTTTGTCGGATGGCAGTTTTTAAAAAACCTATTTGAACAAGTTGGTAATATGTCCTCCGCAAGTTTATTAAAAAACTGTCATTTTAATATCAAAAACAAACAATGATAACGATGAATTTTTATATGAATATAATCTGGAACAAATATTATTTTTATTTTCAAAATTGTTATTTTAAGTTAATTCAATAATAAGTGCATAATAAATCAGTTACCTTTCATTACATAAACTCATTGAAAAATCATACAAAAAAATACAATGTGAGCCATTTTATATAGTTTTTTTATACCAGATAGGTAGATAAAGCTGTATTACAAGTATGTTTTAGAATATATTAAGCTCTACCGTTTTTTAACTCATGCGATAGCAATAAATTTCAGTAAAACTTGCGTCAAAAATGTTATTTACCCCTGACACGCAAAAATGTTTAAATACCGTAGTTTAGTATCAGTCTGAAGATGATCGTAAAAGTTTAAAACTGGTCCAGTCTGAATAATGAATAGTGTAAAGTAGTTTAGTAGTAGAATAGTGTAAAATGTAATATTTCCAAATAAAATACTACGCATTTTTACTCAGAAAGCAATGTTAGTTTTTTATGAACATCAGCACAGTAATTTTTAGATTTTGTCAATAAGTACTTTTTATGGTTAAATAATTTTACAGTAAACTAAAGTATTTTATGTCCACCTTCGTAAACACTGCCTTTATGTTTGCAGGCTGCGAATGGGTATCCACACGGTAAAAAAATTCTGACCGCATCGTGTTTTTTTGTTTACTGTCAACGAAATAATAATATTATACAAACATGGCTTCACATTCCTCCCTCATATGAAACAAAGGAAACTTGCCTCGTTCGCAAGTATGCCCAGGAATGTTTTATGAGGACACAACACTTACGTTTTTATTATGCATGGCTATTTTTCAGCCGGAATGGCATTTCAGAAGCTTCATGTAAGCTGATATTTCAAAAAGGGTTTTCACAAATTGACTTAATCCTAAGTGAGAGTAGAGTATCCTTGTTGACGAATACTGTTTTGGCGTTATTATTTACGTGGATTATAAGACAACCCTTGCAACACTTTTCTACAGCATAATATTATGTAGAATCTTTAGGGTTGCGTAAACAATATTCGAAATTTTCATAAAAAGTAGAGTTCATAAAAGCTCTAGTATTAAGTATGCAAGGATGGCTTTTCTATTTCGATACAATTTTTTTTATTGAAATTAGAATTAGTTTTAAAGCATTAATGCTTATTTTTTAAAATATTTCAATAAAATCAATAATCAACAACACAAATATGAAACAGAAAAAGCCAGAAAATAAAAAAAAGACAATGATCACAACCGAGACACGAAGTATATTTTTTATTTATTTTTCAATTGTTTTTTTTTAAACAACTTAGTGCTCGTGAGTTTCGATTATTTAAAGGCTGTCCCAAAATAGTTTTGCGTACTTGTGTAAGTCCAAAACTCTTTGTCGTTATTATTTTCACGTAAAAATAAATCAAATTTTACGTGGTCTTAGAGTTTCAAAACTGAATTTTGTCCTAAAATGCTTTCAAGAGCATTTGTGAGAATGTAATTGAAGTGTTAGGACAGTAACGAAGAAAGTTTCAAACAGATGCACCTTGGCAACTCACTGTTATATAAGAGAAAAGTTTAAAGTGGATGGAGCTGTTCAAAACATCCACATGCAGTGTTAACTATGCACTGAAAGACTGCTGAATGACACAATCCCAGCGAGAAAGCGCTCCTAAAAACTTCACGTTAACTTTTAAGGAAATCCTTCCGCCAAAAGGTTTGTTAGACTGGAATTTGAAAATTGAACTTTTGTCATATTTTAATATTTGTACACTGGATTTAAAAAAATGAAATATTCTACACTCTTAATAAAGATGATCTCAAAGAAAGGGTTCAGTTTTATGAGAGAAACGTATTTAGCATAACGCAACTATTCATTTTTGGGCGATGTCATCCCCTCATCTTGTCAGCAGTATCTGGAGCACAGCGGCCATCAATTTCAACTTTCAAGATGACTAAAATAAAACAACATCTTTCTTCCCTACTACGGTTTATGTAATCATTCAAATTGTGTTGACATATTTTTTGAAAAAACTGTACATTCTTTTAATGAAATTTGTATTCCAGAATATGTATGAATTAGCAAGTTTTGTATGTACTTTGGAATGCGAAAACAAATATATTTACACAATTTCTGTAATTTCACTCGAAATAACAACAAATGTTTCTTGTCAAAATATTAAACTATCGGTAACTAAGTGGGTCCACAAAATCAGCCTCTTATAACCAATTATTAATGACAAATCGCAAAGTTCTTTACCAAATAAGGTGATTTGTAAGGATGATTAGTACCTGCTTGCAAGTAAGAAAAGTAATAAGGAAAAAAACTCGACCACCCATTAGTATGGCTTAGATTTGGTTTTCCGGTAGGCGTATCTATTCGATGGTATATTTCTGTAAAGGGTACCTCCCGTAATAGATGGTATTTAAAAATATATAATATTGTTATATAAAAAGATTGTTTTGCCTTTCCCAAATTTTTTGTAAGTTTCTAAACATGTTTCAGGCAAAACTCATTACATAAAATTATTAAAAATATTTTATTTTTTTGGTGAATATCGAACAAGAGACCCAACTGCTTCCAACTGTACAAAGCTAGTAGGGCTATGACATCCCCAATCAGGGTTTATTATGAGGATGAAGGTAGTAGGGAGGAGAAAGAGATGGGTAAGAGGAAGGTTAGAAATACCTGGTTATTCAGATATAGTACATAGCCAAATACGGCTAAAGTTATTTTACGCAACGTTTCGTTCTGAAATATGGTCTTTCACCAGGTCAATACTGAGAGTATATTTCACATATAAAAAAAAAATTAAAATACAGTACTTACATTAAAAATACAGTGGTAATTTTTAGACCCTGAAAAGAAAACCACTCTATTTCATCCCAAGGATAATCGTATTATTCTATGAATTCTATGTATTATTGCTATGTTGAATGTTATCGGTTAAGTAGGTTCGTTGGAAGTTTTAAATAATATATAATGTAGCAAGTTCTTGTTTATGGACCCTATGTTATTCGCTTTGAATGTCGTTACGATCTGAGGCGGAGATTAAAGTTGGTTACTTAGATTTATGTTAATTTGATTGCAAAGTTTAATGATAGGGGAAAATGAAAATCTTCAAAGCACACATTGAATAACGACCCATTTCAGCGACTTGAATAAAGGTGAAGTAATTAATTTGCAATATCATTTTATATGATCAAAATAGCTGATAGTTCGAGTATTATAATATTTCTGCTTCCATTCGAGAATTAATATTTTATTATTATTAGCGAAACAGTATTTGTACAATCATTTTGTAAGTACCTAAATTCAAAAATTTAAGCTTACCTTGTTCCAAAAGGGCAGGCTAAAAACCGTTATTCAGAATCCTAGCAGTTCACTGCTTAAAATGGCTTTAGTTATGTTTCGTGACCAGATCTGAATTTGAGTACCTGTTTTCCAACTTTACCCTTTTTCTTTTCTTACACTATTTTTACTTTAATTTCATACAATTATCAAAAATTGGCAATTCCATAGTAATTGGATCCAAGCAATATTCTTATTCGTTATTTATAGAGAGAATCCAATGAAATGGAAATGCTGTTAATATATCTCTGAAATGTATGGTTTCGTTCTTCTGAATACAATATTTTATTTAAACGTTGAAGAACAGGGTTTTTACATGCGATAAATCGAATTTAGAAAAGTCGACAAGCCTTAAGGATTGGCACCCAAGAATACTTTCTTTTACACTTTTTGGCTTTCCAAGGTTCCAGTGAATTCTTAAACAGTAATCTTATTTAATTCTTTATGAAATGCATACTGGAATTTTAGGTAAATTTCGGTATGTTTTTCGTAGAATTTTAAGGGTTTAATAATAGGATGGAATTATTGTATTCACTAGGAATCTCAGACATTTTTCTAACCAACCATAGAAAATTTGAAAATAAATCGTTTGTAGTGTCGCTTTTATTAGAATGCTACAAACTAACGTTAAGCGTCATTCTTGGGTGCTAACTTTTAAACAACGCGGAAAGAATTTCCTTGATGCCACTTAATGGCAAAATAGTGATGAAACCAAATCTCTTACAATAAATGAAATGTTTATAATTAGGTGTTAAAACAACCAATGCATTGAATAAACACAACTTGTTTGACGGATGTTAAAATATTTCAGTAGTAGATAACAGTGTTCGAATCTCGGTGGGAGTAATTACCATTATTTATTCTTAAGTGTTTACATAATGCAAACAATTTGATGTATAGTAACATCGTCCCAAAATGTAAACACAAAAAGGTGTTTGAATTTTCCACGCCTTTGTTTAATCGCCATGTCTCAATAGCCAAATCCCTCCCTTTGATCCAATTTTGTTCCCCATTTATTTCAGCCCAACAGTTTTTTCAACCTTCGGATTTTTATAGTCTCATGGCAGTCACATAAAAAAGAATTCTATTGCCCGTATCCAAAAATATCCTGCCAAAAAATGCACGTTCGAAAATATCCTGAATATTTAAAAAAATAAGTTAAATTGTTGATTCAAAATGTCAATATTGTTGTTGTCAAAAAAAAAATATTTGCCCTCGCAGCGCATTCCCATTGTCGTATTCTGCCGTGAAAGATACTACGCTCTTATAATATTTAATCAGGACGAAAGCTCCCCCTCGGGATGGCAGAGGTGGAATAATATAAAAACGTCACGATATATAATTAAATAAGCTACACTGTTGGTAGGTGGTCTGCCTATTGCTCACTGCCCACTGCCCATTGTCCACTACCCACTGGCCACTGCCCACTGCCCACTGCTTACTCGTGGACGCCGAGGCCAGTTGATCAAAGTGGGGCCACCAAGGTCAGAGGGGTAACGCTCATATCTAAATAATTTATTTGAAGTAAAATCGACATAGTATTAAAAAAAAACACGGAACCTTTGTGAGAACCCCCTCAACCCGTGTCGTCGAAAAAAAAAATTAATTCATTGAAGGCTCGAGTATTTTCACGGTTTTAATATTTATTTTTTCATCAAATTTCGAGAACTGGAGGGGAGAATTTAATATTTGGAGCTCGGTGGTAGGGCTTTAGGTACTTTGGCTACAGCTTTAAAGGTCATGGGTTCAACATCAGGTATAGCGTGTGTTTTTTTTTCACATGTAAAACTTAATTCATTTATGGAAAAACGCGTTGCCGCTTTATTTCAGATAATAAGACACTTGGTGAAAGAATCACCATTCCAATTCAAAATACTAGTACATGTTTATTTACTATATAATCAGCCAGGTACATCCCAAACATGATATTTCACCTCCATCTGTCGTTATTTTAAAGGGGGGTTCTATATTTCAGTAAACTGAAAGTATCCTATACTCGGTCACTGAGTTGATCTTTTAATATGATGAGATTTTTTTTCTTCGTTTTGCCACAAATCGTATTGTAAAAACTTATATAACGCACATGTATATAGATCTTAGGGAATATGTAAATATATTTTTTCTTACAACAATTGCAATGATTCAATGCCTAACTTGCTATTTTTTTAAGTTAACTTTTATGTTTCCAGTTGGCAATTTACTTTTCACAGTGAGACGTAGAGCAAGAGAAAACCTATTTGTAAAAAAAATTCAAGACGCCCAAATATTATTAAAAAATATTTACCCTAGATTATGACCCTTCGTCTAATCGATTTTGCCAAAATACAAACAGAGCAACTATTTGTATGACTTCAACAGACTATTTTTAAACTTATTTTATTCTCATTCTGAATCTAGTACAAAGATTGGTACACTTTGTCGTGCATCGGGTTAACCGATGAGCACATTAACAGCGTATTTACGCACGCGCGTTGTCGAATTATCTTAACATGAATTTCACTATGTTTACTTTTGACTTTATTTTTGATTCGAGTCACTTTTTCGTTTTGTATCTGTAATTACTTTATTCATGTAACGGGTACTACTTAAATTAGACAATAAATAATGTGTTATTTTTATAGCGCCGTTTTTGTGAAAGAAAATCACATCAACTGCGCTTTTTAAAAGGTCAACATTTTATAATAAATCAATTTATATAAAATAGTACTAGATATTTGCATTTTTTTAAAGGCACGAGAATTATATAAGAACATTCGTTAACATGAAAGTGTACTCATTTTAAAAAGTTTTCAAAATACGAGTATACTTGTGTGATTATTAAGTTATTAAGAATTTATCATTGAAGAACATTTATAATTAAATCGGAATTAATGATTTCTGAAAGTTTTATTCACACGTGTAATTATTTACTCATATTCATTATAAGCGGGTTTAATAATTAATGTGTATTCTCATTGAAAATATAAACCTAATAGTTGACGAAAGATGCTTTTGTTCAAGAACAGGCACTAACCATAACTAAAATTCATTACGTTTTCGTTTTAATTTTCTGTAATATATCGCCGTCAACGCGAAAATACCTCCCATGTGTAAAAACGTAATTGTTCAGGAGGAAATTAAAAATTGATTTTCGACAGTTACAGATTGTTTTTTGAGACATCAGAAATACGCTTTGTAGTTTTAGATGCAATAATGTATTTACAATAATAAAATCATTGAAACTTGTGGTACAAATTGAAACTCTACGCAATGTCATATTTAACTCATTTTTGTAAAATTGACCACATAGGAGGTATTTTCCCGTTGACGACGATATATCCATTAAATAATGTGTTATTTACTGTCACAAAAGATTAATTTTTATAGTGAATACCCCACAAGAGTCCCAACTGTCTAGAGCCAATGAGACTATAGCATCCCCAATTGTGGTATGTTGTGAGGCTGAGGGTAGTAGAGAGGGGAAAGAGATGGGAAAGAGGAAGGTTGGAAAGTAGCTGGCTATTCAGATCTGGTCACAAACATGGATTTTAATGAAGCAACCTTTCGATTCTGAATGATAATCTATCACCAGGGCGATACTTATCTACCATTATCTACCACTCTGGAACTTCCGCTTGACAAGTCATTATTTGGTTTAAAATACACTTTCGATCAAGTTACCACTTATAAAATTCTCGTTATCACCAAGAGTTTTTACAGTACTCGCTTTTGAATAAATATATTATATCCTTTTCAAATTACTGCCAAAGCTTTAGGCCACATTTTTATACTTGCCATGCAATTACTCACTCGCACCCCTAACCAAACAGATTTCGTTACAGAAATCCATTTAAACGAAATGATTTTCTTTTATTCAGCTTGATATCTATGTGGGTTGGCACAACGAAACAAAATGAAAGCTTAGTTTATTATCTACAAAAACCTATATTATACGTTCTCCTTATATCAGATCTTAACGATATATTATTCTCCTCGGAGAACCCAATTCGATACACTTTTGAAGATTAAATGTTGTAAATTATGTGTTATCTGTTTATCGCAAAGCCTCTTAGAAGAAATGGTGAGATAAGTTTTGGTGTGTTCTTAGTTTTTTTTATGCATGCGTTGGTATCACAGCTCAACATATCTTCTTATACAAGTATATTTGTTAATTTATCTTTGATGTAAACGATAATACGTAATTGTTTTGACTAAATTGAATTTTCTTACGGCGTCTTCAAATACCATAATATCAGGGCCCATAATAAAAATACGTTATGAACTTCAAGCTAAATTTCCTTTTATATTTTCATATAATCAACTACTGTCAACAATTTTATAATAAATAAACATATTTTCGGTACGTATGGAGGGGTAAATACTATTAGTATCGCCCTTGCTAAAAGATCAATAGTCAGAATTGAAACGTTGCTTTAAATGGTGACAACTGTATTGAGTGACCAGATCTGAATAGCCAGATACATCCCAACTTTCCTCTTCCTTATCACATTCCTCTCCGAACCGCCTGTAATTTTAATGTTAGAATCAAAAAACATTTCCGATGTTTGAATAGTGTAAGTTTTTCTGAATTTGCTGAACATCTAATAAGTAATAATCATTCATTCGATCATAATACGGGAATTCATATTCTACATAAAGATGGAATAAGCCTACGGCTAAATAACTTAGAAGCCCTTGAAATAACTAAATCAGTAAAAATTAATGATAACCATCTTCTAAATATCCAAAAAAAATTAACTCTTAGTCCTATCTGAAACGTTTTTCCCTTCTCCTCCACCTCTTCCTCCCCTCAAATATGACGTTTTTTAACCCTTTCTATCTTCCATGGTTTCCCCCTCGCCCACTTAACCAAATACATTATACGATACGTTTCTTTTGTCCTATTGTTATATTTTTGTCTCCCTCCTAATATTATATCTCTCTTTTCCCCATTTTTACCATAATATATATATAATAATAATATTTGGATAATTTCTATAGCGCCGTTTTTGTGAAAAATCACCTCAAGGGCGCTGCATGCACATTCCTCTTATTTCATTAGTATATTTTTAAGTCTCGATAAAGATTCGGCTGAATCAAAACTAGTAGACATATACAAAAAGAAAAGTGGATTAAAAAACAACGTGTGTTTTTATTTAATTAAGGAAATAATATCATTTCGTTTTAAAAACAAATCATTCTCTTGAAGAAAATCTCAATGATATTACACAACTTTGCTGTATACTTTTTTGATATCAAACCATCATGGAAAATCACATTCGCTTTATCACATATAAGGCTATTCACATAAAGGAACGCGATTGCCTGTAAAAGATTCTAGCCAGCGCCTTACATAAATAATACCTTACAAATCTTTTCGTTTCAACTCGGTCGAATATTTTTGTGTATAATATGTAGCTGCATTGATCAGAAAAGTTTTGGAACATAATATATTATGCTAGAAATAAAAATGAGAAAGTTTGATACATGCACCGCCATGAACTCGTGGATAATCTGTAAAATAAAAGCGGTTCTTTTTTTCAAAGTAAAATATGGGAATCAAATTACTTATGATAAATTTAATGGTGGTTTTTTTTTAATTAAACCAGGTATAACGTCTTGCAGTTGCGTGCATTTTTTCATATTGGTTGGCCATTTGTCTAATTATGCAATCCTACCCCATTACTAATATTTGCATTTCGTTTCATTCTCGTGTTAAATTTCACTAAGCTCTGTTCGTTTTTTAATTTAAAACTAATCAAATGATTGATAAATAAAACATGATGTTTGTGAGTTTAATACAAACAAAACACGTAAATGGGTAGATAGGTGAGTGATAAAGAGCTGAATTGTTGCTTGATTGTTTTCAATTTGTTATTTCAAATAGGCACTATATAGACTTAATTGTAGCATGTAAATAACGTTAACCTTTTAAATCTCCTATTTCGACTGGATAAATGTTTTGCCATTATTTTACCAGAAAAGCAGCTTCTGTGAAGGTCGAAGTTATTTGTGAATCCTGTTTTCATTTACTGAAAGAGAAAAATAACGTCCTCGGTAAGACCTCACGTTTCGCATATTACAAGGTAGCAAGTAGTGCGTAAAATAAATACGTTTTCGGAAAATCAGCCGGCTTACGTGTTAATGGTGGCGGATTTAGCGTGAGTCAAAAGGAAAAATAGGAAAATATGAAAATTCATTATGAGTGTGACGTAACACGCGATTTCTGTTGCTGTTTTTTTGAAAATGCGTGTAAATTATAGGAACACTTATTTGACCGGGTAATCGGATTTCAGTATTAAATAACATTTTTGTAAGAATCGGTTACAAATCGTGATCAAGTTTAAGGTCTTTAGTTTTTAGTAGGTCTCCTATTGTTTATTATTTAAGGGGTCTTCTTGTTACCCATATAATTTTCTTTCCTACTCCCTTAACCGTCACATTATACCCCAATTGAGAATTCTATAGGATCATTGGCACCAGACAGTTTGAACCCTTGTGCGGTATTTAGATTAAAAAAACTTGACAATAAAGTTCACCGGTCAAATACAAAGCATTGATTTAGTTTAGTAACTGTAATCAATTCACCTTTATTGATAATTTTTAAGTACTGGTGTAAGATACATCAAGATAAATTTGTTAATTTTCTATCTATTCATGTTTTCTAATCAATCACTAATGTCTGTATTCGAGTACCGATGTGAAGATATATCGTCAGCGAAAATATAAATGGCCACATGTTTCTTGGAAGTAAGAGATTTGAAAAATTTTAGCACAATATTATGTTGTTTTCGTAAAATTTAAACTTTTTATAAACATATTTATATCAAAATTATGATGTAGCTGCATAATGTAAATGCGCCTTTTATGGAAATACCATTGTAAATGTGAAAATATCGAAAAAAAACTCTCTAAGGTTATTTTAGTAGATTTAAGCATTGAATTTAAGAGTTTATTTGATATGTTTTAAACGAATGTATTGGTATATTTGGCAAATATTTTTTCTTTGGTATAAAACATGATTTGAAATTCTTTCCTAATGTGAAAATTTCATCTCATACCTTTCCACCCCAAAGAAAAAATATTCATCAAATGTATAAATATGTAAGTAGTTATATAAGATTGCTAACCAAGTAGACAAATACGGCGTGTCCTCAGGCTTCGCGGGTCTAATCTTCTGATAGCTAAGTCGTCGGTCATTGCACAAGCAGTATTTTCCGCTTATGATGCTAGAAGTAGGTTAAATTCAAACAACGTCAGGTTATTCGTAATACGGGAATAGTAAAAAACATTTGTTATGAAAGGTCCTAAATTATATTTGAATCTTATTTCGTATGACCATTTTAAGTAATTGTACAGCAAGCAAAGTGATATTTGCCAATTGTGCGGGTTTTTTCCTTGTGGATTTTAATGATTTGTAAATCCTTGTATGTAAATTAAAATGAACCTCAAACGCAAATATCTAATATGTCCTATATAATTGAAACAATTTTCTCACTCCGGATAACAACCCTCTTCATCTCCACTACTTTAAGGTCGCTAGATTCGGGTTGTATTTGGTAATTAAGAGAAGATAGGGTACACAGATGAATGTGCTATAGCCACTGAACAGAGAATACCTAGTAGTGTGATATTTACAGGTACCTATGACTTTTCGACTGTTTCAAATGAAACATAAAACGAAATTGCATTCCCATAAGCTATCAACAAAACTCACTATAGAACTGTAAATTTGGTTTATATTGAAGTACGTTTAAATATAAATCAAATCAAAAAAATAAAAATACAAACAACAGGAATATAAACAAAAGGTGAAGACTTAAACATTTATGAAAAAAGCAACAATTTTTTGCAAGAGAGAAAAAGAATACCTTTTTTCAAAATCTACAAATTTAGTAGGATAGCTATCTGAACAGGGTTGGTATTTATAGTGAATCGTTTTACAAAAAACATTAAAAATAACATATCAGAATAGCAATTTATTGTAATTGATGCAGTTAATGTATTCCAATGATTTCCGTCCGATTTTTTGTTCTGCCCCAAAAAAGACAATTAAATAAATGGTTTAATTCAAGAAAGATTTTTTATTAGATAGATTTTGGCACACACACGCCTTTGACGCATTAAGAGTTATGAACATACTCATTTGAAATAAAATGGCTATCGTTAATGATTTACATAAGGCCTTTTGACTTCTAGACTCTAGACCGGCCAATTGAACTGATTTTATGTTCAAGAAAAAAAATCGATATTCCAAAGTGTACCATCGATGTTATCCGAAGTAGGATAAACTTTAGCCTACTTTGTCACGTCAGACACGTCTACAATACACTTTTATTTATTTATCTCTTCTGTGGTTATAGTAATCCGCTATTGCGCTCAGTACTCGTATTGTCCGCTCTTCCTCTGGCGTCATTCCGAAATAACATTATGAAGCACGATAGATTTATTTTGGGGAAGAGATATTTATGTACCTAGGTTATTTAATGCGGACAGAGGTATCAGATTAGAATTAAGCCTTTGTGGTTTGTTAGACCCGTACTGGTGAATTGTGGCTACAGACGGTTTGCAGGGTATGTTCGTTTTACCCGTCACTCCGTTAAATAATTTTGAGATTTAGATAAACTTAAAGTTTCATGAGAAAAAAGAAAAACCATTTTCTTCACGAACCAATCTTTTAATGTGTTGCTCTATGAAATTTTACGTTTTATTCAATTCGAAGCTTAGAAAGATAAATTAAACATCGTTAATTTAGCAAATTATATATTGTTTTAACGATGCTGACAAAGAAAACCATCACATCGAAAATCACAGCCCCCTTGGTGGAGTGGTAAGACGCTCGGCTGCGAATCCAAAGGTCACAGGTTTAAGCCCAGCGTGCGCAAATAATCTTTACAGATTTATGTGTCATAGCAAAATTAAAATTAAATTCATATAAAATAATAAAAATATATATTTGCGGCACGTTCCAGAGTGGTAGATACTTAAAGTATAGTCCAGGTGAAAGACCACCATTCAGAATCGAAACGTTGCTTGAAATGGCTTTAGCCTTTTGTGACCAGATCAGAATAGCTAGGCACTTCTCAAGCTTCCTCCTCCCCATCTCTTTCCCCTCCCTACTACCTTCAGCCTCACAACATACCCCGATTGAGGGTGCCATAGTTCCACTGGCTCTAGACGGTTGAGAGCAGATGGGACTGTTGTGCGGAATTTACTAATAAAAAACCTTGATATTTTAAAATATTATTGTTCAAAGAAAGCAAAATATGTCTAAATCAAGCTCAAAAGTGATACTAACCAAAGTTCGTGTCAAGTTGACAAATGGATTTCATAAATGGAATAAACAAAATGAATGGTACACAAATAATAAATTTTCAATGGACATTACGAAGTCGGTCGCCATAAATCTATGCATAATAAATACACATACGGGGTAACATCAAAAGGTACTTAAAAGTACGTACGATATGTTGTCAAAATGAGCTATTTCCGCAATACTTCCGGCTTAAGGTTGAATTATGAATTGGTCCATTTTACTGTTCGAGCATTCAAGGCCTTATTTATCTCGATTCCCTGTGTATTTTGGTCGGTTTTGTTTATTACGGGAAAAATGAACGAAGCAAGAACAAGTATTATGGTCCAATCATGTATTGTTTCATAGTGCTTTCACACTGTCAGTTGTGAAGTTTATTGTGTTCCAAAAATATATTTCGTATTTAAATGTATAAAATCTCATTTTTACCAAGCTACCATATTATTAAACGTAGGCACCTAAACTGTTTTTCCTATGATGAATTGAATTGGAAACAAAGGAAGTAAGCTCTCATTGTTCTAGTTGGGTAATTCATTTTAGTTCGTTTTGGAGAAAAGGCTTTGTAACAGAATTTTCCGTTGGTTTTGGGCATGATGGTCTTATTGTTATGTTATTAATAGCTTTGTTTAAAATAAAATAAAGTAAGTATCAATAGCTGTCGTATATTTTTATACTCGTACATATGAAATGAGAAAGTTATTCAAAATAAGCAACACATGTCTAAATAAATCAAAAATTGACTACAATAGGTATAGGTCCATTCCGAAGTTACATCAAATCGCACCTGTAAACAATTAACTCAATGTCAAAGATCGCTTTTATTTTATTTCTTATGACATGCGAAATAAGGTTGTTTCAAAAGTATTTTTTTACTTGCCATGCTAGAGACGTTCCCTCGTGATGGTGGAATGCAAAAAAAAGTAATCCATTTTAATGCAAGTACATGTTATGGGTAAATAGGTTTATTTCAGGATTCATTTCAATACCGAATTCAAAGAGAAAGAGCTGACAATGTTTCAATTATTCTCCTACTCTTTTTTCCGCTTTCAAATTTCTGGATTGTTGAACGAAAGAAAATTTTGTAACATTTTTACATTAAGCATTATAAACACGTTTGCAAGGGTCTTTAAAGCGCTCACAGTTTTACAGAAGTATGTCAGGTACAGATAATTTAGACGGACTGCCGACAAGGCTCGCGGCAAGCGCGATTTTATTTTTCGCATTTCGCGAATGTAATATTTCAATAATTTTCGATTTGTCTCATACTTGTTCTTTCTTGATGATTTTCTTTTATGCTATATTTTTGGAGAGCTTAACAGCAAGATACATACAAACTTTAAATAAATGACTGAAAAAACCTGCACATTATTTGGAAAAAATGTTTATAAGCTTAGATTATAAGTTTTAAAAGATCTATAGACTATTATGCGAATTTGATAAATGTATATATAAACTTATTTTTGGTTAAAATTAGTTATTACTTTTGTCTTCTCATAATCTGCCTCACTAGGCCAGCTTGTGTTGAGGCAGTAATTTTTGCAGATTGTGTTCCTTTAATTTAATCTATGGTGGTTGTTTCTTACCAATGTGAATTTATTATTGATGTATAAATAGTAAGTTAGAATAGCACATATGAATAAATAATTATTTGTTCTGTGGTTGGCTCAATCAATAACATTGAATTGGGTGAGTGCACCGGTAAAAGCTCCGTAATTTTTATGTTTATGTTCAAAAATGGAAAATCATTTGAAATTATCAAATACGTGACTGGATTTGCATTTTTTTATTATTATCAACACGTAATAGTTCAAATTAGGGGTTATGTATAAAAAAGCTAAATCTTCATTTCATCAAAAACTGTTGTGCTACAAATTGCTCTTAGATAATGGGCGAGTAAATTTATTCGTAAACAATGCTTGCCTTAAAAGTGCTGAGCTGTGACGGGTGGCTATATTGTACAACATTGAAGAATCATAATCCTTTGAAACATTAAAAAGGGTCAACATTCACGATCCTGCGGAGATAAATCTCAAATTCCTAGTTCACGTCGCGGTTGGCTTAAACATTGTCCGGCATTTCACTGGCATGTCCGAAATAATCCATTTGGTACCAAACGGCCCCCTGCCAAGAGTGTATACAGTATTGTGTGGAAAGTCTACAACCAAGAAGGTAATACCACGTTTTACTGCTTCAAATTTCCCGGAAACGCTAGCTCTGACAACAATTTATATCCGGCATTCTCATTGAAGTAATATGTTTCGGACAAAGGGACAAATGACGCAGGCAGGCAATGATATGCCAACAGGGATCTGATTTAACTACGGGTTTATGCGGGGATTCGTATTTTTACACTGCACATTTTGTCAAATAAGAAAAAAATAAAATTCTTTTTCCGTCAATCTCTTTTGCACCATATAATACATAAATTGCAATAGAGTTACTTGAGTACCTTTAGGGTCATAATGCATATTAACTAGATATATTTACGATGAAATGATTACAATCTATAATACTACAAGAAATAGGAAGGTACCATACGAGATTAAAAAAAATTTGCATGTACGACCGTTTAGGTTGATATTTATTTCATAGTTACAAAAACGACTGATGCCTGGTATTTGCTTATTACTACTTACAAATACAAGTATACATTTTCAAACACAATAAACACGGTAGCCCTTACAATTAAAATTTGAAGATGACAATTGTTTTGATTTTGGTATATTTTATAATTTTAGCGTAGCCATTATTTTGCTTTATATTTAATCCAACAATTTTAAAATAAGAGTTTTTGAAAGACTAATTAAATAAAAATAATTTGAAAGCAAAAGCGACTTTCACAACAGCACTAGCATTAAAAAGACGGACCAACGTACTAATATTAGGTTTATATAGGTTCTTTAATACAAAACTACGTTTTACTAATAACTTTAACTCATTCCTAGCAAATTTTACACCGGCTTTACGTGAATCTCATAAAATAATGCCATCTGCCAGTCAGAAAAGGTCAGTTTTAGCATTGCCGCCATTGCCGCCATTGCCGCCATAGCCAGTATTGCCAGTGAATGAGAGTAGGGGAAAGAACACCCGAGGGTGGTGTATCCAGTCGGCTTCAGTAGAGTCGTTCGCTCAGAGATCGTTAAATTAAGCTGCGTGATACGTTCTTAAAAATACATTGAAGAAAATTCTGAACGATCTTTGTATCAGATACCATTGCGGTCATAATTAAATGAATTTCATTCGACTAAAAATTGTTAGTATTATACACGCGCTCCAGTAGGATATTTCGCAGTGCAACAGGCATAAAAATCTACCTCTTTTTAATATTCAACGTTATTCTAACTTTAAATGTGGTTCTGAAAATCAGAATCAAACTTTCAGGTAAATTACAATTTTACAACTTTTCACATTGAAATAATGTTTTTGTCAATATTATTTGAAGCGTTACGTATCCTGCTTTACGAAATTTGTTTTCGCGGGTCCCATTGAATGAGATGTACAATATTTCTTAATTATTATTCTTACCTACAGGGTGTTAGGCAAACAGCCTACATAATTTATAGAGGTAGTTGGAGAACTTTATGGGAGTAAACAATCGAATGCGAAGGGAAAGGGATGTTTTTATCCCTCTAGCTGCCAGATCCTTTTGTTAAGGCTTTGAAAAACTTATTATATGTTTTGTTTATGGCTGATTATGTATGCGAAGTAATGCATACACGTAGATATATGATTAAATCATGAAAAAATTCGCTTACCGCCTTTTTATTATTCGTATGTTGTGAGTGTACCTAATTAAATGTCATTTTTCATTTAATTTGGGTAAAATCGATCGAATATTTTCAAATACCTTAATTATTATTTGAACAGATAATGGATTTTGTGGGCCTGTTTGGGGCCTAGAAGTCGAAAGCTCTTATGAAAATTGGCGAAATCATTTTTCTTTAAAATCAGTACCTATATAATGAGTGAGTTGAATTTCGTGTGCCCATAAGATGCAGATAAACAATTGTCAATGGTTTAAAAAGACAAAAACACTGACAGTTTTTAAAGAAAAAAAAATCGTCACAAGCACTTGATGTGAAAAGAGTATATAAAAAAAAACTAGAAATAACGTTTTTACTATGGTCGAGAACATGTTTTAGAAACTATGTACTCCAATTTTCATTCTAACAATACAAATATTACATTAAACTGTTTTATTTTCTTTCGTTTTCATTTAATAATATAGATATCATAAGTATTATTGATAATTAGTTTTATTTTCAGCTTGAAAGATAACATTCAATTAATGTGATGGTTCCTATCCTTGGGTGTATATTTTTCTACTGCGAAATAAATTATTATTGCCAAATTTAAAAAAATAAACAATAATAATAAATAATCTAGAAAGTATTTAATTCATGACAATTCACGAATATATTAAGTTTTTTTGGTTGTTGTTTCTCAAACACAAAATAAAATGTTTGTTTTTACTAATGACGTTCACATTTTTATATTTTTCAAATAAATTCAAAGCGAAACTAGCTTTACTTTTTACGTATCGAGGTTAAGCACGTCATTTGTAGTAGCACGTATTCACGTAACATCTAGAAGCGTGGGTAGGAATCCGCCTGGTAACAACATTATTATATAAGTTGATCCGGAAACATGCTCAAAATATTTATAACTATTATTATTGAAGAAAGTCAGTTATCAGACAGATAATTGAACCATTTATCAAGTGGACACAAATAATAAAGTCGTCCAATAATTTTATTTATGCCTTCAATTAATAAAAAAAAATTTTTTTCTAAAATGTTCATGAATTCAGGGAGAACTGAATTTTTGGGGAGTAAAGGGTGAATATTATGAAAAAAATCACGTCATAAAAGTTTGCTTTCTGAGAATTCTAATAATAAAACATCGTATTATATTTGATAATAGCTCTTTGGAGCACGTTACACGCTCGTCAACGTTAACGTCTCAAACGACTTTCCAGAAAATGATTTCTTCCCCAAAACAAAAATAAAACGGGAATTTAAAATTAGCCTGCTTTGTTTCAGCTTGACGTATTGAGTAAACAACGTCCAGGGGGCGAGCGTGGTGGGGTGCAGCGGGGCAGGTTTAACAATGAAATGGGCAGTTAGGCGGTGGGAGGGGGTTTCGGGAGATGGAGCCTTCCTTCCGGAGAGAGAGGCGCGTGTTAATTGGGGTATTGGCCACGGTTATGTCCATACTTAGATAATATAATATTCTACTACGGTGATTTGAAAATATTCATTTTTTGTTTCAGTACGGGTTCTTTAGCATTGTGTGTGTTGTTTTTGTATGCTTAAATTCTAACTAATAAAGAAACACTTAAAAAAATCTACTTTGTTCACAATACGTCAGTTTTTTTCGCGTGGTGTATTTTCTTACCATTTATTAAAATTACTACCGAAAACATTGCGGCCCGCCCTAGTTTGGTATGTCATTGTCATCCCTGCAAAGATTATTTCGTGGGGATAAACTGAATAGATGGTGGCATTATTTAAAAAAAACGTTTTAGTCAATGACGTTATAAGACACGTTATCGTCTTACAATATTTAAACAAAATGTGGCAAGTAACAAACATACGGACGTTCCCAGAAAATTAAAAAATCGGCATGTATGACAAAGATAGACATTCAAAGAATATGTGTGTATGGACGAAATAAATATAGTACAAGGCGGCATTACATCAACGAACAGGGAGCGCCCTAAGCCAACCTACTTCCAGTAGCTTGTCTTTCTCATATTTATCTTTTAATGTGTTGACCATCTCACCCTCTCTAATGGCGCTTGAAATCTCGGGACAAAGTGGAAATAATCGTTTTATTTATAATTATAAGTAATTCACGAATTGAATTGTATTCCTAGGCTTTTTACTGTATTTGCAGTGTATTTAAAACACTCTCCCATCACACACGAGGGCATATTGACACTAATGCAATTTGTTTAGATATAGTAAATGACCTCGAGCGACGTGTAACAGTTTAATACTAAATCCGCTTAATCGAAAGTACGGCAATTACCGTATCTTTTGATTGCCACTTTGAGAACTTCACAACGTGTCTATAAGTTTGCTACGTCATTGGTCTTGGCCACAATATTTCTTCTTCTTCAAATTCAGACTGATACATGTGTAACTACAAAAGTTTTAGATAAAAAAATGATTGGATATCTCAGCCAGTATGTAGAGCACTTGCACCGATAAGACAACACTCCAGTTTGTTTATTGGATGAATATAAGCTGTTTTCATCAATAAGTTCCATATTGGGTCGCAATGGGCGCTTGTGCGTGTACTGTTCTCAGGTATAAGGTATCTGCTGTACACAACAGATAAAAAATATTTATAAACATTGATTTTGGACACTTTCCAAGGTCTTGGGGGTATACCATAGAAACGTAAGTACTATGTCTTAATATTACTGCTAAAAATACAAAATCAATACACCATAACTATATAAGTCATTAAGTTTTCAATGGTAACGATCAAAGATAAATATAAGCAAGTCAAATAAATAACGTTAACTTTTTCTTAAATTCGTCGAAACGGCAAATACATTTAATCTGTGTGCGAAAGAAAGAACAGAATGAGTAAAAGACGCAGGGTTTCAGGTGAAACAAAACAAAATTGAGGAATTTTGTTTTTTGTATGTAATCAATCATGTCATACATGCTTTTTCAAAAAATAATCCATCATTATTTTATGACTTACCTCATTTTTTCTCGCTACATATGTATCTAATGAACAATTCTGCATATTTAGCGCTTGATTTTTTTTACGCATTCCGTTCTTTCTTTCGCACGTAATATATTAGTGGAGACAAAGTAGATTAAGGATTGTATAAAGCCTAACATCAGACACAACACAGTATTATCATTTGATGGTCTTTGTGGTCAAGTGGTTAAGATTCTCGACTGTGAAGTTAAAGGTGGCGGTTGTTCAAATCCCGGCGTACATTAACAAATTTAATTTAATTTATTTGCATGATTTCACAAATAATTCATTAAAAATAATATGTAGTATATTATATTTTAGAGTGAAAGAAAAGTGTTTGGTGACCGGTTTTGAATAGCCAGGTATTTCTCCATCTTTCTTTTTCCTATCATCTTTACACTCTCACTACCCTTATAACCCCAAAACATACCCAAATTTGTGACGCCATAGTCTAACTGGCTGCAGACGGTTAGGAACAGTTGAGACTTTTGGACAGTATTCGTCAATAAAAAAAGTTTTTAAAATATGGTGTTTCGCAATGGAAGCACTATTTCATTGAACGATATTCCAAAAATAATTTAGGTTAAAGGAGACTTAATGGGATTCTCAGTACATGTTACGAAATGTATTAAGAGATCAGTTTTGATTTTTCACCCGTAATCAACATGCATGTGTAAGCATTTTTGCTTATACATCTTATTGAATCAACTTTTGCTTTTTTTCAGTCTACTGTGGATATTCATAGGCAGTCTGAAAAGGATAAATATAAATATTGGAGATGTTTTAAAATCAATGCATTCTAATTATTAAAGTATAAATCTGTCTGCGAAAGAAAGAGAGGTATAAGTCAATAACATAGAGTTTTGAGTTAGGTATGTAGAGTTGTTCCTTAGATACATATCTGCCAAGGAAAAAAATAAATGAGTATGAAAATAAAATAATGTGCTATTATTTTTTGAAAAAGGACATGTGACATATGACATGACATACAAAAAACATAACTCTTCAATTTTGTTTTGGCTCTCCCGAACATCTGCGTTTATTGACTCGTCTCTCTCTTCCTTTCAAACACAGAAATTACAATTCTAGGTAAAACGAACAGTATAAAATTATGAAATATGTCGAAAAGATAACTTTAAAATTAATGTTATTAACTTATTCTTGGACGATATTGTAGAAACCAACGAACCTTTCAAAAGTTAACCGATTTGGTGGTTAACTTTTAAAAGGTTTTGTTTTATGGTTAATATATTAATACAAACTTTACAGATCGTTCCCCTGATGCAAGAGGTAAATGTAGTATTCTTAACAAAACTACGTATTTACGAAACCACGGAAAGCATGAAAATCGTGTAATGCCATACCGCAAAAGAACTCCAATTGCTTGGAGCCCGAGAACAAAGGCATCCATATATGTATGAGGATATATAATATCGTCGGTGTAAGTCCAATACCGCGTATGAGCCAATCATTTCAAAGTATGGCAGAAGCCGCATAGATTGGCACATCTAAAATTTGAAATTAACCAATCGATTGCGTGCACTCGGTTAAAGTATTTACAAAGAAGCAAGCAAAACCGCGTGAAATGGAATCGTTTTTGACCGTTCTTTTTTTTGTTTACCGAACATTTTGACAAATGGTTTTTTCACGGTATTGAACTTACAACGACGAGATATATGTTTTTTTATATTTATAATTGGAATCGATGAAAAACTTTCGCCTTAAGAGTCAATACTAAAAAAAAAAAAATAATAATAAGGGCGAGTCGATTCAATCTGACATACCATATGCAAAAAAGCTAAATAGTCTTCAATACAACTTGCTTATATTTTTAATGAATGTGAAAATAATATTATTTTTAAATAGGTTTACCACGAATTGATTTTTATGTTTTTATTTATTTGTCAAATTTCTTCGTTGATAAAACTATTTTTTGGATGTGGTCGTTTTTAGAATTAGATTTGAAAATCATTTTTTTCCAAAGAGTATGCATCAACGTTTGATACTAACAAATGTTGGCACGAACAATAAAAAACAGTTATTTCCTGTTTTTTTAATCTACATTTTACTTATCCGGCTTTTGTGACAATTTTCAAATATCCGCTATTACCACCCCGTTGACTACATTTAATTTAAATGGTGTAATTATTTAAACATATTTTTTTCTGTTCGCAACTATCAAAATTAATATTCAATGGTTTGTTAGGGAATACATTTTTGTTTTTTTGCGAAGTACCCTGCAAATAAACTAGAATTTAAGCGATGGGTTGTTTAATTTGGCTTCTTCTGAAAACACTACACGTGAGCATTTATAAATGATAAATAATACAACTGACATAAATCTATACAACTCATAAATAATTAACCAACTTTGGCGTTCAAATTAAAATTTAAACCTCATACCTAGCACTTACGTCATAGGACTTTAATATTTACTTATGAAACGGTTTACTTGCAAATCGGGATAACACTGAAATACGTTTTCTCACAGGTGTTTGAATTTTTTTAATAATTTGTAAATAATGGGAGCAACTCAGGTCATTAAAAATGTTTTTATTCGAATAAACCAAGAACTAAGGAACCCTTACAAATAATGAGTTTGAAAAAAATAAAAAATTAAAGGCCGTGCTAGTCATTCGTTTTATTGCGTTAAATAACGGAGGAAAGATTTTCCGTGTAGAATCCGAGAGATTTTTAAAAGTCTTTTCATGACGTGGATGCTTAGTGCTTAACATTTTATATTTCTATTTACATAACGTTACCTTTGAAATAAGGAAGGCTACAAATTGGTTGATGGCTTATTAACAAATCAAAGAATTTTTTTTAAATATCACCATTTGAATTTCGCTAATCTAAACATTTTTACTATTTTGTGGGCAACCTCATTCAAATATCTCTTTTCACTTCAGTAAGCTTTGATTGTCTGTAATTAGATTGATTGCCCAGAGATGTTGAAGATTTTGTCTACGAAATTTGGGAATTTGTTGTAGCAATCTTTGCTCTTCCACAAACATCTATTGAAGTAATATTTTTACAGAATAAAATATTTTTTATTGTATATTATAAAGATCTACTAACATCGTGCTGCTGGTAAATACATTATTTAGCACACAGTGAGAAACCACTAAGCACAACAGGATCTTTACAAGAATCATCAAGTTCAACTAGATTTTGCCAAATTGTGATGACACAATATTCAGTATTTATCAGATATTAAAAAAAAAAAATCAATAACCACATTTGCTTGCAAAAAAAAAAAGGTCTTGAAATATAAATATGTTGATCGTCAGAATAACCGTACATATCAAATATTTTATTGAATTGATTCAAAAACGTTCATCATGAACAAACAAGCATCCATAAACTATTCGAATAAACCTTCGAGTAACCACAAACATAGATCAGCGTGTACTGAGCATATGTTGTAAATTATTAACGGGTTATTGACGAAAACAGGCAGGCCTACAATACCTCGGCGACGAAAGATCAATAATTCGGTAGTGCTTATTTATCAAAAACTTTGAATAAAGAATTAAAATTATTCCGTTGACAACGATTGAGTGATGTTCAGTATACACTTGAACAAATATCTACCCCTACGTTTGTTTCGTATGAAGTTATGTGAACAGAACATTCGTCACATAATAAAAGTGATTTGAACTTATATAAGTAAATACGTACTTTAATATGAAAAAGGCACTTACAATATGAGACTTTTACCGGACATGGCGGACAAGTGTGTAGGGTGTGTACACTAAATAGATTAACGTATAGATGTGTGTTGTGGGCGTGTGTGTGTGTGTGTGTGCCCGAAATAAGGTAAATTTTCTTTTACTTTGGAAAAAAAGTTAAGATACCGAAATTGTTTTTTAAACGGATAATCAATTTCACAGGCTTAATTGATTTTTAATCTTTTTTTTTCAATTTGGTATAGCTTACACTTTTAGGATTTTTTTCGTCAGTGATTGTGTGGCATAGATCCATATATTTGAATGTAGGGTAACTACCCCGTTAGTGGTTGTAATAAGTAGACCAGCCCAAAGTTACGACATGGCCGATGTTTTGTAGCTAGTAGTTACAAGTCTATTACAACATGACGTAGTTTTAACCCGTGGTAAAGCCTATCTTGAGGCATCAAAGAAGAACTTTAAGTATGTGATAATTTTTCTGGACGAAAATTATTTTTCATTATACTCACAAGCCCCCAAGTGAGAGTTTCGTGAAATATACGAGTATTATCCTGGTGTCAAGCTGACAAAGAATTTTGTATTGTTATGTTTTGACGGATCTTTTCACATGCAAATGGAATAAAATTAATATTATTATTATTTTATTGGAATATTGTCGTTTTCTGAATTCTGCTCATTCATTCAGTTATGTTATGTGTGTGTAACTATGAAAAAACAAATTTCACCATGATTTCATTGATATTTTTTTTATGGTCTCATCAAATATGTTAATACTTGCTTTAAATGCTAAAAAACGCTTGAAAATACCACTGGGTTCCGAAAACATTTCAGAAAGCTAGCATATTGTGAATATTTTTCCGTTACTTTAAAACGATATTTTGAAAAAAATTGCCTTGCCTAGACCCCAAAAACTAGCGATGTATGCAAAATTTGGTCAAAAATGGTAAAAAATAGCATTATAAATAAAATAACTATTATTCACTTGTTTACTTGGGAAGGGTGTGGTAGCTAGACGAATAGTGTTTATATTTTACGAAGGGTCCCAAGGAGAATTGGGTTTAGGTACCAGGCTTAGATCGTCCAAATATAGGTATGTGAATTAGAAAAGAAATACTCTTTAAAAAAATACCTCTTTTTTTCTGTGTATAATGGTATCAACATACTATTAAACTGTATCATATCAAAGAGCCATCTTTAAATGCAAAATCGAAAACGATCAGTAAAGAAGCAACATTCAGTTGTCCCTGAGCGTTGTATCAACCTTCTTATTAAATAATCGAACATTATTACGATTTAAAAAAAAATAATGATAGTTTATAACTAACTTTAATAAAATTAAAAAAACCATAAAGAAAAAAATATGTTTAAATAATATTAACATATAAGAATCACATATTATGCGGATTTGACGTTAGAAAAAGACCAAACACGGAATTTCCTCTAATGCCTACCTGTAATGTATTTGAGCAGACATTATTCTATATTTGAAATAGTTGAATTAAAAGCAGCTAATATTTTTTCTTGGCATTTCGTGTTACTTACCGTGATGTTTCACGGGTGTTTCTAGTGTTGAAATATATTTTTTAAAAGGTGAAATATTATTTAGATAGTTTTAACGACAGTAATAGACCATTTTTTTAGTAAAATAAATATAGAAGACATCTACTGATAGCAAAAATATTTTTTTCCTTCACTATTATTTGATTTGTTTAGTGACTACTTGTGGGTGAAAAGTCAGAAATTGGTAGTTATATTAAATTAATATTACGGTAGTTTGCAATATTGATTTTTTGGTTCTGAGGAATTTTCTCGTTCATATTTAAAGATATTGTAGTTCCGTCTGTTTTTTTTTTGATTATTTTTTTAATATTCTTGTAGTGAAAAGGTTATCCACAGTAAAATTGTATTAATTGGCTCATTTTGCTATTTTTTTGGTACGAATTTTGAACATAGCTTGAAAAAAAATCCGAAGTATAGTGCATGTTGGGGCCTTAATAATTTACAAATAAAATATCAAATATAAAATAATGTCTAATCAATAAATAATTTGTCAATTACGATTGAATAAGCGAAATGGGTAGTCAATCAGACGGGAAATATTCCTCTCGTGGTCAATTTAATGACACAATGTCACAAATACAGCATCCGTAGCAATAACATGCTGACATATGAAAACACTTCAACCGGAAAACACAAGCTCTGGCCAAGTAATGAAGGATACAATGTGTGTGAAAATAAAGCACAGACAAAAGCCGGGAGCCAAAACTGGACCATAAAATATGTTTTAATGGACTAGCATTCTCTAGTTCTCGAAAAAAATATTAAAGCATTCTCTAAATAAATACTTGATTTGCCTCCAGTGGAATTCAATATTATTTTTTTGAAGTTGCTTTAATTTTTTTTAATATGTTTCTTGTATTGCTAGACAATTATGAAATGTATTTAAAATAAACTTCTATCGGAACGAAAAAAACAATGTTTATCTTAAAATACCAACAATGTTAATATTCGTGAATGTCTGATATAACCATAAAAACTCGCCATCTAAAGTTGGTATTAAAGATCCGTAGTTATCAACTTATGTACACTGATCGTTATGTCAAATACTCCAACTCCATTTAAGCTTTGATATCTCCCGCCAACCACGATGGAGTCACGAGCTCTATAAATAATAATGCTAACATCCTCCGTGAACGTATAACATTCAATATTTCAGTCAAAATTTATGGATCCTCGGGTTCCTGATGATCTGGTACTTTGATACTCTCCGAGGATCGGACCCTACAACGACTTACGAGACTAGTCATGAATGTCGCTATGTTTTATTGCCTTGTATTGTTGAAGCACTTCTCGACTCTTTTCCCAGTACTAAATTGACTTTACGCTCATTGGAAAAACAGTCAAACCTTTCCTCCAGCGTGCAATGGAAACAGGAAATAGTGCATTGCCATAAAGTGAAGAGCTTTTTCAACACGATCGTATACAAGAAAATAAATGCTTAATGTTATAATTTTACTGTAGAGACGTAAATCAAATAAGCTCTCAAATATTAGAATGATAAAAATAATCATGATATTATCCCATGTTACACTCTCGCATTTCCGTCTCACTGAAAATTCCTCACTGGTCTTAAACCTAGTGCATTGATTATAAAACAATATATTGCAACACTGACTTCCAGTATATCTCATCTAATCTGAACAAGCCAATAAAGCTCTGAGAATGAAGACAGTACCAAGTGATACCCAAGATACAGAATGAATAATATGTTCCAATGATATAAGAGAATTCAGGAGAGACAAGACTTAGAGTGATGGTGTAGTTATGAATTTTCCTGTGAACCAATGAAATTCAGGTATTCTTTACATTTACGAGAGATCCAGCTGTAAAATGATTAAGTACCTATTATGGCATTCAAAAAATTCTGTAATAAAATAATACCCATTTACAAATCATCGAGTATAGAAAACCATCACGTTAACAGCAACGTGTTTTATTAAATGCTTAATTGAAAGGGCCGTTGGCTGAGGCACGCAAACATTTGCTTAATCCACTAATTACTCGAGTGGTAATACTGAATAAACGTCACATCAAATTAGCATTAATTGATTTAAAACATTTTGTCGCTTTTGACTAATTCTCACGTCACTTTTGGCTTCACATTTTAATAATTAAAGTTTAAAAATCTTTGAAAATGCTACTCTATAAGACTTCAAGCTAGTAATAAAGGATTTTGGACGTTTTTTGCAAATACAAATTTCGTGCTATCTTCGACGTGATTTTTATTCTTGGATTATTTAACCTGTTGTATAAAACCAACATGCTTTATGATTCGTCGAAAATAGTACTGATGGTCATGAGACGCGGGCAGGGTTCGAAAAACATTCTTCCAGCTATCCTGAACGGTGAGGTTATAACAGTGGTAGAAGAAACCAAATATCTAGGGCATATCACTACTAGCAAACTGATGGACGACAAATAAAAACAAAATCGGCAGGCAAAGGCAAGCACTCAGTGTGAAATCAAACATGCTCAGATTAGAAAATTTAAAAAAATCAGTTCTGTAATCCACCAGGGAAAATGCCACACTTTTCTGGCGTTTTTGACTACCCTATAGACGAAAAAATTGTGGGCCAATTTTAACAAGAGTAGCATTAAAAGGCTTCGGGTTCAGAACAATAACGTTGACCGCATGATATTCAGTCTTTCCAGGCACTGCAGTACCTCCTTAATGTTCACCGAGGGAAAAGTTCCTGAACTTGCAGACCTTTTGAACCAAGGTGGCACAAATGAGGGAAAATACCAAGAACTCTGTGAATGACCTCAATAGACCTCATAGAAGCTCAGTGTAGTATAATATTGGCTCAATCAATCGTAAATGCAACGGAAAGAACAATAGAAGCACGTCATTGCATTGAGAGCTCATGGGAGTACAAAATTAAACTTAACAAAAGATACATAGTGTGTGGTTATATATACTCATACCTACAGAGAGAGAACACAATATAAAATAAAATAAGAGAAAAGTAATAAAATAAAAGAATAACATTTAAATTATAACAAAGGAACAGAGTGAAAGTCATTATTTAATTGACATTGAAAATGTCAAACCTCAAAGTGATTGTTTTCTACGAAAATATACTGTTAATTTGTTTTTTTTTTGTATTATGTTCAATTTTGAAATATATTGCATTACACAATCATCCCTGCATACTTTCAGGAATAAATAATAGTAATTCTTATTGTAACAAAACTCTTTTCTGAATTTTTACTTTTGAAAATTTTCTTCTCCGAATTGATAGAATATTACCACCTTTTTGCGTTCATAATTTCATTTCCACACCGATTATTATTTTAATTTGTTTCTGCATAATTAATTTTAAGACAATTCCTCATCTTTCCACTAAGCATTTAGCAGGTCACCAGGACATTGACTAATTTACTAATTAAAATTATCAACCAAGTCCCGCGATACGAAAAACCGAGTATTCTAAACACAAATTTGGGCTGACAGATGAACACAATTCAATTTTTCTTGTGTATGAGCACGCACTGATGATTGTTTTAGTATCCGGCTATTCATCATTATCCTTTCATGAGTTTTAATCATTTAAAACCTGTTGTTCTCGTATTAAAGGGAATCGCTTTTCCACAAAATAATCCATCCATTGAGATTCTTGCATTAAGATTGGTACAAGTCGAGTAATAGATACTTCTTAAGTTTGCCAACGTCATTACGGCTGAAGCAAATCGATTTCCAAGTGACACTACTGTTTGTATTTACAGGAAAACCTCATCCAATTTTATTATTATTTGGAAAAAAATGAATTAAGTCATACCAAAATACAATAAAACGACAAAACATATTCATATTTCTTAAACAAACATTTTTTGGTGATACGAGTGACAAAAAACCGATTCTTAGAATATAAGTAGCTGATCTAGAAAAAACCACTGCAATTTAAAAAAACCACATAAAAACATTAGATGAGAAGATGGCATAATTTACAAAGACATCATTTTGTAAAACACAAGTGAGTTATTACGAAACTTCAGTCAGCAAAGTACGACGGAAAGTGGTACCTTGCAGGAATCCGGCATTCCAGAGGTTAAGGGTCAGTACCCAAAAATACACACTTTTTTGCTTTCTAGTACAAGCAAAACTACAAATTATCTGTTAATTCTATACGGGTAGTTATAAAAATATTTAAAGTTTCCAGTGAATACAATTGTTAAACAGCAATTTTTGAAATTCTATAAGAAATGTGAAGTATAATTTTAGGTGAAACGGTTGAAAATCCCTCTGTTGGTTTTTAAACTGCACCTTTTACTGATTTTTTCGTATATTTCTCATAGAATTTAAAGGATTACAGTAAAAAATGTATTCACTAGAAACCTTTTTCTAACTACCCATAGAAAATTTTCAGATAAACCATTTGTAGTCTAACTTGTATTAGAATGCTACCAAGTAACGTTTAGCGTCATTATTTGGTGTTGATCCTTAAGTATAATCGAAACATTTTGAAATAGTCTCACATCAGACTTTAAGTCATACAAGTGAGCAATTCGATTCCATTTTTTAATAATATCAGGATTTCAATCAGTGTTTGCATTGTATACTTTTTTCAAAATATTAACACGTATTTTACGTATGCTGGAAAAAAAACTTATTAATACATAAAAATGAAGTTCAATGTAATTCTCACTCAACTAAGTTATGGCAACTTCATTTCAAAATGTCAGATAAGCAAATCAATTTACTCTTTCCACGAGAAATTTAAAATGATTCCAATGAAAAGCTTTCCTCGTTCACCAAGTAAACACACCAAAGTCGTGAATAGAATTTCTAGATTTGATCAAAATTGGATTATACAAAAACCTTTTCCAAAAATGGAACACTTAATATTGAGGTTGAGTCGTGAAGTGTTTCCATGTAAAACTGTATTTGTATTTAATCTGCCGTGAGCTTTGAAAGCGATGAAATTCCAAACACTGGAATATTTCTGGAAGGGATGAACCATCGACAATGAAATCGTATCTAGATGGGTATTTCCAAAAGCTCTTATCGCACGAAGCCTTACTTGAGCTTTTTGGGGCAGCCGCTCTTTGGAGATAATCTCTTAAATTCTTGTTTGTGGGCAAATAAACGATCGCGAGATTTGCTCCAAGCTAAGGGCAGTTGCGGCAAGGATATCAGTCTTCAAAAGTCGATTTTGGCTGCCCGTGAATTTAACATTGAGTCGTGTAAGAACTTAATCGAAAAAATATTACGTTATTTGACATAAAAATATAAAGAGCTTAAAAAATAGCACTTTTCTACCAACTGTTTGTTCTTTTAATAGAAATATCAAATTATATATGAACTAACTATAAAGTTCAACTTGTAACATAAACTTTGTGGTTTTTGGGAGAATTTAGATGACCGTTTTTGTATACTTAAATTTCGACTTAAGTGGCGCAATTTCAGTTGTCTGTCGGAATTAATAACAATGCAAATTGAAGCAAATTTTAATCAACCGTGCTATCCAGAATGCGAATACCCTCAGTATCTCCTTGGTGATAGACCCCCATTCAGACTCAAAACGTTGCTTGAAATAACAATAGCCGTATTCTGTGAAGATCTAAATTTCTAGGTTCTTAATAATCTTCCTCTTTTCCATTACTTCCTCTCCTTACTCCCTTAAGCCTCACCAAACAGTCTCATTGGGGATGCCATAGTATCACTGACTTTGGAAAGTTGGTAGCAGCTGGAACTTTGCGGTATTAACTTAATTTAAAAAAAAACTAAGCGATTTTTATATTATTTTGATTTCATTTTCATTTTTTACATATTGCTGATTGAACATGATACAGTACTGATCAATTATTCCATCAACTTGTACAATTTATCAACTCAAAAATACTGTTGAAATTGATTTTTTCAGATGGCAGACCCAAATTGACAAAAGCTGGTTGATGCCTCGGGAAAGGAATGAATAATTTGTTTAAAACTTTTGTAAATTTTTGTGAATAAATAAAAACAAGACTACTCTAAAATGGATTAATTTTTGTATAAAACATTTATTTAAGGTAGCTAAAGGGCCTAAAAAGTTTTCAAAATCAAACAAGAGTCAGAGCATTCCTAAAGGATCAAAAAATAAATTCAAAACCACACGAGAGTCAGAGCATTCGATTTTTAAGAACCGAATGTCCAAATATTGTGTAGATGAAACTGTTTTTAATGAATTCATACATCATTATGTGTCTAAAAGTTCACATAGAATAAGATTTACCACCATGAAAAAGTCACAAATCTGCCCAATGTACAAAGGACTGGAAATGTTTCATGAAATCCTTGAAAGTTTAAGAAGTGAAGGAAGAATGAGGGTATATAAAAATAAATGATACTTTATACTGTCAAAATGAAATATTGCAATTTTTTTCAAATAACTCGATATGTTGGTTTATTTATTAGTTTATTATAAAATTAGTTTATTTTTACGTAATATGAACAGAATAAATTAAAAAAAATAGAATAAAATTTTGATGTTTCTTTAAATAAAAAGATTATAATTAGAGCCTTTTGAAAAAATTCTACAGCAATATCACATTTAAGGTGGCAGTTTATTCTTATGATGTACGCTCAATACGTCAAACACACATCCAGCTCAAAATAAAGGCAGTCATACTTTCTTCGTTGATTTTATGTATATTTAAAAATAGAATACATTTTAACGCAATGTCATGAATAATATTACATTATGTATCTATTGTTGTTTGGCAACGTTAAAACTAAGAGCGAATAAATTTGATCTGCTTAAAATACTGACTGTTGGCACTAAACCCTTCACGGGAACGCGAATAGTATTTCAAGAAAACACACTGTTTCTAGATAGCGGAACTTTGAAAGCCAGTTATTTATTTATAGAATCACTAAGCTTTTGATTTTAGGGAGAAAAAAAAGAAAATTAAATAGTTATGAATTTGTTGAATTAAAAAAAAAAAAAACATCGAGTAATACAGTGGCTATGGTTGTAGAAACTGTGTTTTAGTCTTATTGTTAAATGTTTTCGTTAAAATAAACATAAAATGAGAATAGCTAGAATGGTGGATACTCTCAGAATCGCCCTGGTAAAATACCACCATTTAGGATCAAAACTTTGCTTTAGATGGTTTAAGTCGTATTTGGTTACAATATCTAAACAGTCAGCAATATCTTAATTGTCCTTTTTTCTATCTTCTTCCCTCTTCACTCCATTCAGCTTCACAAAACACCCCCATTGTGGATGCAATAGTCCCACTGAATCTGGGCAGGTGGGATTCTTATGCAGTATTTTACCAGAGCTTTCTAACCGAGAAAAAAACAAAGCGTTTTGTTTGCTCGTTTATTACTTAATATCGTCCAGACGGTCTGTTGGCAATCGTGATACATTTATTTCCAAATTAAAACACAAAGCATAGGTACTTACTTCAATGATAATAACATGGTTTTATATATGTTTGGTCTTGGTAACATAAACATGCGGAGTGAACAAATATATTTATAAAACATGTTTTCAATTACTCTGTCTCATTACACCTCTAAATTATTTGATCAAATTTCAGTACAAAAAAGGAAATTCTTACGGAATAACATCGTGTTATTTTTGTAATCAATAATTCAGCGACACGTGTGGTGGAAATTTTAATACGAATCGCCTCGGAAAATTACAAATTGAAAAAAGGGTAAATGATAGTTTTTGTCCACAAATACGTAATAATAATATTCAATTTTTGGCTTACCTAGCAGACAGTCCTGGCCCTTATGGAAACGCAAAAAAAAAAATTACCTCCAAATAATATTTTCCAAAAGTCATCATTGTTATGCCCTGTATTGTGTTATATAGTTATTTTCATCTAAAATAGAAACATCAACAGTTCGCTGAGCCCAGTAAGAAGTGCGATTGGGCAAGGGACAAATCTATTACAATTTCAGCCAATATCGATGAAGGTTTTCAAAAAAACCGATAAGATGGCGCCGGCCAAGAAAAACCTTTATGAAAAGGTCCAGAATCCATAAAGCCGTGGAAATAAAGAGGGTAAAAAATATCGATTTCTTAAAAGAAAGGAGGTCCTCTGACGATTGGGCGAAGTTTTCCAGAATTCAGTCAACCAACGAATTTGTGAATAAAATATTGTCTTAAAAATAAGTTAGATGCAATCGATAATCAGCAGTTTGACAATATTCTTTTATTAAAAACCACAATCCAGTAGTTATTTCTGGTGAATAAATGTTCATTGGCAATAATTACGTATCACCACCCAAAAAAGTATTGTAGTGAAAAAAAAGGGTTTTTGAAGAAATGAAAAAATAACTTTGTATGAGACCACGGATATACATGTAAAAAATATACAAATAATGTAATAATGTAAACGTATGTGTTAATATAACCGGATTATACTTTTCATTCCTTTAAATATGTCAAACCACAAAGTTATTTTTTACCTATTCGCAGTAGGTCATCGGTTTTCCTTTGTAGCTTAGTTACCACAGGGCCCTTTTTTCACAAAAACGGCGCTATAGAAATTATCCAAATATTATTATTATTATATTAGAACAGTCGACCAGTAAGAAGAGCTTTAATATAATTCAGCTTAGAAAATCAATGATTAAAAAAAAAAACAATCACACATCTATAAATGTAAATAGATGTAAATGTTTATACACATGAGATAATATTTTGATTTCCAAAAAGATAAAAATACATTTTTGTTAAGTTGATGTTAGTTAGACTCCTTTAGCAGAACGACAAAGAATTTATTCTAAATTTTCTTAAGGCGTACAGTTACAATACATTGCACTTTGTGCCAGAATTCCATTGGACATTATTGAAAACAAGTTGTTTATATTAACAAGTTATTAAATATAATGTACGAGATATTTAATGATCTATGAATGTATTGAGTGCCAGTGTTTATTTGAGAACTATTTCATATTTTATTCAGAAGTAAGTCGTAATGTTTGATATTGCAAAATTAAAAAACCATCACACTGTCAACCAGCGCTGAAAAGGGCATGTCATATTTTTTATGTCGTAAATATTTATGTTGTTAAAAAAAATCTAAATTTACGTTGGAATTGAAAACATAGTTTTTATTATGCATTAAACATTTTATTTGTATTCAAATGCATGTAGAAAAATGTCTAGATGCAAATAGTGGAGCTTGTCATCGATTCTGAAAAAGGTTTTAAAATGTTCAGCATGGACAGCTTTTGAATAATTAAACATGCACTTATTTCAACACCATGGATCATTTAATTGAAATTTATCATTATTTAGATGCATTAAGAGTGTAAAATACGATAACAATGAATGATTAATGGTTTTACACACAGTCAAGCCAAATACAAAAACGAATCAAAATGATCCGAGTCAATTATTTGGTAGAGAAGTGATCACTCTTCAATAGAGATTCAATTGTAATGAGAACGGGAAGTGTGTGGTATTCCACGAGATACACACGTTGTCAAAAAAATTGCATTAGGGATGGGTATATCATAGAATACCATAAACGAAAAGATTCACCAATGAAAAAGTGCTGCATCATATGAAGAAGAAGTCATTATCACTTCAGAAGTATGGAAACTCCATTATGTAGCAATTTTTTTTTCTTTTAATTTGTATTTTTTTACAATAAGATTTAAGAAAACTGTTTTGTTTTTTATTTTTTCAGTGTATCATAAAAAAAACTTTGCCACACTATGAAGAATAAGGTTTTTATGTTAAATGAGGGAATTTCGCTCAAATAAAAAAAAAATAATGTTTATTTTTTACAAAACAGCAGATACAAAGTATTTGTGTTAAATTAGTCATAATAATAAATATTAGAACATAATATATGATAACACACAAAGTTTGTTAAATAAGGAAAAAATGACAAATTATAATAACAATTATTAAGGACTGCTAAATTTTTCGATGTTATATTTCAATTTAAGCTGAAATTCATAAATATTATCTATAATTTTTAGATTCACACGAAGGTTTTTATAGTATCTGTTAATAAAATTTCAAATTGACTGTGTTTATGTGAGAGACGTAATTCCACAATTTTTTGCAAGAAAACTTAGGCCTTGTGGTTTAAACCAATGTCCCATTTTAAGGTGTTGCAAATCGATGATTACCTCCATTATGATTTTTTTACCATAACCACTTCAAATAATCACCCTCGCTAACCACCAACTTAGGTTAAAATCATAACAGCATGACCGTTATAATATTTTTCTGCAAACAAAAATTACACCTTTCACCTAAACACAGCCAAAATGAAATCGAAGTTCTGGTAGGCAAAGAACGACCTGGCTGAAAATCTTTCTAGAACGATACGTGCTGACGAGTTCTACCATTTCTTAGAGTACCTACTTTAAGAATGGAAATGCCTTAAAGACTTCTATGCCACAGGGCACAAGTAGAAGATGATACGCTACTAAAACCTAGAACAATACACCACAAAGCATTAATATGTCTTTTAGAGTGAGATGCTTTACAGTTATCCGATAGTTTGTTTCGTAATACAAAATTCAGTTGACAATTACCAAAAATGGTTGCAAAGGATTATGGGATGTGGCTTGCTTTTTCGACATAATTTGAATCTTGAGCGCGGAATAATTTAAGCCACTGATTTAAAAAAAATACTAAAAAGGGTTCAATTCAAACACCATGCCACACGAAGTATGATAATTTGTGAAAAAAATATGCTTTTATTCGTGTTGAAAATGATTTGTGAACCAAAACATTTAATTCGGCTTATTAACGTCATCAGAATTCAGTTATCAATTCTCTATAATAATAATAAAGTTTTATTCCAGAAGGTATGCAGGAGTAGCGCAACGCAATACCTTTCATAATTGATAATAATCCACAGTAATAATAATAATAACATAAAAGTTGTAATACACACAATAATAATAATACAGAAAATAAACATAAATTCATACATTAAAAAAATAAATTGAAATATTAATGGAGGATATTAGGTCTCATTTCTGCAAAACGCCATCAATAGGGAGTCTATCCTGACAGCGTTAAGATTGATGGGGGCAATATCTTACTTTCCACGTGCTAAAAAGGGTACGGATGTACCATTAAAATTGCAACCAATAAAATCAGTGGGGCACAAACAAAATAATACATCCGCACAATCCAGACTAGTATTAATTCGCAAATACTGTATAAATAAATTTCTATAAACACTGTGTGTTTAGATTTACAAAAAAAAACATCTAGCAATCGTGCGTATTTTTATGATACCATACTTATGTACAAATTATTGGTTTGTTTGAAAATAAATAACCAAATAAATAAGCTGAAAATAAAATATATTCTGCAAGATAAGCTAGATAATATATATACTTGATTTAATATAGTTGCAAATACTTTGTTAGGGTCCCCCAGGGCTGTTAAACGATATCGTTTTTAAAAATGTTTTATCCTTCAATAATTTTTCAAAATAATCCATTTTTTGTTTGTTTTTGAAAGTAGCTTACTGTAAACCTAATGCAAAATATTTTTTTTAGTGTCGTATCTTAAAACTTTTTTTACCATACCAAAAAACACCAAAAGGTCACAGTTTCTGTCACTGTCCCGAGTTGACTTTACGTTGCGTGCAAATCAAAAAAGGAATTTAAGTACCTTAAATCATGTTAAGATATCCAATGTTTCTCAAATAAAATTTGTCTCCAGGCCAATGATAATACTGTCATCTAAAGGATATAATTAAATAGCTCTGAATTTGAAATCAAACAGTAATGAAAGCTGCGTTGTATGAATGCACTTATATTTAAACTTTCTTATTCTTCGACTGCCCAACAAACAATGTTAGATGTGCGAAGCAGTCACTTTGAATATGAGATGTTTAAAGTTGCCATAATATATTTTTTAAATAAAATGAAGAGGGTTTCATTAAGAATATCAAAGCAACGCTTTACTCCTTGCATTCGAACGTTATAAATATGTAGACATGAAATTTTAATCAGTTCTGTTGCAAAGTTACCAATTCGCGCACCTGAAATTATTCGCTGGGGCAGTCGATTTGCTTAAATAAATGAAATAAATATTCCCGAGGCTAATGAAAGTACTGAAATGCTTATTTTGTACGTATGTATCTACTAGTAACTTTTTTCGAATAGAAATTTGAGCAGGCTACATAATGTGTTGAGTTATTATCGATTATAGCGTGAAGCTTTCTGAACGCCGATCGACATCACGCTATTACCACTGCACTCTATACACTGCCTCACTGCCTCATCGTCTCTTTAGCTTCGTACACACTGCGCAAGGTAGACATTCAAGCCAATATAGCAACGTACGCTCCGTGCCATATGGACAGTCATTAGGCCGAGCTTTTCATACGCTGCACCCATTTGGGAACTTGCAGCTAACAGACGTATTAAGAAATTACAAAACCTGCGAAACATATTCATTCGACTAACACTGTATGTACCCGAATGTTTCAAGGTTCCCACTCTTTAAACTTATTAAATAATTATTTAATTATTCTTTTCTTAAAGTAATTGTAGCTCAGACAGAAAACTTCTACCTAAGCCTAGCTGGACATAAAAACTGAGCAATAAATTTTATTGCTACTTACTTACAGGAAGAAACATCAATTTAAGTACCACTAAATACTAAGATCCGTCTTTCGAAAGGAATGAAGTGGAAGTCCTTGTTACAATTCTATTGTGTAGTTATTGATGTTCATTTCCTACCCACAAACCTACAGATTAACTCAAATCAAAGCGATAAATCCAATTTTATTATTACGTTAGAGACATTAAAGAGACCCGTGTCAAAATAGACATTGTCCAGAGAGGCAGGTAACGTAGGTACAAGGAAAATTAAAGAAATAAAACACAAAACCTCGAGTATGCCGGCAGTGAACTTATAAGAAGGAATTTAACCACCTCTGAGTAAACTATTGAGTAATTATTCAATAGTTAATTGTCACAAGATAATCGTTGAGGTTAATACAGGCATTTGACGAGTAGCGTTACTCAGCAAAATTTGAACAGATAATACACGATACTGGATGAGTAGCGCCATTCGACAGTTTACTAGGACATGGTGAAATACCCCCTTAAACATGAATTATTTTAGAAAATTCGAACATAAATAATTTCTAAGTCCAAGTGCGGACGTGTCTCCGCGAGACGGTGTGTGCCCCGAAAGAGCCTTCCCGGCACGAGGCTGCGCTGCCAGGCTGTGCTATACGCCTGCCTCGCGGACAAAGCCACTGGCTGACTGTCTTACTGTGGGAAGTGTAGAGCCTTAGCAAGTAGCTGGGGATAATGTATCCTGCGAGGATCCACTTACAGGGATTATCTATTCATGAAATGTACTAGGTAGGATTCTGTTCAAAGGTAACGATGCAATAAATCGGGATTATTATTGTTTATATACCAGCGTATCAGAAAAAAATCACCTTTATGGACAAGGTTTTCAATTTTTGAAAATTATAGAAAGCTTGTTATAGTTTTTTTAGACTGGCTGAGTAATAAATTATTCGACAAAAAAACTCTAAAGGTTCCTTGATTTTTAATTATAATTAACTAGTCAATTAATATTCAATTAGTCAATTTGCTACACATAATACGCGTAAACAGCTTTGTTCGGGAAATCACAACTTATTTGAATAAAGAAACTGTGAATGTTGAACTATTCAAATTTTCACGTTCAAGGATATACAAATGTATTATTTTGTTCAAATATTCTTTTGATGTGAAATGATGAGTTGAAAAAATTATGAGGGAACTTGTTTCAACCAAATACATGACATTGTTTTGTTCACTTTTGATTTGATCAGGTTTAGAGTGCAGTCAAGTGTTCGTTATTCTGATGCACAGTAAAAATGCTTAAAACTATATAGCGGTTGTAAATTTAAGCTGATTGAATTTATCTGGAAAACTATTAAGTAAAAATGAACAAAAAAACATATGGCTTTAAAGTCAATTCTTTTTAAAAATCTAACTATTTACATATATTAAACTACCTATCTGACCAATGAAACACCTTCGATTGTCGAAAACATCTTATTACAATAGCATACACAATGTGTCTATACGAAATGTTACTATCGCAATATTACAAATGGTCATTTCTGTTTTTACAAAGTTAAAACCCTCATCTTTCAATAGAAATACATGTCCATATTATTTTTAATTCTGTTATTTGGTAAAAAAAATAATTGACATTGTTTCATAGAACGATATTAGTCAAATTGAAATAAAATTATTGAATTATGTAGTTGATGCCGATATGAGTTTCATTGATACAACGAAACCAACTGTTTATTGAATATTTGGTCTGAATGTCATTTTAAATGTGTGATTTTGTTTATGATTCTAATTTTAATGTTAACTGTTACTCATAATTGTTATAAATATTTCAGAAAACGAATACGTTGGGATGATTTTCTTATGCTATTAAAAAGTTTATGGCTCCACAATTTCATTATTTTTTTTTTTTTTAAATCGTGTGTGCTTAACATTGTATGAACGAAGACGTAAGATAATGCATAAAATTAGTTTGGTGTGTATTTACGAAGTTTGATCAAAAACGGTATAACTGAATTATTATTTAATCTATCCTCCGAAATGAGACAAGTTTGGTGAAATGTATGTTCATTTATTATCCATCCGTTCTGGATAATAATAACAAATCGGAACCCAAGACGCAATTTTACATCGAATCAAAGCTAAGGCGTACTGTTTATTCTTTATACCTACTACATTAAATAGGAGATGTGCATACCGGGTTGATAAGAAGTTGGGAACCGGTTTTCAATATCTTGGATAACCTTAAAAAAAATATTTATTGGTGTGTCTAACTAAACTTCATTTTCAAAATTTATTGCGCCTTTTCTGTCAGGTTTTCCTGCTTCAACCGAAATATTTTTAGCTTGTCAAGTTTTTCTTTTTACGATCTATGAAACTTTAAAATTGAACACATAATTTGTACGTAATAAACATTTACCACATGAAAACAGGTCGGTTTTACGACCTGTTTTTGAGTTCAACATATCGCCCGTCGATTTTTTATAAGCCTCTGTATTTCCTTCCTCTTACAACATGGGTCTATTTAAGACCAAAATCATCTCCTTACTTTTCTCAAAAAGACCTAATACAAAGCATATTCAAATATAATATACGCTACGAGGGAAACAACTTATCTCGGGACCTCTTGTCAATATTAATGAAATGATTATAAATATTTTTTTTAAAAATGAAGGTATTTAACTTCATTTCAAAGATTTTTTCTTATCCCCGATTGTGTAATATATCTATATTACATCAATGGACATGCAGGCGTATAAAAATAATGCATTTCACAAGACGAAAGCAAAGGTTCCGAAAAGTGGAAAAAGAAAGCTTACACTAACAAGGAGTTATCCCTTAAATACCAACAGATAAAGGCGAAAAAACGAAGACTCACATTTAATAAACTTAAATAAATCAGAGTGAACAAAGAATTTTCTTTTTACAGAACAGCTTTTCTACGAACCGAAGAAATTAACTTTAAAAAAACAGGCCTACAAACATTCAAATAACATTTCAATAATATTTTTTGAAATAAATAAATAAATAAAATATTCATTTTTTTTGCTACGTAAGAGGTTTTGTTTTTAAAAAAAATAAATAAACTCTAAAATAAAAACCGTAAACTCAGTTAGAGAAGTTTTTTAAGTTTCTCAATCTCCAGACTTTGAATGCAAAGTTTAAAAACTTACACCTATATTACTGTAAACTGCTAATTACTTTATTACCAAATTTTCAAAGAGATAATTTGAAGAAACCTTTTTCTCATTTCATCAAAATATGAACTTATATTAATTGAAACATCGATTTTATATTTTTTGTGTAACTAGCATTACTTCTTGAAGTTTCTAATAAATTATTACTTTTTCTTATACGATTTTGTTTTCTTCGTATCATATTATTTTTTTAGAGTCAAAGAGGATGAACCGTCTTACAATTTTGTCTTAGCACACACTCTTTGTTTCACTCACATTCATAAATCGTATTGTATAAACTCTTCTGTTACTATGCTTACATCAGCCTTGCATTATTTTCGGATATTCACATTTTAACAAGGTCATAAATGGTTTTACGCACATACGCTTTAAGGATCTCATTTCTACAGCATTCGGTCTACATTCATCCATCCTCAGCTAGTTTCATGCTTCTTTGCCATAGATTAAAGTTGGTATAAGTACTCCATTGTGAACTGCTAGGTATGCTTTTTTGTATTTTTTTATTTGCATTCAATAGGCAATGACTAAAATAGAGTTGAGAGCTGAAAACAGTTTCGTTGACCTTGAAATTTCAGATATAATATTAAAGAATTTCGCTTCACAGAGATTTTTTTTTATTTTCCACCGAAGATGATGAAATTGGCTATGCTTAGTCTTTTTTAGTGTTCCTGTAACTAACAAGACTCCATCCAAGCACATGCAGATATGATTACACTTTAATATATTCAAATATCTTTCATAATAACTGAAAATTTACAATTCAAAACCCCGGCGCGAGGGCTGAAGGTTATAGCGCCTTATTCGGAGAGCAGGTATATTTAATGAGACTCTAACTGTGGATTGATGGGATGTGCTTAAAACTAACCTCCATTGTCGCCAAGCTTTTGGATTTGATTAAAAAATATATTCACGGTCAAAACAACATTGCGAGACTTATTTACAGTACATTACAAATATTTTTTTAAAACAATGAGCTGTTTGAAAAAGTGTTTTTGTTTGAAGGCCTATACTTCACTTTTTCTAATCCCAACGTAAAAATTGATTAAACCCAACCCAATCTTCACTGAAAAGGCAAAAGGGCTTAAGGGACACTTTAGTAACAAAAAGTTAAATACTCAGTTTTGATCAGTTTTTTGCATCGAATGCTCTGACTCTTGTTTGATTCTGCAGACTTTTGTGGATCTCCAGCCATCTCAAATTTATTTACCATTTTGGAGAAGGCTCGACTCAAGCGACACAAGTTTGGGACTTAGTTTTTTGTCGCTTCAGGTAACTCAGTGAGTTATCTGAGTCGACATTTTTTTCAAAATTCAATCAATCAAAATTCGATGATTTTTTTGTTAAATAAAATACATTTCTTAGTGTTGTGATGTAAACTTCCCGAAATAGCGCCTCAGCCTTTTTACATTTCCGGTGACGGTATGTTAACGAATTTCAATGTATCGAAAATGCTACAAGATCTTTTTTATTTTCATAGTGAAATATGTCTAATGGATAGATCTGAATACCTAGATTCTTCTTAACCTTAATGTGTTTAATTTTTGTTCCTTCTCTGATTATATTTCGCCTCGTAACAAAGGTACTGTTCCAATAGCTCCATATACACGCAGCTGTTGGATTACTTTGTGGTACACATGCAAATTACATAAATAAATTATTAATTTCTTTTAAAGTGATATTGTTTTAGCATTGAGAATTCGAGAAGCCCGTGTTGCTAATGAAACTAATGCAAACATGGCTTTTAATAACAAATAAATAAAATTTTCAATTTATTTTACCCAAAACACTTTCCACAAATCAAGTATAAGTCGTTTAAGTTGTTTTATAATTAACTGTAATAAATCAGACGCCACGTAAATTTGCTCAAGAACAAACCTATATTAAGAAAAGAGGTATAACAAATCACTATTACGCATTTGAACACGTCGTGCTACGATAAGATTGATTAAAAATGTATTCTCGATACTGGCTTCTTTGCTTTTTCTCAGTTTGATGGATATTGTGGGATTAATTTGCCGCTTTATGTATTTGAGTAATATCTCTGAAAATGACACTAGTAAAAACATGATGACATGCATTCTCGGAATTCATCAATCAAATAACTCCGGAGTGGAGCTTTATTAGAAGTCAAGCCATTGGATTGAGTCTCGCAGGCTATATTTGAAGAATTCTTTCATTAAATATGTTCACACGATTTTTTTTTCTTTAAGTCCCGTTAGTATGTGACGCCGACAAGTATATCCGTAAAACCATTCCTTTTTTTATCTGGAAGGATAAAAATGAATACATTTGCTTTATATTTGATCAGTTGGTATTCCAGTCATTTTTTAAATTGTTTTTTAAAGGAAAGTACCTACCATGTAAAAACAGATGTTTTACCATTGCTGTGAAGTCTAACGAATCTACCAATTAGAATCACCATATTCAGACTTATGGACCATATTTTTAAATATAAAAGTTATATACCAGATCTGGCAGAAAAACATCGACATGCTCAAACTGATGGTTGTCATAAATGCCTAAAACAATATCTTATACAAATATTGACAATTACCGTATTCGCAACAATACTACTAAACCCAGACTGACAGCGGTCAAATATGCAAAGAAAAAAATATTTGCACTCACGTTGGCAAGCAACGGTCATAGTTTATTAACACATTTAACAAAATTATTACACCGAGGCTGAAAGCGCCCATATTTTCAAAGATAAGCAACATAATTTAAATCAGACTGACAGGGGCCATAAGTAAAAATGATTTCTCAATCCATACTGACAGCGTATATTCGGTACAGAATAATGGTAAAAAGGGTTTTTTTCACTTTTTTTTATTTCAAGAAAGATGGACATTCCCGGGTCACGAATAACTTGACAGTATTTGGAAAACTCCTACTACCATCATAATAAGCGAAAAATATTGGTTTTTTCAATGATGGAGGACTTAGCCAGCAGAAGAATTGAACCCACGACGCCCGGGTGGGAATCTGACGCGTTAGTTCACTCAGCTACCGACCGGTCAACAATGTTACATATTCTTACAAAAAGGCAGGAAGTAAAACCGAAACTTGTCGATTCCAAGATGAGTGCGTAGGTCATAGATTATAACAGTACGGAGGCTATCTATTTATCTAAGTCGAAATTGGAAATTTCATATTTTTTAATGAAGGCACTATATCAAAATAATAAAAAACATTATTGGATAAAACTGTCCTACTCTGGTAGTCGCAAATGAGATGTCTCTGAGTGACAGCAGTAATGGTTGAATCGATATTTCGACTTTTACCTTCCTCAATCAACCCCATAGGTAATTAATTGCGTTCCACACTCCCAGTTATCTTCATCAATCACAATCATCATCCACTAACTACAGGTATAATATAATGAAAGGCTCACCTGATGCGATGAAGTCTCCGCTACGAAGAACACTATCATGGACTGCCAATGATAGCACAGTTCAGTCTTCAGTCATGTAATTATAATATGTATTACGAAATTCTAAATTTTTATATTTATAATTACTATCTTCAAAGTAACGCCAGTTCCACTGGGAAGGACTTTTCCACATTATAGTCTTGTGCTCAGCGAACACTCATCTCTTTCCACCGGGTTGATGTTTTTTACACTACAGTTTGATTCTCGCGATCCCTCAGAGTAGGGACTTAACTCTGAGTGATAAATTATACAGTTTGTGACTATCGACATTGTATTTCTTTAAATGTTTTGTTTTCATACTGAAATAGTCAGAGTTAAAGGTTTAAAACATTGAAGATTTTTTAAACAAAATATTCGTTTTCAATCTTCACTTCAAATAAGTAAATAATGCCAAAAATTGTATATAAATCAAAGCTTTCTAAGAATTATTATTATTGATGGATGATCACTTCCGCCTTATTTGTTCCCAAATTAGTATATTTTACAAATGAATGTTGCAATATAGTTCTACAATTGCAAATGAGTACCAAGAGCAAGCAAATATTTTGTGAGAAAGCACAATGAAACGTTTGGGGCTGGGAATGGAAAACCTATTTATTACATTCAGACAAAAAATCAATCAATCCTAACGCGCCTAAAAAACATTTTTTTTTAATATATACTGTTCTATCATAGAACTCGTATAAAACGTTTAAAAATATATAATGACGACCAAACGTCATGATTAAAAACTAATCAATGTCACTGTGGTGGCCAAGGTAACACTTTGGTGAAGTCTTAAATTTAAAGGATTCATGAAGATCCGAAATAGACTGAGAATCAAGTCAAGTGCATTGTGATTACAGTTGGCGACAAAAAACGGATCAATATGTCATCCGGGCTGAACCCAATATAATTATTTAATGCAATCACCAGCAGTACAAGTAGTTCTTCCAGTGAATTTATTCAATGAAAATTATGCATTTGACTGATCGATTTCCCAAAATAATAGTCCATATTGGTAACCACAAACTAAAGGCACCTACAAACAGAAACATTGGCACGAAAATAAATTTATATAAAATCATAGAATGATTCCAGCAAGGTTCAGAAACAGCAATGTTTCGAATGAATCCAAGTATAAACCATTGTCCACCGTAAAACCATGACAAACTAGTCCTTCAATATGTTATCAACTGTATCAATCAAATGTTTTTAGATGATCTATTGATAAATATGTAATTTGTTCATTGTATGGAGAAACATATTTTTAATAACAAAACATTTTTGTCCTAATCACAGTTCAATTACAAATGTAATGTTATTTTTACTTTTTAAAAATTAGCATTGAATTAACTCAAATAATTGAAAGTTTTTCAACACAATTAGTGATATTAATAATAAGATTGAGTATTTATAGCCATGATCAATTGTATTTGAAAGATACCTGAGACGAACAGAACAATAATTGGAAAATAAAATAATAAATATAATTACTTATGGAGATGTCAAAATAACGGATCAATGCGGGTATATGTACGATTGCAGGAGACTGATGTTGAATCGCTCCTTTCCAAGGCGTTTATTACAATGGGTAACACTACGTTTCACACTTGTCAAAATAGCAGCCTGTTTTCGCGACCACGAAATATCTTGTGTACATCAGGAAGTGGGGTATTTCTCCGGGAATGTCGGGGCTGGCGAACTGTCGTCTGGCTCACGTCACGGGGAGGAGTACTGGCGCCACTGCGACTCTTAAATCTACCTATTTACACGATCGGTTGCGGCTTTGCTCGTCTAGGATCGCCTCATGATGCCGCAAACATCATGCGCAGGGACAAGGCGAGCGAACGACCACCCCTCCCGGCGAGCGAACGGTGACTGCTGTCACGGAGTTTTCCCTTAGCCGGCTACACCCCCTATCCCCACCGCTTCACCCGACTGCCTGAACACGCTCCACGCAATACTACAAAACACGCCGACGAATAAAAAGGGAACCTTCAAAATAAACGATTAATTTGAATTTGAATGGAAATGATTTTAAGTTTTTTGTTATGTTTTTAACTGTGCTTCGCGATATTTTTTTTCTAGTTTCGGGTTATGGGTTTATACTCCAGGCGCCAGTGAGCAGCAGACTTAGTTGTTCGGTATTTGTAAATGAGGTGTGTTTTGATTGTAACGTAATGAGGATATAAAAGATATTATTTTTGGCTTCCCACAACAGATCTGTTGAGTTATTTCAGCGTTTATCTACACAGCAGAATTCCTTAACTCATGAAACTACTAAGATTATGTAAATTGAGAGAAAGTATAATTATTATCGACCTCATACAAATTTGGATCTAAAAAGATCAAAAAATAATGTGAGTGCTTTAAATAAAATTAATTACGAAGGTGGTATAATCATTATAAAAATCGGACCCTTTCTTGTTAATATTTTTTCTATTTATTTCAGCTTTTTGTAATAACATATAAAGTGTTCAGCTGCTTGAGGTAAAAATAAATGTAGCGATGTTGTGAGGCGAAAGAAAATTAAAAAAAAAAAAAGTAATAGAGCATTGTTATTTAGATCATTAATTTAAACCAGTAACTGCATGCTCAACTCCTAATTTGAATGTTGTTTAATTTTATTAAAAAAATAAAATAAAATACTTCGCTATAATTTGACTCAAGAAATGTAGCTAATTGTCTCCTGGCTTAAGTTTTACTATTAATTCAATACGAAAATTTATTTTCTTGAATATTTTTAATTAAGCCCAATACCTGTTGCATTAAAATACATTAATATAATCTTATCGGTTAAATTGTGACCAATGATTTCGGAATAAGGATAAATTAATCAATTTTTATTTTTTGCGTAAATAACGTACTTGATACAAACTTCTTACACATTTCGAGATGTGCATTATATAAAAGATAAATGGAAGTAAAAAAAGGATTCTTAGAAGAAAATGAGTTTTAAGCACTCTTTATCCTTTTTGCAATAAAGTAGAGTACTAAAAAATAATGCAAGAAGAATATTTGAACCGTGAAAAAAGAACAAAGCAAATGAATGATACCAGCACGGAAATATCACAAAATAAAATAGACTTCGGTACTAAATACAACCAAGAAAAATATTTAACTCGAGAAATCAAAATTACCTTAACTCCGCATATTAAATATTTATATTAAATTTTATTTACCACGTTTTGTGATTAAAATACGTAATACATTACGTTAATAAAATTAAAAACGGAAACCCGAAAGCACATTTATTTGTCAACGAATTGAAAATTTTTCTCCTTCTTGCTTTTTTTTACGAGAAATTCACGGCCTTGGAACGAAATGGAAAGAAAAAGCTTTGAATGAAGCGCCTCTTTTCGCAGCTGATATGATTTCCGTTTCACTCAAATGTTTTTTATTGGCTTTGCTCGTTATTTATAAGCAAACTGAATAAACATTTTTCGTTCAAGGAACTTAAGTCAGCGGACGAACAAAGAAATGCGCTTAAGTCAACTGAAAGACAACAAAAGTGTGAAACTATTTTATTCCACACTTGGCTTGCTGATAAATGTTTTCTTCTAACCCAAAAGAACAGTAGAACACACGTATGACTCTTACCAAATCATTTCGCTTGAAACTAAAGGAATCAGAATTATTCGGTTCGTTCGATTTATTCGAATGCTTGATATTATTCATTTGAATCGTTGAGCAAAAAAGCTTTTGTTAGTTAAATATAATGCCAATATTTATTCAGACTTCTGATCAGTAACGTCTTGTATAAAAAGTGAGATTTGAAAAGCTTAATAAAATCATAAGTTCAATCGTCAAATCATGAATATTGTTTTAAGTATTTTATGATCTGAAAAAAACTTTTATTGATATTAAAAACAATTTTACTATGAATTTTTGTCATTTTTGATATTTAACCTTTAGTGTTTTTTGCTGGTGAAAAAGGTGCAGCTTATTTTGATTCATTTTAAGCTAATTCAAGCCGATTTAAAAAATCTCTATTCATTAACGATTATTTTGATTCGTTGGATTCCATTCGATACGAGTTATGCGAAATCGAAGAAATCGTAGTACATTCAAGCGTAAAAAAATTGACTCTCCTTAAGCGGAAAATCGTCCTAGTTGGAGAGTCAAAATATCTCTTTCAGTGTCAAATATGTTTTCTGTAAAGCATTCAATTATTTAAAAGTTAACAATTTTTTTTTTTAATTCTTGGTATGTCGAATATGAAAAAAAAAAACATTAAATTAATCGATAAAAAATAAATAAATTAAGAAACAAAAAAAAAAAAAGTAGTGAGATTATTTTTTTTTAATGTTTAAGGACCCAAATGAGTTGACAAAGTAATTAAATAGTTGCTTATATTTGTATTTTATTTTTCACAGTAAACATGAATGAGATCAAGTTACAAAAACACGTATTTTTATCTAAAGATACTGACATCTTATGTTTTTGACATCACGTGTGTTCGCTAATGTAGATTTTGTTTGTCTCTGAAATGTTTTTTTTTCATATATTCCATATATTCCATTTGAGCATAAGAAGGGTTGGGTTAAGCGAAAGGGAGGGGAAAAGGAATATAGATAAGGTGAGTGAACGTCTTGTATTATGGTTGTATTGTGAATATGAATCAGGAAGCCATTCCGTCTCCGTTCAAACGTAAGAAGTGAATTATGGGAATAACAATATAAATTATTGTTCGAAGCACTGCACGTGTTTAGTTTACATTTTACATCGTCTATTCAGAAGCTATTGAGTGTGATTTTACATTAAATAGGGAAGATTTTGATGGCAGATTTTGATTAGAAATGATGATGGCTGACATCAATGTCTGAATTTTACTTTATATACCTAGATGATATATGGTCATACTCGTATACACGTGTATGTAAAAGATTTTATTTTATTTTATTATAGATTAGCATAGTGTAGAAAGCAATGTGTCAACGTCCAATTTATGCAACACGTTCAAACTAATGATTTTCTGTTCAATATACTTGTCTTAGTTTAGATACTTAATAAGTCTTTTGATTTCATTGCGTAAGAGTTCCACCAAAACATAAGAAAGTGTATTAATCGAAAGTGCACTATGCTATTAAATTAAATAACCTTTGGTCTGGAACCCCTTGATATCTGAATAATTAATCTTATTATTATTATTCATAAATTAAGCTTAATTTGTGAGAAATAGTTAGTTTGCATGCAAGTTCCCTATCCTTTATGTTTAATATTGTTAATTTATAAGTCTCTGTTTCTGTGTTTTCTCCTCAATAAAAAAAATGTTCAAAAGTAGGTAACCCATTTAAAGTATGCCTTTATTTTAACAAACAAATTGATAACATGACATAATTGTCGAAAAAATGTCAGGTGTAAATGCTGTCTTGGTTCCACCGGTATTTTAAAGGAAATAATCCGAAAAACCAGCGTTTTTAATCCATTTAGTATCGGTGCATATCCGAGAGACACGCCAATAGCATGGCAAATATTTGCACATGGTTTCCATTTATGAGAATGGGTCGTTTAGTCGACTCCTTTTTACGCTCTTCAAGTCTGCTATGAAAAAAAAACCGTTATTTTTTCACATTTACAGCGTTTGTTTTTTCAAGTCTCGTATTCCTTCATTTCCTTAAAAAAACCTCTCCACAGCAACCTCAGTAAAAGTTTTTCCTTTAAGGCTAACTAAACAGGGGAATTTAAAAGCACTTAGTTTTTATATCATGAATAACAAACTAAAACAAAAGTTTTTTCCATAAAAACTATCCATAAAAATTCATCAGATTAACGTAAAAAATTAACCTAATTAGGTTTCGAGAAAATGGCAAGATGGGACAAGACACGATTTAGGTAAACGTCTTAAAAGTCACGAAAACTCTTTATAATGAGTAACCACTTACCCGTTTCCTTCACTTGTCTCCTAAGTGAGTAACATAGCAAGTGTTGCGCATGTTTTATTTATATGAGAAGTTTTCTCGTACGACACACTTCTTTGAAGAACTTTAATCCCGCAGCGAGTCGAATACTTCACCAGACCTGGCTCGGCTTAGCTTGGCTTGACTTGAGCTAATTAACCGACTTGCTTGTTAAGTAAGCTTTAAATAACACGTAGATATAACATAAAAAAGTTCTTTGCGGCTTGTAAGTAAGCTCTTAATTTATTTTGAAAGTAGAAAATTGAGCTTTTTAAATATGAAAAACACCATACACAGTTTTCTTATTAGCAGAGTGAAAAACACAAAATATATCATATCATATTTCCTAAGGCACACGATTTATTTTAGCCCAATGAAATATGTTCGCATTTTTTAGTATTTCTCTACTAAAAATCTGCTAGCATCCTGTCAAAACACGGAGCAAAATATATACGTTTTCCTTCAACCCATCTTCTTATCTGAGGGATCGTTCTCAAGCTCAAAGTTAAAGTTTAGAATTTAACGTCAACTATCAGAGGACGAGCTTTTTCTTCACTCACGTGATGATAGATCTTTTGAAATTTCAACCCTATCCATATACACTTTTAAAGTGCTCTCAAATGTCACATTTTATGCAAAAATAATGAAGTTTACCGCAGTGTTGATTAATTTATAGCGACCTTCATTGTTTTGCTTTTCTGATCCATTTAAAGATATTAAAAATTGAAAATATTTCAATTCAATGGAAACTTACGTCTCAGAAAAATGCATTTTTTTCCAAGAGTAGTGCAAATCAAAACCGATGCTCATATTTTATCTGGTAGCATCTTTAGATTAGGAATTTGCACTCTATGAATGCTCCACAAAATATGATTTGAGATGGGATTATGATTCCGGTGAATGCACTTTCCTTTGTTATGATTTGAAATGGGATTATGAATTCCGTGAATGCACTTTCCTTTGATATGCTTTTCAATTTGGACTTTTATAAGAAAAATGAACTTTGAAGTTTACGTTCTTTCTCAAACTACCCTCTGCGGAATTTAGCATTTTAGATAGTCTTTTCTTCGGAGCTTCCAAAAAACTCGTTTCTTTGAACTCTCTCGTTATCTTTAAGCTCGAGTACTAAAAGTGAAAGAAAGCAAAAGTAAGAACACTCAAATGGTTTGTCAGAAAAATAAATGAGCAGTTAAATTATGGGCGTTTCTAAATCTTGCTAAATTTGTTCTGTCTTTTGAGGGGATTTTTAGTTTAAAGTTCAAATATTGATTTTTTTTTAAAATATTTCATGTTTAAAACAACAGTAGAGAATACAACTGCTTAAAAGATATGTTGATACCATTGTTCCATTTAAACTTAAGTGATAAATGAGTATATATTTTTAAGCCACGTAAACGGTATACCCGAGTAAAATTGGATTCGGGGTATATTATGTAAATAAAAATGATTTTTTTAGAGTTTTATAAGTGTTCTATTTTGTATATTCATTATTTTTTTGATCTTGTTATATTTTATAAAGTAAGGTATTAAAAAAAATCAAAAAACAGACTTTTTACGTAGTAAAATACTGGTGTTTAAAAGAACTTACTTTTATAAAAAAATATTGTCTCATAAATTATGTATTTTTTGCATCAAAACTTTTTAAACTCAAAAAAAACATTTTTTCAGTTAATATTGAGGCTATTGGAATCACTTATTTATTTAAATTTCAAACAAAAGTAATACAAATTACAATCGTCCTTCCTTTCAATATTTATATCGGAGAAATAGAAATATTTTTGCATAAGAAAGTATTTTTTGGAATACAAGATCAAAACTCAAAAAATTTACGCAACAAACAATTATGGCATATTGCCGTTTCACTTTTAAATCCACTTTACTAATCGTTTCACTTCAATTTACGTATGTTTTTTAAATTCGCTTTCAGAAAAAAAGCTACATTCAAGTTACTTGTACTCAAAGTTTCATTTATTTTTATTGGCATCTGACGAGTTTAAGCTAGTGTTTCAGGGCTCAGTGCAATGGATGAATACTGGAAACGGTGTGAATATTAAACGTTCAATAACTAATGATGGACCAAAAATAAGTCCGGCTCTTTTTGTACTCATGTAAACCAGTTATATGTTAATATTTTACTATTATAAATATACCTTCAGTTCAGAGTAAAAGACACCCTCAATATAAAACTGGCGAGAGACCACCGTTCATACTAATGTAATGATTTAGGTTTATACAGTGACAAGATATGAAAAACATGGCTCTTTACAACCTTCCCTCATAAAATTTTGTAATGGGTGAAATTTCATAAGATGAAATATAACTTCCCCTCTTAATTAAATTATATAAAAATAATGATTGCGGTAAAAGAAGGATTCGGAAGAAGATATTGCCAAGGCCGATGAATTTTAGAAGTAGGATAGCAATAGTGTATTTTTCTCTCATAAATGTTCCAAATGAACATACTACGAGACAACACTGACTTATAACTTGTGGTAAATACATGTAGCCAACATGAAGTGACTAAAATATGAGCTTTTAAGGATCAGCACCCAAAAATAGACACTTGCTTTCTAGTACAAGCAATACTACAAATGATTCATTTGTTAATTCTTTATGGGTAGTTAGATAAATGTTTGAGGTTTCCAGTGAATACAAGTATATAAGAATACTTAAGTGTGGTTTTCATTTATTTTACAGTTGTGAAATTGTATTCACTGGAAACCTCAGATATTTTTCTAACTATCAATAGAAAATTTTCAGGTGCATTTTTTGTAGGATTGCTTGTATTAAAATGCTAGAAAGTAAAGTTAAGTGTCATTTTAGAGTGCTGACCCTTAATAATGTATCTATCTCTTTATCACAGACGATATAATGTTCTAACCGTTTATATATTTATGCCTTTACTGGTTGTTACCACTGTATGGTATTATTTATTACTTCGTATATTTACTGACTGCGTGTCGCTCAACAATCATGTAAAGCTTTCATTTTAAAGAGATTAACGTTTAAATTAAAGTGAGCACCGTGTAAAATTAAATTCTAATAAAAAAGAGTTTAATCAGCGTTTCGCCAAATTTAACTTTGACGCTTTCAGTAGCGAAATGTTGGGGTTAGAATCGATTACAACTCTTTTCAATGTACTGACATGTCTGCCAATACTCCGTCCGCCCGCCCTGTTAGCACTCCCTGAAGACGTATGAACGAGCTGGGGTGGTACCTGACGGGTAAAGCCGAGGTAGAGAGCCAGCGCTTGGCACTTCAAGCACGTGATTGATCACCTCAATACTGAATGAGAACCAGTACAACCCTTTCCGGGTGAAATCGAACGGAGAACGCTGCACACATTTTGCAAAGGATCTACCTGTTCGTTTACGTGTATATCGGATGCTTTTAAGAGAGTTTTTTTTAACTTTCCGACTTTCATGTAGCTCAGGATATGCATTCTAGTATTTTTTCAATTTATTTTTAAAATCGACGATGAAAACGAGTTCCCAAATGATTTTTATTGATTTCAATCCTGTTGTTTACTTTGCTCACAGACAATAAATGTTGTCGCAAAATCATAGCGCACACATACAAACATTTTCTCCAAGTGTCGTTTACTATTATTATGAAATTATTCGTTTCGTCTGATACTTTTTTTTTTCGAGAACCTTTTTTTTATTTATAGGTGCACTATTGAAATCTATGAGAAATCAGTATGTCTCTACGCCAGAGAGTAAGAATCACTGAAAGCAGAACATATTTGCTTTTTCTTATTTTTTTTATTTTTATTTGATTTGTATCTCTTTTATTTTATATCTTAATTTCTTGTTTAATTTTTAAAATTAGATTCACTTACAGTATCAGTTCACCTGTATATACAAACACTTAAGTAGAAACCTATAAATGGTCATATTAATACTACTTATATAATATTTTACCTAGTCTGTATGTAAACTGTTGGTCTCTCAAACAAATAAAATAAAATAAAATAAGTTTCACAACGTTATCAAATTACTTATCAATAGATTTTAGATAAATTAACAGAATTCTTATTTAACGGTTACCATTTGGAAAAATGATGAATAATTTCGAATACAAAAAATATTTCAAAATATTATACTGGCAGATATACCGAAACAAAAGTCACAACTTTTGTAACATTTTTCAAAGCATGTTCCAAGTATACAGTGAATAGCTTCCGATTAGTTTTAAGTCTTTCCGCTGCTAGCACTAGGGCAATGCTTTATCAAGTGAGGAAGGCTATAAACCACAGTCAGAAATATGCATAAAACATTGCAGCTACATAGTGTATGGTACATGAAAGAAAGCGTTTTCTTTTTATATGCAATTCTTTGGCATATAAAAATTATCACACTTTTTACCACTTGATTTCAGATTTTTTCAAACAAACAAAAACTGAAACATTATCATTACTAAAAATAGAACAAGTATGTTCCAATAGAAAATTCCACAGTTTACAGTTAGGTTGAGGTGTTTCAAACGTTCGTCATATTTGACGTCGCTACAATTTAACGATTAACATAATTTTGTTTTTTTTTTCCATTTGAAGTGTGTCTGTTAAGCGCCAATTTACTGTCGGTCCGCTTTAATTTTTGAACAAAGTGTAAACAGTGAAAATGCATAACATATTTTTACTCTTGTCAGTTGATCACAATTTGCTTATAAGCTAAAACGAGCACAGAATTGACGTTTAACGGGGACCATTTAAATGACAAAAAAACAAAATGGCGTTGTTCATTTAATTGTAACAATGTCAAACATGACGAAAGCTTAAAACACCTCAAACTTATTTTATAATGGTTGTCAATTCATTGAACTGGCTTTTTATCTTAAAGTTTTTGTATAGCCATGAAACACGTGTTGTTCTATCGTTTAATTTCTTGCTTGAACATCACTTTAAATATTTTTGGACTTTTGAGGTTTTAAGCCGTATTTTGTTACCTTCTTCGAGAATATTGATGCGTCATCAGAAAAGATGTGGTAGAAAGACAGGTCAAACAATAAAATGCACCAAGCCATGGGTCTTTTGAATAAAAGCTTGGCTTGTTATGGCTTTAGGTATTAGTTAACTAGATTTAAATGACCAACGATCATATTTCCATCACATTTTCCCTTTTCCTTCTTCGTCAGGCTCACAAAAATGGCCAAATAAGAAATATATAGTTCTACTGATTTCGAGAAGTTGTAACCCTTGTTAGCTAAAAAAACATACGTAGTCCTGCCAGAGAATGAGCAGAATAGAACTCGTCATTATGTACAAATAAATCTTTAATTTTTTTCAGTTGAGAATAAAACTCAAATTTTATCCTAATCTTGTTTCTAGAATTTGATAACATGTGTGTCTGTATAAAGTTACTTTACGAGTAACTTTTGAGAGAAGGCTCTAGATATCCAGGAACAAGTTGATACAATTATTCTACCGGATAAACTGAACGGCCCCGCTGCGGCGGCTGATTTGCCGGCATCGTTAAGACACGCTTATTTTCTTTTCGCAAAGCCAAATCACTCGCTAAACTCTGATTTGGAGGAGCCGGGACCACTGCTCTGAATTCTCCGATTTCCGGCAATCGAAAACTGGTTCTTCTTACATGATGAATTTTTGTGAAATAGATAAGAGACCGATGTTGACAGTGAATGATGCCCAGGAATGAGACCAGGAGGAAGGAGGGGTCATTGCACATTTAAATGGCTTGAAATACGTACCTTATAAATAATTGGAGGTTTTAAGAAAAATGATTTCATGTTCTTAAATACGGTTCATCTTATCATGCATTGTATCAAAAATATGTAAATTGTTTGTTTTTTAATAATTCTCATCCAGGTCTATAAATTTCTGAAGAGTAAAGAAGAAAAGGTCAAAAGCCGTTTCTTTTGCTGGGGAGTTATTTTGTTTTTTTTTTCGTATAAACTGAAACTAATCTATCTACTGTTGTAATTTTATTTCTGTGAATTATATGGTGATACACAGCTTTTTTTTTAAATTTCTCGGTTTGTTTTTTTGGTTTTGTGAATTTCTACTTTAAACAGTATAATGCCAATTATTATTATTTAAATCTATTTCTTCTTAAGTTTCTTTCATTTTTAATTTTATTATTTATCTTAATATTTTATTACTGCATAGCATGTGAAATGTATGATTTGAATTTTTATCTCAGATATGTATTATCAGTTATTATCACTTATTTAGTGGAACTTTTTATTGTACCAAAGGTAGTTTTAACAACTCACCGGGATCTCCATGAAGCAAGATATAAAATAAAAATAAAAACTCCGATATTTGTAAATTATTAATTTAAAGGTTTTTTGCGGAAGGCTATAGAGAGTGTGAAAGTGGAAGCTTTTACTATTAGTATAGCTCTGGAAAGATATTACCAGTCAGAATAAAAATGCTACCTACTTGTAATGACTAAAGGTATGTTTAGTGAGCAGATTTCTTACACCGGACATTTTCTATAATCTTCCTCACTTATTTCTTCCCCAATACTTTCACTTTTATTAAATACCATTTGTGTTTATTGTAATAAATAAAAAAAAAACATATTTAGAAAAATATATTTTCGTTGTTTGATTAAGTTTTATATTCTATCGCACTGTAAAACCATGACAATACGAGAATGTGCTTAAGCAGGTTGTAATATGATCCATTTACCTTTTCAGAAGTTGTATGCCGAATAAAGAAACCTTAAAATCCTCTAAAGGAGATGTAATAGTTCCACTGGCTCTTGCCACTTGGAAGCTACGTATGTTTTCACAATGTATATATAAAACCTATGTAGCCCATTGAGAAATATTTGTGAAACAGAAAGAAAGCAACTTATACATATTTATTTTTGGCAAGAAACCAAAAGCGCTAATACAAAAAAGCCATTAATTTTATTACTTTGTCCATTAAGAGAAAATCAATTGTTCAAATTGTATTCGGCCAACAATACAAAGCGACTTAATACAAATATTTTATTTCGACCAAGGACCTATGTTTCAACACTTTTCATCCATAATACAATACAGTTGGCAAAGAGTCGAGAAAATTTTTATTGTTACTTGGCAGGCGTAAGGAAATAAAATAAAATGGCCTGTAACATTTTATTCCGGTGTTTTACAATCTGGCTAGAAATTGCAAAACTAGTGCATTTTCTAAGGCGCCTAACACCGTGTGTTTCTTCAGATTTAGTTAACGTCAAAAACATGATCTTTAAGTTGTTAAAGAATATGAAACGATAAAAAAACCATAAAATAAAAAAATTAAATAAGTTGCCATCGAGACTCAAACTTAGGACCTCTACTCTATCCGGGAATAATGTATAGCTAACTTTACTATCAAAATCTATTGAAATCTTTAATTTTATCGTATTCATATTTATTGAGTTTATTTTCGTAGAAAGCAATTACTTTGTGGTTTGATATATTTAATGAGAATAAAATAATTACTGTGTATAAGACCACAGATTACTTTTTTTTTAGTTTAAACTAAGCGAAACCGGTCAGTCATAAAAAAAATCATTGGTCTCATACAAAGTTATTCTTCAATTATTCATTAAATATTGATAGTATGTTTTTATTTTCTTTTTCGCTATTAGCCACCATCTATATGCATGTGTACGTTGTGCTTCACTAAAGCACAATTGCAAACATGGTAGGTGTCAAAAATAATATTTCTATTATAAATATCTATTTTTAATTACGGAGAACCTTCGACTTTTTAGAAAGTACAAAACTAATATTAAAATTAGAGTTTACTTATCAAAGCTTTACGCTGTGTGCAAACAGCTTTGAGGAGTTTAATAATAAAGGGGTATCATTGTTTGGGAGGGTCAGTCAAAACAGTGTTACCTAACATTCCCACTTCTAGGCCATAGTAAATGAAATCCAAGGAGCTAAGCCCGTGAATTTTGAAAAGGTGAAAATGAGAAAACGGAGCATTGTTATTTTTTTTCAAACAAGTAGAGAAAATATTTTTTTAAATATATTTTTTTACATAAATTACTAAGTTTATAAAACAAGTTTATAAAACATCCCATAATAGCTTATGGGATGGCACTTTATATCAAAGTATATAAGGCTTCTTCGGCTTGGTTAAGATTGTGCCAATACTCAATTTAATCATTTTTCTTTACATTGATTCCAAAGAGGAGGCCCCGAGGGAAACCATTTCTCTCAGAGCCAATGTCGTCTTTGGAGATGCTGTGAAGGAAGTCGTTTTGAGGAACGGAAGTAAAAAAAGAGGAAAAAATAGTTATTTTGGGTCTTGCAGAGTCCTATGTAGAAGGATGGAGGAAACACAAAGGCTGGCAACTTATTTCACTGCTGAGGTGTTAAATTCAATAAAGAATTGTAGTAGCGACCCGTTCTTATGTATCGAACGTCACACTTGTTCAAATCTTGGGTGCGCGTTTTGCGAGTTTTCAAGCTATGCGCTGGGGCCAAAGAGATCAATGACGCAAGTTCCTCGGAGAATCTTTCATTAAAATACCGGAAAAACAAGAAGAGTCTTCTGCCCTAACGTCTGTGCTTCAAAAATTGCAATCCGTTAGTAAAGATCTATAAATCGAACGGCCCGCCTTTGCAGAGAGTCTAGGGTTTTTATCTATAGCCTCAGCTTGTCACTTGGTTACATCAAGTATGTCAATGGAAAGCTTGCTGAGAATATCGTTCCTATTGAAGGATACTAAATTCTTATTACCATCTCCATTAGTAGGAACGAAAGTCAAGAAACAAAGTCTCAATTTACTTAATATAATAGTTTATTTACACTATTTTATATCAAAAGTGTTTTTTTTTTGTCACGCTCCCAGAATTTATTCGCGATACGTATTTAGATGTTCAGTTAATCAATCAAATAAAAACATTGAAGAGTAAAAATAATTGTGAATCCCTAAAAATATAAAATTAACCAACGCTTTGAGTATTTTGCAAGTAGATGGGCGGTAAAATAAGTGATTTTTTACATTCAATTTGGTGGTTTTCAATGACTAATGTTTTGCAAGCACGCACGTTTTCAATTTGTATGATGAACATCCCGGTTATCGCGTGGTCGAATGCTGGCGTCATATACTGCCACACGAGAGGACAGACTTCAATCCCCATCATCGATCGGAGTTTTTAACCTTTTAATTGTTTTTCTTTTGAATGATACCTCACAAGATCTTCAAAAACCCGCAGCTAGTGGAACTATGGCTTTCCTGATTGAGAAATGTTGTCAAGCTGTAGTAAGTGGGGTGTTAAAGGGCCAGAAAAATAAGATAAGTAAGTGTTAGCTGGGTAACTTTGATATTTTAATTTTGTACTTGCAAAATTCTACAAAACATGTATAATTTGAACTCCTAGCTTTACTTATACATTTAATATTGATTCTACTAGTCGTAACCAGTGAAAAGTTACGTGATATAACTTGACTTGCAAAGAAAAAATATAAGTTGCTTTAATCCACCCATTTCAATTTATTTTATTTTAAAGGAAGGCAAACATTCCCGGGTCACGAATAACCAGAAAATATTTGAAAACTCCTACTGCTATCATAACAAGGGGAATATGTTAAAGATATGAAATGATAGAGGACTGTGATAGCAAAGGAATTGAATACACGACGCCCGGATGGGAATCTGAAGCGTTCGTCCACTCAGCTACCAACCGGTCAAAGAATAACGTTTGGTAGAATTAATTATAGGTAGGTACTTAATCAGGTAGGTAGGGATTTGAAAAGATTCATTTTATAATTTATTTTTTTTCATTTAACATCAGTTTCCAATTTACTCATACGTACTCACAAATGAAATTATTCATAGTTAATATACTTAAATAATATATATATATAGTATAACGAAAAAAAAGAAACAATTAAAAAGTAAATCACAATAAAAACTGCTACGAATAAATAACAGGTTCGTGTTTCATGTTGTACGGTGATAATTTTCGTACAAATGCTGTTTTTTTTGTAAATACATTTGTTGCAATCAATTTGATCAGTCAATAAGGCAATTGTCAAAGTACCCTCGAAACAATAAAACTATACGGTAGACTTTCATTTAACAATAGGACAGTCTTCGTGGTTAAATGTTTAACGCCTTTGGATATGAAAATGGAGAATGCGGGTTTTATTTCTGTCGCAGCAAGCATTAGTTGGGGTTGTATTATTGAATATACTTGGCGCTTCTAGTCTGGGTATCGTGTTGGTAAGTTGATTGTTATCTTAAAAGAAAAGGTATTTGTATAAAAAAACAATAATTCTATAACGATTGTATCCCCACAGTTTGTAGCAGGGCTGGAATAATTGAATGGAATAAAACGATCAAGGTAAAATATCACTTTTCGATATCAAAGTGTTCGCGACCAGACTAAAGGAGTCATTTCTATCTCTCTCGCCGCGATACATTATAATCGATAACTAATAAAAAATGATCGCTTCTACGGCAGAAGACCCTGTGAACCTCAATATACGGTACCTAAGGAAGAATTTTCCTCAGTTCAATTTTTTTTAATGGTCTTTTCGTGAGAAAGCTTAACAAAATGTACTTATCGTAAAAACTAAATTGTTATTATACAAAAATGAGAGAAAGTAGTTAGGACCCTTGATACTGAATATTTTTCCAGAAAGTAACAAATTAATGCAATATTAGTATTTTAATCTATTTTGAAGCTAAAAATTAATAATTCAAGCTCCATCAAGATAAAATAGCAACAATAAAATAAAAGGTACCTTAATATTCTCAGAACAAAGTTAAAATATGTTTGACAGACGTTTCATAATAATACATTATTTCATCGTCTTAGAAATTAGAAAGAGATATAAGAACGATGCATAGTTTCAAAGATTTTTTTTATATTAAATAAGTATTTACTTTAAAGCTTTTGTGCTTATTTTCTTTGGTATTATTTTTTTGAAATTATATCAATAACCTCCAACATAAATATGAAACAGAAAAAGCCAAAATAAAAATTATAATAATAATACTTTTGAAAAAGTATGAGATCGATTAAAATGCCGGTTTCTAATAATGTTTCGGAGGCTCGATTGGTAGAGGCGTTACCCCTGGATAGAGTAGAGGTTCCAAATTTGAGTCCCGGTCACGACCGTTATTCTTTTATTTTCTGGCTTTTTCTGTTTCGTATTTACGTTCAAGATTATTAATACTATTTTTTATTTTATTAAGGGATGCAAAAACGAAGAAAATTTTAAACTTCGCAAGTAAAAACAAATAATAAAAATATATTATTATCCATCAGGTTTCAATACTAAGCCCTTTCGAATCAAAAAGGTTTCATCACAATCGTTTTCTGGGAATAGAATGTCTACCGATCAAGAAACATGGTGAGTTTTTCGATAGAAGAGCCATTGAAAGATAAACAAAACAAATTCAAAAGAATTCCTCATTCAATAAACTTTTAGAAGTATATTATCTAGCCTGTTGTGCGAAGTTGTAGAACGTAGAAAGTTGCTCATTTGTATAACTGCCGAGATGTTCTAAAGCTAAAGCGAGAGAAGAGAAGTGCCATCTAAGGCGACTGCTCGATCATTGCCGTAATAGGAATATTTTTGTAGGAGCCTATTTTTCCTTTACAAGTCAATTTGTTTTTCAACGTGAAACCAGGGACTTTTGAGGAACGTAGAAGAGATATTTAACGTTTATATTTTTATCATTACGAAAACCATTTTATTTTTGGTGATCAATGATTTTAAAAATATATTCTCTCTTTCATTATAGAAATCTACATAACTTTTGACATATTTCTGTAAAATTCTCGACTTTACATTTTACCTGCATAATACAAGTAAAAAGTAAATATAAGTCAAAACGATTAAATTGCGCCGTATTTTGATACTGTTATGATTTTTTTTTTAAATGCTGTTTTTTATCGAAAATGTAAAGCATTTAGTAAGTTATGGAAAATTGTGGGCTTTATAAAAGCCTATCTCAGAAGCTTCCATCCGAAACCTGAAAGCTGTCCGGTTAGTTTCAGGATCACCCCCTTGAGAACATTTACTCGTCGTTTTTTCAGATGCAGGAACTTAACAGCTTCTAACCGAAATTTTGAGTTTTACGAATAGAGATTGAGGGCTTCAAGGGAACTGTCTGCAAAATAATTGCTGAAAAGGTGAGTTTATTCTCGTCATGTTTCAAAAATCTCACATCACAATCATGTCTAGTATGTATTCTTACAGAAAATTAAAACTCGCGCTTTAAAAATAGGGGATTACTTAATTTCGTTTCATTGAATCTAACATATAAATTTAACTGTATCAGAAAACGTAATACCAATTAAATTAACCTGCTGTCAATCGCATGGCTAGTGTATTGGCAAGTTACTTTGTAGTTATATTACCGCCGAGTAAAAAACTGGATCGAAACTACGGATCTTATTATTATTTTTATTGCAATTAATAAGGTGGAGAAGACGTTGCTATGATTTTTTTTTCATCTGAATCATTGAGTTAACACAAATTAGAAGGATGTTGTATATCGTCTAATCCGAGTTTATTTTTTATTTAAAAAGTTAAAATATCTAGCCACATTCTTTAAGTTTTTTACCGTAACTTATCACTAGATAGAGAAATATATACGCAAGAGTGTTCGTTTTTCGACAGTTTTATGTCTTATCCTTTCGTGAAAATGGGTAAAACTATTTATTATGCAGGAGGACTTGTGGCTTTACAAATGTGGGATAGACTTATCTGCTCACACGTTTATAGGTAAGGCAAAGCAAAGTAAGATATCCTGTAAAAATATAACAAATACATCTTGTATGTTGAAATAGAATGCTGAACTTCTCAGCATTTTGATACTTTTACAAACGAGGTGAACTCCCGGGTCAAGGGGAAACTGGCTTTAGAAGGGAAAAGTTAATTTCTTATCCCTTTACTGCCAGTTCCTATCGACATTGAAATCAACCACGCACTTAAAGCTATCAATTCGAAAACATGTTTCATGTACTAGATGAATCTTCGTGTAACCTTTTCTTGGAAGATAACATTTAAATATTTATTGGACAAAGAGATATTTTGAGAATTTTCGTCGAATATTTTGTGGAGAGATATTTTTTTTCAATTTTCGAAAACAATTCAAACCTAGTGATACCAATTTAAGGAAAAAAAGCTACCTACAGGCTTAAATTATGCACAGTTCAACACAAAAATTTTCACCATTTTGTGATTCAAATGAGTTTTTTTAAGAACTAGATCAAATTAAAGAGTGAGAGAGCCTAAAACTCATGTTTTAATGAACATTCTGTCTGAAATAACTATTGTCAGTCTGACAACCGAACCATTAATGACTTATGAAAATAGGTGATTGACTGAAAATAAAGCTGGAAGCGTTTCCCAAAGATAACCGAAGGATTACTAAATGATTATGTAGAAGAAGAAAACGGTTTACTTTTATAAAAATAAAATCGTCTTAACCATTTTTGCTTTTGATAAAAAGTAGGTCACAACTTATAACCCATTCAAAATCCAGTTTTTTTTTTGTTTCCACCCTTAAAAGGGAAAAAAAAAACTACCAAAATGAGAGATCATCTAACTAACCATCATATTGAAACTGAACTAAAGAACAATTTTAATATCTGTTTATGTATCCTCAAGACCCCATGACTAATATGCATTTAAAAGAGATCTCAAAAAATAATTGTTTACCAAATACATTAAGAGATGAATGATGTAAAAATATTGTAGATACATAGTAGTAAGAAATAGAAGGTGTGTAATAAAATAAACTAAACATTTATTTACACCCCACATATAGACAAAGTATTATATATTCGAGTACAAACTTAAGAAGTGTGAAGCATTATATAAATATGATATAATAACATAAATAAAATGAGCAATAAAAAAGACAAGATATACGAGAGGTTCACTCTTGTACACGTGTTATGAGATAATCGTTGAATTCGCGAGTGTAAAAATGTGTGTAAAAAAATATTTTCTACAATATTATGGGCAATAAGAATTAAGTAACTTCCTTTCTTTATGGAAACAGGGTGCGATAACTTTTTTTTCTATAAGTTATGTATCTTCCACTCATAATTTTCATTTTTTTAATATTGTACATAATACATGCTTATCCCTATTATTCTTTGTCGTTATTAAACATGATGCTTTTTTTTTATTTGGCAATAAAAGCGCTGAACCGTCAGAATTTCCACTTAATTAAATTCAATGTTTTTATATGAGCACCTTGATGGAAGAATATATTTATTATTAACAAATGCAAGGTAATTATTTAAGCTCCCAAAGGAAGTTAGCTAATATACAGCAAATTACATAAAATGTCAAGGTTATGTCGCGTTTCTGCCGAGTAAGGACATCGTGTTTCCGTTGTTTGCACAGTTATGAACGAAACGTTTTCTAGCATGCTGTTATCATGTACCTACTAAACATTTTATATCTACTAAATATTTCGTATTTATAATGCTTCATATGTAATTGAAAAGAAACCTTGAAATCATATATACGAGTATAACAAATGAAACAATTACTTACTGTGCATAGTTCACATAGTTCCTATGCATCTTTTTAAAAATACAATATTAAATAATTATCCGGGTTGTTTTCCAGTGTTCAATAGTTGTCATGGCGCAATATGCGCAAAACAAATATTTTCCCTTTAATTTACTCGTAAAAGTGTTATTTATTCATAAAATTAAAATAAATTAACTTCTTTAAAATATTTAACTAAATGACTGTTTTATACAAGCGACCCTGCTTTTATTCATGCAACTGTCCCGGTCAACTTTTGTCCCGTGACCTCCATTCCATAACAACTGTACCAGCCTACAATTATACTTCGGTATTTTGTTAGTAATTGTCATACGAATAAATAAGTAATGTAAGTTTTTTTAACGGTTTGTATTTTATGAAATGGGAAAAAAGATATAAAAATTAAATACGAACCAAACTAATTGTGGTCTGATTTTTGCGGTTTTATAACCCATTCAATTCGTTAGTATCCGAAAAGCAATTAATAATCAAGAATGTATCTGTTAAAAAAAAGGTTCACACACGTAACTTTACTTTCAGATTTCACGACAGGCGTAAATGCTCTGAGAGTTATTGCAATACACGAATGTGAAATCATGTATCGCATCGGTATGGCCTATTGCAAGAATAAGACACTAATTGGTCATTTGAACCGCTTCGGAAGAGAATAATTGAAAGATGATGTGCCGGAGATAGATCGTTATTAAATTGATCATAAGCGGCAAATATCCAAATAATATAATACAAATAAAGTGCGTAAATGCAATATCTTCTTACTTTCTTAAAAAACACACATGGTTTCGCCATACTAAAAAAACAGCTTAATGTTTTATGAAAAACAATTTGAAATCATGAAGAAGAAACTAGTAATATGGATTTTCCTTTCTTCTGAATACGTCTCACACTTTTAAGCAAACTTCACAAACTTTTATGCACATTATCGTTAGACATTTTATGATTCTAGACTATATTGATATGTTAAAGGAACATTTTTGAATATTTGGAGAAGTTTTACCTTTTGGAATAACGAATTTATGAGTGGAACTAATCTCAGAAGGGTGAATAACCGGTGAAATACTATAATCAATAAAATAATTATTTTTTACTGTGCAAACTTCGTAGAACATTAAATCAATATCAAATATTTTCAATGGATATTTTATGTTCTGTTATAAACTAAGCTTGTTGTATTTATTCTATAAACGATTGTTATTTACCTATTCTATACTATCATACTAAGTAATTATGTTTTAAGAGTCGTCCATAAGAATTTAAGAACCTAATGGATAAAATAATAGAAAAATTTTCAGGTTATGATATCCGAAATATCTATAGGTTAGCATGCCCCAAAAAGAAATCAAAAGCTTATATATGAAATGCGATATGAATGGCACAAAAGTTTTTTATTGAATTACATAATCAATAAAATATATCTAATGTTTTTTCAGTCAAATTCGTCAACCGGGAAGCTTTAGCAATCAGTATCTCGGACAGTAATAATAAGTTTGTATTTTCATTTATAAACCTTCTTTACTACCTATATCGTAATAATCAATCAAAGTAAACATTTTTAGCTATTTAAAATATAACATTTGTAGGTAAGGAATTTTCAATTAATATTTTTTTTTCTACATGTCGTTACAAAAGTAAGTAGGTACACGTTGTTACATAATAATTATTTAATTCTATTATATTTCTGGAACAACAACGATGCTAAAACGTATAAAATTTTGATACATTTATTGGAATATAAAACCAAGATAAAGAGATACTTTTACGTGTTATTCAAGGTTATGGAAATTAACGGTCTAAAATAAAGTATTTTAATAGGTTAACGATGTGTTATGCTTAGTAAATTCGCAATATTATCGGTATATGTTTGTAAGCCATGGTTATATTTAATATTTTCTTCATGAAAACTATTTTTTTACAAGTTTTTTTTTTTAAAAACTAAAGATGAAATGAATTAACCCCAATTTTTTTCATAATTATAATTTCGATTGTTATGTTTTACATAATTTCAGAATAAACAAACATTTTTTATCATGACACGTTAGTATCTGAGTGGATAAACGCGTCGAATTCCCATTCAGGCGTCGTTTGTTCAATTCTTCTGCTAGCTAAGCCCTCCATTATTGCACATGCAATATCTTCCGCTTATTTTGGTAGTTAGAGTTTTTTAAGTATTACCATGCAACTCTTGACCCAAGAATGTTTGTTTTTCTCCCAAAAAAAAAAAAAAAAGTTACAGATATACGAATTGTCAAAAATTTGTTTTTATCGTTTCCTGCAAGTTTCAATTTTATGGCTTAAGCCGCAAGTTTCAATTTTGTGGCTTAACAGGTTTTACCTCTATACAATGGATATATTATCCAGGCTAAGGTAACTTTAATATAATGTATGTATCATAATAGAAAATTGTCGTTTATTTTGCGACCCACAGTAGAGGTATGGGGAGCATGCCTTAAAACCAATAGGATACACCAATTACGGAAGGAACCTTTTAATTTGTAATAAAATGCAAATTCCCAGAGTCATAAAGTAATGAGACTGACTAATGATATTATCCAATCTTTTTATAAATTATTTCCAATAAGGTTAGTAGGGGCATTTTCTGTATATTGATGTTGCAAAAATTTGGGAATTTCATGTTTTCTTAAATGTTAACAGAACCTTACATAATATAATGAATCTGTTAAACGACTATAGTAAAAATATTAATTAAAGATTTATTTTTACTGTTGGCGAAAAAAACACATAAAATACGTTCTTAAAAAGACAGCTCTCGACGCTTGTTTCATTCAACATTTTCGTTGGTTTGTTTTGAATTTAAGGCGAAAATACCGAACTTAAAGTAAATAACCGTTGCTCATGATTTTGGAGGAAGTTTTTGCCACACGTCAAAATTGAAGTTTTCGTTGAGTAAATCATCCTCAACCTTGGAAATATAATGACATAAATAAATAAAAATTACAATGTCAAAAAAGTTAGGTCGAAATTTGAAATTACACACATATTTTCATTATAAACTCAAATTGTCGCCACAAATTTTATATTTGCACCCAATAAACAAATTCTTTTTCGAGGTGCTTTTTTTAACGTATATTTCTACCACACACTTTTGATGCAGATACGTAACATCCTTGCAATTAGTACGTCAGAAAACATGTTATTCGGCCTTTGGGACTTTCCTACGGCAGGTAATGAGGCTTTCGACGTAATCGTCTTTCAATCTTAATTTGACTTTTTCTTACCGCAGCTTCAGAACACTTGCTGTTCATATTTTCAATATTTCTGGAAAGTACTAAAGTACACTCTTTTTCAGACCAAACTTATTTAATAACGCAGACAAACAGGTTGATGGATTCCAGGGCGCGGTTTCGGAAGAAAGATTGATTTGAGTTGCAAACAAACCAAATTATTACTCTAATCATAAACACGATTTCTACTTCAGCTTTTTAAATGAAAGTTTTATAGTCTCTCCACCTGCTCGGTAAACTAGTTTGGCGGTTATTGAAACCGTGTTAAATCATTCCTTAGAAAGTGGGCTTGGAAAAGTTTTTCTTCGAAGAGTTAATAAAGAAATTGGAATCAATTAGAGTTGCCTGAAGGTGTAATCTTATTAATTTAGGTAACGATTTTGATAGAAAACGTGTGATCTTGTATTTTATAGGTACATGTAATAAATTTCTGGCATTTTCGTTTTAAAACCGACGTTTATTATATTTTTAAACTCATTTAACATTTTTTCATATTCCAAGAAGCATGGATAAAATATAACGGTTTGTAATTTTTTTCAAATTTAAATAATAATTAGCCTTATCTTCAATAAAAATATCAATTGCGTTGCAAGCTAAAGAAATTTTAGAAAAAAAACGCCTGTCAACGCTGTTATATTGCATGAATTGAATAATTATTTTCTTTGTGGAAGAGTAAAAAACCTTCGCAAAAACTGTTATAACCCGTGGTTGTAATGAAAGCAGATTTTCAAATTGTAATTATTGTGTTGTTATGCAGTGCAAAAAGAGTTAAAATTAAACTTATGTTTTAAGCTTAGCGTTCAGAATGTTTAATTACAAACACGTAACAACATGTTTTAAGGGTTGGGAGTACACCATCTTGCGAATCCAGCTTGCAAACGATGATACAGTATTTTACCGATTTTTTTCACACTAGCCAAAAATTGACACTGTAATTTCTAGCAAAAGCTATATCAAAAAGCTTTAACGAACCTATAGACTCTTGGAACACTTATGGAGCTTTTGTTATTAGTTATACGTTTTTCAAATCGAAGTTAGCACATAATTTTTCAATGTGTTTTAAAAGTCTAAGCTAGGTAAAAGTTTGAACGAAAATAATAAATTCAGATAAACTTCAATAATGATTCAGCCAGTGAACATCATTTGCAACGTTAATAGCTAATATTTTAAAACTTTTTCTTTCTCTTCTTCTTTTTTTTTCTTTTAAGATAAACATTTTGTGCAAATGAAGACTCCATGGCAAGAACCTGTTAACTTACTGTCGAATCATTCGGAGATATTTAATATTTTGCGTTTTGTTAAAAAAAAATGTGTACCTTCACAAATCCACTAACTTTTTATGAATATTATGGCTACTCGTAGCATACTCAATTTAGAATTTGAATGCATTTCTGCAATACAATGTTATTATTGTAGATAAAATAGTCTTGCCGTTAAAAATATTTCAGTTATAACAAAATTTTCAGTTTACATGTTCAACTCTTTAATATCCCATGTTCGTGCCATTCAAATGATCTGTGTTTATTAAATAGAGCGCTTACCAGAATTAGTTTGGCGAGAATACTAAATTATTTTCGACAAAAAATGTTAGTTAACAGGTTCTTGCCGTGGGGTTTTCAATTTGCACGGTCTATTATTGGGGCAAACGCGTTATTACATGCCAAAAATCTAGAAAACAAAATGGTTATTGTATTGTAAATTAAGTTTTAATTGGAATAAAATAAATTAATTGAAATAAAGGTCGGTATTTGTTTGTACTAAAAATTAGTTTTTGGAAAATATTATATAACTGTCACGAATCTTCCAAAAGATCAAAAATTTCAAGAAATAAATTAAGCCAACGCCTAACCGGAACCAATTTGTAATACAATTATAACTCAGTTTAACCGGATGTGGTTGAGGGAGTAAGTTTTATATGATTTTTTTTAACCTTTTTATCGAAATAAATTAAAGAGTGGAGAAACTTCTTGCGATAATTGATAATGATTTTTTCTTGTTAATTCTCAGTTTGTCGTGAAGTGAAAAACTTTAAGAGTTTTAAAAATTGTAATATTTGCAACGCTCCTAAAGCCTTAGCTGTCTCTCGAAGTGTTTCGGTGGAACTCATTTGAATAAGAAACGCATTTGTAGTTCGCACCGAGGCTTTCGTTCCTCCCTACGGTGGGGGCATAAAGATACCAGGTGAGACGTGGAATGATTCGGGGAAACGATATTGCTTCGTAAATCGCTTTCCATATTATTTTTAATAAGATTTTATTCTGTACAAAATCCATTTTCAGCATAAGTTTGCTTAGCTCCCCAAACAATTTGTTCTTAGGTACTTTATTTGAAATATTTTACGAAAAATTCCACCTGAAAAAATAATTTGTCTTTATTGCTAATATGGGATAAACGCGTTATTATTGTAACTACACAAAAACCGTTTTGACGAGAGTAAAATGAAAAAAATGAAAAAATACTATTATTCATCTTTTCCTGCAATCTTAACACTTTTTTCTAAGGGAATAAACAATTGTACGTGTTTTTTTTTTGTTAAATAAAATTCAATTTAATTAAATTTTATATAATTATTATTTAGTTCCGCTTTTTTCAGTGACAGTTTGGTTATAAAAAAGTCTATCATCTCCGTTTTCGCATATAATATAAACCTTTGTGTTACACATCTTTTTCCTTAAGTGATCGAATAAGTTGAGGTTCAAATATAGGACGAATTTAATTTCACCGTTCAACAAATTTTAATACCTGCATACCAAAACACCAAAATATTCTGTTTTAAAGTGAACATATTTGTTTTATGTTTTCAGTATTGATTTTAATAAAACTTCTTTAATATACGCTTCCTAAGAAAATTAATTTGACAAAATTTGTAAAAAAAAATATATATTTTTAAAACTTTTCACACACCCTTTAGAAACTCCGTTTTTTCCAAATGTATTTACAATGCGAATCCTGTATGCCAGTTTCATGCTTCGTTTCAACGTTCAATGGGTGTTAAAATTTGAATCGGTTGGAATTCGAGTGATACTGAAGGAAGGAATTCATTAGCTTTTATGTTTTGCAAGATTTCATTTATTTTACATTTGTTGTAATAATACCGCACAAGAGTTCAACTGCTCCCAATCGTCTAGAGCCAGCAAAACTATGGCATCCTCAATTGAGGTATGTTGTGAGCTGAAGGTATTGGGAAGGGGACGGAGATGTGGAAGAATAAAATCGGGAAGTACCTGTCGATTATGATATGGTCACCAAACACGGCTAAAGCCATTCTAAGCAACGTTTTGATTCTGAACGGTGGTTTTTCACCAGAGCGATACTTTTACCACTCTGGAACGAGCCGAAAATATACTTTTAATTGTTTTATGTTAATATTTTTATTAATTTAATTAAACACGCCTTTATGGGCTTTAACATAACTGTTTGATATATAATATAAAATAATAGTGAAATAAAAATAACTTGGAGTAAGTGATTAGCAAATTAGTAAATGTGAAACAAAAAATTATAATAAAATTTATTTACGCACACTGGATTCGAGAACTTGGGGCCTCTGGATTCGTAGTTGTGCAGCCTTACCACTCGACAAAAGTATCAATATTTTTCTGATTAAAAAATAAGTATTAAATGAACACAACGTATCTGTTGTAAAGTTGTCTTCAAAAGTGTAAAGAAATGAAATTTGAACATGAACGAAGTTAAAATGTTAAACCTTGAAGAGAAAGGTGTCGAACTTAATTGCTTTGTTATCTACGTGACTGGTACGAATGCAGTTCCGTAAAGTTGTTCCAAGCTGCAGTCTACAAAGCGGAAATTGTTTTGATGATAGCCAGCCTCCGATAAAAGAGGACACCAGAAGAATATACCAATGAATGTACTGGTATTTAATGCCGGAAATCATCCTAAAGGATCATTTTTAAAGCAGAAAAGCTATTCAAAATCTATTTGTTGTCAAAGCGCATTGTTTTCCGACATTTTAATGATTCAATATAAAAATTACTACTTTGAATTGAAGACTCAATTCTTTAGTTGATAATTGATTCAATTATGATCCCCGAGGAAAAGTCAAGGGTTAAAATATTAATTGCTGAGTTTATGGAAATCTACCTTACTTCGTAAATTCGGTAGAACTTCTTTAATTTGACATTGAAAATTTAATAAATTGCAAAAGGAGTGAACTGAATCAAATTTAATTATTTTATTAAATGCTTTTGCTGTACAAACAAAAAGCGTATTTATAATGTTTCAAATATGTGCTGCCGATGACAACATAACCATTTAGAAAATAAATTAATAAGAACTCAAAAATGAAACATCGTATAAAATGTTCAGCAGATATCAATATCAATGACATGGAAACCTTTTCACTCCAAATACAAGTATATTAATCGGTTCTTCGGCTTTTCACTCAAAGTACAAGTATAATAATACGGTTTTTTTATTATTATTTATCTTAGGTATTTATTTATAGTTTTTGTGTTCAATTTGTAGAACTCCATTTAAATTTTTATATAATTTAATTGAATTAAATTTAACATTATTATTATTGAGTTCTGCTATTTTCAGTTTTTTTTTATTTTTAGTGACAGCTGTTTCGGCGTTTAAGGCCATTGTCAAACTGTGGTTAGACCACATGGAAACGACTTATTTATACGATTTTGGTTTCTTATGTGATTACTAATTACGGTAAAAACCAAATTGATAATTACAGTATAAACCCAATTGTCTTGAATTGAATTATTCTGTGAGGTACTTAACTTAACAATCTGTTTTCCCCATTTTATTTTAACGGTAGGTTTTTCTTTATTGTTTTAAAATGTGATTGACCATTGGTTTTTTCCCCCGTTTATGAAATGAATTGTGAATCTATTTGTTAAGTACCTTTCTCAATCATTCATTGTATTATTTTACGAAATGATATTATTATTATTAGGTATTTTTATTTTCTTGGACATATTAAGGAGTGGAGATGAAATTATTTTTGTTTGATTGTTGATTAATGTTATATTTGGATCATTTATTCTTTTGTTGATTTCTAATTGCTCGAGTAAATTTAATCTAAAACCTTTACTTTCAATGTGTAAAGGCGTTGGCTCGTTATTAGCAAGAGGGACGTGGTTTTTCTCTAAGAGATGAGCTGCAAATTTAGATTCTACATTATTATTTTTAAAGCAACGCATATGTTCAATGAATCTAGTTAAAAAAGCCCTTCCAGTTTGTCCAATGTATGTGGCATTACATTCTGTGTGGTTGCATTTTAATTCATAGATTCCACTGTTTTGAAGTTTAGGTATTCTACTTTTTGAGTTTTTTAGGTTAGTTCCGATATTATTATTAGTTCGAAAAGCTATATTTAAACCACATTTTTTAATTTTTTTCGCTATTTTTAAGGAATTTTTGGAATTTTTCGGTCCAATATCAGGATAATTCAATTCAAGACAATTGGGTTTATACCGTAATTATCAATTTGGTTTTTACCGTAATTAGTAATCACATAAGAAACCAAAATCGTATAAATAAGTCGTTTCCATGTGGCCTAACCACAGTTTGACAATGGCCTTAAACGCCGAAACAGCTGTCACTAAAAATAAAAAAAACTGAAAATAGCAGAACTCAATAATAATAATATTAAATTTAATTCAATTAAATTATATAAAAATTTAGGTATTTACTTCGATTTTTTTTTAAACTAATAGAATATAAGATACGTATTGAACAAGCCTAAAAACTAATACAAAACTTGTACAGTTTAATATAACTTAGTCACACAAATTGCCCTTTGAGGCCTATGAGCCTTGTTTCGAGGAAAATAATTTTTGATACGAAAAGAAACGCTTTCGCGCTGAGTTTCAATAAAATAACCCTTATGCTTAGAAACTAACTACCTCTGTGGCACAGGAAACGTGTTTCTGATTTTATATAAAGGCCACCGAAAAATAAATTTAATTATGTTTTATTTATGTTACAAATACAAAAATGCTAGGGATATTTCAAGCCGTTTTCGGTCAGTCAGTCTTAAGTAAAGTTTTGATGACCGTCAAGCAAAATAATCTGATCACCGGATAACGTGGACCATTAAAATGTCCGAACAACCAGAATTCCGATTTGTAATGATGAGAAATGTGATCGAACACAAAGACCATTGGTTTTGAAATATATTTTATCAAATTAAATTGGGGATACTAAAAAAAATATGTTATTTTAGAAAATAATGGAAAATAATTGCTTTACTAATATAACCCCAATAGAGTGATTCTTTTAAGAAAATGTTGTTATAAAAATCATCTAATCCCACTATTATTACGAGTGAAAATTTAAAACAGTGGTTAAATAAAAAAAAAATCCGGTTTTGAAGCTTTCTTGATTTAATTAAGTTTTTGGTTCGAAAAATAATAAATAGTTTGAATGAGATATACATTTCGTAGTTCATGAAAAAAAAATACTTAGGCCAAAAAATAATGAATTTGAAATTTAAACACGAATTCAAAAATATACGAAAGCTAATAATATTTTTGAAAATATTATATGATATTTCACCTATGTTTTGGCTGAAAGTACAATGAACGTGACAGTATTTTAATAAAATCAAGGATGAAGCATGGTATTTATTTTAGATGTGTCTGTGTGTAAAGATCTCCAAAATGATACATTTAAAAGTATTTTTTTATCCTTATAATATTCGTAACAATGGTTGTCTTACTAGCAATAGTTCTGGTTTAAGTAGATGCAGTTCAATCTTAAACTAGCCAGTGTTTTTACCAATTCATTTGACTGTAAAAGTGATTCAATACAATGTGAAGTTAAGAATACAAAGAGGTACCGAAAAACTATTTGATTGCTTGGAATCAATTTGATTGACAATGGATAATCCACAAATAAGATGATAAGCCAACCATGGGTCGCTGGAAAAAAATGAATGGCTTACCGAAAAGTGAGTACAATATATTAATATGAATGATTGAATAACCCAAATTATTAACTCTTTTTTCACAGTTTATTGTTAGACCAGACCAGTTCCAACCCGTTACTATCATCACACTAAGGTTTCGATTCATTCATGAGTTTCAAGGGGGGATAACAATGAGTATTGCTACACCATGATTTTATATACTGTAGAGTTTAAAACCATAATAAAGAAATACTCATCAATCATATTCACATAAACACATTAATATCTACTCCTGATACACAAAAATGAAATAAGTACTTTGAAATGTTAGATAATTTAAGTTATTTATAAACATTCCCGTACAATGAACAAAGAACTTCCTATCCAATTGATAAAAAACTCGTTTAGATTATTTTTTAATTGGATGGTCGCTGCTCCCAAGACCGGATAAGAATGATTAAAAATATGTTCTAGAACCATTTGAATAATTGAACACTCCGGTCTATTAGAGGGGAAAAAGAACGGCACGTTGTTTACCACACAAACCTTCTTTTTGGGAGACACTGTCTCCCTCCCTCCATGTCAGAGGTCTACCAATAGAGAAGGGTGTAGTTGGAATGGTCTTAATACATGTATATATTTCTAGGGCGCAAAGAAGTGAGCGGGCTCTTGGATAAACGGATTAAAATAAACCGAAGGAAAGTATTTACTGTACAGAAAAAAATGTTTTTTTTTTAACACAAATAATAAATGATTTGGAAAAGAAGTGAAATATTCCCTTTAAAATTGACAAAACACGGCTCCAATATTTTTTGTCTGTTATCGTTTTGAGTGGTGAAATAGGTAGTTTTATTTGAGATGCGGTTACAATCTACATGCGTCCTAGTAATCCATAATTAAGCTATTTAAAACAAGACACTAAATACGTCTCAAAACGTTTTGTGACAAATTTATTATAATATATAATATAATGGTAGTAAATAAACGGTTAAGACACAATGAAAGCTGAAAAATAAATTTAATTTATACTCTTTTTTACATTAACTCCACACAAGAGGCCCTGAGAGAAATGATTTCCTTCAAGGCCTATGTCATACTTAAAGATGTTGTGTGTCTTTTAAAGAAAGGAAGGAGTAAACCCGAGTCTTGAAGAGGCCTATGTTGAAAGAGAGAGGAAACCCAGAGGCCGGAAAATCGTTCCACAGTCGAGCTGTTGATTATGAGAATGAGTCGAAAAGTGACCCGTTCTCATGATTTGAATGTCAACCGTGTACAAATGTTGGGCGTGCGTTTAACGAGTATCCCGACTATGCACCGGTGCCAAGGGAATCAATGACGCAAACTCCTCGGAGCATCTTCCATTGAAATACCGCTAGAACAAGGAAAACATTCCCCCCTGACGTCTGTGCTCCAAAGATTTCAATCCGTTTGTTAAGATAGGGTAATCTATCAAACAGACCACCTGTTTTTGCACATTTCTTAGATTCACAACTAGTTTTGATAATCTAGTCATAAAATATTATTAAGGAGTTACACAAAGTATGGTAATATTTTCCCAGCCATTCATTTTCCAAAACTCCCGAGTGAAAACCGGCTTTCCAATTATATTTTGCATTATTCTTTTTCCCTTTTTTCTTCATTCAAAGTTATGTTCTTACATTTACTAAGTCCACGGTAAACACTCGTTAAGTAAATTGTGACTAAAAACCTCTCTGACGAGGTTATTCATTCCCATTGATACAAACTAAACAAGATTAGCGGATTTCTGGAAGCGCCTTCCTCAGATAAAGGGTAGCGATCTTCCAAAACTTCCACTTTGCATTTAGCTCACGACGACTCCCAGTTTGCAAAGTGCATGGTCCCATTTACCCATGGACATTGCGCTGACTTTCTTCACCGGTAGAAGGCCGAGAACATCACTCGTGGTGTTCTTTTGGAAACATTTCCCACTACGTGATCTCCACAAGAGCTTTCTCGCCGCCTCCTTGCAATGTAAGCAAATAATTTAAGGGTTCTTTGTTCTAAGGGGGTAGAGAGATTTGTGGTAATGTTCATCTTTTAAAATGTTGATAAGTTTGCCTAAAATTGTGTTCCGGGGACCTGCAGAAATTACACTTAACCCACTTAAGTTATTCTCAAATACCTGATGCTTTCGAATCATGGAATTTTCAATCGCATAATGCATTTGAAGATATTGCAACATATTATTTTGCCACGTGTATACTCAAAGAACATACAATTTACACGAAAGCGTTTGTATTTATTGCCAAAATCCTTCTTCATTTTTTTTTTGATAAGCTATTGTGCTCTTTAGCTATGTCCAAAACATCCTTTATTTATGTAACGTTTTCTGAAACTATGGAAAATGTCCTAGCTAGACAATCATTTTTCATATAAGTCAGATTATAACAGGGACCACTCAAGTAGTCTTCCAATTTTTACTGAATTTAGTAATTTGTCGTATTTAAAGCACCCACGTATCTCAGATCTTTTCCAATCTCTCCTCACCAGCAAGATTAAATATACGTTATGAACTTACATATTTAATGTATCATTAAATCCAAGGAAAATAACAATATAAATAGATGGAATCATTTTTTTATAAGTTTTCAATACAAGCACTACACACTTCACATTAGTATTCCGTAAGGAAGGCATAATTTCACTGGACTGCTTTTTTAGCTAGGCGCATTCTAGAAGTTGAATCTAGCATTTTTTCTTATAAGGTTTTATAAAATGAAGGTGTACTTTATCTATATGTATGTTTAGATATTTTTTAAAAAATGCAAAAGATCGTTTTTTTAGTAATGCTTAGAATGTCATAGAGATCTTAAAGAAAATTATAAACGTGATATATTTGATATAAAATACATAAACTTGGCGGCAGGTTTCAACTGCTCCATTACAAACGTGGATGGGCGAAAAAGTTGAACCTCTGGTATTCCAAATCAAAGTTTTGTAAACATCGGAAACACACGCTTTCTTAATCATCAAACTATTTCGTTATTATTTTAGGATTTAAATAATCTTGAAGTGAATTATTCATATTCAATAAATGTACATTACCATAGAGGTTTATTGATATTGATCATTCGATCAACGTTAGAAAAACTAGCAAAGGACAAAAGGGAATAGGTAACTGGTTATTATTTCAGCGATTATAAACAATGCCCAAGAATCGAACAAACATTTACTTTATTTCCACGGTTTAAAATTTAAATGGGGGTCAATACCTTTGGCGAGTTAACTTTTTAATCTTGAAATATTAAAAAAAAAACAGGTTATAATTCTGTATCTGGTGATAAAGAGAATGTACATTTTCTAACCATATTGTTAAAATCTACTCACAGAACTTGGTAATAGAAATTTAGAAGATTACCGGACTGGATTAAATAGAGCACGAGGTTTTATTGAAAAAATCAGGATCGTGATTTCAATAACTTTAAACATTGAAAAAAAAAAGACATAAGACATATTCTAAATAACCACAAATAAGTCAAATGAGAAAATGTGTAAATTAAATATCTTAGAAAAAGAGTCTATTCTTTTCATATGAATGAAAAATTAACTACCTAACTAAAATGTTCTACCTACTAAATAAAATACAGTTAATCTAAAATAAGACAAAAAATAATAATGACGTAAAGTGGAATCTCTTGTTCAGCCGAAATATTATGCACTGTTGATATAAGTAATGTCATAAAGGACGACAGTGTTCTTGTTATTTTTGCTGTATGATAATCTCTTCCCATTATCCCTGTATATCTCATTTGAATTTATATCGGCTGCGTTGAGTCAATGTCTTTATTTTATATCATACTGTTTAAGGGTTTTGTATTATAAAACGTAAAACCAGGTCAAAACTAAAATCTTTCATGGAAAATTTGCTGGGGTTTCACATTTTCAAAATTTCATTTCTAAAAACTTTCTTTAGCGTCATTTTTCGGGAGAAATGGCAATTAAAAGTTTGACTGAACAAAATGTTTGTATGTCCTCAAAAAAACGGTTGTTAAAAGTTATAAGGGTATGTTCAGTATATAACATAATGTAGACTCCTAGATATTTTTTAATCCTATTTGTAAACATAACAATGGAACTTGGGTGCCTCTTCTCTCTCTTTTATTTAATTTAGTACAAACATCAGTTCCTAACTAGAGAACGAAATAAAAAAAAGAAAGATACCATCAGAATCACCTTGATGTGAGACCTCTACAAAGAGTCAAACAAATCTTGTAAAAGCTATTTCAGGTTTCCATAAATGAGTATCTAGCTCCGTGCAATTGGACAAACAAAGTTACAATTCAGTTAGAATACTTACTCACTGAAAACGCTAGGCATATTTTTGACGATAGTGTACTCAAACACCAAAAAAAAAGACAAGACCCTCTAAAAAAAAAACAATAATTTGTTCTGCCGCAAAAACATTTTCGTTGTTATTCTAAAGTAATAACAACGATATTCAAATATTTCATCGTGATAAACGACCATAAATTATGTTCTTTTGTTAAAACTTTTTATAATATTTTAGGACGTAAAAACGTGTCTCTGTCACAAGGAGATAAAAATAATAACGCCCAGCTTTGCGGTTTTCGTTTATACTGCATGAAAAACATACCACGATTTTAATTACGAAAACAATGTTTACTGAAAATAATATGCATCACGCGAAACAAGGTTGTTTGAACGCATTGAACCCATAAAGCTGGGCTGTAAGCTTCATTTGTTGGTGTTTGCTGAATGTTAAATATCAGTACAGTGCAGTTTGGTAGCTTGAGGATGTTTTCAAACTTTATCAAAGGTTTGTTTCACTACTAGTATGTGCATTTGCAGTGCAAATAACTTCTGGTTTGATTGGGACCTATATAAGTAAAAAGGATCTACAGTGTTACAAAGTACGTAGGAATATACAAATATAAAATAAATACAAAAAATTACCATTCGAAAAAGCTCTCTGCATCATGCAATCTCGTTCATTTAATTAACGCGAATTAGCATAATTCGAAAAACAATATATACAACTAAACATTTTAAAAATTTATGATAAAATGTTTGTTTGCTCGCATAACAAAGATTGATATTTAAATGCACTTGGAGGTTTTCTATAAATTCATAAGCCTACAAATGTATTCTTCTGCAATAATTTGGCGTGAACTGAAAAAAAAATCTCCTAATTTTACTTTAAAAAAGTATCCTGAAAATAAATAACGAGTTATTGCATCAATTTGAGGACATTGCAAGTGAATCTATATCAAAAGTAGGTAGGTTGTGATATTCTAGAGCATGATATGTGTGGTCATAGAGAATAACGAATTAAGGATGCTTATCACAATCTCACATGAAAATAATAAATACCCATTGAAAAATAAAAATTAATCATATTTAGATACATACTTTCATTACAAAATTGGTCTCGTAATGGAAAGTCATAATATAAATTGCACGGGAAACAGTACAACATTTTATTGAAAGCTTTAAAACTACGGTTGGGGTTTTTTCAACATTGATTTTTTAAAATGGCTTTACGTTTTTCTTGTATTTAATTGAGTCATTTAAAAAACCTTTGACGTTTCAGGGGTTTTAATAACTTTCCGTATTTCAGAAAAAAAAGGAATGATACTATTAATACATGTATTATATTTTCACATCAGATCAGTTTGAAAGCATCTTATTAGAAAGCTCTATTTTCGAAAGCACTAGAAAGCAAAGCGTCTACGACCACACACAACACGATATGATATAAATAATCAAATAAACGGAGGATGTATGAAAACAAATGAAATAATAATACAATGCTCGTGTCGCTGCCATTGCTTGCGGGTGGAGGGTGTGCTGCTTCACTAAAGTACCACATCCATTTTGGACATATGCTTTTGAGCTTAGAAAAACTTTAAAACGTCATCGTTATTTAACTGATTGTTTTTATAACATGTAATCAATTTGCTTATCAAGATATAGTGACGACCAATAATCAACTGTATTTAAATTTGTAATCTAAATCGATTTGAAAGAAAGCAGATAACAGTCATTCATTGAGAACTGAAAAACGCTTAACTATTATAAAACAAGGGTGTGTTTTTTTTGTTTGGTGTTCATCTGTTGACTTTTATTGTTGTTATAAGCTCAGAAATATATGCAACATGGGATGTGGCTGCGTGGCAAAAGGCATGTCTTGCTTGCACTAGCTGCGAAAGGTTATGTTCCCAACCGTTTTGACGTAGGACACGGTGTCTCCGGTAGCCTCCGTAAAGGCCCTTCTGAGGCGGGACCTCCTCGCTTGCGACAGGGTCTGAGGGCACAGGAGCACGCCCTGCGGGGGAGAAAATACATCACAACATCTGCATATGGACACGTGGACATGTGGCACGTTCGGCACATGTGGTATGCGTGTAAACGTACACGCCGGATGGCTCAACAATAGATACTCGTACATGTTTGATAGCACCCATCTTATAAAAAGTAAGATTTTTGGCATACATATTTTCTACAAATATAATTATTATATATACTGGTTATTTTCTGATCGAATTCTTGATTCCATATCTAATGATTGTTAATTTTATAAAGAATTACGGAAATATTAATGTTTTCAAAAACGGAGAGTTCCATTTTTCTAATGAAACGTGTTCAAAAGAAACACATATTTTTTATCATCATGATTTAGAGTAATATACATACTTCAAGTAAGAAAACAGCCGCCAAGAAACAATAAATTAATGTTGAAAATATTATAATTACGTACTCTAATATATAATAAACAGGCTATCTTGTGGCTATTTTAATGCAAAAAAAGATACACATGTCACGAATGTCATGATATTAGGATAATATCACTCTTTGTATATCTTAATTTTACATAAAGACGCTCAAATTTTATAAAAAAATAAAATAAATAATCATTAAGTTACGTAAACATACATGTATAGTTTAGTTGACAAATGTATAACGAACATGGCACAGTATAATTTAAATAACACACCGATATTTAAATATATATTAGATACAATTAAATAAACATTTATAACTTGAGCGTATTTATAACCTACCTTCATCATGTCTCTTTAGATGGCGCCATTTCGTTGATTATAAAAAAACACCGATTGAGAGCAACCTCTCAAAAATCAAATAATATTTAAAAAAAATCCATTGTTGAAACCAGTTCTATTTATCACCCATTTCTTTTTTTTTAATATTCGTTGTGGCATTTTCTTTCGAAAAAAATATGATTTAAACAGTGTTTTAGCATTTCGATAGAAAAAAAATGTGACCTGTTAAATGAACGCCTCTAAAAAAATAGTAAATATGTATTTTGCGTTGAAGTAATAATGCCATAATGCATTATTTGTAATCTTCCTAAAACGTTTGTAAATCAACGTTACTGAAACATAGCCTTAAACTAATAATATATCTCGAGCCTTAGCTCAAGTAAATATTCATATTATTTAAATCGCATCTGGTCTAGAATAATAATTGCTTTTCAAGCAATTTTGCTTAAGTAGAGTTTAAAGTTTGAAACAAGGTCTTCGCTAAAAACACTTGTTTGCGAATTTTGTTAAAGCGTAGAAATCTGGGCGGAACGATAAAAAACCGTCATGATCTTTGTCGTTACATTTATTCTGTTGATTGTTCTGTAGTTCAGTTTATCTACCAAAAAAAATGCAAAAAAAAACACTGTAAATCAATAACGTTTTAACTGTACTTTGAACTAAATCTTTAACAATATTGTGTGACACATCTGAGAATTTTCACACGGGCAATTTTATGTTTGTATTTATTTGAATGCTTTTTTTTAAAGCCCATTAGAATAATAATAATTCAAGTTAAAGTTTTTTTTATGATAACTTCTCATCTTATTATTTTTTGTAACAAATTTTTAGATCAAACTGACCAACGGAAAAAAACGATGTCATAAAAAATAATAGACAGCTCTCCTTGGCTGGATCCTGCCACCACAAAATTAATCGTGTTGTAATAAACCACATAAAAGCAAACTAACAGCAAATTCTAGCTATCAAAATTGGTAAAGGTAACAACATAATTTGCGAAAAAAACTGTCCATTATAATCGTCGAATGAAAAACTCTTTTCCAGTTTTCATTACTCATACGCGAAACGGGGAAGAATATGAAAGTTTTTTTTGACGAATCTTACTTTTACATTTAAATGCACCTCAAATCGTCATTATGTTAAACTTTATTATTGGTTTATTGAGTTTTTTTTTAAACCGAAGAAAGCAATAAACATATTTACTATCCGTTTCAACGGAAAAAAAAAAAGAAGAAAACTTGTTTTAGGAATAGTATTCGTGCATTACTCTAACCTATTTCCAATGATTGAAAAGGGCATATTTAATCCAGATAAAAATCTCATTATTTTAACTTACGGCTTATGCGAGAACCATTCATAAGAAAATGCTTTATTCTCAATTATTGGGCTCGGTATCATAATAATCTAGTCTGTTAAGCCCGCGAATATTAATGATTTAAATAATCATTCAAATAATTTACCTAATTTGGGTGGGTAATTATACTTTGCTTGCTTCAAATAAAATTAATATTGCTTTTTCATAAATAGTAGAATGATGTTAATCATCATTTGTATCATAAAAAATACGTTTCACCAACCAAAAAGTTTTATGTTTAATGAAATACCGTAACCTTAATTTATGCGAAAACATCAATTGGATTTGCAACCAGGCAAGACTTCAGAGTGACGCATAAACTAAATAAATACTATGCAAAAAAGTTTATTTAATTTATTTTATACATGACTTGTCGAAGGCATATTTTGCCGAAACCGGTTACCGTTTTGTTTTATATTAAGGTTATGCTTACAAAGTGATAGGGTTACATTAAATAGTGATTCATGACAAGTTTTCTACTTTAAAAAACGAAGTGTTTCAGTTAATTTAAAAATAATTATTTGACTGCATAAAGTACTTAACAAGATCATAAATAAAAACTGCAACCAGAAAATTTTAGAAAAATTTGTCAGTGGGACGTTAAAAAAAAACTGTCTGAAAGCTTTTCACCTCCAGTAATGCATTTTCCATGTTCAGAGAAGGACTGAAGCTGAAACCAAATTTTATATTTAACAATTCATACGATTCTAGGTGAATGTTACTATTTTTAACTTGACGCTTTCTGAATAATTTGCTTTATCTAGAACCCTTGTCAAGGAGTTTAAATGGTATATAATATTAGAATTAAAGTGGAAAATCACGGAAAAAATTGTACAATACATAACATACGTTATAGTGTAAATATTTTATGTTGTATGATTTTAATTCTACATAACTCTAGTCTTACTTGCTCGTATAAAATGTTTTCATAATGTTTATTTTAAATCTATAGTTATAAAAACATGTTTATCTTATCAAAAAGGTTTATTTTCTTCCTAATTTGAAAATATTAAACAATTTCCTAGAACTTTTCAGAGCTTGCAGAATAGTAGATTAGGATTTAAATATATTATATTAGGATAGTACGTAAAAAAAAACATAACATCAAAAAAACATCACTTATCTACGAATGAACATTAACGCTATTCGGTACACGTTGACTTTAAATAAATTACGAAATTTCCGAGGTAATCCCGAACTAGGGCTTTTTATACCGTTTGACGTAAATTTCTAAAAGTTTAAGGTGTGAGTTGAACTTAAGGGTGTAACATCAAGGAAAAGTTTTGCTAAACACACATACAGATAAAACTATCATCAATTTGGAGATGCGAAGAGGTGAAACTTGACAGTACTTAAAAAACAAAAACATGCAAAGTTTGCGCTTATCTCTCTCAACAAAATGATTATATTCTGAAGTAATGGATAAGCGTTTGGTAAAAAAAATCCTAGTGTCTTGCTGAAAAGAAATTGCTAAGACGTTTATAACGTGAACCCTAATTCTCAACCGTACGAACATTGTAATCAAATGATAAAAGTGTTTTCATTTCATATTTCGGAAATTCTTTGAAAGTGCCATCTGTGGAAGAACGAAAATTTCTCAGCAGAGCTTTGAGAAAACAACCAAAGCTTTCCAATTTAGTCGAGAACAGAACCATTACCTGTCGGAACTGCCGCATGGCGCCGTTGATTCGGAGCGAATCCGCCGCGATGCCCGCTATCCCGTCGCCGGGTTCCCGCAGCTGCCGCAGGGAGGCGCTGGGCGCGTGTTGGTGCACGCAGTGGCCGCCGCAACACGTTATGGCGCTGGCTTCCGGCTGGGAACTTTGCCGAATGATTCTTGAATTTTGCGTCGTTGTCAACAAAACCGTCGGTGGTTGGATGGTGGGGCACGTTCCCGTAGCATGGATCGTGCTGCAAGGACATTGGTAATGGAGAGCTGACCGTACGCTTTCTCGCGATATTGATCTTGCGAGATGTAAGGAAGATATTGGTGTAGTGGACGCTCTCCTCTCGCAGCCTCTGCATCTTGCGTACGCTTGAGGGACGAGCTGGTAACCGCTCGCGGAAGCTCTGTGCCTACAGCCCCCCGGCACATTGATGACGGGAGAGGTGAAGTTGTGATGCCGCTCCATGCTGCTGTTGCCTGTGCCATTGTCAAGCCTGCAGTGGAGCTCGATGTCGGGCACTGATCTGGTGCTTGATTCTTCTATTCTAATTGAAGTGCCACTTTCTTCACTTCCTCCCAACCCGCCACTTCCCGACAATTGCGGATGTGGGGAGGTCAGGTACCTGGCGGTACAGTCTTGTCGCATGAGAACCGGTTTGGAAGGGTTGTGTTTGTTTCCGCCCGAGGAGCCGTTGGGTTCCTTGTCCGTGGGGGCGGAGGCTATGACGGTGACCGATGGGGTGAGCACCAGAAGGCTGGTGGTCTCGTCATTACTCCCATAGCCGGAGTTGGTAGCAATCTCCACCCCGTCATTTGGGGCTGACATTTTAACGTTCATTTTGATTTTCCTGTTTTCACACGCATCTGAAAGCAAAAACGAAACTTCTTTTAGAACATGTTGAATTAATATATTTAACATTATTGGCACACCATTTTTTGCATCAAACGCAATTAACAGATATTATTTTGGCAACCGCATTTTTTTTGTTCACTTAATCGGTGAACATAAATATTTATTTTCAAAAATCATTTCATTTTACTACAATGTTAAAAAAACCTTGCATTATTTTTAAAGATAACCCAACTGTAATACCGTTCAGACTTTAAATCTGCTTTTATAAATCTGTTTTATATAATCATAACATCATGTCGTTATTTGTTGCAAATTGCATACCACGATATTCTTATTATTTTCGATAATTTCTGGAAAATATTAGAAATTTGTAAAAACGGTCCTAATAATATTTTTTAAATAAAAAAATAAACAACGATACCATGACTGGTACGAATAAAAGGTTGAATACAGCAAAATAATTATAAGTCGTTTAACAAATAATAAATACAATACCAATTTGAAAAATTGGTAGTTAATCGAATGCAGTTAAAAAACACTTTCAACAATACGTTTGCCTCCATCATTCGATAATAAGTTGTCTGTAATTATTAAGCACGTATTCAAATTATCAACAAATTATATTTGGTCTTATTTTGATCAAAACTCCAAGAATTAATAGTTATAAATTGTTGGAATTGTGTTAAAATTAAGCGATGGCAAATATTTTTTTTGTTAATCCTTTTACTTTACAGAAAAATAAGCTTTAACGCAATCCATGCAAATGCTACTATGGTGCTGATTGAAATTCCCCAGTCACCTACCAGCGTCCTAAATATTTTCAGTAACTGTTTGACATAGTAAGCATTAAGAAGAAAAAAAAAACTTACAATACCTATACCACTAACAGAATTAAAAATTTCAAATGCATCTTAAAAGTTTCCTGAATTATCCTGTTCAAACACACAACTTTTCAATTAACCTTTTTTTCAATTCAATAAAAAAAATCGAAGAAATTGAGATTGATTGAGGTACAGACAGAAAATAATGATGATTGTCGATCGAAGATGAAATCCGGTTTTAATGAATATTTTTAATGTATTTTTCAATTAAATGTTGTGTTTTATTATCGGAACTGTTGCCTAAATCCAAAAAGTCGTTTTTTGAATTTTCAATCTAAATAATAATTAAAATGATTTAATAAAACAAATTTATAACTTTATTCCACTTTTTTTATTTTTCCGTTATAGGCTGAAACCGGTCCAGTCAAAAAATAAAAAAAGTGGAATAAAGTTATAAATTTGTTTTATTAAATCATTAAAATGGAATTCCACCATGAATTAACAGTTAGAAAATTAGAAATAATAATTGATTATTCAACATGAGTCTGGTCGCCTATTGGTCAATTATCTATTTTATTTTTAATTGTCACTGTAATTTTTTATCTAAAATTCAAAGGCTTCTTTTGATATTTAAATATTTTTTTGTGGCACCGTATTGAATAAATAATAATATACACTTAGTTTGTACCACATTGAATCCCGAAGAAGGAACCATTGGTTCTGAATCATGTTGATATTTTTAAATTAAAAACAGTGGTCAAAACTAAGTATAAATTAACTAACTAACTAATCATCACGCCGTTTAAGTAAAGGTAACATGTCAGATTAAGGCAGATTATTTTCAAATTATTTTTAAAAGACAAAAAAAACTTTTTACGTGGGAACCTTATAAATATAATATAAATAATGGACAAATTTCAAAACGATAACTTTGTATCAGTACATCACATAAAAAGTCATCTGCTTGTCGCAATAATGCTAGGATATAAGTTTTTTCATCACAAAGTTACAACTTTACCGAGTACAATAAATAATATACCCAACTAATATAATTGAACTGAGAAAGCCAATCAACCCCCGCCAGTGTCAAGGCGGCCCATGGGATTGTATTGGAGTGTTGGAGTATTAGTGCGGGTTGTTGTCTTGGTGCACATCTAATTTATCTACCACCGGGGGGTATTATCCGGAAGCTATGTCTCTAAACATACGAGTATATTATTAAACTGTATCAAAATACTGGGTTCACCAAACAAATATGTTGTTATAATAAAGGGAATATGTTTAAAATAAGTTATAAAAATCATTTGTTTTTCGTAAAAAGTCATAAAACAATGGTTTTCGCTATGCTTGTCTCACCAATAAGAGTTACCGTGTTGAGACAGACAGAAAATGAATGTAATATAATAAGGAATATTCTGGATTGAGTTGTTGTTCCAGGGACTTTTGATAAACTTCTTGATTGCATCTCAAGTTTATGGAGGCGTTTTAATAATATTATGATTACTGAGGTAAAGCGTTTTTTTTTCTCCAAGGGAAATGTCTAAGGTTGAAAAATTGGTGTAAGACAACTAACCAGACCAGAGTCTGAACCACTTTTATCATATGTTTTCAAATGTGTCGAAAGATACACCAAATTATCTTTTAAAATACTCTTCTCGTTTTAGACAAATATTACGAGAATTGAAAAAGCATACTCTTACAAAAGATAGATTAATTTGATGATTCACGAAAAACACTAATATTATTATGTCTTCCTAAATTATAAGCTCGGTTAAATATGTATTGTTTAATAAATTACATATTCGCAATTTACTATGTGAAACTATAAACTCTCTTTATCTTTTGGTCAAATGTTTCCAAAACTGATTTCTGATGCTCTATTTGATAAAATTCGTTTATGAAAATAATGGTTCCCCTTCAGATTGACATATATACAGAGAAGGGTATAAATCTACCGCATGCAGTATCAAATGATTGACTCATTGTGGTGCTTGGCTCATTAGTACTAAGCAGAGGGATGACAAGTTTGTTCCTATTCACATGATAACACTAAATTTGATATCTTTCTGGTTCAATCAAAAAAAAATCTGCTTGCCATTATTTATCGAGTTTGGATCCTAATCTTCGAACAGTGCACCATCAATTCAAAAAACGCATTGGATATTTGACATTTAGTTTTTCCATAAATATCGAGGATAAGTAATAGATGATAATATGTTAGATATCAAACCAAAGAAAGCTATTTGAAGAAATGAAAAAAAAAATTGTAAAAGACTATGTCATACAAATCAAAATAATGTTCGTGGTCTTAAACAAAGTTTTTTTTTTCTTTAAATATGTCAAACCACAAAGTGATTGCTTTCCACGAAAATATAAGTTATTTGATTTGAATTTGATTGACTTAAAAAAACGCAAAGTGGTCACAGCCCAGTTATCGTTTTCCTTGCCTTTACCTGTAATCCTTATTGATAATAAGTTATGGGGGTTCATGCTCACTAAATTTTACCATACATTCATTTTGATATTATTTATTTTTGTCAAGTGTAGGAGTAATTAACGTAACACAAAATAGTGTGGGTAGGTTCGTTCAGTTTTGTCAATTATTGGACAGCCAAGTATTAAAAAAATATTAAATTACTTCTTTTCAACAAAAAAATAATCTAGGTTCCTAAAGTAGAACAAGAATATTGTTTGAAATTAAATGTAATAATAAAAATAAAAATTGAATTTTAATTGAACTTTCCAAACACATGGTACGTAAATACCACATGTCGCCTGATCTCTTGTGTCCTGGAAAATAGACAGGTTTGCTTGATTATCCCCATAACACTATCTACAGTAAGTAAATGGTAAAATCATATGTAAATACGTTTAGCAATATGGGTAAATTTAACCAAGGTTATAAATTGTGATCATTTAAGGTAAATAAATTTATTAGTTTAAGCCTGTAATAGCCATCTTCAGACTGACAAATATTATTTAAGAGAAGATTACAATGAGTTTATTTTCAATTAAATGTTGCCTAAGAATACTTATTTTGTGACTGTATATGTAAAGAACTTTTAAGAAGGTTATTTTTTTATTTATAAAATCGTAAAAATGTGTTTCCCCTTTGAATTACATAGTACTTACAAAAAGGTGCTATTTTTGGTAAAATAGTAATATTTTACACGTTTATGTGATATTTTTTACTCGGTATTATAGCACCCCAAATACAATAACTGTATCATAATAATTTATGTGTTGACGTAAATTTACGTGCAAATAATTAAATACCGGGCTCAATCTCTCAAAGCAATTTTCCAATTAAGTAAGTCCCATACAAAACTTCGGTTGGGAAAAAATAATTAAAAAAAATATTTCTCTCAGGCAGATAGATCTAACTTAAATTTCATACTTCCAAACGAGTTATTTTTATTACAGTCTTAATTTATTGGTGGGAATTATTTTCGTGTCCATTGATTTTGTCGGCGGAAAGTGCAAACAAAAAAAAAATCCTTAGAGTTTGCGGTATTTTTTTTTGCGACATCGCACCCTGTAGAAAAATGAATGTGTGAAAAGTGACATTATTACAAACCTTCGTCAATTAGAAGACACGCGTGCTTGAATCTGTTGTTATTTTTTTTATGCTGAATGAGATTACAAAAAGTGTAAGTAACGTCTGTCGAACACATTAAAGAAACGTCAGTAAATGTGTTTAACCGTAGTCCATTCGACTAAGGTTTATAATCAAAGGTTAAGAAGCTTACAAAATGTTTGATTATTCCAATCCACTAGATCACAAAAGTATGTTTGTTCCGAAGCCTTCATATACCCTTACGTTTTTTTTCGTCGGTATCGAATGTTAACAATGAAAATTTTATATTATATCAAGATAATAAAAAAAGTAGGTAAGTAGGGCAATTCATTAGAAGAAAACAAGTTATTATTGTAATATCGCTACAATTTATTCGACTTTATAAAAAAACCCGATGAGTATTCATAGAAAAGGTTTCACAATGAAAACCTTTTATTTTTATTTATTGTGATTGAAAATTGGAGAGGCATAACCATGTTTGATTTTGAATTACCCTTTTATTAGTATATTTCAGTTTTTCATCGTACGTTGCTGGTTTTTTTGTTGTTTTAAAATTAAACTGTTTTTAACAATGCGGAGATTTATAAAGAAACATGTTAAATTGATACCGATTTTTGCTCTGGCTTAGAGAGGTTTTCCTACAGCTAGAAGAGAAGCCTCCTTGGTAAAAATTTGAGTTGTAAATACATAACCTAATTAATAATTATAACACTATTTTTTTATGATAAAATGAAGAGTAGTTTGTATTTTTAATGTTGTAAATGTTATAAAACAACACTAGGTTTTTGTTTATGAACATGTTCAGCGTACTCAATAAAACAAAAATAATTCGAAATAATGGAATGTTTTGAATTCCTGGTGGAAAGAGGAAATACTAAATTATTCCCATATTATTTATACGGTTGATCGATTTCCAAACGGGCGAGTTTTTTATTAACTTTTCCTATCTGATGCTTTTAACTGAGTTGATATAGGCTGAATATATAATATTAAATATTCCATACACTTTATTTTGCCCTTTTGACTGCTAAGTTATTTATTTGTTAGTTGGTAACTGTGTCGAACTTTAGTCTGGCGATAGCAATTTGTGAGCTCAGCTTAATATAACCGAAAAATCAAAATAAATAAATATTCAATTATAAATATCCACTATTATTAAACTGATAAATAATATAAGTAAGCCAATCCTATTTATACGACTTGAAATCACAAAACTCTGTAAAAAAAAGTTAAGATTACACCACCGAAGTGATTTAATATCACCGCGTCAAGGTCAAAGTGATTTTTTAATCATCACACTAATTTCCTCAATGATGGGAAGAGAGGATGGACTGCCGCAAAACCATGTCCCTGTATGCAATCCTTGTTTCATCCACATCCATAATATATAAATCGCATCACACAAGAAACTCTCCTGTTATGCCAAGTCTTGACAAAAACCGACACAAGTATGTGATTCACTTTATAGTGCCAAGTTTTTCTATTTATTTTATTTTATTTTTGTAACGAATAAAAATATCATTGTTTCTTTCATTTTGTTGATCTTCTTCGTATCATCTGTTTTACTTCACCAATGTGTGCGTGGAACAAGGAAGAAACCCTAGGTAAAATTTTGTGAAATTTAATATACTCAAACCACGCCGCCTCAAAAAAATCCAATATTTTATACCTCAATATAAATTCATGAAGCAATTTCAATACGAGTTTTTTCTAAATTGAAAAAAAATCTTCCGCAAGATTTTTTCAACTATCCATTTATAACTCAGCTTGCTTTTTAAATGGGTATTGTTTTAAAGTTGGGAAACTTTCAAAGTGGTTTTGGTTTTGAGTGATTGCAGTTCGATATTGGTGTATCCTCTATTTTATGATTCAAATCAAAGTCGTCCAAAACATGGCAGTGCAAAAAAATATTGTGTTTGAATATTCAATTTACCAGAGTACATAATAAATGATGATTTATTGATAAAGAAATATACTTCAAATTTCTGAAAATGTCAATTTTATGTGATACGAATCGATATTTAAATAAATAAATACTTTTATTAGTAACTGCCGAATTAACTTAATTTCGAATAACAACGAAATACATTTTTTAATAAAAAAACATGAATTAAAAAAATAATCAAGATACTTATTATTTGTTTCAAGTATACTGTATAATAAATAGTAGTTTTCGCTATCTTAGTCATATATAAAACAATACGTAGTCTTTTTTTTCTATGCTGGTTGCGGCTCTCTGGCTACTTTAAGATTAAAAAGCCATGAGTTAGACGGTTAAATGAATCCAAACTTCAGTTTACCCTCTCTCCACCTTTTCCATCGAGGGTCAGAGGTCATCGAGCAATCGCTTCAATTAAGTACCCTAGTTTTGCTCTGGGCGAGTTCAATGTTACACTTCCAGATAAAAATATTTTGTGGCAAGTACTACAATGTAAACACCTTTTACGAGGTTATTGAACATAACTACAAATACAATCGACATAGCTCCGGAAACCTTTTCGAAGTTCTTTCTCGAAAAAATTGAGTCGATACGCGCCCGAAAAATCTCCGCCCCACCACCATCTTTCACTAACAGTAATAGCAATACATTTTCCGAATTCAAATCTACATCCCTCGAAGAAATGAAGAGGCTCATACTCATCTCACCAAACAAACAGTGTATTCTTGACCCTATTCCAACGTGGCTTCTGAAGAAGTGTTGCAATGAAATAGCTCCTTTTCTAGTTCATCTTTTTAATAAGTCACTTAGCACGGGTGATTTTCCCAAATCGCTAAAATCAGCTGTCGTAACTCCATTAATATAAAAACCGCAATTGGACGCTGAAGATTTATCGAATTACCGACCCATTTCAAACCTTCCATTTATATTCAAGATTCTAGAAAAAATTACTGCTTCACAGATAACCTATCACATAAATTCAAATAAATTGTTAACTAAATATCAATCTGCATACAGAAGGTTCCACTCGACAGAAACTGGATTACTACGTGTTTTGTCGGACATCACTATTGCCATCGAGTCAGGAAAATTAGCACTTCTTTCGGTTTTAGACATGAGCGCAGCTTTCGACACGATCGATCACAGTTTTCTTATCACACGACTAGAAGAAACTTTTGGTTTAAACTGTGGCGTTAAGAATTGGCTGACGTCGTACTTAAGTAACCGTTCACAAGCCGTGAAGATGGGAATAAACCAATCAAATTTTACAACGCTTTCATCTGGAGTACCCCAGGGGTCCGTTTTGGGCCCACTGCTCTTCATCAATGATGTTGTTCAAATAATCAAATCATTTGGTCTTATATCACATTGCTACGCTGATGAAAAGCAAGTTTACTTTAACTGCTCACCGACAGAAATATACAGTCTGAAAATTCGCATGATTGAGTGTCTAGAAGCGATCACTTTCTGGATGACCTCAAATAGACTGAAATTGAACCCTTCAAAGATAGAGTTACTCTAGACCGCCACAAGCAGACGTCAACATAACATCGATAACTCCCCAATAGCTGTCTCAGTAAGTGACATTATTCCAAAGACATCTATCAAACTTTTGGGTGTTAATCTAGACGCTGATTTCTCCCTTAAATCTCAAATTAACAGGACTGTGAGCCCAGAGTTCTTTAAGAAAAATAAAATAAGTGCAAAGAAACCTGCCAACAGAGGCAACCAAATTACTTGTAAATTCGTACGTCGTTTCGCGTTTAGATTACTGCAACGGAATATACGCTAGTCTTCCTAAATATCAAATTAACAAACTACAACTAGTCTTCAACGCCACGGCAAGACTTATCACCGGCGTATCAAAATATTCCCAAATCTCATAGCACCTCAAAAATCTTCACTAGTTTAATTGTCCCGAAAGAATCCAGTTTAAGCTTTGCTGGATGGTTTTCAAATCAATTAACGGAATGGCTCCGGATTATTTGTCGGAATTGTGTATTCCTGAAGATTCCAATTCGCGACAGTCAACTTTTAGATCGGCAATGTCATCGGCTATCGGAAGGTTGAAGGAACCAAAGCGCACACCAGACACTAAATTCGGAGAGCGCACCTTCGGAGTGTCAGGTCCTAAAGCCTGGAATGGACTACCACATGATCTGAGAGTAATAAAAGACTCGACAGAGTTCAGAGCCAAACTCAAAACCCATTTTTTCAGAAAATTATATCCATAATCAAAATGTAACAAGCCCAATATAATTTCTGTTCAAACCAAGACAACTTTTCAGACTCTTATTCCTTAAATTCATTGGAAGATTTTCACCATTATCTGTTCCTCACTACGAAAAAATTAAAAATACCTCCGACCTACCATATTTTAAATTTGCTCTCATGCCCTAAAAACAAAAAAAAAAAATATATATATATACATAAATGTAAGAATCAGATAAATTCTAAATTATTGTGATATGGTGATTGTGTCCTGCCAGAAGTGTCTTGCCAGGTAAGTATGTCGCTGTATATTTATATAAACTAAGAATTAATATTAAGTAGATATTAAAATTTGTACAGCGCCCTTGAGGTGATTTTTTACAAAAACGGCGCTACCCAAATTATCCAAATATTAACTCAATCTAAGTTGATGATAACTTAATAATATATTATTTTGGTACCATTAATTATATAATAAGCATTTTTATGATTTGTTGTTTTTCAATGATCAACACTTTACTGGTGATATTCATTTTAAATACAAAACTTTTTGATTTTTATTCAATACCTTTACAAAAGCAAGGTATACTTTGTAGAGGGATGATTGAGAAACAGTGTTGCATTATTTATTGCTCTAATCATCAAAACTGGTATCATTTTTGGGTAAAATACTCTGCGAGTTTCGTTTTGTCATGGAAAATTGCAGCAAACGGTGCATTTGCTACATATTTTTTAAAAGAATTGGGCCAAATCGTTGAAATCTATAATGCTTACTTCATAAATCATTGAAATTAATACGTCTGGTATATTTTATGTTCTATAATTAACAATATATTTTTTTTAATACCTTCATGTTCACTTCCTCATAATAACAAATATTTCATACTTATTTATTGAATTTAATCTATTGACTGAGTTTTGGTTCCGTACGACCTGCATCGAAAATATGATTACATCTGGAAACTACCGAGTGTTTGCAAACATGTTGGCCAAATTAAACGCATTCAACCCAAATCAGCTGAGCTTTGTACGGTAGACTAGCCAGGAGCTACTGCAGCCAGTAGCCGCCAGCTAGTTATTTCATTACATAACAGCCTCTCTCGGCTGTTGAATTTCGAATGACCAACGTGAAACTGCTCCAGCTATCGGTAAATCAGCTATAAAATATCAGTTTCTATTGTGCCTTGAGTTTGACGTGTGATATATAATTTAAAGTTGTCGGTTTATTTATTTAGTTTGCTATACTTCAATGTATGTAGGTGCATAATATATGTTATTAGTGAGAATAAATTATATCCACCCAACCATTGAATTGTTTTTTGAAAAAAATAAACCTTTGTGCATGCCACCTATATGGAGTTTACGCAATATGAAATTATAAATTCAAATATGCACTTAATAAAATAGACCAATATTGTAAGAAGCATTATTTTTTAGAGACGGAACAATATACCATAAAGGTTTTTTCTTTGTCCACGAACTTCTGAAATAAATTATATCAACAATGTGTGGATTTCTCTCAACAATCGTTATTATCTAAATCAAAAACATATGGAACTGGTATTTTCCTTCTATTTCATGATATATTTTATGCGATTTATATTTTACGTGACTCAAGACGGCAGCATTTAAAGATAGATGTTTTTCATTTTCTTACGAAATCAAACTTTTTAAACCATCAACATTTTTCCGTTTGATGGTTGAATAGCCAAAAGAAGCGAGATATTATAAGAGGATAAAAATCAAAGCGTCAAATGACCAATTGTCAAAACTTACACAACCCTGAACTTTAGATATTGACCTTAATTGCTAGTTCTATTTAAAGATAAACTTTATTGAATCATCAAAGTCTTGTTGTCTTTTTGTGCTTCAAGTGCTGTATTTTTCCCAGAAAAAGTTTTCGGATATTTTATAATTGCTCTACCACCAAATTGTTGAAAAAAATTCAATTCGGTTTTATTTAAAAAAATTAAAAGCATTTTCCCCCCCTTATATCAAAATCTGGAAAATCTAAAGAAGGTGCACAAGCATAAGGGTTTTTTTGTAAATAAACATTGAGCCTTAGTGCCCAAAGCGTAGGATAGAACCATTGTACCAGATAAGAAGAGTTTTAATATTCTTCAGTACAGGTGCCAATAATCCATTTATTTATGTTCTACCTTGTATAATATTATTCATTTGCTTTTGTTTGTTTTTTATTAACTTTTGCATTTTTCATAAACTTTTACTTGATTACCTACTGTTGTCAAATATTCTAATGAAATAACCACTCATGTATATATGTTTTGAACATCATGCCTGATATATGTATTAAAATTAAAATAAAATGTCACAAAATAAAATACCCTCGATAATAATGAAAGGCCACCATTAAGAATCGAAACGATGCTTAAATGGATTAAATCGTGTTTGGTGACCAGATCTGAATAGCCAGGTACTTTACAACTTTCATTTTCCCATCTCTTCCCTCTCTACAAAACCTTCAGACTCAAAACATACCCCTTGGGGATGCCATAGTTTCACTGGATCTAGACGATTGGGAGCAGTCGGGACTCTTGTGTGGTATTAACTATAACAAAATATAAATAAAACAAAAATAGTTTTTCTGTCGGTGCCAATTCGTACAGTGAAGAACATTTTTTAAAGTTACAATACATTGTAAGAAAAGAATGATATATTTTTTTCTTCCTGAAAAAGTAATCTCCAGATAGCGTTTTCCTTACAAAAGGGAAGAATATAAAAGAAAATAAACCTTTCCGGTTGTAAGAAAACCTTCCAGACCCTTTCTGTTCGGAAAAATCACAAACTCGAAAAAAAAAATAACTGCACGCCACTGGCAGGTGGAGTTAGACGGAAATGATGTTTAGAATTATTAAAAACAAATATAGTTATTTTAAACTACCATTTTATTGTATATTTTCAAAGGAAACAGCGACTCACTACGTAACATATAATTTTCTTCGAATACGCGAAGCTCGACGATGTAAAGCGCATCGATAATAAATTATACGAAAGATAGGAATCCGTCAACATCCCCACGAAAATTTGTATTTTTCTTATGAATAATCCACGCTCGTTTTACTTTGCTACCAACTCTGGCCCACTTATAAAATAATCATCGATGCCAAATGAAGAGACTATAAAATTCATTGGTATCAAAAAAGTTGAAATGTACCAGAAATAAATATTTAAATGGAGGCCCGACCTTCTTTATAATTCCATCGTGAAAGCTGTGTGAGGCATTTTCACATTAAAGAGCATTATTTATTTATCTAAAGCCTTAAAAACAACAACCAAAAAGCACCAACGACCGACTTTGGTGGTGAAAATATTGAAGTCCATTCGTGAGCCTTCAAACGGATTTCAAATATTAGAGTGCTTTTAAAATTCAACGTGGGTTAAATGTGAAGACCATTTTTTTAATGGATATGCCTAAAATAGAAAACGTTATGATGTTTTTTGATGGCGTTAAAATGGAGAAATTTGGCAACAGATGCAGTGCTAAAAAGTAACAAAATAATTTGGCGAGATTTTGTGTCATCAAATCGATCGTGTTACGATTTGATAACATGTTTATGAGCGTTAATCTAATGGGAAACCCAAAGCAATATGCTAACTTACATTAAAAAAAGATTTAGTTGTTCAAAAAGTTTGTGACCGCAATCCGTCATCTTTAATCTGACTGAATTTTGTTTAACAGCTGTCGAGGAAAATCTTCATAGAAGATGAATAATAGGTTTTCACGAAAAAACCCTACGGATAAAAATTTCAACGGAAAATACGGTTTCACGTATATTATTATAATGGATACATAATTTTATAACCTAATTATTTTAAAACAAATTTCTTGCGTGTTCAACGTACTTGTAAATAGCATTTGCAATGTAAGGGTCTCAGGAGGATTTCACATAATGTATTACTACTGTCTTTAGGGTGGATACGTGTATGGTATTAATAGCACGTGGGTGCGCTTGCGAAGGTATCGTATGTTTAGTCAATGAAGCAAAAGTTGATTGCAAAAGGCAATTAAATAACATATATATGTAACCCTCTAAATAGCACCTCTGAATGATTCCTCAAGGTCTTCTAAAGTGTAGAGTAGTTTATGATATTTGATTTTTACATTTGTAGAGAATCCATAGTAAATACCGCACAAGAGTCATATCTGCTCTCAATCATCTAGAGCCAGTGGGCGTATGGCATCCCCAACTGGGGTGTGTTGTGAGGCTGAAAGTAGTAGGGGGGGGGAGATGGGGAAGAGGAAGGTTGGGAAGTACTTGGCTATTTAAATCTGGTCACCAAACACGACTAAAGTCATTTCAAGCAACGTTTCGATTCTGAATGGTGGTCTTTCACCAGGGCGATACTAAGAGTATCTACCACTCTAGGACGTGTCGCGAAAATACTTTATATACTTTTAGATGAATTATATGTGTTGATAAATATTTATTGAATAAAGTTATTTGCGCACGCCGGGTTCGAACCCGCAATCTTTGGACTCGTAGTCGAGCGTCTTACCACTCGACCGTGGAGGCTGCCTCATTAGGTATACTGATTAATTTTGAAAAAAAATATTTTAAATTTTTCATAGTATACAACACTACAGTCAAAAAATCCTTTTGACACTATAAGTAACAAGTAATTTTTAAGTTAACAGTGTCCCAAAAACTTTTCAAAAGACTGCGGTGGTTTTATAGTTCTCGTATTAATCCTTGAATTCCACCAGAAATTTAGCTCTTTCGTTATTGAAGCATGAATATTATGAACCCGTGCGCAGGAAAACATGATTGTTGTAAATTTTCGATATTCTCCATATGGGATTCCGCATTCGCAAACATGTACAAGTTTTGGCATACCACCAAAGGCATGCTTCTAATGGTAGTTTTGAATCTGATCTAACGTGGAAACAAACAACTATCAAGGGATCAATTTTGCAGAGTTAATTAAGGTCAACGTTATTAAATAGTTATTAGGTCAACGAGAGTATACTATATAAGAAGAGGGTTTTGTGGAAATTTGTGGAAAACACGTAAGGTGATAATTTTCAAACACAAAACAGTCTAACTAACTAGTGCAAGCTAGTTAATTATCCCCTTTGGTTACATTGTGTGGTGTTAACAAGAGAAGAATAATACGAGAGATGAGAGTTTCAACTTGAGGAGTAAGATTTCGCCACTTCAACATTCGTCCAACTTCAGGCATTGTATAAACACTTACGTAACTATATATTAATATATAAATCGCTTGTTCGTTGTTAACACTCTACATTTTACTTGCACATAAATTTAATTAATTGTAATAATTACTAAGAAGTATTAAATATTATGACATTTGCGTATAGTGCACTTTTGAGTAGGTACTCGTATTATTTTTAAGATATGTGGAATAAAATTAACCCTTTATTTTAAATTATTAAGACAATATTAACAATCTTCATAGAAATTTTAAATAGAAAAAGACACAAAAATGTCAATATATTTTTTTTTTGAAAAAAACAATCGTAACCTTTATTTTTTTATAAAGGTATAACTGAAAACATAATCCCTGAGAATGTAATTTGTTTCGATTTGGAAGAAAACAGATACCAGCAATTCACATAAGACTTTTCAACATTTGGGCACAAGACAGCTAATGATATTGATTTTCCATTCAAGATAGAATTTCGAGATTTGAAATTTTTGAATGGTGCTTCAACACCAAAAACGTTGACAACACACTTCTATCAATGTATCTCTTTAGTGGTAAGTTAAGTAGGTACATATCCGTGAAGTTGACTGCATAGCATTGAAAAACCAAGAACATAATCATTTTTTTTTCATGTATGTTACATTTGATTTTGCTATTTGAAATAATATTTTTGCAAACAATATTAATAATTTTCAAAGAAAAATAATATAAAAGAGGATCCTGAAAGTAAAAAAATAAAACTCTGTAAAAACGACGTTTTAAATTTTGATAGAAATATATGATTGATAAAAATGACAGTATCTAAAAAGGTTTCGCCTTCTCGATTGGGATAGGCATAACTCCCTGATAGTGTAGTGGTTTCGAGTTCAAATCTCGTTCGCAATCTGGTCTTTTTATTTTTTGTGTCACCTTTCATTTTAAATTTCATTGAAAAGTATCGATATATTTTTTCAGTGTATATTTAAAAAAAGTTAATTCTAATTGAACTATTTTTGTTGCTTCTCCAAAAAGATTTATGAAGAAATACAGGTAATATATTTAATGGGATTCAAGCAGACGCACATGAAATTAGAGCTCCAGCTCAGGTTTTCGTTAACACGGTTTCGCTACTAAGATCTTGTTACTGTTTAACTTTTTGATTAGCGACGAGACGAGCAAAAATAAACCAGGATGATTAAATACATATTAACTCCATCAAACTCATCAAGACTTTTAAGAGCAAAGACGCTCTTTATCGTAATACCTGCGATGTACCGTAAACCAATGAAAGAGAAAATACGGGATGATTCTCACGCCGTATTTGATACGGTCGAAAAGCTAAAAAAAAAACATTAAAGATGTGGGAGGATATGAATGTTTATAATTACTTCAGAAATTAAGCATAAATAAAGCAAGCTTCGCAATTTTGAAACGCCCCAGGGTAATTGATCAATTTCCAAATGTGAAAAATATTGGACCAAATTGTCATTTTGTTTAGTACGTAATTGTATTAATTCTGTAATTTTACACTTCTGTTTGAATACTGAGCAGCCACCTTGCCTTACAACCAAAATTATTTTAAGGTTTTACTTATCAGAAATAACAAAGCCATTTTAGCGCAACTCAATAAAATAATATTTTTTAAACGTAACTCAATATAGTCGTTAGTCATTGTTATTACCTAACACTGATCAATTTTAACCCAATCAGAGCGTATTTTTCAATAAGTGTATTAACAACTCGATTTAATACATTTCTCTTCACAAATGAAGCCAATCTAATGTGTATAATATCACTGCCCTCAAAGTTAATTAAGCAAAGTTTTCATGACTGTTAAGAACGTGTGTGTCGAATTCGATATATTTTGAGCTACTTGAAGGAATCATCTCTAGTTCAAATACAAACATAACATTGATGGAATTCACAGAGAAGGAGCAGAAAGCGGTTCATCATTCAAACAGCAAAATATGTTTAATAGTGTTTCTCAAACCATTGGTCACAGTCTCCTTGTCCCGAAAGTTACGAATTAAAAAATGAATTCACTTTCATTTCCGCAATTAAATTGGTTACTTGGTAGCTGAATTGAGAACGATATGCAATATTTTTTATTTAAAAACATAATTTTGAAAAAAATTCAGAGGCTCTTTATAATTTTATCAACTGTTAAAAGAAAAATAAGAGATACTTAAAAAAAACACTTCTCACTTATATTTTCGTTTATACAAGAATCGCTTTTCAGCAAAAGAATTGTTTTTAAGAAGAAATGTGTTTTTAAGGTGCATTCAATGTTAAAACGAAAACAGCCTGAATTTTCCCGTGAGTTTCAAACTTGCTGTTTGATCATTCAATTCCCACAAAGCAGTAGAAAACAATTCACAGATCCCGAAATATCAATAAAAACTAACTTATATGGACCTATTTATTTATTTTTAAGACGAACAAATATTCCCGAATTACAAATAACCTGAAAAAAAAAACTCTTACTGAAATCATCATAGGCGGGAAAGGTTTCTTGTGAAATGATCGAAGACTAAGCTAGCAGAAGAATTTAACCCACGGTGGTGGAAACCCGACGTATTTGCCAACTCGGCTACTAACAAATATAAAACAAAAAATAAAAAAGCACAAAAAATAAATTGGTTGTATGAATGATGGGCTTTAGTCAAAACATTTTAGTTTTCAGTGGAGGTACAACAAAGTTTAAAATAAAGTAAAAAACAAGTATTGGAAATGTTTTTTGTGGGGTTTTCGATTTTAAGATACGCTTTTCACGATATATATATATATATGTATATATATATATCCTGTTTACATATAAATGTGTTTTTATTTAATAAATCCGAAAAAAATTGAAACATAATTTTTGAAGACAAAAGACACAGTAAATGACTTCATAGAGAGCACATAAATTAATGACCTCTATAATTTTTTTACAATTGAATTTACCCTTTCTATCTTATAACAGTCAACACAAGTTTATAAATTAATTTTAAAACTTTTTTTTTTCAATTAGTGAAAATGACAAACCTAAAATAATTATTTGTTCTTCGTTTTATGTGATTTAAATCTGTAAAGTATTATGGCACTACAAAACATTTTGTTTTCGTACATAAAATGTTTGTTTGCTAATATAAACCTACCATAAGCCTTGGATGATTTATAAGAGATTGGCATTTCAATTAACTTCGTTATACTCGTATACATTCATTAGCGGAATGACCAAGGCTTAACTGCGCTGCAATGGCGTGCAATTATTTTGTGGGCTAGGATTAAGATAAGCCGGCTCACGCAACTCACGTGTTTGCTTTCTAATTACCTTCAATGAATTCAGATTACGTAGACACATCATTATTTGATTTTCACTATCTGCCTCTAGTAAACCCAGTGCCGATGCCAACTTAAAAATGCAAATTTATACTGAGAATTAGAAAATAAATTCATCAAGCAAACATCAAGGAAACCGGACTACTTCGTATGCTGTCAGACATAACTCTTGCCATAGAGTCGGGTAAGCTAGCACTTATTTCACTCTTAGACATGAGTGCTGCTTTTGACACGATTGATCACGACTTTCTCATCGAAAGATTAGAAGCAACATTTGGTTTGACTTCCGAAATAAAAAATTGGCTGGTATCCTATCTAAATAATCGCTTACAAGCCGTGAAGGTTGGAAATAAGCAGTCTGATTTCACAACACTTTCTTCAGGAGTACCTCAAGGATCCGTTCTGGGTCCCACTTCTTTTTCATTCTCTTCACAAATGATGTCGCAAAAATTATCGAATCATTTGGTCTCTTAACACATTGCTATGCTGACGACCAACAAGTTTATTTTTTCTGCACTCCAAACGAATCGGACAGTCTAAAAATGCGTATCGCCGAATGTCTAGAGGCAATAACTCTTTGGATGTCTTCAAATAAGCTGAAGCTTAATCCTTCTAAAACTGAATTTCTCTGGGTGGCCACAAACAGACGTCAACATTTCATAGATAATTCGCCAATATCTATTTCCGGTAGCGACATAGTTCCGAAAACAGCCGTAAAACTTCTTGGTGTTAATCTGGATTCGGACCTTTCGCTAAAAATTCAAATAAATCGAACTGTAAGTATCGGTTTTTTTCATCAGAGACAATTCAAGTCTGTCAAAAGAAATCTCCAGATAGAATCAACTAAACTACTAATCAATTCGTATGTAGTCTCACGGCTCGACTACTGTAACGGTATTTATGCCAGCCTTCCTAAATACCAAACTAATAAACTCCAATCAGTTCTTAATGCTGCAGCAAGGCTTATCACCGGGGTATCTAAATATTCGCATATTTCAGAGCACCTTCGGAACCTTCACTGGCTCAAGTGCACTGAAAGAATCCAGTACAAGTTGTGCTGGATGGTGTTTAAATCCCTTAACGAAATGGCTCCACTGTACATCACCGAACTATGCGTTCCAAAAAATATTCTTCTAAAGCAGTCGACTCTTAGATCGGCAACGTCATCGGCTATCGGAAGGCTTATAGAACCTAAACGCAATCCAAATACTAAGTTTGGAGATCGCGCTTTCGGAGTTTCGGGGCCGAAGGCTTGGAATGAACTCCCTCTGGAACTAAGATGTATAACGAGCCCAACAGAATTTCGGTCCAAACTGAAAACTTACCTTTTCAGACTCTCATATCCTTAAATTCATTAAAAGAATCTCAAAATAATCTGTCTCTCGACGAATCACCTTTAGATATGCAAATTTTAACCAAATCCTGTACTGTATGACAAATTCAGAAAAAAAAAAATTATAATAATAATCAAATAATAATCATAATTTTAAGTTCATAATTGTGTCTATCTGATGGGACCTGCCAGGTAAGTATGTTCCTGTATATTTTCTTATTTAAACTAGGAATTAATATGTAACGATAGAAAGTAAGATCTGTAAAGCGCCCTTGAGGTGATTTTTCACAAAAACGGGGCTATACAAATCGTCCAAATATTATTATTATTATTGTTATTCTACTTCGTGGCGAATGAACGAGATCTACATTATATCTTAGGAAAGCAAAAAACCTATTATTGAGAAACAAGCCCACGGTCTCTGGTCTAGTCACGGTGTTTGAGTGGTTAAAATCCTCGACTACAAATGCAAAGGTCACAGGTTTAAAACCCTTTGAGCAAATAAATTTCATTAATTAATCTAAGTTATTTCATAATCAATTAATTAAAAATGAAATACATTTTATTTTCAGCACGTTCCAGTGCCAAATACTTTCAGTATCGTCCTGCCAAAGCACCACCATTGAGAAGCGAAACGTTATTTGAAATGACTTTAGCCTTTTTTGTTTGGTGACTAGATCTGAATAGCCAGGTACTTCTTAACCTTCCTCTTTTTCTTCCCCATCTCCTTCTTCTACTCACTTCCTTCAAGATCACAAAATTCCCTACTTAGGGATACTATAGTCCAACTGGCTCAAAACGGTTAGGAAATTGGGACTCTTGTGCGGTATTCATATTTACTAAAATATATATTTAGTGGAATTTGTAAGTTTATACTCTTCATGTTTTTTTAAAGGTGTTGCATCGCGTCATACCCTATCAAAACCTAAGACTGGATACATTCCCACTCTTATTAAATGCTTTTTTTTCCTTTGCAAGTGGCTTTAAAAATCTTCAAAACCATTTTTTTACCGGCGTCCCGGGAATTTATGATGAATTTTTTTTCCATAGTGTATTCACGTTACGAAACGTAATAGTATAAAATATTCGTTTAGCCTCAGCATATTGTTTCAATGTAATAAAAAAGGCTTTCAGAAAAATATCAGAACAGCGCTTAAATATGTGTTCGTACTCACTTTAAACTAGGCTATTGTTACAACAACAAAAAAAGAAAAACCATCATTAATGGATGTTTCTTCGATCTTAGAAAGACTTTTGATCCAATATTCCAAAGCTTATTGAGAAAAAAACTCATTAAATGAGATGTCCCAATGGCAGTACTCAATATTCTGGCTATTTGGTACGGGCAGCAAAAAAATCTAATGGGCAGGTGCTTCTTTTAGACCCGTATTCCTTAAAATCAGATCCGGTAAGTGGACGATATATCGCCTACTCAATTTAATGTATTCATAAATGACCTCTTATAAAAAAACTAACGATTCAAGGATTGACGTGGTGCTGTTAGCATCCTCCATAATATGCGAAGAATAGGAAAACTTGCATAACATGTTGTCTGATCCTAAAAAGTATTTCACTAATCTGGCTAAAAGAAAACAAACAGCTTGTGAACTCACAGATTAAATACCTGGGAAATATCCTCACAGAAGATTTGAACAATATTGAAGATATAAAACGACAAAGAAGAGCTATTGATGTACGGACCGGAATGCCTCAAGGCAGTTTTACCACTGTAATGACGATGTCAGGAAACTGATTTTTAAAACGTACTGCACTGCCCTATTTACATCTGGGCTGTGTACACAATACCCAACAGCGCAATGGAATAAGTTGAGGGTTTGCTACAACAATGCCTATAGCCAACTTCTGCAACTTCCAAGGTTCTGCAGTGCCTCTGCAATGTTTACCGAAAGGAAGGTGCACTCATTACCCACCTTGCTTCGTCACCAACTAGTTAGTTTCTAGGGCAGGACATGGAACTCAACCAACGTAATTGTTCACAATGAGCGATGTATGCAAATCATACGGAGACGACATTGTAGCACAGTCAATTAAAGTTATTTTTATATTTATTAATATGTTTAATTTTACTTTTACTTTTATGAATTTTATTTATTTTTTCCTTATTATTTTGATTACTATTTACTTACGATTCTCACTTTTGTTTTATACATTGTCATATAGTTATTTTTGTATGAAATGTATTACATTGCACTACCCCGGCATACTTTCTGGAATAAAATTATTATTACCATTATTAAATACGTCCTTAGGAATTTTTTTAAGAGTTCTAATGCAAAGTTTATAATTTGCGCACCTAACATACTTCTTAGGGGGAGACGTTTTTTTTTATAGTGAATACTGCACAAGAGTCCCAACAGCCCCTAACCGTCTAAAGTCAGTGGAACTATAGCATCCCCAACCGGGCATATTATGAGGCTCAAAGTAGTACGCATGGAATGAAAATGAGGAAGAGCAAGGTTAGGAAGTACCTGGCTATTCAGATCTGGTCACCAAAGACAGCTAATTATTATTATGCTATTTCAAGCAAAGTTTTTATTATAAATGGTGGTCTTTCACCATGGCGATACTAACAGCATCTACCATTCTGGAACGTGCCGCAAATATACTGTCTATAATTTTATGTGAATTGAATGTGTTCATATGTATATTCCCATATATATATATTTATATATATATATATATATATATATATATATATATATATATAAATATATATATATATATATATATATATATATATATATATATATATATATATATATATATATATATATATATATATAAACATATGTAAATATATATATGTATATTTATATATATACATAAATATTTATAAATATATACATTAAAACATACAAAAGAAATATATCACTAAACACTGCAAAACGCTGGAAGCCATACAAGTATGTGAGTTGTTAAGTAGGACGGGCTGCTTAATTTTTTTATTAAAATGGCTCCCCCGTTCACTCGCCGGATGCCAAAAAAATTATGAAAATAGGCCACTGCAGTCTTCTTCCTATCTTCACGTGGCACAATAAGACAATAAGCGTCAAAATATGAGTCTAAATGAGTATTTAACAAAAAAATAAACGCGTTTAAAGGTATGAGGTTATTTTCTGGAGAATAAGATTAGCGGTTTCCAAAGTGGGTTCCGTGAAACTGGAGTTTTGTGTCACCAGGATTCTGCGATGATTTGAGACATCCGTTAAACGTTGAAATTTTTCGTATTATTGATAGTATTGAATCATTGGAATTGAAATAAAGCATAAGGCTTTTGTTGGATTTTAAAATAATAATTTAGTATGTTCTTACCTTCATGTTTTTCATCCAGTTCTTACCTATCCCGCCATTTAGCTGTTCGATTTCCTTACTTAACAACACTGTGTTTGAAAACAATTTACAGTAAAAAACTAGCGTTGTGACCGCTCCGAAAAAACTACTTCAAAGAACTACTTCTTTTGGCGGCAGTTCCTACTTCCTTCATTATTCATTGAACAAATACTTTAATTGAAGTTGGCAGTACATTTTAGCGTTGTGATCGCTCCGTGTGAACTATTTAATTTTGCGGCAGTTCAAACTTCATTCATTTGATTTAATTGAACAAATACTTCAATGGAAGTTAGATTACAAATAACTACTTAAATTTGGAGCAGTACAGTTGCAAAGTTGAATTTAAAAGCCTTAAAAAAAGTACTTAATTTCAAGTATTTCAATTGAAGTTCAACTTCAAAGTACTTTGGTCTACCGATCTCTACCAACTTGTACTTTTTATTTTGGCGAAGAACCGGTTCTAGTTATTTTCATTTTCAAATCTTTACCGACTAAGTACTTTAGTTTTGGCGAGGAACTTCTGTCGATTTTCTAGTACTTTTCGTGGAACCTGTTCCAAAAAGAACTGGACAAATTGCCGGTTCCTTGCTAAATCCCTTTTTGGCGAGTTCGACTTCAATTCAATCGCTTGATCATCGTTTTGTTGTTGTTCTTCAAGTAAAATTAAATTAAGTGTTGTGATTCGTTGTGTGTAAGAAGAATCAACAACTCCCACTTCAACTACATCGGTGAGTGTTTGGTTTTCCACTTTCCTTTCATCCACATAACATATCCACATATCGTTTAACAGTCCACTATTTTCCAATCTGAAGCTGAAAACACATTCGGTGTTTATCGCAACTTTGGATCCAACAGCTTTAATAATTTAATTTCACTATTAATAAAACATCAATATTTATCTTTTAAAGTAGGTTGTTATGATTTTTTGTATTCGGACTATTATTTTCCTCTGGAAATAAAAAAAAAGAAATTTTCTAAGAAATGCACAGAAAACAAAATAAATGAGCAAAATGTTTTTTTTTTGTACAAAAATAGGTTTACGTGGTCGAGAGGTTTAGAAGCTTAACTATGAATTCATTGGTCGCAATATCAAATACCGACGAGCGTTTATAAATTTTATTTAATAACCATTTGTTATTTTACATATGATAAATATAAAATAACGTATAATAGCATATTTCCGGTACGTTTCAGGGTGGTAGATACTGGTGGATAGAAGTATCACCCTGGTGAAAGACCACCATTTATAATCGAAAAGTTGGTTGAAATGGCTTTAAACTATTTGAACAATCCCAACCTCCCTCTTTCCTATCCCGCTAACTTCAGCTCCACAATATACCCCAATCGGAGTTGCCATGGTTCCATACAGTTGGGGTCATTTGGGACCCTTATGTGGTGTTGTAAAAAAATAAATATATATACGCATACTAAACAGCTTAAAATTATATTTATGTGATAATTGTTGTATTTTTTTTCCAATAAAATTAAGAGGATGTTTCTTTATAAAATACCTATTTAGACATATTAAATAGCTTGAAATATCAAAGACTTGATTGAAAAGGCTCAAATGATGCTTTCTTTCCGCAAAAGCACTTAATTTTAAACGCGTTTATCTCAAAAGCAACAGGTATCTCTCTTTATTCACAATTCCGTTGAAATTTGAATAAAGGGCTGCTGAAACCACCGAAAATTTCTTCTGACGCAAATTTCATTAGGGAAGTAATTTAGAGGAAAATGAATAATTATTTACCATATTAATTTCACCAATTATAAATTATATTAGCGCCGTGTAATTATACATACACATTTCTACACAGGACCCGAATGTTATTATATAAGGTTGACGATATGAATATATTTGTTATGATTGAAAACTTCGGGAAGTGATTGAATAGAAAATAATTGATCGGCAACTCGGTTTTAACGTGCATATACTTTATTATTTTGAAATAAAAAGTCCACACTCAATGAACTGAAGACGCTAAAATTTTGTTTCTTTGTGACAATATTTTTTACAATACTACATGCAAGCATGTAAAAAAAATAATCTGGTAAGCCCTTATATTCCTCCCAATGTAAACATATTTGCTTTTAAACTATGATAGTTTGTACTTAATCCGTTCTCAATTCTGTTCATATTGCTTTTTTAAATTTAGAACAGGATGATGTGTCGAGTTTACCGAAGTAAAAGTGGTGCTTGATGTTCTTTTTAATAATTAATCCCTATTTCGTAAAAAAAAGTGAGAATTCAGGCGTCATATTAACTTTCTACTCATAAACTCAATGCTTAGAAATATATGTAGCATCTTTATAGTTTTTTTAAGATTCGTATTAAATCATCGCGCTAGGTAATCAGTAGATTAGATAGATGATATCTTCATTAAAATATTTTCATCTCTTTTAGAGCTATACGAGTAAACGTCAACTTTGGTTAGTAAATGATTTCCTCTTTAAGGAAATAAATTCTATTAAAATAACGGATTTTATAAAGCGTCTCCGACATTTACTTTTGCTTTTAAAATTTAAGTAAGTCAGGAAAAAAAAGTTTCAATTCCACATGTGTAGTAGTCGTAGAAGATTAAAGTAAGTAAGCTACTAATCAATTCGGAAACAAAACATTTTTGCTTAAAAATTGAATTTTTCAGCTCTTACAGCGATTGACTTGTTCTCTGATCGCAGCGTAAAAATAACTTTAATAAGGTCGGGTACCCCCGGAATGGGAAATACGAAGGACTGGAGGCTGGTGAAGGGCGGGAGAAAGGGCGGGGGGTCGGGAGCCAGTTCAAGAGGTAGGTGAGGCAACTAGGGGCTGCTCCACAATGTCATTAATAACAAAAGATTGATTGAGTTAGGGAAGGGAGTCGTATCGTCTGTCAGGATTATATTGTCACTCAATTTCTTTAAAGCCCCTTAAAATTAATGATTTCACAACATATTCTTATGAGCGTCGCATAGTGAGAAAAAAATGAAACCTAAGAAATTTAACAATTATTTCGATTATTTTGGCAATTGTGGCAAGTAAAATAGAGTTTAAAATGTCTGTTTGATGTAGATAGTCATGAAATGAAATTTTGGTTTCGATTTTCCTTGGTTAACGGTTGTAAGTCTTACAGTATATTAAATTTTTAAATAGGTTTTGTCTTCTCTTGTAAGAACACACTGCTCAGTAGTACAAGTTGTTTTTTTTTCTATTACAGTGCGCTTAAAATCATATTTACCGCATATTAGTTGTGGCGTTAAAACTATAAGAAATAAGAATACGGCTTACATTATGTGCCTGCATATACGTATAACAAGTTTCAAATAGACGCAAAACAAAAAAACCCGGTGGAAGAAGAAAGCATACAAACATAATACCCCAAGTCACGGAGATTTGAAATATGTTTTTGGAGAAACAATAGATTCCATAAAAATAGTCGCTGAGAGGAAATATTATTTTGTCGATTACATCCCTTCGTACTACTAAAAATCTAAATCAAACAACTAAGCATCATTTTAACTTTAATTCTAATCTGAACAAGTGCTTATATTAATATATTTCTAAAGCAGTTTTCTTAAGGCACAATATTGGATATTTGTGATAAAAAACTATTATACATAAATGCAGAAGGTTGTAGTAACGATCTTGCATACTGAGCCAAAAATATCAAAATAAAGAGCTTTTACATTTTATAAGCCTTTACGGGTGAAACGACATCAACATTAATTCAGCGGAAATAAATTTCTGCGGAAAACGATATTATTATTTAGGGAAAACAATCGGAGAAATATACCTCCCTTAATGGCAGCAATCCGGTAAAGAAGGGCTTTATTAAATTGCTTTTATAAATTTATATCGTTTTTATAACGCTCCGGAGAGATGAAGTTGATATAACGTAAAACCGTAACAGTAAACATATTTGAATAAATGTATTAAGGAAGTGTTTATTTTCTCCTAAAATATTGAGAACAAATGTGAAAATATTTTAAATCTAAAACAACAGTTAACACAATCGTTAAATGTTTTACTTATATTTTCGAAGACAAAATATTGGACATCACTCACATTCATAAAGTAAACGTTATTAATAATGATTATTTATGATTAAACAAAACAAAAGAAGGTATAAATTCCACAGAAAAAATTTATAAATGTGTGTTAAAAAACAACAAGCGCTAAGAAAATAAGATTATTCATCAACTTTTTTACTACCTTACTGCTGAGTTTTAGTAAAAACGGTACTTCACACGATTTGGTTAGTCATAAGACAAGTGTTTAACTTTACCTTGAAGAGATAGGGTGTGACGGTCTTCTACTGCCACTTAAAGCTTAGGTACATTCAGATTAATCCTCAACAACGACACCTAGAAACAGCTTTTAGTAGGTAAAAAAACATTTAAAGCTTTGGATAAAACAGAAGTACATTAAATTACAACAATTATTAGAAAAGATTAAAAGAAAAAGAGAAAATATTTCTCATTTTTAATTTCTTATATATTTTAATTATGACTCGTAGTTTTTTACAACACTGACATGCAAATTGATTTTTGGAATATCATTAAAATACGAAAAAGTAAAATATCATAATGTTCTTTACAAAGTTATTTCATCGGTAACTGTGGGTACCTACAATAAAAATAAAATCATTGGTTCATCAGTCTTTGATTTGGCTTTTTTATTTTTTTCCTGTACAGATTTTAATAGTTTTTATAGTAATTGTCATTATAGGACCAACAGCAAAAAAATGTGGCCAAGTGGTTCATAGCGTCGGGATCGCATCCAGGTGTCGCGGGTTAAATCATCTGCCCGCTGCGTTTTATATAATAGCGCAAGCTACCATAACAGCTTTAAATTTTATTATGGGAATAAGGGTTTTTTTATGTACACACAGTAGGCCCTGAAGGAAGTAATTTATTAAAAAAAAAAATTAAAATAAAAAAATGGGAATCCTACGTGAACGATCTTTTTTGGGAAGGAAGAAAGTGAACTCAGATCTTGAAGAAACTCATGTTGTAAAAGAGTAAAAACACAAAAGCCCGCAAATCGTTTCACACAAGTTGTTGGACACAAGAACGAGTCGTAGAACCGAGCTACTCTCTTCTGGTAAATTTGAACCGTGTACAGAATAGGTGTTAGGCGCAAATTTGGCGTTTTTCCCGGCTGTGCACCGGTGCCACAGAGATATAATATTGCAGAGATATAGTTCTTTGGAACATATTTAATTGAAAAACTTGCAGAAAAAAGACAGTCTGACGTATGTACTCTCAAAATTGAGTTCCGTTATTTAAGATAAGGGAAACTAGCAAACGGACCGCCCGTTGTTGCTTAGAGATAAGTGTTTTTTTTTTTGTATTTTGGGAATCCGAACCAGATGTGACAGCCGAACATTACAGTAGGGTGCATTTTCAATGTGCATAGGGTCAACAGGTAACGCCTGTATTTCTATCATTTTTTTATTTACTTACATCCATTGCAATAATGAAATATTGATATGAATTATTGTCCAGTTGTCCATCCTTTGACCTTCCTGAAAATAACGATCTTTTAGGGAGTTAATTTGTTGAATTGATTGTGTTGTATTCGCAATACAATAATGAATAACACCAACATCGCAGTACAGAAGAAAAATCTCGCAGCGTTTATATTAAAATAAAACACTGGGAATTTGGAGAGAAGATTAATGGCCAGACAAGGTTTTATCCGACACTTTACGGAGGATTTAATCAAAGCATTTGCACAGTCTTATATACGATTACCGGATTAAAAGAATGGTGTGTGATGAAATGAGAAACCTAATTGCTTATTCAAAAATTTATACAAAATATAATTTGACTTGATAAGATTTTTCTTTAGTTGGTTTCATCCACCCATTTCAAATATACAAAAAAATGTAGATAGATTTGTCACCTGTGTACATTTAAAAAGATTACTTTCTAATTTGATAACACATCCATAAGATCCAAATTTGAAAAGCTTACATTCGTTTGTACGCACGTACTAACAAAGGAAAATATTTATAAATAAAACAGATAAACTTTGTTTAAAACCACTTTTATTATTCAATATTTCGTCGACCGGTTTTGGAAGCACCCTTCCATCTTAAGTACAATTTTAATATTGTCCTAAAGATGGAAGGGTGCTTCCAAAACCGGTCGACAAAATATTGAATAATAAAAGTGGTTTTAAACAAAGTTTATCTGTTTATTTATAAATATGGCAAGCCACAAAGTAAATACTTTTTACGAAAATGAAAATATTTATAGCTAATAAGATAAATACCCATCTGTTACAATGAAAGTATGTGTACAATATCAATAACACTGTCATTGGTACAGTAGGTACTTAATAGAAACCTTATTATTTGTGTTTTTTTATAGTGAATACCGCACAAAAGTGCCAACTGCTCCTAACCGTCAGGAGCCAATGAGATTATAGCATCCTCAATTTAAGATATGTTGCGATGTTGAAGGTAGTGGGAATGAGAAAGAGATGGGGAAAAGAAAGAGAAAGAATTTGAACTACTTGGCTACACGTATTCAGCCATCAAACACGGCTAAAGCCATTTCAAACAACGTTTGGATTCTGAATGGTGGTATTTCACCAGGGCGATACTTGTGTTAAATTTTCATAAATATATATTTATGAACATTTAATGTTGGTTTTAACGATTACACATCTCTGTTTATGTAAAACGCCTGTATCGAGATGGTAATTTACAAGAATGGTTATTCAGCTAAGTTTTATTATATAAAAAAGATCATAATAACAAATTAGACATTTTTATGTTTGTTTAATGTGTCGCACTACTCGTATGTTGATGTAATCAGGGAAACAATACTTAATATAACTTTCAGTGAAACAAAAACTTTTAACGAGGCTATTGCCTATCGAAATACATTTAACTGCCCTAATAATTATTTACGTAAGCATTCATAAGATCAATCAAAACTTTATGGTTTCTCTTCTCCAATTTCCGGTTCGTTTGTAACGGTTTTTGGCAGACAGAAGTTAAGTTGTACTGGGATTCTTTGAAGAGTTTTTATTGTTTGAAATTTTATCAATGTATAGTATTGATCACAATGACATATAGTCGCCGGAAAGGCAAAAGGGCTGAAGCGTCAGCTTGGGAAATTTACACTAGGGTATTTTTTTTTTCTTTCACAATAAAGTTCATTGGTCATCAGTAGGTACCTGGTTGAATTTTGAAAAAAAAGTTAACTCAGGTAACTCAGTGTTCTAACTGAGTTACCTTAAGTGACAAAAAGCGTCACAAAACTAAAAAAAGTCACAACCTTTTGTCGCTTGAGTCTAGCCGTCAGAGCGTTCGGTGCAGAAAAAAAAAATGATCAAAAATGCATATTTTATTTATTTTTGACCAAAGTGTCACTTACGCCCTTTTGCATAGACGATGTATTAATATAGAGCTGGTTTTGTTAAAAATCTACTCTTTGACACAAACATACTTAAAAAAAAACCTTTTAATAAAAAAAATTAAAAAAACAGTGTTGGGCTAGAGAAAAGTCCAATAGTATTTACTCAAAATGATCAAGTCGACTTCGGAATTGAAAAATTAAGTAGACTAAACAAATTTAACATCGCTGGTAAATTAAGATCAGTGGTAACTTTTTCACAAATTGATTGAGATTTTCACATCCCTCTTAAAGTAAAAGTTGTCAATAATTTTGCAATTGTAATTATTTTCCAAAAATACCGGTTCATCGGTCTCTACAAACAAGAAAGTTATGCGAAGAGAATTTGGATGATTATGGACCGAGGTAATTAAAGAAGAGCAAGATGGTTTGTTCTTTGATTTTTTTTATAGCTATGTTCCGCCACTAGAAAAAGGGGATGAAAATAATAATGAATATGATTAAACAACCATTAAACTAATAACTAGGGTTTGCTCCGTAAAAAAATTTTTTGGGTATATGATCAATATTATAACAACTCGGTATTGGTAAATTCTTGATCATCGAAGCATATACAATTCAACAAAATTGAAACCCTTTTTTCTTTAAAGCTAGAACCTACAAACTGTGACTAAATGCAATAATTTGGTTTTGACAGGTGAATTTTTGATAGAAAACCATTTCTACAGTAACGGCAAATGTTTGAGAAAATAGCGGAGTTGTAGAATGTGTACGTTAATTATATGAAAGTGTGATGTGAGGAGAATAAACAAGATTGAAATAAAATGTTACTTCTTTGTAACCCGAACCGTTCAAGTAAATAGTAGAACTTTCTCAAAAATAAATAAGCCGCAAGTTGTGCGCCAGTAAGGCTTTTTGCTCCCTCGTCATTATGATCAAAGAGATGACAAGAAGCTGGAAATGACAAAATAATCTTTTCCTAAACTGTATCACTTCCACAAAAGATAATATGATTGTAGAATACTAAATCCACCCATTTCTAACCACGTTAATCGAATCACAATACATATTTTTACAATATTTTACTTGAGCAATATTTTAAGCAGTAATATTTCTTTATTTTTATTGAAACACGCCTTTGCCCGCCTGTGAAAAATATTTGTACTAACCTTTTTAAAAAATCAGTATCAAAAGAGATAGCTATAGCGACCCAACAACTTGCAAAAAAAAATGTCCGTCTTCATTTGTGGATTTTTATAAGGACTTGATTACTTATTATATTCAAGTAATAAATATGTTCAAAAATTCACTCATAAGAAGAAAAAAAATAGAAAACAAGTGAAATGGATAAAAAATATATTAAACTTTTTTGTTTTCTTTCATGTTGGTTGGTTTTAAAATATTAATATCTGAATTTTAATTTTTTTGCGCAAAAGACTGTCAGCCCACCGAAGGTGCTATCAAATTGTAGCGGAACACATCATTAAGTCGCTTAAATAAATATCTCGATTGATTGAAATGATTTTTTTACACACAGACCAATTTCTAATATTTTTAATTTTTTAACAGTTTTCTTTTTTTAAATGCCAATTAATGATGATATATTAAACCATTTTTTTTTTTTATAGAAACATAATTTTTGCCTTGAAACGGATATCTGCATACTGAATTTTTTTTTTTTACACTATTATTTTTTTAACCACCTATAGTCACGGATGAACGTAAGGATTTATTGCGGATGGAAATATTTGGTACTAGTTGGGCGGTAAAATAACAATTCCATAAACCTTCGGATGGTTTATTACATTATGAAATAAAAAATAAAAAAAAAAAACAAATATTGTTATTAATGCACTAAATGATGTTTAACACGCATTAAATGTACAAAGAAAAAAAAAAATTTAAGTAAAGTCTTCACTATATTATCAACACATAAAAATTAAGAAACGTTTTACAAAGATAATTAAAGTTTAATAATATGTTCAATCTGCTTGTGCTATTGCAAGTTCCTAGTCACTATCTAATTTTTTATTTATTTTGCTGGGCTTTGAAAAGGGAAATGTCGTGACTTGATATCATATGCCCTGTCTTCCAAGAAGCCTACGCAGTGTCAAGTGTAAAAGTGTGAAGTATCTGGCCTTGTTATACGCCCTCCTTTCAGCATCTTCCTAATGACACTCTGCTACTGACCATAGAGATACGGGATATCGTTAAATATAATTCAAGACCTGAAATAATTGGTGATGACCCCACGTTAAATCTAAGGAAATGAAAATATACCCGGGTAGTTTGGATTCAATGACACAAAGCACATAACACTAAACCATTGATCCTTGAGGCGTTCTGCAGAAATATGGCATAAAGTAAATCATCTATGAATAATTGAAGTTTACGTGAAAAAAGTTTAAATATTAATATACGAGTGGGTAGGTCTACATGCATAGTTGCACCATACTAAAATATCTCTATGAATCTAGATGATACAATAATTTTGTACTATATAAGAAAATCTGTCTTACATTTCACCATTACTGGGTACTCATGTGAAGATTTATACTAATATTTTGGTAGAAAGCAATCACTTTGTAGTTTGACGTATTTAATCAAAATTAAATAATAGCTTTATGTAAGACCACAGATTTAATAAATAAATAAATGTAAATCTATAGTATTGTACAAAGCTCTTTTTTCAATAAATAAACGTCATCGCTAATTTTTTTTTTAAATGGTTTGGTGAAACTTTGATATATGGTAAAACATGCCATAATATTATGATGCTAGTTCTTACCCGTGAAAAATCACGAAATGTAACTTGACGTGTCGAGAAAAAATATTAGTTGCCATATTATACCCATTTCAAATATATAATAATATCTACTAAAATAAATTATAGGTAGATAATTTGAAAGATTACTTAGGATGAGAATTTTTTTTAAACGTTTGTTCCATTTTTGAAAAATTGATACTCGTATGTACGTATGTACTCACGAAGAAATTTAGTTATAGAAATGTTTAATTTTTTTTAACGCAAAACCTATTTTCCTGCACATGAAATTGATAAATATTTATATAAGTATATTTTTATAGAAATATTATATATTTTTGTGTTAATAATTTGTATTGTTTAATCAATGAAAGCAGATCCAAATGACACTGAGAAAATTACCATGTTTTTGTAGTTTCTGATGGCATTTGTTTGTCAACAATACGGAATCGGTCTATGTTGGCGGATAAGACTACGTGTTAAACTATTTTAAGTAAGCGTGGCCTAAATGTTCACACTTTGAATGACAGTGAAATAGTTTGGACATAATTGCTTTTCCGTTAAACCAAAAAAAAAACAAACAGCATAGTTTTATGACCATAAATATTCGGAAGCAAAAATATTTTTTTAAGGTTAATTTAACGACTCGAATATAAAATAAACAATGATAATTTTCTTTATAAATCAACATTTACAATCTTTACATCTAAAATAGATTAAATCTAAAACAATGTCAAAGGAATCTATTCATAATACAAACGAAAAATATTTTCCGAAACACACTGTTACTTTCTTATCAAAAAATTTCAAAACTGGTAGAAAATGATTTTCAATACCCTGTGTTCAAACAAAACCGTTTTTCCATAGAAATTTCGCAATTAGGTACAGAAACTCTACAATCAGTTGTTAATTAACTAAGTTAACTCGAAGTCAATTAAATATAAATGGAAAATTTCTGTATAAATTCAACTAGATTACAATTTCGCTAACATTTTTTTTCCGTTTGCTAGAGAAATTTAAACAAGACGAGAATTAGTTTTTTTTATTTATTTATGAAGGTATTTTGATTGACACGCTCATAACTTGAAAACGGAATAAAATTGTTTAATTTTCCTAAAAGTTTATATTTATAAAAATAACAAAAATACGTCTCTACTTAACATACATCAACGTACTTAGTTGAAGAATAATTTTAATTTGCCATCTAGCAAAAAAATATGAACGTAATACTTTACGGCTGATTGTAATTTGGTCAAAAGCTGAAACTGGTCAAAAACTAATAATTAGCGGACTATTATCGTCTATTCATTCGTCGTTCCCTTGTTACAAAGTTTGAAATACCCCAACCTACGCATGGCTTACTTTTTAATGTATTTATTTTTTCTTATAGTGAATACCGCAGATGAGCCCTATTCCTTCCAACCGTCTAGAGCCAGTGAAACTATAACATTCCTACCTGCGGTATGTTGTGAGGTTGAAGGTAGTGGGAAGGAGATGGGAAAGAGAAAGTTTGAGAAATACCTGGCTTTTCAAACCTAGTCACATTTCAAGCAACTTTTGGATTCTGAATGGTGGTCTTTCACCAGGGCAATACTTAAAGAATTTACAACTCTGGAACATACCGCAAATACAAAACATACTATTTATATGAATTAAATGTGCTAAAACACATATTCATTAAATAACATTATATTCGCAAACGCTGGTTTGAACCCGTTACTACTAAGTAATTCCTCCGGAAAACTACCTCACGCAGTTTATAATGGAGATAGCTTAAAACATCAGTATGTACCGTTTAATATAAATTCCTCAAAACCTACTTTATAAAAATAATGAACTTATTTTTCTACAAAATGGAATTATTAATCTCACATCCAAAGCACATACATAACACCATATATATCGTTTTTTTAAACATAAAAATTTCAGAGGAGTTCATTAGTTTCGTTTTCCTTAAGTTTTAGCCTTTTTATCGATTAGAAGACATGTAATTTCAGTGTTATTATCAGAAAGTCCGGCACTTTTAATTTTCAGGGTGTAATCAATATCGAGAAGTGTCTGGCGAACCCTATTAAAACTATCGACATTTGATCTCGATTCTGAGGCATTGTTATAAAAATAGGTCACTGCTTTGTGAGACAGCTGACTGCTTCATGAACCACCCCTGCACATTCCGAAGAGTCCTCGCCGAAGCCTTCAAGCCGGGGAGGAATATACAAGATTTAATGCTACTAGCGGCCAGAGGGGGCACTAAACCAGTAAATGAAAATTATTTTTAAATTGCAAATTGATCGTAAAGGGCTGAATAATGGTTTGTTTAATGAAACCAAAATATTGATTTATGGTTTAATAAATCGAAATACGTTTTTATGTCTTATTCCGATTTTTTTTAAAAATGAAAGTACGTAAGGAAATAAGTCATAAGACAATCGATAACAGATTACACAAATGTATTACATGCCGTGTATTTTGGCAGTACATAATTAATAAAATTACTGTTTACCATGAAAGTTGCCTTATTTATCTATATTTGTTTCTACCTTTAAAAAACAGGCTTGCTTGTGATATTATATTTACTAGATGCTTAAATAGGTAATTTAAAGCAGCATTTTTTTGTTATTTTGCAACTTTCAAGATACCTTTCAAGGGATAATCTTCTAAAAAATATTTGCTAATTTAAGTCACAATCCACATATTAATGTTTCAACCTCAATCTTGGCACTTTTAGTAGGATATGTGCTGAATATGTGAAGAAAAACTTATCATTTGTATACATACCAAGATAATTTTCAGTTTATTTTATATCTCCATAATTAACAAAACTGTATATTAACTTAGTGCGTTTCGTTAATAATAATGATAATATTTGGATGATTTGTATAGCGTCGTTTTTGTGAAAAATCACCTCAACGACGCTACTATATGTACATTTAAATAGTGTGAAATGTATTATTTTTGCCGAATGTAATTTTTGTTAAGTATGTCTTGACCACTTTCACAACAAAGGGTCGAGCATTTTCATGTTGCAAAATCACTTTATCGTATCTCTCGATGCATTGCTGCCGTTTTTCTTCCAATGCCCGGCTCTAACGCATTCATTGCGTTCGATAACGATCGTTTTACTATTATTAATTTGAATACAATCTTATTTATTTTTGAAAAAACATTAATAAAAAATAAACATTGTGAATTAGAAAAGTATTAATGTTTCTAATTCATATTTCTAGGATATTCGTAAAAATGATTCAAAAATTAATGTCGAAATAAAAGCATAAAACTTTAAAAAAATTGTATTGTGTGGCTATATATTAGAATAATTTTATGCACTGAGGTGCCCAACCATCTTTGCAAATTCAGATTCTTAATTGAAATCGACAAGATTTGGTGCTTTTATTCAGCAGCATAGGCAGCTCAGGGAATCTGTTTTGCAATGTAGAAACAGAAAAGGGTATGGAAGCGAGGAATAAATTACAATGCATACATCACTAATCTAATTAACACACCTGCTCCTTCCCTTATTTCAACAACGAAAAATAATGGTCCATTTAAAAAAATACAGGAAATTCTATCTAATTCTTCCGATCTAAGTGGACGAGGAAAATCAATTTTTAGAGAAAGTGTTTTTTAGTTCCACAATCTTTTGTTAAAAAAAAGATTTTTCAAGCTGTTTTTATTTAAAAAAATAATGTTTCGAAAAATATAAAAAAAAAAGTTTAGTATTCATTCACATTTAAAAAAATATTTTATTTGAGTAGGTACCCATTTTCATTTTTCAGACGTCTCAGAGGGGATTTGATAACGATGCAGTGCTTCAGAGAATATCAAAAAAATATTTTTTGAAATGCTTACATTATAGTCATCGGTGGCCTCACTATAATGTCAGTGAGAACATTGTGAAGAAATATTTGAGTTTAAAAAGTAGTACAGAACGAACGTGAAAGCCAAGAAGAAATGAATAACTTACGAAACAACATTAAGAAAAATTACAATAAATGAGAATATGAAGGGAGATTACAACCAGCGTGGCTTATATATTTACCTACACTTCTCTTCACATTGCCGTAAATGTTTGTCTCCATTCAGAGCCGCTTACGTTTCTCCTGAAAAAAAGAAGAAAACATTATTGTAATGTTATATGACGGTCTACGTGTCCGCTTGCGTTAGTACATTTAATTTAATTAATTGGTGTTATTTCCCATTTTATTCATGTAAAATAATATAAAGTATATTTGCGGCACGTTCCATAGTGGTAGATACTCTTATTATCGCTCTGGAAAAAGACTACCATTTATAATTGAAATGGTTTTAACCGTGTTTGGTTACATAATCTGAATAGCCAAGTACTTCTCAACTTCCTCTTCCCCATTTTCTTCCCCCCCCCCACTTCTACCAGCTTCACAACATACCCCGATTAGGGATGCCATAGTCTTACTGACTCCAGACTGTTAGGAGCAGTTGGGACTCTTGTGCGGTATTCAATATACAAAAAAAAACATGAAAAATATAAAACAGCCTACCTAATAGTGATCAAATATTTATTTAACCTAGAGTTCGTGAGTTTAAACTTAGCGTCGACTCTTTACTTGATGGCTATAGATATGAGATGTGATTAGCTAGGTGTATCCCAACATTATCCCGTTCTTTGTGTCATACTGCAATTGGATCCATGCAGCCAATAAAACAATGTTCAATAAACATGACTAGCAATGAACCAGACAAAAAGCAGCTGATATTTTATCAAGTGTTCAGCAATAAATCACATGATGTTTGTATTTCAATCGAATATCTTAGAAATTGATCTGATTCATCTTTTAATAAAAATATGATTGCAAAATATTGATCGCTTAAAATTTGAGATAGATTTTTAAAATGATAATATTTATTGTTAGTTGTTCGGTGAATCAAGAAACAATCAAATTAAATCAAAAAATAACTTTCCATAAAAATGATACTTAGGCTGAGCGATACCGGTTGGTCATAAACAACAAAATAAAATCTGTGGTCTTACACATAGTTATTGAAAAATAAAAAAAATAAAACTTTAAATACTTTAAATACTTTAAACCACGAAGTGATTGCTTTAAAAAAAAGGTTATAATCATTTAGAATCTTATTATTTTTTGGAAGAGTCTCAAAGCCTAAAGACCTCAAAGCGTTAGCAAGCGGAGAACACTCAAATTTAAGTCCTAAGTCATGATTCCATAGATTTATTCTTATTTGGACTGATTTGATTTTAGATATATTCATAAATAGAACATGTTCTATTTATAAATATGGCAAGCCACAAAGTTAATGCTTTTTACGAATATATTAGATATATTCGTTTAACTACGCTCTTGCTATCAAACAATAATCATTACAACGATTTATCTGATATGTAAAAAAACACGTTGAGCATAGCATGTAAGCCTCTGAACGTGCCTGAATAAGGGTTACGTAATTTGGTGTTATTTGGGTTTCAGTGCAATGCAATTCCCCGAAATGCCAATCTCCATTATCACGTCTATTGGAAGCGGCCAGCGACAGTGCACCTTTCGTGTCGATTTTTTCAATTGTTTAAATAACCCCAGCTGTTACTTGGGTACTAATGTAATAAAGTGTTTGTTTGTCATAAATTTCTGTACATGTTTTTTTTTTTATTGTACTAAAAACATGCATTTTAATTAAATAATCATTCTTGAATCTATAATACATAAAACAAAGTATTTGATTTTAGTCGAAAGTCCAGTGAAACCATAAGAATACAAACATACATAATTTTATGAATGTACCAAATTTTTTAGTAAAAATAAAAAAAAAAAAGTTTTCTATGAATTATTTACGTTGAGCAATCGATGTGATCAATTTGAAAAAATCTATTCAACTCTAAATTTCTGATTTGAATCGGGGTATCCTAAAATATTTCTAAGCATAAATACCTCGACCGCTGCAAAAATATAACAAAGAAAAACTAAACACACTCGTATTTTATCTTGATATGAAAATGAGGGTTTGCGCATAAACGCAACCGAGGCGCATTTAACGATTGCGTGACAGTTGATTTATATTCATAGAATAAAACCGTCAGCATCCACAGATAAACGAATATTGTGAAAAATTGTAAATTAGCGTCATGACTACAATTAATTCCGCCACCACGGGGCGTTTTTAATGTTTGCATTCAATCAGACCAGCTTATCAACACCAATCAATATTCTTATTACTCATTTAAACCGCCTAACACATTACAAATTATTAATACACATCAGTAAATTTAATTTATTGTCAAATTTAAATGGTTAAAACTTAGACCTTACCCACAAAAAAAATCATTTATTTCTATGCCATTTATTGTTTTCATGTTTTTTTATGATTTAATTAATAGTCAATATTTCAGCAAAGTAAAATTTGTTTTTGATTATTCTCCAAATTTACTATTGTAAAACGGCCTCTTTGAAGTACGATGTATTTTAAGCATCACCAAAAATAAAGAAATACTCATTTTGAGTTCCGAAAAAAATGAAGTATTGATGGAGTATTTTTCTGTGAATTTTGTTTGAATGTCAATTAATTATGTTAGTGATCATATCGAAAATAATTGCTTTCTTGAAAAACATATCAAAATGATCATCAGATAGTTTTAAGAAATATAATATCAGAAATATGCATGAAAATTTAGTCCCTCATTGGAAAATTAAATATTCTTCACCACTGATTTGTGTACGAGCTGACACGTGTTCTGACGTTTACAACACTGGTGTCTAGTACATATACGTCTATTGGTAAGTAACAAGTCGACAAGAACAAGGACGGAAGATGGGGTCAGGAAACACAGGAAGTAAGCTTCGCTGGGTATCGTCTACTGACGTCATTTCCGAGGGTTGCCAACCCTTCTGCCACCCACCCCACTGGTATCAGATTATATTTCCTCTCATCTTAAACACAAAGTACGTCAGCACATTGCACGATATAACGATTTTATTTAAATGTGATTGCAAAGCTTATTTAAAATTAGCTAACTGATTAATGTTTTTGATTTACCAATCGGCTTCATCCAAGTTTTAAAAATGTTTTCCGTTTTTTATTTATTTTTCACTTGAAAACTATAAAACAGACAATTCATCTCATCTTATCTCGAAAAATTTAGTGATAAGGTGTTTGGTGGATGTAAATAGTTGTTAAAGTACTGGTAGCAAGTTAGCGTTGTCCTGAAATTTCAGGTATGTATTTCCCGATGAAAACAAAAAAGGATGTTGTTGTTGAAACTAGTATTAAATTCTGGATTGTGAGATTTTTAAAACTTTGTTATGTTCTCCTGCTAATCATATTATACTGGGACCCTGACGGAAATAATCTCGCTTCGAGCGTGTCTGATGATGAAATCATGGGTTATTTAGTGTGTGTGGAGGAACTTTTGAAGAAAGAAAGAAGTGAAATAAAGTCTTGAAGAGACCCATTTTGCAGGAGACAGGTAACACAGAAACCGAAAAAACATTAAACAACTGAACCAAGCGACTTGTTACCATGTTTAGCATTTTTCTTGATTGTGTACCGGTACCGAAGGGATGCATATCAAATTATTCCGAGCATCTTCCATTCAAATAACAGTAGAAGAAAAATAATATTTTCACCTGACGTTTGTGCTCCAAATATTGAAATCCGTTTGTTGGAATAGGTAAATCTATCAAACGGATCACCCGTTTCTGTACAGACTAAAGTGTGTTTTTCAGATATTTTCGGTCTGCGGATTAGCGGTAACTGCCAAACTCAATAATAAGATGCAATTTAGATTTGTACAAAATCAGCAGTTGTTTATTATTTTCATCTCCGTAATTAAGTGAACATGAAAACTGAAAACAATCTGAAATAATAACAAGTAAGTGTAATCTACACACAAAATCTTTGACTTACTATGTTTAAGCTGCGCTCAAAACTAAACTGTCAAAACCACCATTTTCAGCACGTAACAAAACGTATAAGTTTTACTTTACACACTAATGAATTAGTAATTTAATGTAAGAAACAATAAAAGTTGAGAAGTTTGTCTCGACTTTGAAAAACAAGTTTTCTGCTTGTGTTCTGGAGAAACAATTAGTTTCCTTGCGGCACAAATTAATCAACGTTCATTAATGTTATAAAACTGTTTTCACATTTTTTTGCTGTGAAGTTTTGGTAACATACACATTTTCATATATTTCAAGCATCAATCATAAGAATGGTAAACCCAAATTAAACATGGCTGACACGAATAAATTGTTTTTAATTTTAAATTTCCTTCTATTTTTTACTAAGTAAGAAACCATCACGCCGTTTCCCTTAAAGAGACAGGTAGAGAAGATGGGTCGTTATATAACCCTGTCTTGGCACGCACCACTTGCTTCATTTGTATTAATTATAAATCTTCTTATACATACTCCTCTGTTATTCTGACTCTCGACTTGGACCGACTCAAGTAGTTGATTCAATTGATCGTGCCATGTTCTCCTCGGGCGCCCATGACTTTTTCTAGTATTCATTTTTGCAGCCTACACTCTCTTTTCCGGAACTTCACATTTTGACATGGTCATTTGAGGCTTTAACAAACATACGCTTCTGAGATCTCATTGATTCAGCATTCAGTCTATTTTCATATTTCTTATGCCAGTTTAATGTTTCACTGCTATGCATCAGGGTTGGTATCAGTACTCCGTTGTGGACTGCCTCGATTCTTTGGATTACTTATTTGTGTTTTTGTACGTATTGTATATTCTATCATGAGATATATTTTATAGAAATTCTAGGCACACTAAATGAATTCGCAAGAAGATTGTCATTCATTAACATCAGTTAAGTCGTATAACCTGGTAAAAAAATGTTTTAACAAGCACGCTAAGATTATCGTGGATGGGAAGTATCATACACGAAAACGGAAGGGGTATTGCAGCCCATTAAGAAATAAAGTAAAGCTTTTATGACTTGAAAGGTCAGGAATTCGAGCTACCTTAGCCATATGAAAACCCATAAATGAACTTTAATTATCATAATTTTGGAAGGCAAAGTATGGGAAAAAGCTTATTTTTAGTACGACTTAATTTTTTAGAGCAAATAAAAATACAGGTGTCTAACCTAAGCTGGAAAGATTACGGAAAAAAGTGCATTTAATAGAAATGTAAAAAAGCAAAACTCTCTTACTCGGTGTAACCTTTATCGCTTTATTCTAACATTTTAATGGGTTTTGGAACAATCGTGCCAATTTCAGGGAAAATATGAATTATTATCAAATTATTATTTATTCTCCGACGAAGGTTTTAGTGGTGCCAAAACAGTAAGCACATTCATAATAATAATGTAAACTACACACATTTATACAATTTCAATAAAAATGTCTCATCACCAAGTTACTTCTTTCCAAACAAACTCAATTTATTACACCCTTTTTAAGGAATTTGATGGGATGGCTCTACAATCATGTTTTTTCATGAATTATAATTGCAATGAATAATATGACTTACAAAAAATTTACTTGTCTAGATATTGATTAAGTGGTTCAAAATGGTTTCCACCCAGGAATTACGGGTTCAATTTACTACTAGCTAAATCTTCCATCTATGAAGGTTAATTTATTCGTAACGTGGTTAATGTTTGTCTAAAAATTTATGTATATAAATTTAAATATTAATCATTGCATCAGATTAAATAATTTAGAAGCACTAGAAATTAAGAAAACCATTAAAATTAAAAGTCATATTCTTAATATTCAGTGAAATTTGTCGAGTAGTCTAATATTAGGTATATTTCTTGTAAACTCATAAAATTTATCATTATTCTTTAATCACCTTCTCATTTGACATTTTCTCTCTTTCAATTCATATTATGTGTCACTTTCTCTTTGTTCTTTTGTTATGATTTAAATATTATTCTATTATTTTCTCATTGTTCCGTTCTTTTATTTTATATTTTGTTCTCCCTCTGTATGTATATACAACCGCACACTTTGCATTTTTTGTTTAGTTTAAATTTCTACCTTGATTATGCTTAAGCTAAGCGGAACCAGTCGGTTGTAAAAAATAAAATAATATCCGTGGTCACATATAAAGTTTTTTTTTATTTCTTTAATTTTGTCAAACCACAAAAAATGTTTATGTTTGTAAAAACACCAACAACTTCAAAAACCTTCTTCTGACACATCTCTCCTGTAACGTCATATCATGAAAACAGCTCCAACGAACTTATTTCCGCTGCATTGAATTCTCCAAGCAACTTAGAACCTTTCAGATCTTCTAGGTAAACCTACTCTCGCTCAGTACTCGGCTCACGGCTCTGATACGGGGTCTGCGCCAGGTGTACTTACATATTCAGTAAAACCACTGAACCGATAATCCCTAGAAGTGTGATCTATACCGAGTTGAAAGGAAGCTGATCTCGCCAATGATCTGTTTGGCTCCTAGACCTCAGACTAGCAAATGAAATTGACTGACTGTTCAAGAATTTTGATATAAACGCATTAAGGAAGACGGTAGCAACTTACTTACATTTCTGCAGTAAAAAAATATTGCGAATTCGAAAAAGAATACTAAGCTATTAGAAAAAAGAGTTAAAAATGAATACTTGTCATTTAAAAATAACGAAAAACGCTTTCCTAAGAATATGATAAAAATGTAAAGCAATAAAATTGCTCACCACGACCTTATGTGAATCAATGCCGTCTTCCTTGAAGCAGTCAATTTAAAAATATTTGACCAATGTTTGACGACCTCCGTAGTGAAGCAGTTAAGATCCTCGATCACGAATCCATAGGTTCAAATCCCGGCGTGTGTAATTTCATTTTAAATTAATATAAAATAAAATACGAGTACCCCATTTACGGCATGTTCCAGAGTGGTAAATACTCTCAGTATAACCCTGGTGAAAAACTACCATAATTCAATTTTTTTTCTTAAAATTGTTTTAACCTTATTTGACGGCCAGTTTTGAATAGCCAGGTACCTCTGTATTTTTCTCTATACATTTCCTTTTTTCCCCACACCCTTTATCCTAACAACATATTACAATTGGAAATGATAAAGTCCACTTGTTTCAGTCAGTTGGGACTCTTGTACGATAAGAATTAATATTAAGTAGAAATTTAGATTTGTACAGCGCCCTTGAGGTGATTTTTCACAAAAACGGCGCTATACAAATTATCCAAATATTATTATTATTATTATAATCACATGAAAATAAAAATTAAAATTAAATATCAATAAGTTAAGAAAAAATAACTTAACTTCAGGCACACAGATACGCCCACAATACATTTCTGTCGGTTAATCTGTTCACTGTGTGAAAAGTGAATTTTTTCTTCCAGTCCCGTGCTTTTGCCGTCTCGCTACTATGCTTTCACAGGAAATTCGGATATTCTCACCAACAACAAAGTTTACTTTGTATTTTCTGCGACAACTTTGGGTCGGAACAGGGCTGCCATTTAACCGCTTAAGTAAACAAAGCACTTTCGACAAGTATACGTAATGACGTAGAAAGCAAACGTTTTTATTGGATGTTTCAAACTTCAACACAAATTAAACGCAATACATTTACGAAGGCTTTAAATCATTGAGAAACACGTCTCTTGTTATATTTGTGTAAATAATTTCCATTGTGTGTACGTGCGTCGGTAAGAATGTAAGCTTTAAAATTTTGAATTATGAATGAAAATTGTCAAATTGATAAACTAACCTTTACAAATTTAGGCAAGTGATTAAGTAGGTACTTAACTACAATACACTTAACTAAAGCAATTAAGTGACATTTAATTATTGCATATTTAGTTTTTGTGTCAGATTACATTAGAAGTCAAGTTACGTTACGTGTTTTTTTACGGGCAACAACTAGCCGTTAAGTAAGGATGGTAGTTAATATTGTTTTCGATTGTCTAGACAAGATTCTAGACATGCTAATGTAAAAATGACCTTTACCATATTATATTTGACCTTGAAAAGTCAAAATTGCGTACGCGATACTAAGCAATGATGACGATACACAAATTAAATAATTCAAGGCTCCATTTTTTTACTCGCGCTTAATCTAAGCGAACACTTAGTCAGCAAAATAGTGCAATAATTGTATTCCTTTTTTGTTTAGAAAAACGATTTTTTATTTGATTTTGTATGAGCATTTTTTTTTACTTCCGTTACACGGATCAGCCGTAATAACATGTACTTGCACAATGTATTTTAGGTAGGCTTTTTATTTACTAAGTAAAACAACAATATAAATAACAGTTTTAATTCCAAAAATGTTGAATACAAACTCGGTCTACACGATTGTGTCAAACGAACGCAAATTTAATGGGTTAAAAAAATCGTAAGGTTTTGATTATATTTTTAGTCTGTGTCGAATAAACCTTTAGCTTTCTCGTAACGAATTGGATTTTTTTTCGTAATCATAAAATATTATTTCAAACACCTGAGTTATATTATTTCAAACAGCATTTCGGATTGAACAAAAATACATTATTCGTCTAAAATACATTTTTTTAATATTTTGTGAAATTTTCTATCGCATATTAAATAGCACCTAGATCCAAGGAGTAGTAAAAACGAATGTCGGCCACCCTGTACCTATACAACAACAGAAACTATTAAGCATTACATTATTGTTTCATATGTGCTGACATGAAAACGGAATGGCTCGGAGCTACAAAGGTGTACTAAAACTTATCTTTGAAAGTAAGCACCTACTTACACTTAGTTCTGAGTGTCGTTTTCTTTGACATGTTTGTCAAATGTATGTTTCTAAACAAATTACAACTGACCGTAATTATCCTTTCCTGAGGATGAATCTCTTTCCTTTGGACCTGGTTTTAGGTGATATCGAAAGTAGTAGTTTATATTTTGATTATAGGATCAGCACCCAAAAATTCACACTTTTTAATTTTCTAATAGACATTTTTCTAACTAATTTTATAGAATCAACGGATAAATTAATATAGTAATATAATTAATATAGCAATATTAATAGAATGCTACAGAGTATTGTAAAGCGCCATTTTTTTTAGTGCTGAGGCTTGATATCATGGTACGACCATGTGAATAAAATCCTTAAATAGGAGTCGCGGGTCAAGCCCGGCGTGCAGAAATACATTTTTTATTTAATCAATACGTGTCATTACACATATTTACAGCACGTTCTAAAGTGGTAGATACTCTAAATATTGCCCTGGTGAAAGACTACCATTCAGGAATGAAACGTTACTTAAAATGGCTTTAGCCGTGTTTGGTGACAAGATCTGAATAGTCAGGTACTTTTAAACCTTCCTCTTCCTCATATCCTTATCTTCCTCAATAACTTAAACCTTACAATATACCCCAATCGGGGATGTCATAGTCTCACTGGCTCCAGACGGTTGGGAGCAGTTGGGACTCTTGTGCGGTATTCACTATAACAAAATTTAAAAAAAAATTGGAAAGACAGAATAACAAAAAGTACGTATGGAACGATAAACGATAATTACCAAATATCGACAACCAAAAAATCTTTTTAGTTTAATTCAAAATGATCTACCGGGTGCGCAACTAGATTCCGCCAATTGTCTCAATTTTTGTATATACTGGTAGGATAATGACTATTAAACAAGTTCATAGATGCGCATAAAAAACAAATTTCGTTACATTTTTTTATTTATATTCACATACGTTATCTTGTTATGAACGGGAAACAGGCTTCTTAAAGGGCCGTTAGGTTGGAGCTATGTGATTTTATTCAATATGTTAGAAATTCAACAGAAACTAGTACTCGATAAAGAAGTATGTAACGATGCATTAATTCTTGAATATTGGAAAACTATGGATGGCTCGTGGTTCAGATTCTTCAGAGAGAAAAATACTTTTCTTACTACAGGTGCAATAAGATATTTTTTTCAGGTTATGATTTATGTTTTTATATGAAGAACAAACTTTAAAAATATTTACGGAACATTAGTATTGCTACAAACTTTTTAAGAACCAGTGTGTTAAACACAATGCTGCTGAGATTTTTTCGGTCGTAACATCGCAAAACTAGTCTTACCTTTTTGCAAAGATCACAGTGAGGTAGATACTCTCAATATCGCCTTGGTGAAACCCCACCATCGTAATCAAAACGTCCGTTGCTTGAAATGGCAATAGCTGTGTTTGGTGATAAGATCTGAATATCCAGGTTATTTTCAACTTTCCTTTTTCCCACATCCTTCCCTTTTTCTCTTTTTTCAACCTCAAAAAATACCTACCCTATTTGGGGATGCTATAGTCCAACTGATTTTAGGCAGTTGGTACTCTTAGGCAGTTTTCAAATTAATTTAAAAAATCTTTGTGAAAGAGGCCGAAGTTTTTTCAGTGGTCCTAATAAAACTTAAGTCAGTGACATTTGATGGTTATTTAAAAAAATATTATTTAAAATTATTTTTCAATATTATTCGAAACAAATCAGAGAATGTATTTTCCTATATTTTCCGAAACCGGATATTTATTTATTAGTTATCAACAAAACAAGATTAATGGTGTTAATCTCTGATTGTTTATCATCCCTTAATACCACTGCATCAGATATGTCCTACGATAGCATAAGCACGAGCGTGTTTCCACCCTACTGCCTACAGCATACAGCCTACGCCGTGCCACCTTCAGCAGTGCCATCTAGTACCGACCTCTATCACCGCGAGATCACGCATGACCGTAAACACGTAGTCAACCTACTAGTTCTTAGGCGTGATTTGAAGTTCCCCTATTCACTCATAAATAACGTGTGAAATAAATTATCCGTAGAACTTGACATTTCTTTGCATTTTGATTAAAAATATGGTACACAAAACTAACCACCATTGTATTTTTATTTTGGTTCGTGCGTTTGGAATCCGACGCGCGTAAATTTTATTATTTTCTGTGTTATTTTACATATCACATTTGCAGCACGTTCCAGAGCGGTAGATACTTTCACTATCTCCATGATGATAGGCCACCATTCAGATTAAAAATGTTGCTTGAAATGGCTTTAAATGTGTTTTGTAATATGATTTGAATAGGTAGCAAATGCTTTCCAACCTTCCTCTTATTCATTTCTTTTAAGTCCCTCAAAATATACGCTTATGGAGATGTTTAAGTCCCATTGATGGCATCTTTTAGGCGGGATTCACATTAAAAATAAAATTAATAAAACTGTTTCTTCCCTGCTCAGATCAAGGTTATGAGCAGTGGTGGCTCATATCTTTTTAGTATGCGAGAGTGCTAAAATTGATAAATAAGACGTTACTGATGTTTTAGTACCTAACAGAAAATGATTTTTTTTTATTTTAATATTTTGATTATATGAAAGTTATTAGAATTTTTCAGATAATAATGTAAGTCATTGCCTCACAATACCTACTCAAAAATCTTCGAACAAAAAATAGAAAATAAAAAACCATTTCGGCTTCAGCAACATCAACAATATCGTTTTTTTTTCATAGCACTCGAGCACACTAACAAGTCAAAAGCCACCATTGTTTTTAATAAATGGTAATGGAGTAGTGCAAGGAGAAGCTAAAGAGAAATACTGAGAAGTACCTGCCCGGCTATTCAGAATTGGAAATTATTCGATTTTTCTGTTCAAAAAGTTTCGGCTTAGCATTTTCAATTTTGTGAGGTGGAATTTCGATTTTGGTTAAAAATAGACTCTAGGGTCATATTGGTAGAATTCGAATGCACGTTGTAAAATACATGTTTGTTTATCAATAAAAAGATGATTCGTACTAATGTGAAACGTCATTTCTCAAATGATATCTAAGCGAACAATCTAGAACATGGATATTGATGCAGCTGTGTAACTACCCTCGTACCTGCTCACACTTTCTCCGGTGTTGACGGTTGATTAAACTCACAGTCTAAAAATACATTTTTTGGCTTAGTACTCTTGTGTGCTCATTATCCTAACATCTTAATATTTACTATTGAGTAATCATTAATTAGTTTGTTGGAAAGCTTTCAAATTTCTAATTGCTTTACTTGAATTTTTTTGTACAAGTACGAATCAGTATTTTTATGTTAATTGTATGTTTAACGCCACCTTTCAGCCGTTGTTAAATAAATAAAAATTCTTTAAACATATTGCTCATTTTAAATCAGTTCATAAGCCACAGACAGCGTTGATTGCTTTTATTTCATCGTCTAAAAATCAATTTTAAATATGTACCTAGATAAAATTTAAAAAAAAGATTTTGCGGCAGATATGCAGCTAGGTACATATGACAGTCTTCCATACAAGCAACCAATTTATTTTAAACGTAGTACCGACTGAATTAAAATTTTTGCAATAAGGTTTTAAGCGATATTTAAAATAGAAATTAAAAGGTTGAAATCAATAGGAACATATATTTATGTAAAGGTTCAGCTCTAAAATTTCGACTGAATCTTATCTCATTTATAATTCTCATTCAAGATTCAGTCGCTAGCTCTACATATTTTACACGCAAAAAAGCGAGTTGTGTTTGACTAATTCAACCAATAATATTTTATTTTATTGACTCTCATGGTAAATAGAGCTTTTCAATTTCTACCCAAATTTCAATAACCAAGTCTCTTTTTGTAAATTTTGTACAGCCGAATCCCCTCGCTGAGCGCGATAGTGACTCAGTGTTTTACATACATTTACATGAAACACCGGATATGAAAAGAATAAAGGACTCCCTGCTGCGCCGCGTACGAACAAGTCCATGCAAACAATGGGACGCTTTCGTATTCAGGGAATAATGAACTTTGCTCATTAAACTTGCAATTCAAATGCATTCGTGAATTATGAACACCTTCGAATGTGAATCCAATTAATTTAACATACCTAGGTGGATGCAATAACGTATGTCACATGGTATAATTATGCATCATTGCCAAAGCTCGAACCAAGACAGCCAAGCAGACACTTACATACAGAGTTAAAAAGTTCAAATGCTGTAATATAACACATTTCTTACTTCCCATAAAAGGTTCAAAGGAGCACAAGTTTGTGGGCTAAAAACAAATACGGAAGTCATTCTAGAATAGTAGATACATTTTTTATAAACAGATGTGGTCAGAAATTTTATTTTAAAATCGCAACTACAGCTGAAGAGTCAGGTTTTTCCTAATTTCGTGTTTTCTTTCTTTACCCCATTTGATTTGTGCCACAAAAATATCTTAATATTGATGCTATAGTCTCAGGATTCTAAATGGTCAGGTTATTGAATTATTTACAATAACAAGTAACTATTCTTTTGCCATCCATATGAGAATTTCAGTAGTTATGTCATGTTTGGAATTTATGGTGATTTTTGGTGGTATAGCACGATTGAGGGTTTAGATGAAAAAAATGCTGCTTTATTAAGAAGTATCGTACTGATGTTAGGCTATGGATTAAAAATAAATTAAAAATAAATTAAAAATAAATTAAAAATCGCGTAATTGAGGTCTTAAAATGAATGGTTTCTATTCACTAAATTGTATCCATTTAAACAAGCTGTAACCATTAACTTAGGTACCAATCAAATCAATTCTTAAATCGATAATTAAAAAGAATCAATTATCTAGTTCAATTTTCGCGGAAGTGCATTCTAGGGATAATCAATTCATACGTACCTCTTCACGAACAGCACCAGATCATCAAAGGCTTCAACCGTACACGTTTGTGCTTACGGTGTTTGTCATTTTCCGTGAAATACTCTCCAAACTCAAATGACACCCAGGTGTTTCAGAACATACTAAAGTGAAAAATTGCTTGGTTTTACGATAGACAGATGAAAATTTAACTACGTTGTTTTTATTAGGCTTTCATAACAGTGATTTATTTTTTCCATATTTCCGCATTGCAGTTCACTTTTGCTCTCTGGGCACGTTTGTACATGTAATTGAGGTTTACCTAGATGAGTAATATCACACACTACAAAAACTAAACGAACGTTTTTTTTTTGTTTTTGCAGGATGATGTTTGAAAGAATAATCCCGCATTCAGGGTTTTATTTTTTGCGTTCCTGTTTTTCCCTGTTTAAGGATAAATTAGAAGATGAATTAGATGTGAGGTGACAAATTTCCCAGCCTCTAGAATACATGAGCCGCTCTCTACAGACATTGAAATATCTATTTATTTTGAATAGGTGTTTACAATGCGCTATTCATTTTATTAGCCAAACCAAAGTATATTATTAATTAGAATATTATTTGATATTTACTATCTGGGGCTAAAGATAGAACAAACATATTCTACAATAGACAGGTTCTTAGATCCGACTACACCACCTTACAAGAAAAAAGATTTATTAGTAAAAACAATATACCGTTGTTTCATATCCACCAATAATTTTGCCGGCATCATATTACCTGCTGAGGTAAGAAATATACTGTAATATTAAATAGTTTCCACAAAGTATCACTTCTCAAGCTTCGTTGTATCACGTATAAATGTAATTCGTCATATAAAGTTTATTATAGTTTTAAAGAAAAACAATTCTTGGCAAAATAAATTAAGAGTAAAAAATCAAAGTAAACGAATTGTAAAGGCACCATTTAAGAAAATCCGATTGTGTTTTTTATATTTAAACGCTTTAGGATATCCAGAGCTTCAAATAAAATAGTACGCATGGAGTGAAAACAACCCTCTTCTTAATAATCTTATTTTCATTTTTGTTTATTTCTCCATGCTTTAATACACTAAGTTAAGGGTTTAGTCAGTGGTATTAACAGCAATGTTGAGATTTTATATCGTTCAAAATGAAATTGCTTAAAAATTATTATGCCCCCGTCTGTTGATAAATGCCAAAAGTTTATTCTTGTTTCCAAGAATATCGTAATTTTAATATTTTTACTGAAGCGCGATCCTGTTTATGTAATATTTGCAAAATTACTTACACGACAAAGTATTAATCAGCCTAATTGAATAGGTATTTTACGCACTTACAAAAACAAAACTCGGAAATTTTTATTTTTTTTTAAGTTTATTTAAAAAATCACTTCAAACAATATGATAGACGTCTAGACGATAATAAATACTTATGCATAATAGCGCTATAACAATAGAAAACTAATCGGCGCTTAGCGAGAAGAAAACAACTATTATGGAAATCATTAACAAATCTTTAAGTAATCAACAAAGAACAGTTTTAATTATTGTAGGTAATAAAGTGAAGACTAAAAAATTATCGTCGTAAACGCGGAAAAGAGTTATTAGAGTTTATTTATGGTATAACAGAAAAAAATATATTCAAATTCAATCAGAGTTCTTTAAGTAATTAAACTTTCTTGATAGAAAAAACCTGAATCTATTTCTGACTACTAGTAATTTCCTACAAGCGCTAATGCAGGTTTTACGACCCCATAAAGCCGAGCATTGACATGAACGTCAATAAATGCGGGCGGAAAATTGACGTGACACGTTTCTCAATAAAGCTCCAGGGATATCAGAAATATTTTGTGTATTTTTATGACCTTTTCTTTTAATAGAAATATTTCGCAAAAGCTTCCACATAAATTAAAGTGATTTGGCTAACCCGCCGTCAGTTGCGTTAGTTTTTGTGATGCGATCAGTCGCGTGGGGCGAAACAACACTTTCCGAAATAAATAAAATACCCGTGATTTTAAATGTGAAATTAAAAAAAAAAAATGTTGATTTAATTTTTCATTTTATTTAATAAAATAAACACAATTTTATTTTTTAAATAACTTTAATGAAAACTTATAACTAAAGAGATAATCAAACCTTATAAAACCTTTGACTATATTTCAAAGAAAAATGTTTCAACGGGTATTTTAAAACAAACGTTACTAAACGGTTTGTTTTTAAAATTAAGAAATATTAAAGAACAATTTTTTTGTATAAAGCATAATTTATAAAAAAAAAATGAGATTAAACATGCACTGTTATTTGACTTGATTTCATATAATTTGACTGTGCCGTGGGAAATATTTTTCTTACAATCTAATAATTAAGTTTTTTATGTAATTTTTGAAGACAATAAACAATGTTTCTTTATTGGCACCACCTAAGCATTTTTAGAATAATCTTGTAAGGGAAAAACTTTTGATAAATTATTTAACCACTCGCGAGTTAAAAAAATCTCTCATGATTCTTATGCAGGTTTCACATGTCGACTCTCGTCACTCATTTTATATTAATTTTATGTACAATAAGTACTTCCACCATGAAAAAAATCTAAATATTATTTTTGTTACACGGTCGGTCGCGTGGGTTCAATCAACGTCCTACTGAGAAATACACCCATGTTTTTCATGAACTACTACGTGACTATGTTTTTAGAAGTTAGGCAGTGTTTAAAATTTGGACGGTTTATAAGATTATAAGTAAGAAAATAATTCAGTTTTATAAAAGTTCGGGCGTTCAAAGACCCCAAGCAAGCGACGGCGGGTTATACACCCAAAATTTAATTAAATCCCAACTGGTTAGAAAACACTTTTTTCTGTCGTGCAAAAAGATTCAGTAACATAGTCAGGATATTCGTGAAAGCAGTGTAAAACTGGATGACCACGAAAAAAGTATCCTCTTAGATATCGAAAGATGCTTTAATCGGCGCAGAAGCATATCATGAGATGAAGCTTCTAGTGCAAGAGATCTAACTCTCATTTTGAGAAATATAGTTATAGATCTTGTCAACATTTAAGAGATGCTTGCTACCAAAAAAAAATATCATTTACTCTTATTTTTAGAAGGAAAAATATGGAGTTATGAAAACTTCTTCGGAAAAGTGACCATAAAAAAACCAACACACTTAATATTTTTTTATTATTTTTAACTACTTTTCTAAAAACATCCACAATATAAACCAGGTTGACCTTGAACTAAAACCACAGTAGGAATATTTTTATAGCCATATAAACGTTAAATTTTTAAATCGAATTTATCTTCATCCGTATGTTTGCGGTCAGACCACTCTTTCAGAAGTGGACTTTATTTAACTAAAATGGAAAGAATTTTGTTTTTCTGGCTCACAATTTGACTGATCAAATACATTCTTTTTCTAAGACAATAAAAATCCCAAAAACTCTTACTTTTTATGAATTCGTTTTTGTGAACACCTTTGTCAATTTAAACCAGCAAATGATTTCTTCAAATATCGTATTTCAATTGAAACGCCGTTCTACAATATTACCTTTAATTAATCACGACTAGACGAAAAAGAGAAAAACGACTATTTTTCAGAGGAATACAATTCAGCTTGAACAATATCAAGAGCTCCTTGCAACGCGCGTAGTTTTTACTTTGCAGTAAAAGCATTGTTGTGTGACAAGGAATCATAAAAGAATTTTCCGTTACTTCGCTACCAAAATTTTACAACCAGGATCTCACTAAATTAAACAGAGAGTTCAAAGAGATTGCGTTCTTTTGTGGACTTTTATTTGTGTCAGCAAACATTCAAATGAAATTTTTTTACGATTCTTAAAAAAATACGAAACTTCATACTTCCTTACAAGATTTGTTGGAGGAAACATGTTTGGTTTTATTTATCTAGGTTTCTTAGCAAATATCATGCACACACAACAAATACATAATTTTTTTGTGTTTGTCGATAATTGTAAGAAGGATGAAACACGCTAAGAAATAATATTGTGCAGCAGTTTTGAGATGAGTGTTTTATTTATTAATCTTAAGTGAGATCACTAAACACTAAACACTACCAAATAAACATCATGTTTAAAAAAAAAAAAACATTTACAAAATTAAAGTAAATTTTTTCAATTTTTTTATTGTACCTATATTGAAAATGTCAAAAAATAGAAACGAAACTAGGGAGTTGTTAAAAAAAAACGATTTATCATAAATATGAATATTCACAAAGATATTATGTGAACAATAAAATTAAATGTATTTTGGAAGAGATAATAAAATATTTTTCAAAGATTATCTTCTGCCTACTCTAACCAAAAAAAAAGTTGAATGTTTTTGTTATAATAAAGTTGTTTAAAACTTAATACCTTCTTATTTCAATAAATAAATACAGTTGAAAACGAAATGTAGGAACATCTGCAACGAACGTTTCATCGAGTTCTCGGATTATTATACGAATCCAGTGAAACATAAAGACATTACGTCATAACGATTTACCTCTCAAATTGCACATCGAAAGAAAGTTTGTCGATATAACAGTAGAAAATAGGAGTTAGTTTCTGTATAATGGAAAGCGCGCTGGGAGCCCGTAGAAAGCTTTTAAGAGATATCCTGAAGCTCGCCAGATGATTATGACCACAATTAAAGTTTAAGAGAAGCTTAAGTATCCATTGTTGTGGAATGAGACTGAGGCTGAGGAATTTAACTTATAAGAATTTAATATTACACCGTGAAACTCCGTTCGAATAAAACATTGGGAAATATTTTGTAACTTACAGCGTAAATGTTTAATTTGTTGAACTTCGCTTTATTTAACGTTACCTTACCATTTCAGTCTGAAAATGACCTAGAAATAAATATGTCTGCAACAAACACGCATTAACCACTCGACGGCCTCCATGTCATGAATATATATTTTTTATTGATTTATGATAAGATTTTTTAAGCTGTGTCAACCCATGCGTTTGAGTCAAAATTAGATTATTTGGTGATTAGAATTAGAATTTCTCCCCCTACTTATTTCCATCAATCATTTTGATTGAAGTGTAGGAATGACACAGGTTGACAACATGACCACGTGTCATTGTAGCTTTTATAACACGCCAATACAATGCATGCCTAGGATTGTATAAGTTAGATAAAATATGTTTTTGGATGAAATAAGTAACTGGAAGCTTTTTTATTTTTTAACATTGATATTCAGAATACTACATAAATAGGATATGATATACGATTTGTTTTCAATGTCATAAAATATTAAGCGCTTTAAAACTGAAAAAAAACTTGTCAAATAACCACTATATTTAGCTTCACTCTAAACCAAATGAAATAATAGACATTGAGTCGTGTTGTGAAGCAGCATAAGTATGGAAAGAAGTATACCATAAACAAACGCCAATATGTAAAGCGATGGAACTATTCAATGAAGCTGCATCTACCTTGGACATATTTAGATGCACACATATAGAGTTCTGTCACTGTCTCTTGCCGCAAGTACCGAAGTGACCGTTAGGTACATAAAGACCCAAATACTAAAAAAACACTTATTTACACTCAGTCTTGTACATTTTTTTACCTGTTATACTAATGTATTTTTACGTTTATTATGCTTTTTTATTTACATTGAATTTATGTTTTATGTTTGCCTTCTTGTATAAGAAGATGATTGAAATAAAAATAAACAAACAAAAAAACTCTTGTAGATAAAACATGGTAGTAACTTATTAATTAGTACACACATACCTATTGATTGACCTGAAATTTTACTCGTAAGAAAGCCTGGAAAAGACTTTATTCAGCATTGGATTGAGAATTTCCAAATGGGAGAAATTCCTCAACACAAAATAACATCCCCTTGGTATCCAAATTTTTAAAATATTCACTTGTATTTCAGAAAAGTACCAGTTTTTCTAACAATGTCATCAGTCCCATGAGAATGAAGTTGCTCAGAATGATAAATTTGAATTTGAAATTCGAACATTAATTATTTCTCGACCCAAAGGACACTTTTCAGTATTTCGTGAAAAAACCTTTCACACCTGTATTTTTAAATTAAATTACTGTCAATTTTCGCTGGTGGTTTAACCCTGGAGATTTTTATTCAAACCATCAAAAATTCAAACAAAAAAACTGGTCGGTGGATGCATAACATTACATATTATGAACATTTTTTTTTAATAATTCCTATTAAAAAAGTGCAAAAACCAGTCACCACTGAAAAGTCATTTATGGAGGCTCTCTATAAAATTTATAAAACACACATTTATATTATTTAAATAAACGATACTTAGGTCTACATTGCGTATGTCATCAACTGAATAATATTATATCAGTGGGTTAGGGTCTGGGCTTATTTGGCCTTTATTAAAAGTTAAAAATACCACTTACACGTGTATCTAATTGGACCGTTTTAAACCTAAGTGACCCTGCGTGCTCTGGGAATATTACAGCGAGCCATCGATTTAGAATATCTTAGAATACTTCTCGGCTGGTAAGAACGAGTTGGATAATAACTCATACATTTATAAAATCGGTATGTGCATCGTATTTTTCTTTATTTCACAAAAAACAATTAATAATAAACAAAAGCATTGAAGAAACGATATAAAAAAAAATGTTTCTTATACACAGTTTAAATATAATGGAGTGTTGTACGTAAGCTGCAATACGGAAAATATCTATATTTTCTCCAAAAGAGTTTGTTGGTCTAGTCTACCCGGAAGAACCAACATTTGTAGGTTGGTTCTGCACCTATAAAGTATTAAAAGCCTGTGTTGGCGGCCTCGCGTGAAATTATCAGACACCTAGAATTTCAATCGGTATCTATCGATACCTGATGAGTAAATAGGAATATGCAGTAGGTAGTTTAATATTAAATATTATGCAATGTATACCAACACTACGTAAAAATAAATGGTTTTTGAGTGAAGAATCGCACTTACATCAATAGAAAAGTTTTCAGGGTTCCAAAATGGTAAAAATTATCACCGCAAATCTTCAAAACAATTAGATTGTGTTGAGTTCCTGTCAGGTTTCCCCCCCCATGGAATGTGGATAGCTTAGCGCAGGTTGATTCACATCGACAATATAGTGGGGTTGGCGTGAAACTCGAAAAATCCATAAACACGCAAAGGAGTAGTAGCGAAGTTTTTAATGTCTGATACTCTCTCAAAACCATTCAAATGTTTAAAAATTCTGTGGCACTTGGGTGAAGAGATATACTTGTATGTCACGAAATATCCGGAAGAAAGTCAGGTAAAGAGATGCAACTCAGAAATACATTTATTTGCATTTATAATTAATACATACAAAGTTCGTTAGTCTTATTTAAATTAAATAAAGGTGGTGAGAAATAAGATTTGTGACATATACCTCTTCACCCAAACACCATAGAATTGCTTTACCGCTGTTATGGTACGACGTGCAAACTTTGTGTAGACATACTCGTACATAATTATTATTACAATTATCGCCACTTCATCTATTTAAATTGATACTTGCTGATACATAGAAAACTTTTGTTTCAAATGAAAAACACAACGTTGTATGATATTTTAATTTGATCCTCATCGGTTTTTAAATCGTACGGGAGGCACCAAATGATTCGGAAAATGAATGCAATACTATTACACCCTGGAGTAGGTCTTTACGTGACTGGGAGATATTTTTTTCTAAGGTCTCTAAGGAAGTGACCTATTTCAAATGGCCTTTACCTTTAGCGGATAAAAGCCCGTGTAGCAATAATCTATTTCCAAATATATTTATGCACCTTTAAACCAATTTTATTGGTGATTAGTACTGAGTTACGATAATATTGTACTCAATGACATCGGTAAGAAATTACAATTTGTTATCAACTGTCTAGAAACCTTACTGTAGACTCTCTTAATTTTTTAAAATTATAAAATGACCTTAAATGTTTTTTTTTTTAAACTTTGGTGAGTTTCTTTAGTAAGACGGTGCTTTATTGTTTGACAACTCTTTTTTTAACTTAAGACAAGGTGTTTTTACGTACCCAATGGTTAGCGAAAATTATGTTCTGACTGCAGTTATCAAATACTTCTGAACGGCAAAGGTCTCTTTGTGTATTTCAAATCAATGGAACCGACATAAAGTAATGTTGAAAGTTATTGTTTTCGTATTGATGAACTGTGAATATTGATTTGACAAAAGAAAGTCAATGTCAAAAGAAAAACGATCAAGTTAAAGGAGTTTTTTTAGGTTGTAAAATAATAAAGCAGGTTTAAAAGCAGTGGCTTAAGCAAATGTTTTGCTATGGTTTTTAGGGCAACATTGAAAAAATATATATATATATATTTCACCACCGGAGGTTTCATAAGGGTCAATGTTGGGAACACCTCTGTATGTTATTTTTTATCTTTCTTCATATTTTCCTTCAAACATTATATGTATGCTGACAGATGAAAATTTATCTACTGCAATTCATTTTTGCAGCGAAATTTCATCACTCCACAAAACGAGTTATATTCTTTTAGTCTAATAATAATATAAAATATGATAAATAAATTATTTATTCCGAAACATGAGGAGGTTTGTACAATCCTACACATCCCGTAAAGAGTAACCATATAAGTTAGATCATAAAATTAACCAAAGAGGAAATAGTATTTTAAAGACACATTAGATTAACATAAATAAATGAACGCAATGAAAGCAAGAAACCAAAAGTAAACAAAAAATTAAGAATAATAATCCTTAGAAAAATATTTTTATAAACTATAAGCCGCAGTAAATAGAATTAAAACCAAACATTTTACGCAGTGAATTTGTGTTTACTCACTCTCACATTAAAAACTCTTTCCTGAACCCTATAGATGCGAGGTGCGAATATATCCGCATCACCGTGCACGGCTCTTAAGTGCGAGATGCGGATTTATCCCACGCCCTGAAAAAAACACGTCGCTTAAGTGCAAGATGCGGGTTTATCCTAATACTATATTGAATATAATTTTGTTTCGTATTCCGACATTCCTTCGTCGAAAAAAATGCTTTTTACGATAGATGTATTGAGTTGTGGGTCATTCTACACACGTTTCAGATTTGTCACCGAAAATTCTTACTCTTGAGATTTCATTTACTGTCGGCATTACTTCCTTTGTTAGACTGTACATTACGAAATGCATAAAATATCTGGTTTTACACAAAACAATAAATTACCTCTTTCATGCGTAAAATTCGGAACACGTGGATTTTGTTTTACACCGAACAATAAAATGCAATGGAGGTGAGCGTGGACACAGATTTTTTTCGACGTTCCCCTATCCAATGAATTCCACTTGTCTATCAATTACAAATTGTAAATACATGATTCTAAAAAAAAATGAGATTTCATCAGTTCCCTTTATTTCCCCCCTCCCCTTTGAAAAAAAATAACAATGGATTTATTTTATTTTATTCTGAAGGTGAATATAAATGCAGCACTGACCATTAAACACATTAAAAAAAACGTCCACACTTTTTACTAAAAAACGTCTTTTTAGCTAATTTTATTTCGCACGTAAAGAGTTAATACTGTCATATATATTGTGTAATCATAATGTGATTTTTTAAATTACATTTCTAAGAATGCCTCTTTTACGATAATTTTATTCTACTCATTAGAGGGAGTTAATTTAACGCTTAAATATATTTTGCATTTAACATTTATTACAACAATTTTTTAAAACCTAAAAATATAACTCTTATGATAAACATGACAATTTTAAAAAAAAATTTGAAAGGGGAGAGTATTTCAGGTATGTTAGAAGATATTTTTTAGAGAGATAAAACCAAAAAATATACTACATAAAGTTAATAATTTTAAAAAAAAAAAAAAAGGGTAAAATTTCAGGTCAAGGTTAAAAGATATTTTTTAAGTTGGGGAACGGAAAAATGTCTACATAAGTTCCCAGTCAAACTAGTTAGGAAATTGTTAACAATGCAGTGCAGAACGTATTGAAATTGTTTTTAAAAGGAACGGATCTATTTCAGTTTGGTAGGGGATAGAGATTACGACTTTATTTTAATTTGTATAAGAGCAGAAGGTTATTTGGCATAAATTGAAGGTTTGAGAGTGGCTGAAAATGTGAACAGATGGAAAAATGTACTTTAATTCGATATCTGGAGGGATTTTATGAATATATGAAATCCTTAAGTATTAAGAGACTGGAGAAAACTTGGTGACATTTAAAATTTCAACATTTAAGAATAAAAATATCAGCAAATACCTAGTTGACGCCCTATATAAAGCGAATAAACACCGTGCTTATTTGAAAAGATTTGTGTAGAGTTAGACTTTTTCCTTTGGAATTCATCAACGTTTCTCTCATTAGTGGTAAAAGCTCCCATTTCCACTGTCAATTATACGTATTCCGGAAAACGAACAACGTATAAGCTTTTCTGGCTGAGACGATTTTAGGTTGGCATCTGTGTTCCGTTTTGGTTTCACTCCAAATATAACCCTGCTTTTATGATATTAAAAAAAAAAAATTTTAATATAGCTTACAATAATAAAATATAAATAAATAAATCATATAAGGTTGCATAAAGGTGTAAGTACAGTGATCAATTTATTTGAACAAGAGAACATTACATTAGAAACAGCATTATTATATATAGTTTACACAGTAATTTAAACATGTATAGGTTGTTATGCGCAAACATTTAGTAAATAATTGGTTAGTAGCCAAGTGGACAAACGCGTCGAATTCCCATCCGGGCATCGTGGGTACAATTCTTCTGCTAGCTTAGTCCGCCATCATTGCCGAGCAGCATCTTCCGCTAGTTATGATGGTAATAGGATTTTTCAAGTATTGTCAGGTTGTTCGCAACTTGGGAATGTTTGTATTTCTTAATATAACTAACTAACTAACCATCACGCCGTTTCCCCGCAGGGGTAGGCAGAGAGGACGGACCGCCATACAACTCTGTCTTGGCACACACTTCTTGCTTCATTTACATTCAGCATCGTCTCATACATACTCTTCTGTTCTGACTCTTCACATGACCCGATTCAAAGTATTTGATTTACTTGATCGTGCCATGTCTTTCTCAGGCATCCTCGACTTCTTCTTCCATTCACTTTCGCATCATATATTCTTTTCACACTCATTTCTTCGTTCAATTTCGCTCTCAGCCCAAACCATCTAAAGCGTCCCTTTTCTTGATCCACCATCCATTAATTAATTAATTATTTCTTAATATATGTATATATATATATATATATATATATATATATATATATATATATATATATATATATATATATATATATATATACTCATGTATGTACCTGTTATATATATATAAATATACATATATTTAAATATATACACACACATATATATTTATACACACATTTATACAAAGAGTGTCCCAGAACTGGACGTCAAGCTGGAAGTGGGTGATAGCCCGAGTCATAATAGTTATCAGAAACATATATTTTTAAATATAAGTTATGTAAATTATAGGCATTTAAAAAAAAAGACGAAAAAATCTACACCCTGTGATGGTGTTTTAACTCCCGTTACAACAAAACTTTTTTTAAATTATATAATTCTGAATAATGCTTATTATTATCACCTTAATTTTTAAACCACCTACCCCAGCTTGATAGAAAATGTCACTTTGAACATTTGTGTAAAATAATAAATTTTAGAATTCAAAATGATGTTTAATTTAAAACTTTTCCAAAACAGAAAATTTAACAAACTTGAATAAAAAAAAGGAGTCCTTGATGGCCTATGGTGCCTTTGGACTACCTGGAAACAGGACAATAGCGACCATTGTCTCGCTCGCACTAGTCGAATGGTGTAATATTTATCTGTTTCACACGTTAATAAGAGTGGCGTCACTATCTGTCTCGCTCACACTTCGCAGAGTTACTCTTTTTGTCTCGTTCAACAAAAATCTTAAAGTTACGGCCTCGATGAAAGCCTTGAGTACACTAGAATCACTTTAAGTTTGTAAAAAAAAAATTTTAAAAACTGAGTTTCTTTACAAAAAAAAATATATACCCAAGAAACTTGCCAGGTAACTAGCAATTGTTATACAATTTTGGAATCCTTATTAAATGCGCCAACTTTTAATGTTACTTGCCAAGCTAGCGTAGAATTTTTTTTTTTCAGTACAGACAGCTCAAATCGGGCTAAGTATTCATTTTGAAAACATAGTTGGAAAAAAGTGACATTTTATTCGAAGCTGGGGTAGCTGGTTTAAAAATTTAGGCAATAATTTACATAAACATTATTCAGGATTACATAATTTAAAGAAAAAAGTTTTGTAGAAATGGGAGTTAAAACAGGGTGTAGATTTCCTCGTTTTTTTTAAATGCCTATAATTTTTAAAATACATATCTTAGATTTTTTTAAATATTTTTCTGAAAACTATTATGACTCGGCCTATCACCCGCTTCCGGCTTGACGTCAAGTTCTGGGACACCCTGTACACACAAACATAATTTTTGAATAAACTAGTTATCACCTTAGGTTCATAATCTGCCTCATGATAATGATACTCTTTCATTTATATTCGTGTTATAGCACTGCGAAGGTTTGAGGTACACATCAGCAAGAAAGTTTACGGATATAATAAAATAATTAACATTTGTTGAAAAATGTCCCGAATGAGATAGAATTGGAGTATTAAAAAAATCAGATGCGAAACGGTAAGATAAGTTGCATTTCTATAAGGTTCTCTGCGACAATTTTTTTTACACTATTTGTTATCCATCCAAAAAAATAATCAGGTTGGTATATTTATTAGTTTTGAAGTTTTATTATAAGAGTATCTAATGGCCCCTCTAAAACTTTCACTTAATTTTTATTTCCAAAAACTATTTTTTTTTTAGTTTCGAGCCGACACGCAATAGTTTCTGGGCTAAGGGTTGTCAAAATAAAGAGATTTTGGTCCAAAAAAAAAACTGATAGGCCACAGATATCAACAAATTTCACTTAGGTCAAAAACTAAAAATATGTATTTATTTTAAAATATATAAATCTAGGAATAAAACAGTCGATAAAAAGACAAATTTGAAACAAAATTATTCTTCAGAAGAAGAACATAATATTAGTGTCAAAATAACTGAGCAAAACTCATTTTACTCCTAGCAGATAACTAAATTTAGAGAAAAAAGTGACACATGATAATAACTTTGTTAGTTTTCAAGCAAAATATTTCAGTTGGACAGAGTAAGGGGCAAGCGTGTGAAAGAATTTTATATGAAGGTACCCGACATGTACACCGTGTTTCTCGCACATTCCACGAAATTCATGGGGTGTTTATTAATGTAAATCTAAGGACAAAATGTGAAAACGTATTTTTCCCCATGTCCCAAAGACATAAGATACGAGTATGATTCATATTTTACTTGGATCTAGTTGACAAAGACATCATATCCTAAAATTTAACCGACCCTCCTGTCACCACCAGTATGAATACATCGCGTAATTTATTATTTTATTATTAAATTCTAAAGCGGAAATGTAGGTATCCAAATATATATATTGTTAAATATCTACTACTACTAAATACCAAGTTGTGCATTAATAATACAACGTCCAAACTTTAACGCAAAACTAGAAAAAAATGTCCAAAAACATCCCAATAATTTAATTCATTAAAATAGTCTACTGTGGATACCGCTTTCAAAATTTCTTGCATCATGTAGTTTCATGCTAACTTTATGCAAATAAGTTAATATTACTTGCTTCCTCAATTTCGCACAACGTAAACCAAACTTCCACTGACGTCTTGTTGTTTAGTTCTATTAACCTGGTGGCTCGAGTTCTAGCACGGCCCATATTATAATACTGTGAGTTCTTGAGGTGATATCTCCGTCACGAAAACGGCGCTATATAAATTACCAAATATTATTATTACCACAGCTAGAATCTGAACCAAATTACCTAAACTAAAGTTAGCGACGGATTAGTAGTCTACGTATTTGAATTAGAATTTTATGCTGATCGAATAATACCAGGGCATTATTGTCAAGTGTTGACAAACAATGATAATAAATCAGTCTATTGATACAAATAATCTATTTATTGTTTTGTGTTTAGCTCAATTTCGTTATTTAAAACATTACAGGCGATAAGGCTGAATAGTTTTCAATAATATTTATGTAGATACGACACATGCACTGACTTGTTTAACTCCATGGAAAACAACTGTCAATTTATTTAATTGGGTTAGTTTACGTTACCACAAAGAAGCCTAATTGACAACAACTGTCAATGCAATAAACAAAGCTGTATCTTGAATTACTTCGCGTTAACTTTAATGGGTATCATTGCGTTGGCTGCCTGATTACTACTTTCGAAACCAAGATCGACTGCTGAACCACGTCCTTATTTACTGCAAGGTCTAGACTTAATAAACGCAATAAGTAAGTATCCATACCCGGCATTGATTGAGCTGAAGATAATTAAAAAATTAGATTATTTGATGGTGAGTAGAATATAATAGAGATACAAAGCCAAAATATTCTACTTTGTAGTCACGTTTTGACCACTTCTGTGGCTTTAATTTAAACTTTTTTTATTTTGAAATAAAAATTATCCCAATTCTTTACTCACCTTCTCAGTTGACGTTTTGTCTCTAAATTCATATTATCTGTCTCTTTCTCTCTGTTCCTTTGTTTTAATTTAAATGTCACTAATGTTTTCTCATTGTTTTGTTATTTTATTTTTCATTTTGTTCTCCCACTGTATGTATATATAAACGCACACTTATTTCTTTAGTTTAATTTTGTACCCTAATGATTCTTACACTTAGCAAAACCGGTCAGTCATAAAAATTAAAATAATGTCCGTGGTCTGATACAAAGTTATTTTTTTAAATTTCTTTAAACTTTTTGGTTGCATTATCGTAATGTCTAAATAACTGTTTGCTTGATTTAAAACAATCTATAGAGTGGCATGATAATTTTATGAAAGACATCCGTAACTGTGAAATAGATAAAATCAATGAAATTTACAAGTGAATTTCAAATGGCTGCCATAATATCAAAAGTTCAAAGGTAGTTACAGCAATTGATTGTTAACGATTTGAGAAATTAAATACGATAAATAATACTTCAAAGATCCAAACAGATAATTTAAAGTTAACAAACTTGCAGGGTTGGATGTACTGATTTGAATTCAGTAACACCAGTTTGCTTCACAAACAAGTAATTTATTTACGAAACTCTTAATCACAATATCAAATTATTTTACTCTCAATCTCTCGAGAGTAGCATAATAAGAAGTAATTATTAAAGAAAATAAAATACGCTTTGGTGGACTAAACACTAAACTCGTCAATAATAGCGATTAAATAATTTTTCACAAACAATTCATAAACCCAAATAGGTCTTCAAGAAATTCTTTACGATTTGAAGTCTACTTTTCCTACCTTTCATTTATGCCGATTACATAAAAAAACACAAAATCAGCGCAATAGGTTTGGTGTTAAGAGTTAATGGCGCCAATTTTTTTAAGTCATGTTTTCGTGAATTACTTCGGTTATAATTATATGATTATGATTGTTATTATTTTATTTATCTTGTTGAAATAAAATACATGGGATCGGTTAATTTTTGTCTCACTAGGAGATTCCTGTGTCAAAAGCTTTACAAAATGAAATAAAGCATGCTTTTTGGAAATGTCTTTTTTGCATTAATCGAAACAGATGGCCGCCGTCATGTGTCAATGTCATTTTGTCGCTACCAGCGTAAGGAGTGCGTCATTTCGTGTGAGTTTCAAAGGATTTTACGAATCTCATCACCTTACAAATGCCGCAAGTGCCAATCTCCTAAAAGCACAGGATATCACTTTCCGAGTACACGATGGTTAAAGCCAGCGCTTTCGCGTAATTTTCAAATTTCTACCAAAAACTCGTATGAATTTAAGTTGAGGGAAAAAGTAGCTTAGTGGGAGATGAAAAATAATAATTTAATATTGTTTGTGACAATGAAAAAAAACTAACCTGCAAATTTCTTGAAATATAACCATTTCTTCGGGTTGAAATATTAACCAGAATAATACAAAAAAAAAACAATTTTAAATGTTACACGCAAAAATATCTTGTTTGGTGAGAAATAGGTAAGGTTGCATAAAATATTAATAAATTATTTGGCTTCAATTTTACAAAACCTTAGATTTTTATTTTAACACACTACCTTTTAAAATAAATACATGTGTTTAATTCATTTAAGTCTCAAAAACGTACTCTCTTATGTTTGATATTAATTTATTTAACTATCATGTCGTTTTAAAAAGGCAACACATTGTTTCCGACATGTTTGAAATAAGTACTTAGTACGTGAAGAAAATATTTTTATCTTATTTTGACAAGTCTCAGAACAGAAATCGATGATTTAAATACTTTTCACCAACAATTCCATTAGGGCGACATAGCAGCCAAAAAACGGAGGATTTACCTGAGATTCGCATTTGATTTGTTTCTGATAATTTTTCACAAAAAATTCAAAGGTTTTTTTTTTTAATTCTAGATAAATAAATACTCACCCTTACTATTAGCATTCTTGCCGCAAAACGATTTCCAAAATGTTCACATTGTTTTTCAGCAATGACATGAGCGGTAAGGACCAGATTTATCTTTTCTATCCGACGAATTAGTTACTTTCCCAGATATTCTTGAAAGCATTTGAGATTTTAGTAATATTTTCAACAGATTTAATTTAAATAAATACCGGTAGAACACCTTTCTAGGCCTGCCACAGCAACTTCGACCCTTTGCTCCTCCTATACACCTTACTACGAACATTCGTTTTTTCAGACCACCCTTTTACCTTTGGCTATTTTGGATTAGTTGCCGCTAAGGAGTCGATGGATAAAGATGTTCGTACTGCGCTTATCGTCATCCTGAATCGTTTATTTGCTTTGAAGAATAATAATTAATAAAAACTAACTTTTTTAAAGAACTTCACTCCACCTTTCTGCAAATAAAAGGAAATTGTATTTTTAAAATAAAACAAATTTGATGTATTTTGATGTATCTTCCCTGTTTCTTTGGGAATACTTCTCACCGATTTCTTTGTCAACGTTGTGTGTTTCTTTGAACCTTCTAAAGAGTTCATATAATATGTTTAAACACCCAATGCTAAAGATTATTTGAAAGGTAGGTCCAAGAATTATTGAGGCAGTTTACCGCAAATGAATATAATTGAGATTTTCATAGAATGCAACCACTTTGTGGTTTGAAATATTTAATGAAAATTAAATAATAACTTTGTACAAGACCACAGATTTTCTTTTGATTTTTATGACCGACCGGTTTTGCTTAGCCTAAGCATCATTAGGGTACATAATTAAACTTAACAAAAAATACATCGTGTTTGGTTATAAATACTCGTACATTCAGAGGGAGAACATAATAAAATAGAATTAGAGAACAGTAAGAAAGCAAAATAACATTAAAATAATTACAAAGTAATAGAGAGAAACAGACAGATGATATTAAATAGAAGAGGCAAAACATTAATTAAAGTTTAAATTTGTTCCGTGATGATGCTGAGGCTAAGCGAAACTGGTGGGTCATACAAATTCAAATAAAATCTGTGGTCTTATAGAAGATATTGTTTTATTTTCATTGAATATTATTGAAAAACTTTTGAACGACAACAAAACATGAAACGTCACTGTCAAGGAACTCGATGCATACACTATTGTACAATATTTTCACTGTTATTATTCCAAAAAATTTGAAAGTAGAACTCGTGTGCTACAATTCCCTGTCGTAAACGAATTCGCGGAGATGGCCCTGACTTGTGAGACCTCTAATATTTATGAATTTATTTTTCTTGTGGTGTTTATTTTGCAGATTTCACTGTTTATAAAACTTATTTTCACCCGGAAAATTCCGCTTCATTTAGAAGGAAAAAATGGATAAAGTTTATAAACTAGCAAAAGTACTTAGCAAGTAATACAGTTTAATTTTCTTACAAATAGCTTCAAAACTATTTACAGTTTCACAAAGAAAATTTTCCTTTAACCATCGCGTTTCCAATATACGAACTTTGTTTCATTCCCGTACAACTGTAGAAACCTTTTTTGTAAGACACGCTTTTTGATTTATATGGAGTAAAAGTATTAGTAAAATAAGTTAGGGACGTCCGAGGAAGACAAAATATATGATACGGTCAAGTAAATCAAATACTCAACGAGGGCCATGACAAGAGTCAGAATAATAAAAGAGTATGTATGTTTCGATGTATAAATGTGAATAAAAAAAAAAATGTATGCCAAACCAGAGTTCTGTAACGGTTTTCTTGGCAACCTCCTAGGCTACCCTTTGGGGGAAATGGCGCATTGATGGTATAAATACGTTTGAATATTACGATTATAATGATATCGTGAAAATGCGCATGTCGGCTGCTTCTTTTCCATTTTTAAGTACTTATTCTTAGATTAATTATTTAAATGCTCACAATGCTTTCTTTATATTTTAAATATATTTAAAAAATATATATTTGCTGATTTTTTTATTTAATTTGGAATTTTTCATTGTTAAGAAATATTTTTTTGAACAAATAATCTTTCACAAAGATGTTTCACAATCCAACATATATGAGGAAGGGTTTGATCAATATTAATGTTAATAAAATAAAAATAATATTGGTTGATTTTAGAGACTAAATTATAAAAAAAAATAGTGCATTTATATATTACGCAGTTTTTTGATAGTGCACCCTTCACATAAGTGCGCTAAACGCTAATTAGCCTACTTTCATATTACGTAAAAACCACTATGGTTAAATTATTTTTGAAGGACCCCTCAATATGGTGTGTAAGTAATTTAATATTATTTGCTAAATACGTGTAAAGTGCACGTGGGATTAAATGCTACTTAGCCGCGCCACATAATTACAATTCTTTGTTGTTATTATTTGAAGTAATATAATTTGTGAGTGCTTAAAAAGTTGTTTCGATTCAATAAAGTAATAATATACCTCGCGGAAAAGATTATTTTTATTCCTGCTATCAAAATTCGTTGATTAATCCCCCTGACCGCAACGAAATAAAATTCGTTGTGTATTTGTGATGTACCCTTAACCTTTCCCTTGCGGTGCTAGAAAATTCTATTCGCTCTGATCCTACAAACTCTTTTAAATTTATAATTTTTTTGATTTTAAGTCGGATAAATATGAAAAGTAGACATGTATCATTTTAAATAACCAATATAATATTAGATCATCACTTTTTTTATAAATTTTTGTGTATAAGTGCTAAAAACAAAAACAAAAAACATTGGCTACTTATAAAACACATAAGAAATGTATGAAATCTTTTCTGACAGAAATAACAAATACGGGTCTTTTCATTAGTGTTCAACTATTGCTTCATACTTGTGTGTACTTGTTTAATTCATTCGACGCACACTGTGAAAGGTCTGGACAAAGCTATTTGCTTATACCCATTTAGCAATACACGCACAAAAATGAATTATTAAGTTATGGAGAAAAAAAATCGTTCTAGCTGGTTCAATATTTGTGTACTGTATTTTTTTATCCAATCCATAAATATAAAACGGAGGAAAAGCTAATGTATAAAGTTTGTTCAGTACATTTCCCGAGATATTAGAATAATTAAATACGATGTCAACTCAGTTGACAGCACCACAATAGAAAGGTTCAAACATTTACCTATATTTACTGCTACCATTTATCAAACAGCTTTAGCAACACGTTAATCACCCTGTGAAAAATATATACGAAATCGGTTCATCGCGCGTACAGTGCTCCATTCAGAGTTTAAAAAAAATGAAAGAAATGGAGAATCTAACAATTACCTAAGCAGGATTAAATGATGAAAGGATAGTGACTGCAGACTGGATATTGGCAAAGTTTTGATGAGGCCGTTTTGGTAAACTCGTTTTTATTACCGAAACCTCGACTGTAACGGCATGTATATACTTGTATTGTGTTGCTGCATGGCTTAGACAAAAATGATATTTTTACTACTATTTGTGTTGTAGCACATATCTAGGTTTCTTCGAAATTTCATTCCTAAAGACGAAAATTAAATGTTTAGTATTATAAAGAAAACGTTATATATTATTATAAGAAATGAAGAGCTTCTTGCGTAACAAAGCAAGTATATACTAAAGAGATTAAGATGAATAATATGTGACTAAAAAAAGTGTTATTTTGATACTAATTCGCAGGGTTCCAATAGTTCGTAATAAGCTAAGACGTCTACTGAATATGACTATTTACATACAATACAGTGCATATGGGAGACACGTAATGTTTGCATTACTATGTTAATCAGTAGATCATTACTTTGAAACGGCAAACATTTATAAAATCAACAACAAAATAATTATTGTAATTTTCGAGTCTTAATTTGAATTCATTCAAAAGTGTTCAAGGTGGTTTGTGGACGATCATCTTGAATTTACAAAAAAAGTTTATTGATTTGTCCGGACTCATTGCGAGCTTTGCCTCACTTAGTCCACTACTGCTCGTATCGTTTATTTTTGAATTAATTATAAAATAACCTCTCTGCCCTTGAAATACCAGAATTGTTAACCATAATAAAAAAAAAAACACTTTATCGAATTAAATTGATTGAAAATAAGTTACTTCCGCATGAATCAATGGACGTTTTTATGTTTTTTGTTTATTTAATTCGAATTCTAATCTAAGCCGCCGAAACTAAACAAAAAGAATTTACGCAATTATGAAAATAACGTCGGTAAACCATGCAGGTAGGGAAAGGGAAGGTGGCATAGACGGCTCATGTTTCAAACAAAAGTACATTTTAAAAGAAGAATAACATAATAACTCTTTAATTTGCTTGTCTTCTTCTATCGTATTTACAAAAACTCCTGTATTAGTTGATTATTGAAACCTTCAATATATGCTTTCATATATATAATCTATTATTATTTACTAGCTGTTACCAGTGAAAAATTGCGGCGTATAACTTAACTTTGTTTCTACAGAATCAAAACATATTATTTTCTTCATTTCAGCTTATTTTCTTAATAACCGCTAATGGCGAAAATCACAGGAGAGTCAAATCTCTCGATGGTTGTAGATTTTTTTTAATTCAAGTAGTTTTTAGGTAACAATTCTTTGGAATTGTATTTTTTAAAAGCTTAGAAATCGTGTTGTTGCTCACGAAAGTTTGGAAATTTCACCATTTACTGTATCAATTTAAAAGTGGCTTCTGAAAGTAAACCATATTGGACGCATATTTCAGATGCATCATAAAAATAATCATCAGGTAAAATACATCATAAATACATAAGTAGGGACTTTATTGCTTATCTGGATTTGAAGAAACTATTTTCATGAATTGATAATAATTTTCTTGACACAATATTAGTTTAAAAAAAAATGTTATACTCGCACGTATATATGTACGCACGCAAGAAGACATTTATTATTTAATTGCGTGCATTTAAAGGCTTTTACCTCTTTTCAGAGCTGGCCCGAAAAACTAATACAGATTCAACAGGATTGTATTTTCTTGCAATGTGGAATCTTCTGCGTCTTTAAAACTGTCAATGTATTACAGATTTCCTCACAACCTTTTATACGAATGGGGATTTCCGTGAACACATTTTTTTTAAATTTCAAAAATAATTATGTTATGTTGTTTCGACTTTACAAGGCAATTATTTAATATTTCAATAATCACTAAAACAATGCAGAAAATCGAAAGATACTGGTTTTTAAAATAGCTTTCAGCACATATTTTGAACTTTGGGTCTATATTTATAATAAGTCTAACGATTAAAGTTTAGCATACGAGTAGATGGGCATAGATTAACCCACCGTCGGTTACGTTAGTTAGTGTCACGTGCAATCGGCCGCGTGGGGCGAGCAAACACCCAAATTCAAAAATCCTCATGTTTTAAAATGAACGAGATTAAAATGTTATTTTTGCTCTTAATTTAATTTATCATTATGTTTGAAAATAATACAAACAAATAATTAAACATTGTTTATATAACTAAAGAGATATCCAAACCGAAGAATTACTTGGACTATATTACAAAGAAATATCTTTCAATGGGTATTTTAAAACATACTAGCTATAATATAAACATTTTTTGAAATTAAAATATTTGATGGTTAAGATTTTTTTTTAAAATAGAGAACAATTTAAACCAAATAGCACGATACGATAAATCTTTTTGTCACGCGGTCGGTTGCGTGGGGTGATTCAACGCCCTACCGAGAAATGTACATCCATTTTGCACGAACGCTGAAAACATACTGCGTGCGTAATTATGTGCATCACTACGTTACTACGTTTTGGGAAGGTAGGTGGCGTTTAAGCTTTGGACGGTTTTTAAGTACAAAATAATTCAGTTTTACCAAAGTTCGGGCGTTCACAGACCCCAGGTGACCGACGGCGCGTTAAGTGAGTAAAAAAACCATTGCGAATTTGGAATCCTTTTCTATTTTACGACTTTATTATTGCCTAAATATAAACAAAGTTTATCTCTGTTTTATTTACTTTATTATTGGTTTGGTAAAAGCCTAAAAAACGGTAAATTTGAAGCAAAATTATCTCCTAGATTAGCAAGTCAAGCGAAATAGTAAAATCTTTATCTACGCAAATGTGACATCATCTAACATCAAAAGCAGATTGGGACAGTGGGGTTGATTCTAACGTCTGTTCAAGATGTATTTAGCTTTGATTTGTCTCCAGATTTGTATTTGTAAAGGCTAAGTCAATAATAACGTCTCCCATAAGGCATGCTGTGATGCCAAAGTCTGATTCGTTTTGAAGAAGGTTTATTATAATTACAACAAGGACTTGCCTCATGTGTCAGTGTTGAGAAATGGAATAGAAAAATTAACAAAGAACATATTTATTCTACAGTTGACGCCTCAATTGTTAATGTAAGAAAAAAGGAATTTCATTGTGGCTTGTCATAAATTTGATGTTATAAATTTGACTTCACGACAACTTGTTCCCTTTTTAGGATATACTGAAAAAATCAAATACCTACATACATTTATCGTGAAGTTTCACTCTTTGAATTTTCCTACGTTTCCTCTCTGGGTTTTTACCTACCAAAATTCTTCTCTTAATCCCAATTATTCAAAACTTAACAACACCATATTAAACAACAAAGTGCCCTTGAGGTGATTTTTCCCAAAAACGGCGCTATACAAATTATCCAAATATTAAAGTATCATTAGCTTACTTTTTGTATATAATTGCCTCTAAGGAGACGAATCAGTACTATGCTTTCTCTTCCTTATTAAAACAACGTTTAGGATAGCCTCGCATTTTATGACTTATGTCAAAACTTAGTTGAATACCTCAAAAGCAAAAATAAACTTAAAAATCAAAAGCGGTAATTTTTATTTGAAAACCTGGATGAGTTTTTTTGTCAATCCATACCTTATATCACAAATTAATTTTCATGTAGTGTTCACTTATTTTTAGATTTCTCACCAAATTTATGGGTAAACCAATTAGTCCAGGGATTTTTTTAACAATATCCCAGGAAATAAAAAAATCTCAGAAATGCGAAAAACTTGGGTTTCACTGACTCCCAACGCAAATTAAATAATCCCCAATGACAACGCCCGTATTCTATGCCGACCTGCGAACTTTTAAAAAAGTTTTTCTACTTAAAAGTTTGTGCATCGATACGTTACCCTTCTAGAATAATGAAAAAAACTATTAATATTTGCTAATTTTTTTTATCACTAGAGCTTTACTCATAATTCAAAAAAATACAAAATTTAACAAATTTCAAGTTATTTAAAATTCAAATATATTATTTTACCTGTCAACGTGTTTTTTTAAATCTTAGTTGAGTGCGATGTGTTTGAGTAAACAAACTATTTTTGTAAATTTAATATTGAAAATGGAAACACTACAAGACATTTATAGGTGCGTATTCTAGTGACATGCAATTTATGAAATAAAAATACTCTGGCAGTCTTTATGTCAGTAACATTTTGAATCAGAATATGGGTGACTTTTCCAAGCAAGCATACTGTAGGTGTACATTAGGATAAATGGGTCATATGGTATGTGGCTGTGAGTATTTCACAATTTAAAGGTCGTATGAAGGTTAGTGTGAAGGTAGTTTGTACTTATTGGTCATTCTAAAAAATGCGTGTTGATACATTTAAAAAAAAATTCACTAAGTGAGATATCGTCTTCGGGTATGTTTCTTGGAGATTCCTGTTTGAGGAAAAAAAGTTCATGAAGAGATTTATTTTTAAGGAGAGAAGCAGTATGAACTGGTTAGAAATAAGAGCTGGCAACTCATTCAACATTCAAAAGTGTGCACAGAACGAGTCGTAAATATGGCCCGATCTCGTGCAAAATGTCAACAGTGAATGTGTATCTGTAAAGTGCACCGACGCCAACATGATCAATTATTTAAGTCCTGAGAGCACCTTTTATTAACACATCGCTAGAAAAAATAAAGTTTTAACTGTACGTCTACTTTTCAAATATAAAAAAATCATAATAGAATAAACTAAAATGTGTTTAGTGAACGCTATTTAGAAAATCTTTAATGTTTTACTTTTTTTTATTTACTAAAGTCTTCCAAAATAACGGCATGGCAAAGCAGTAGCAATAATTTAATCAAATATGGGTTATGATAACATTTTATTCATGGTCTTGTAAATACCGAGATTATAAAACATTAATTTTGTGTTAATACCGATTAAATTATTATGTGTTACATTCTAATAAAAAATCGGTCCTGACCTTTCTACTAATTCTTGCTAATACAAAGAAAAACGTTCATGAGCGTATTTTAAACAATTCATTGGAAAAGTTAAGTCTTGATTAATTCAGTGAATGTTTATTCTATCGAATTCCATTAAGAAATAATGTCAGATCAAATTAGAATTAGCATAAAAACTTTTCCCTCTCTATTTACACAAAATGTTTTATTTCGTGGGATTCGTTCATCTGTCGGTCAGGCATTTCCTTTCACGCGCTTCCTGGTTTCTGTGAATACATTGTTTTAATATACTCATTTGTTATACCTAATATATTTAAAATAAATTATTACTCACGATTGCGAAAATGTGCCATATGACTCCAGCCAAAAACTTTGCAGCAAATTATTAAAAAAAGAAGAAGATATTTATTTGAGGAGAAAACAATAATGTCAATGTCAGATTTTTTGTTTGTTTTAATGGTTTAAGTTAAAAAAAATTTCAATGACACTTTTTTTGTTTGTCTCTTAAAAATATTACAACATCAAAGTTGTATTTTTTATTCCCGATTATTATATTTGAAAAAAAAAAATCTAGAAAATTTCACCCTAATAATTAAGCTCAGCAAGGCAATATATTTTTTAAATGAAGCCATTGACAAAGAAAGATACTCACACATTAACGGAGATCGTTTTTTTAAGTTCTGTCTAAAATCAAAGAATCAATTTTAATATATTGGTCCATATTCGCAAAATTTTATATTAAAGTTTTAGATTAAGCAAAATCAAAAACAACAAAATAATAAACAGACTTAATGTATAACAATAAAACTGACCTAAAATTTTGAATGAGATGTTGATACCGAAGAAGTATATTTAACCGAGTTTATTATATCTATGAAAAGCATAAACGTAAATTTAACATTCACCGTAATGCGGATTATACTTATTAAATCGTATGAAAATACTCTTCAGTTGATGCTGCGACTTATTTTATAAACACGAAAAAGTATTAATATCTTTGAATTTGTTTCTGGTGCATTCGGGTGTTAATACCAGAAAACTTTGATTAATACTCGACCATTGGAAATCCCCCCAACGAAAGGTCTGCAGATTACTTCTAGTCGACGTAAATAATACACATTCAGATAAAGTAGGTAACGTTTTTATGGTTTTTGTGTTAAATTTGTAGAACAACAGTTCATTTTTTTTATGTGTGTTTTCAGTCTGCCTAAAACATGTGGCACCCATGTTTTTAACTCAAAAAACTTTTAACCTACATTTACAGAGCATATACGTTGCTATAAAAATACCAAAGTAAAGAAAAACCACGTCCAACTTGCCGATAGTAAGCTACCGCCTTTACATGTTAAAACTAAAAGCTTTAGATTTAATTTACTCGAGCGATTACAAAAAAAACAAATATAAGTTTAATTAACGATCGATTCAAATTGACCTCCTCTTTACTTCTCAATATGTTCAATGAACGGAAATCATAAAAACTAACGAATAATAATAATTGAACCCTAAACAATATAAATTCTTACGATAATTCACTAAATAATCAAGAAAGGTACCTAACAGATTGTTTTAAATTTTCGTAGATAGGTTAAAAACTTAATGTCAATTTACACATCAAAACAATTATTTAAGAATCTGCCTTAGGTAAGAAATAGTTTGTAATCATTACTAGGAGAAAACATACTTTAAAGTTAACTACCTCACATAAAAGAGATTTCGAGGTAAATTCAGTTTATACAAAAATTGGTAAATAAACACAACAGAGTGGTTGTAGCCAAAATCATATGAATAAGTCGTTTCCATGTGGCCTAAGATCATTTAGATAATGGTCTTGAACGCCAAAATAGCTGTCAAACTAAAAAACTGAAGTTAAGTAATTTATTTGAAGCGATCTGCACTAGAAATTCCGTCGGTAATAAATTAAGGGCTTGTTATGTTTTTCGATGGGTTCCAATAATAATCTGGCTTTCGTAATGTGATTTATTTGACAAATATTAATCAATGGTAAGATTTGGGTGAAAATAACCAGGTGAGACTGGAGCCGTTTTAGATGACCGTTTGTAAAATCCACACCCTTACTATTTATTATTACTAAATAGCAAATTAAGCTTAGCTAAATATTATTCTACTAACATAACTGTCTCGAATACCTGGGTTATAACAATTATTTACAGCTCATAACGTCATTTCATTCATAAAATGTCAAGCAAAAAGATTGAAATAGGCAGAAAACTTCAATGTAAAACCCATAGAGCCACTCAATTCATCACTATGAAACCCGTCTCTCGGAAAAGGCAAGAAACCACCCTGAGATATACGCAAACGTAATGTTTACTCAACTAGTTTTTTTTTTGTCAGCAATAAATTTCAATACAAAGTTACAAATATGTTATATTATACAGATTTTTATATTATACAATTTTACTAAAAAAAATAACAATCTAAAGATGCCCGTTGCAAGATGATTATTTATTTGTTGTATGAATCTCACACAAGGGTCCCAAATGCTTCCTACTATCTGAAGCCAGTGGGACTACGGTATAACTAGCTGGAGTACACTTTAAGGCTAAAGGAAGTTGAGAAAGAAAAAGGTTGGGAAAGAGAAAAGATGGGTAAAACATGGCAATTCAGATATGGTCACTAAACGAGGTTAATACCAATGCCATTGCTGTATGCATGGTGAGAAAAAACCACATAGTAACTGACATATTATCAAGTAGGAGAAGAAAAATAATTTTAACTTTTTTTTATTTTTATCAAAAACATTTTTTTTCTTAATTACCACTTTATAACCAAGCATTATGAGACATACAAGTTTTAGTTTTCAAAGTTATCTCTCTCGGTTCATGATGAAAGAACGTTTGGAACTGTGATGAAGAGTTCTTTTAATTTAATGCAAAGGTATACTGATGGTTTGTTTCCTATTATACTTTTGACCTTACTTATAAGTTAATTTTTACTCATGTTTTTAGAATCCACCTATTAACCTTACGACAAATGAAGAGTTTAACTAAATGTGAGAAATTATCATTGTTTTTTAACATTTTAAAAACTTTTCATAATTAACGTTCTTTATTAGGGTGTTCCTGAAAATCAATCATTTTATTTGAGTTGTGGTAAAACCCGGGGACGATAAAAGGTCAGTTTAAGAAAGAATGATTACTTTTGAAGTACTCTAGAGGGCGTCAGTAAGGGATTTCGACGTTAGCATTAATATTATTTGCAGACTAGGTAATATTCAAAATGATACAAAGAGGATAAAAAATATTTGAAATATCTTTAAAAGTATCTCAGAGATACCCTATTTTCATTAAAGATTTGGTGTTTGCCTTTACAACGCTATAGATGCTTGGGATGTTCAAATTCCCTTGAAACAAGATGTTTTTCAAAATATTTCCACCAGGGGATTGCGTTGTCTCAACAAAGCTCAACAGCATTTGGTGTAAAAATAAAAAGAAAAATGGGTGTGAATAACTCAATATACAAATACTATTCTAAAATACATCGCTGTTCTTAAAAATGGGTGGAGAAAAATTTCTACACTGAATGCTTTAAAATAAATTTTATAAAATCCAAAATGCGTTTTCCAAAACATTTCAACATAGAATCTATTTGTCGACTAAACATTTTCACACTCCTAGTACAAAAAAACAATCTTTTCGATTTTAGTTTTCGTAGAATTTCGGGTAAATTTATTCTTCTCTTTGACGTGAGTCAATTGACATTTGTGAAAGATAGGTGCGTTGACTGAATCAACATAATTTATCATCATATATATTCACACCACATGGCTCACATCAAAGCTGTCGTTTTAATGTGAAAAACCTTGAAATAAATCATTCATTTTTATATCAAACTGAGAACTTACGGGAAGTATTGAGGAAAAGATTTTTCAATAATATAGTGTTTTATTTTACTACGGTATACTTTTTTCACAAAAAAAAGTTACTTAGGTTGTTCTTAAAATTCTTAGAAGTAAGTTTTTATTTAAAATTCCAACCACATGTAGCGTTCTGGAATAATTTGTTTGTTCTATAAATCTCTTGGTTAAATTATGAAATATTTTTCAATAATCCGTGTAAGGTTGTTTTTGTGAACGGTAAATTTGAACGTCGTGCAGTTATTTTTTGATTTTTTTTTGTTTTGCATTGTGCAATGGTCGATAATTAAACCAACAGAATGCTTTTTGGATTTATGACTACTTTTATTTCGCGGATGATAAATTACGGTTTTCACTTTAATGGTTTTTATTGGAAAAAATATAAATAAAATAATCTAATAACCACAAATACCGTGGGTGTGTAATAAAAGCTTACTGCACAAGATTGATCTGGTTTTCTGATAAGCTTCAGTTTTATACCATCGTACTCAATGCCGTAAGCATAGTCTAACTGAATACCGCTGTCCAAAATAATGCTCTACAAGATAACACAATAAAGATAACAATATTATAACAAGATGTTTAGATATGAGTTATTAGGCAGAAAGCCAATTTAGCTGATATGCAATATAAAATTCAAGATTAAGTAATAGATTTAGTGATAGGTGTTGAAACACATTTGGTAGGTTCATAACAATGGCGGAAATGCTACAATTTTTATGGAAAAATTCTCTTTTTATATGTATCAGTTAAAAAGGTCAGCACTCAAAAATGACAAAAAACGTTACTTTTTAGCATTCTAATACAAGCAATCCTACAGAGATATATCTGAAAATTTTCTAAAAAGTAGTTATAAAAATTTCTAAGGTTTCTAGTGAATACAATTTAACAACGGCAATTCCTTAAATTAAATTATTATTTTATGCCAGTAAAAGGTGCAGTTTTTAAACCAAAAAAGGCATTACTGAACAATTCACCTAAAATTCTAGTACGATTCTTTTACTAGAAAGTCAAAAAGTGTATTCTTCATGTGCTGACCCTGTTAACAGAGGTTAACAAAGGTTAATTATACTTCAGAAAAAAACTGTTGTAGAAAATTTAAAGACATTAATTAAATATTAAATAAATAAGCCTTCATTTGGAACTGATGTTAATTGAAATAAAACAAATTTAAAAATAAAATCTTTTCAGATCCCTACCCTGTGTTGTATTTTAGCAGACATTATCATAAAATTTGAAATGGATTGATTAAAGCCACAAATAAGTTACACACCGTACATTTTCAAGGACAACAACTAGTTTGATTATAATTTTTCTTTTGATGAAACAATGTTTCAAGATTAATGGCCCTAATTTTAATGGTTTTTATGAAGATCGGTAATTTTATAAGCAATTTGACGAATTATAACTGTAAATATTTACAAACATGTCATGGATTGTTATTAATGTGCAGATAGAAGTGTAAACTTAATGCCTTATTTACATCATTAAGTTTTTCCTCAACCATAAATACTACCTTTTGTTTGTGTTATTTGATTGAGTCATGGGAGTTAGTGAGGGGTTAATGTTGTAAATATGTAAGCAAGTAAAAAACTCGCTTCCCCGGTTATTTTTTTTGTTATGGCTTTTGTTGAGACTTTTTGTATGACAACATATGCTAATGCATGGTATAGCAACTAAATAACCATCACGCCGCATCTTCGGAGGAATGGCAGACAGTATGGACCATCAAACAACGACTAGGCGCATGCTTGCTTTAATCACATTCATACATCGTCTCATACATACTCTTCTGTTATTTTGACTCTTGACATTACTCGACTCAAGTATCTGATTTACTTGGTCGTGTTCTGTCTTCTTGGAAGGTTTTCATCTACCAGAAGATGAGAATAAATGATGATCACTTATGTTTTGATCAAGTATATTAGATATAAACTATAAACAAATAAAGAAAGATAAAAAATATATTTTTATTTTATAGAAATGCGCCCAATATACATACAAAAAAGTTGAAAAATCCACCGTTATACAATTTTATAAATTGATAAAGTCATATAACATTGAATATGATAGTTCAACTGATGAATTTATTTGGTAGGTACGTGGATGACAAATTATCATTTGGTCAAAATGTTTGGTAAATTACATACTTAAATAACATACATATTATGTACATCTACTATTATTTTAAAACCATTATTTATTTTATAAAAAATATTATTCGGTCGGTAGCTGAGTGGAGAACGCGTCGGATTCCCACCCGGGCGTCGTGCGTTCAATTCCTCTGCTGGCTAAGTCCTCCATCATTGCACAAGAAACATCTTCCGCTTTTTATGATGGCAGTAGGAGTTTTTCAAATATTGTCAGGTTATTCATAACCTGGGAATGTTTGTCTTACTTAAAAAAAAAAAAAAGATTGTTTTTCCCAAGGCATTGTGAGTTTGAGAAGTTTTCAGAAGGCCAAAAAGTTGTCCTGCGTAAAATAAAACGTTTTTTAAAAATTGTAATAGTTGGTATTTTTTTAATTAGAAATCCGTTAAATGAACTTTGAAATAATACAAATATACCCATACTAAATAAGTCAGCTAGTCATCATTCTGTCACTTTTTATAATTCAGCGGTGAAAATACTGATATGAAATATTAATTGATACGCCAAATTATTCGGTGCTTAATTTATGACAGAGTCGACCTTGCCTTGAAGAATTTTCGTTTCTAAATGTCTATTCTGTAAAAATAAACATGTATCGTTGAGCAGTCTTAGTTCAGTTTTTTACCGAGCGTATCCTACCGCGTGATCTAAGCCTAAATTTGATGTGACGGAAACTTAATGACGTATCATAAATCCAATTTTTTTTTTAATAATAACACGCGCGAAGAGCTGTCATATAAATTGATGGAAAATTTTCCAACGTTTTCATAACATTAAGCAACATTATTAAGTGTTTGCCGCTTAATGTAGCAGTTAATTGAGTACCTCCGTAAATATTTTTTTAATAATACGTGATGATACCGTTTGTTGGCATTTGGGTGTAGAGCCGCGTTTTTTTGGCTCAAGAATAAGGAAGAGTGAGCACCTTAAATCATATTACACATTAAGTTTCAAACATTTTACGATTTCATAAAAATGTTAATCGATGTAAGAAGGATCTCAAGACACGTATTTTTTTAATGAAATAAAATAATTTTATATTGAAGTATACTTAACATGTATTCAGGAGTTTTTGGAATTTATTTTTTATTCACCGCACAAGAGTTTCAACTGACCAAAACTAGTAAATCTACACTTAGAAGACATTCCCAATTAATAAATGTTGTGGGACTAATGAATGGAGTGTGGAAGGTGTTGAGGAAAAAGAAAGTGAATGTATCTGTTATTTTACGGTACGAGTACCTTCGAATACACAAGATAAGTCAGTTAAAATTTACATTTCAGTTTATAAACAATATGAACATATGATTCTTAATTAATTTAATAAACAGTGTGGCAGTGAAAACAAATATACTCAAATATGTATTAGTAACTGCTTTAAGAAATAAATTATTATGCTTTTATTAAAGTTATATTTAGGCCTCAGCACTCAAAGTTGGCACTAAACGACACTCTTTTGCATTCTAATACAAACAATACTACAAATGATTTATCTGTCAATTCTACATAGATAGTTGGGAATATGTCTAAGGTTTCCAATGAATAATTTTGTTTTACTTTAATTTATTAAATTCTATGAAAAACAAACTTAAATGTCAGTAATAGGTGCAGTTTGAAAACCAGCAAAGACACTTGAACGATGTATCTAAAATTTCAGTATGTATTTCATATAGAATTTAAAATATAAATGTTTATAAATCATATTCAGTACAAACCTTTAACATTTTCCTGTGGATATTTTTTACTAGAAAAAGATGTTAATTTAAGCAACGTTTTTACCGAAAACGATGGTGTTATACCGGTAAGAGAATGTTTTATTCTGAAAAAAAAAAACAAAAGACAGTATTTTTTATGTACCTAAATCAGGCAGCAAAAATATTTTTGAAATTTTAATATTGGGTAACAGGAACCCGCGACCACTGAGTAAAATGCAAAAGACTCAACGATTACCCATAATTTACGTCGAAAGGTAATTTACTACTCTACCAATTGTTTTCACAAACCGTAAGATAGAAATTAAATTATCGTTAGCAAATATTTTTGTCTGGACTCTGGTATACCCAATTGGGGTATGTTTTTAGGCTGTAGGAAGCTGGATGAGAATGAGATAGGGCGGTGGAAGGTTGGGAAGTATCTGGATATTCAGAGCTGATCAATAAAATGGCTAAAGATATTTCAAAGCAACAATTGCCCTTATTTGAAAAGCTGGGCTAGATTGTTAACATCTCAATTTTTCCGTATACTAGTATTTTTTGATGCAATGGTCGGCAAAGTCTCGATCTACTGCTAAATAAAAGGTCCGAAAGTTTTTCACAGCCCGCGACAAATTTAAATGATAATTGTGTAAATATCAATTACTAAAAACTAATTCAAGATTTATTTTTAGGTATTTCGTTAGTTTTGTGAAGCGCCTTGAAGCGATGTTCCACAAAAATGGTGCCATATAAATTAACAAAGTATTATTATTATAACTAACCAAATTTAGATCCCGAATTGAGGGTTTTCACCAGGGCTATCCTGAGATAATATACCACTCTCCCAATATAGAGTTACAAAAGTGTTTTTTTTTAGTACTTACTCTACCACGCAAAAGTCACCACAGTAAAGCAAAATCCGAAAGTGGATATTGAGTCACCATCGTGTCATCTCCGCCGGTCTCATACGTGACTTGTTCCTAATCCTATTCATTTCTTGGACATCGTCCACATTTTGACGGGAGACTCTTACGTCACAGGCGTCGCGGCGTTATTAAATTCAGCGGGCAAGACGCCGACGCGACTCCGCATACCTAATACCTGCAAAGCACGACTCGCTTGCTCACAGCTCATGGAATGTAGGCTGTCTCGTTGGGATTATTGATAACATCTTGGTTTAATGGGTTTCTCGTATCGATAAAAATACCGACCCACTTTTTTGTCGATGAATTTTAAATGTGTTAAAATCAACTGCGGCGAATAAAATTATGAACACATAACTCAAAGAATGATTTATAACATTTCAGAAAAAAAAATGGTTTCATCAGGTTAGATAAGGGTTTATTTTTTTATGTAAATACCGCACAAAAGTCTCAACTGCTCTCAACCGCCTAAAGTTAGTGGTACTATGACACCCCTAATTAGGGTATGCTGTGAGGATAAAGGTTGAGATGGTAGAGAAGGATATAGCTATTCAGATCTGGTCACCAAACACGTCTAAATTCATTTAAAGCAACGTCTCAAAAGGGTGATAGTGAGAGTATCTTACAAACGTTAACGTGCCGCAATTATGCTTATATTATTTTCAAATAATTAATTGTGAAAATAAAATATTTAAATTTAATTTATTTTTTTGCGCATGCCGGGATTTAAACCTGCGATCTCTGGATTGGTAGTCGAGAATCTAAACCACTCGACCACAGAGGATGTCATCACTGATTATGGAAAAAAATATCAATAACAAGAAGTAGATAAAGAAAATAAAAATATTAGGTTGCGACCGAGACAGTGTAATATCTCAAGTTTCTGTGTTTTCCGTTTAATATTCTTTGAAAATAATTGATGTTGTTTCAATAATTAATACCAAAATGAAACATGAAACTTTGATAAGTCCTTAACATGATATGCGTCAATAACATCACGGGGGATGAAAACATAGTCAATGAATTTAGAGACTTCTTTTCCTCCTAAGCGAGGATCAGGAAGATACCACGAAACCTTCTAGAATAGCATGTCCACCTGCGTCCAATGATGACCTCATCATGAATGTCACACCTGAAATGGTTGCAGTCGCGATTAAGCAAACCGATTTAGGTAAGGCTCCAGGGTATAACGCCATAAGTATCGAGCATATACGGTACGCAGGAGATCAGCTCTGTACTATTCTAGCCACCCTATACTTCAGCCTCCTGAGACATAAACACATGCCGATGGGTATAAGTCAAACCATTATTATACCAATCCTGAAATCCAATCAACTAGATGCTTCGACATTAGAAAATTATCGCCTGATCTCCTTGGCGACAATGGTTTCAAGACACTTTGAAAAAATCTTATTCACGCTAATAAAGGACAAACTATTAACCCTAGATAACCAATTTGGATTCAAGAGCGCTTCATCTACCGACATGGCTATCTATGGAGTTAAGCAAACAATAGCTTACTACGAAAAAAATAAAAACCACCATTTATGGATGTTTCTTCGATCTTAGCAAAGACTTATGATAGCGTATCTCACCAATTTTTATAAGAAAAACTCATAAAGTCGAGATGTCCCAGCGGCAGTAGTCAATATGCTGGCTATTTGGTACGGTCAGCAGAAAAATTACATTCAATGGGCAGGGGCTTCTTCTAGACCCCTATTCCTCAAAAGCGGAGTCAGGCAAGGAGGAAATATGTCGCCTATTTTATTTAAATGGATACATAAACGACCTTCTACAACAACTCAACGACACAAGGATTGGTTGCCATATCTGTGGACAATGATGTATAATATCAACTACGCGGATGATATGGTGCTGCTGGAACCCTCCATAAATACGATAAGACGACTTGTGCAAATATGCGAAGTATACGCAAACTCGCACAACTTGTTGTAAAACCCTAAAAAGTCCGCAATCGTCGTATTTAAATACAATAAGGAGCCACAAAATATTCCGCTTATCTAGCTATAAGGTAACAAACTGCTTGTGGCCTCACAGGTTAAATACCTAGGACATATCCTTACAGTAGATTTGAGCGATATTGAAGATACGGAACGACAAAAAAGAACTATAAATATACGGGCCGGAATGCTCTCAAAGCGGTAAATAATGTATTCTATATTTGTGGCCCTGGTGAAAGACCACCATTCAGAATCGAAACATTGCTTAAAATGGCATTAAGCCGTGTCTGGTGACCTTATCTGAATAGCCAGGTATTTTCCAACCTTCCTTTTCTTTATATCTTTCCCTTTCCCACTTACTTCAGCATCATAATATACCCGAATCAGGGATGCCATAGTCTTTACTGGCTTCAGACCTTTGAAACTCTTGTGCGGTATTAAATGTAAAAAAAGCATATCCAAATAACGAGGTACTTTTCAACCTCCTTCCTCTCTGCACCATTTCTTTCCTCTTCCCACTCTCTTCAGCCTAACAACATACCCTAAATAGGAATGCCATAGTCCCACCGGCTCTAGTTAGTAGTAAATAGTTGAAATTCTTGCTTGTTATTCACTTTTTCTTTTTAATCGTGAAATCTAGTAGAATTTTCTAACTTGGCCTCCACCGTTTGGATCTGTTCCCAATTTAACCACGTTTTTCATCACGTCGTGACATTAAACGATTTTTATTAGTGAAATATCTTCAAGCTTACGAAAATTTTTTAGACTCTGCTAGCGACGTTGTGACATGAAATTAACTGTGAGGGAAAAAATTCCAGTACAGATGTGCACACTTTTCTTTGCTGGTGGGCAAATGAGAAACTAACAAACTAGTTAACAATTTCAATGTACAAAGTGTAAACGCCCCCTATTGCACACATAAGTGAGAAATGATCTGCAAACCTTACTTTAATGTCGGGGCGTAACTATCGTAATTATTGGAGCCATCAAAACCAACATTTAAATAAAAAATGTTTTAGTTTTGAAACACTTATATACTTTCCTGAAGAAGGTTAAGTTTAACCGAAACCGGTCGAATGTTATATCTATATAAAGAAAGTGGCTTAAAACTAAAACATTATTTAGTTAAATTATAATAAAAAGCCACAAAGTGATTGGTTCCTTCGATAAAACCAACATTATTTTGATAGATCTTTTTATTTTAATAGTCAGCACAGATAAGTTTGTAGGTTGATGGATCTTTGACACTCACAACTATCATTCTAAAATTAAATGATTTGTCATTCCATGTTTTAATTTTTTAGTAATAAATATTCTCAAATCATTTGATAACTCCTTTGAAGTGGAAGACAGCTATAATGCTTTATGCTTAAGAAATCAGAATTCTTAAAAATAGCATTTTTAAATAATTATAGTACAAAAAAATAATTAAAACAAAGCCTTTCTAAAACAATTTTTTTTTCTGTGTAAATAGTTCTGCTTGGTAAAATAGCGACAAAATAAATTTGGTAGGTACTTACCTAAACAAATATGTTGATTTATATGGTTGGTTATTTGTACACCCATCTGCTTTAAAATTCGAACACCCTTTCGCGACTATCTCAGATGTACTCGTATGTAAACAGTTGAAAATCACCCACGCGACGTGAAGTGCGCGCGCACCGCGCCGGCCGGGGCCGTAGCCGGGAAAAGACATTTCGGTTTGTTTTCCACCGCAATCATATAATGTATTATCGCCGGTATAATCTATATCTCCGCAAGTTTCTCGTCTACAAGTGGTATTTATAGTGCTGTCTCCAGAAATCATCACTTCACCGCAAATCCAGTTTCTGCCAGCCATCACAAAGGTCAGAATTTATTTGCTTTAACGTTTATCGACACAAACACTGATTTCAACGATACACTGCACCATCTGAGTTAAAAGACAACAACTTTCCACTTGAAATTGCATGAAACAAACCACTTCTTATAAAAACTAAATAAAATCACACATTTTTCGCAACGAAACAAATTTTAGCCGACGCGTCGCTTTTGTTTTGCATCGAACATTCCAATGTTCCAAAAACAAGTAAACAAAACATCGCGCTCTCATTGGTGGAATATTTCGTAAGGCCACATCCACACGGATCTATTTTTAAACATTTAGAACATTTTATTTTAAATCATGTTCCATACGAATGCTTTTAGAAAAAATGTTACTTATTTGAAATTATCATATTATTCAAGGCAAGAAGTTTGTCTTGATTTTGGTTAACAATTTTTTTTTAATGAAATCGTAATTTATTGATTTGTACCTACTTAACTAAAATACTTAGTATCAGGACAAAAACTGATAAGTATTAAGAATTGTTCGTTTTTTCAGCGAAAAGTATTGTTTTAATTTCAAGAATTATTTCGAAAAGTGAAACATTTTATGTAAGGTATTTATCAAATATATATTACTCTTTTGGGGCATTCTATTATTGACACTTGATTTTCTTGTTTTTTAGTTTGAATCTTTATGTTCATATTTAATGAAACGAATTTCTTTCGACACCGTGTAAATATTATGTTTTATACCTTTAAATGAATTTTGAAATATTGTTTTTGAGTGGAGATTGGGCCAAATGCTTACAATAGGCATACTAACTCATGTATGCACACAGTTAAAAGATTAACTATTCTTCGCATACATTTCCACATTATTTAGGGTTGTGATGACCAAAATTCACTGATAGGTTTATGCTTGTCCGGGAAAGATGTTTTTACGGTATTCTTTTGAAAGTGAGTGTGGTTTGAGCTCTAGAATTTTGTAAAGAAATATGGTTAAAATTGTTTGAATCTATTTTTGCAATTCATAGTTTGATAAGCCACTGCGCAAATCTAGAAAACAATTAAACTGTTTTGGACCAGGTTTTTTCTTGACCGGGAAATATTTTAAAAAAAGAGATGTTTGACTCCAACGTCGGCTATACAAACAAATAAATATTTTTCATAGTGACTTCTGTTGTTTCGTATTATTCTAAAAACAACTTTTATCACTTAACTACGAGTATATATATATATATAAAACCATACATGCAATACAAAATAAAAAAAAACCTTTGTGACAATAAACTTTTTTAGAGGTGCTTAAGAATAATCAAGTTTTTACTGAGTAAAGTAAATCATTTTATTTTATCGTCAATAATCTACAACATGTAGGAATATTATATTTTTACTGTAATAATTATTGTCATTCGTATGTTTTAATAATTATGAATAATCGTAGATGACCATATTCTACATTTATAGCTGAAAACGGTTAGTGCTATTTTATGGTATTTCGGAAAAACATTTAATAGATGGACTATTTCTGGGAAAAAGATTTTTTTTCAGAACTTTATATTGTTTGTTTAATAGTTAATACCCCTCAAGATTCCCAACTGTCTAGAGCTAGTGAGGCTATGGCGTCCTCAAATGGGATATATTGTGAGGTTGAAGGTAGTGAGGAGGGGAAGGAGATGGAAAGAGAAAGGTCAAAAAGTACCTGGCTATTCAGATCTCGTCACCAAATACGGCCAGTGCAATTTCAAGTAACGTTTCGATTCTGAATGGTGGTCTTTCACTAGGGCGATACTTAGAGTATCTATCGCTCCGGAACGTCCCGCAAATACCAATATATTATTTTATATGAATAAATGTGTTATGATACATATAAATCAAATAAAAAATATTTGCGCGCGCTGGGCTTGAACCCGCAACATCTGGATTCGTAGTCAAACGTCTCACCACTCGACCACGGAGGCCGTTTTTCCAGAAATACCTTCCATCTAGTTAAGTGGCGATTCAAAACAAAATTGAAAAGCATAAAAGTGATTAAATATGAGCTAATTGTTATGTAAACGATAAGACAGAAAACTGTTTTTCACTCCAGGCAGTAAATATAATGGATCAAGCTCCGGTATCTTTAAACTTGCACAGCGTTTATTCAATGTGAAAAATTTTGGTCATAATAACTCATTATTTTATCGTGAGTTATGAAGCTTTAACATTTCCATTTTGATGTACAAAATTGAAACAAGATGCATTTTTTTTTTATAAACCCGGGGAGTAAAGCTAATAAAATACTAATTATTTTATTGAATTACTCATTCGGAAACAATGAATAAGTAAAACATTATTGTTATGTATTACCCTTTGTAACTTGCCAATTGCTCATCTAGTATAATTGATTTGTACAACGATTTGCATTACTCAAAATGCTTTAATTTTAGCGGAAGCCCTGTGAGATACCGCACTATAATAATTAAGACAACTCGAAGGAACTAGTTTGTCTTCATTAGTAAAGGTAGAGATTCACTGACGCCTACCTAATTCCAATGAGAATTAGTTTTGTTACAAGGAACGTGGTTAGTATACATTACCAAAGTTTTATATGAAAGATACTTAGAGAAAATAACTGAGATGGTTTTTATTTTATTATTATACACCTTCCAATTTAGTTGAATATATATGATACTCAAACTACAACATAATACTTTTGTCCATTGACTTAGAAATACAAACTTACATTTTTTTCTTCTTCTTTTCTTTTTTATTACACTTTTATATTTAAAAACATTGCTTTTCGGTAGGTTCTTAATAATCGTTAAGAGCAAACTTTTAGATACATTTTATGTCTCTTAGTACATACATACCGTCTTACTCATTAGATTTTTACGCGCCGACTTAGCATTGGTTTAGTTACACCGGACGTAGGCCATTAAATTAGACAGATAAGCCGTGGTTTTAAAGCAAGTTTATGGCTATTCCGACCTTATAACACGCGTAACATTTACACCTCGTTTATGAGAAGGGGGATAGAATATAAAATGAAATTCAGCGTTACGCTATCGTGAGATCTTTTTAAAAATTGAGGTTTTATATGTCAATTGCAAGTCCTATATGCATTAGACTCACCAACAAAAATCGTTGTTTTATATATATTTCTTAATTGCAAGTTCCAAATTCCGTGAGCGAATTGTGCCAAATCGTTCGAGCCTAGGTCTGCTTTTTTTTTTCTTCGTATTTGTGCATCAGTTATGATGATATATGTAATATACCTTACATAAAACAGAAGATTTAGTATGCAAGTAAAAAAAATAATAATGCTCAAATATACGAGTAGTTCGAAATATGGCACAATTGTCGTTTTTTTCTGACGAAGTATTTCATTATGTGAATATACTTTCATTCTACATTTTTTCTTCGGCATTTGTGTTAGTGTGGTAAAATAAGTGTATTTAATTTTAGGCGTTTCAATTAACAACAATTAGAAGGTAGTCAACAAATTATAACTTATCCCTGCATAATACTTACATATTTGATTATTATAATCATCTATTTCTAGACAGGAGCATTAACACCTGCATATATAACAACTCAGCATTCTGCAGTAATTTCCCAAGAGAAAAACTGATACGATACAAAATGCACAACATTGTCAACCACTCTACCGATGATAGAATAGATTATAAAATAAAACCGACAAAACATCTCATACATTTATAAAAATGATAAGAGTATTATTTTTTCAAGGCAGGCTAAGAAAAATCGAAAGCTATAGCATTGTTAGTGAAAAGTCTGTAGTGAAAAGTCTGAACTTGTTTTGTTTTGGGTACAATAAAAAATGTTTTTTTTTCTCTAGAAGGCCTTATTTGAAAGTCATAAGCCTTAAAAGTAAGTACCATATATAGAATTGTATTTTTTCGATTAATATTACAATGGAATTATTAAAGTTAGTTTACATACCTCTTTATTAAAACAAATTAAATTTAAGGATTTTTTTTCTAGCGTGCTAAAGTAATTCAATTTTATATGAAATGCGTCTTAAAATTTTCTTTGTGATGGTATTTAAAAAAGCCAACTTTTAAATGTTCGTCTATCGAAGTAAATATAAAACACCAAAGCCCTCATCTTAAGATAATTCAAATATTCAAGCCGCTGAATTGGAAAAAAACACGTTTTTTCCTAGTAGTTTGTATCAAATAGAATTTATTGTTAAGAGTTATTTATTCAGCTGCCCTTTAAATCCCTGGAAATTCAATTTTGTTGATTTTCAATGACTCGGCTCTTTTGACGTAGGCGTTTCGTTTTGTCAATTGAAACATCAATATGCCACCACGTTCAATTAAAACCGTATTACAGGAAAACTATTTATAAATAAATATTAATATTTTGGATGTTTGAAATTTCACTAGCGCTTCCACGATATTGATGATTATTTGACCTTTCTTACTCAAAGATAATTAGCACAGTAATGTATCGTATTATTAATAATATTTTATGGTGTTTATAAATAAAATTTTATTTCACCTTTTAGCATATTTTTTTTCTTTGACAAAAGTTGTTTTCATTCCTTACAAAAAAAAATCAAAAGTGACGATAAAACCTTAGAATATGAAAAAAACATAGATTAGTATTCGAAGAAAACTATGTTTATAAATAGAAATTATTCCTCATGAATACTATTTTTATGACTGACCGGTTTTGCTTAGCCTAAGCATCATCAGGGTACAAAATTAAAGTAAGATATAACACAAAGTTATTATCTAATTTCCATTTAATATGTCAAACCACAAAGTGATTGATTTCTACAAAACATTTATTGACTCTTTTTCTGAATGAATCGAGTAGGCAGAGCTGGAATATTGCTTTTGCTTTAATTGCTTTTTTGTCAAAATTATTATCCTTGCATCAGAAGACATCATACAACTATTTCATTTTTAACATTTACCAAGAGTGTCCCTTGACAATATATGTTTTATTATTCCATTTATCCATTATCGTAATAATCTTTAAATAAATTTTAAATGAAAATCCATCATTTGGACCATATTAATAAGATAAAATTAAAACTAGCAAATCATTTTATTTTTTTCCATTCACAATGTACCTATTCATATAAGTTAAACAACGAAAATCTCATAAAACGAAAAATAAATAAATAATAGCAAACAAAATTGACACAACTGAAATTTGAATTCGATCAGTGTTAAGTAAAACTTCAAAGCTTTTGAATTCCTTATTTGACCAAAGCAAGCAATATGTGTATTTATACATTATAAAAATTGAGTTATTTAACAATGCTCCCAACGTTATCTGATAATTTATTCAAAATGCAAAAGAACTGAAATACATAAATATAAGAAGATTGTTAGTATTTGATTCATAAAAACCGTAATTCATTTAAAAAATTGGGACGATGAAACATGCCTTACATATTATTTTCGGTGAAAAAAACATACAACACAACAAACTTTCGTACCACATCAATAAAAACATATATATTTTATATTTTGTAGGTACTCTTTTATTAGCTTTTTGACAAGACTTGGTTCTACTTATTAAAAAAATAAAATAAGAAGATTCAGGTTAAAAGAAACAAAAGCTCAAATAACATATCTCACTATCATTTCATCACATTATTATTTTTCTGAACTCCGTCGAGCTGCTGGCATTTACATGCTTGTTTTGCCTTTTCATTATGCTCTGGAGGATTGCTTTATATCCGTAGTTCAAACTTACGAAAGAATGCATTTTATTAATTGCATGCTTTCGAGCCAAGTATCAACTCGTGTATTAAAAGTTTATGTGATTAGTAAAATTAAGTTTTTTTTCTCTTTTTGTTCCATGTATGTACAGTTATTTCATCTTAACGACCTGAAATATAACTAATGTTTAACAAAAACAAGACGACAAACGAAAAACGAAATTTCGTCTTTTTTCTGGAATTCATACAGAAAAGACCGCAAATTTAGCAGTTTACAATGAAGTTTTGATACCAATCCTGATATATCCATAGACTTACAACCATAAAATAATAAAAATCTAAAAACCTAAATGTAGTAGAAATGAGATACCTAAAGATCTCGTGTGGGGAAACTATTTACAACCGTTTTGCGAAAAAACAAAAATAGTACAAACCGGGTAGAAAAATTAAGAAAGAAAGGCTTAGATAATTTGAATGTGTAAGGTGGCTGGAAAGAAAAATGAGGGTCAATAATAAATTATGTGCTAGTGAATGAAAAAGTAAGTCGAGGATGACTCAGAAATATATGGCAAGAAGGAGTAAACCTTTTGAGCAGGGTAATATCAAATGCCAGTATTAAAGAAATAATTCAAGAACGATTTGGCACTGAGTAGCCCAAAGTATTGTGATACCACCCAGGCTTCTAGTGTTCAATTTAATGCCAGCTAAGTGTAAAATTTTAATGATCAACATTTTCCGTGGTGGTAATAAGATGAATTCAAATTTGTTCCCGCTATTCGTAACGTGGGAATGTCAATCTGTAAATAAAAAAGCATATTTTGAGTGAAGTGAGAAGCGTACGCTAAGACAAAATTGTGGCGTGGTACATCCTCTCTGCTTATCCTTATCTAGTAATAGCGTGATGATGAGGTATCTAATTGTTGAAGCCAACAGGTTTTTTTTTAGTTCTAGCCTTAGATTTTTTTCTAGACTATGACAGTGAACGACGCTTGTTACATAATTCAATCGAGCTTTCAGTATTTCAAAGACTTGACGACAAGTAATAAAGAGGAAATGGCTAGTGCTACGATAACCCCGGTAATCATCCAACGTCCTCCTGAATCGTGACATTTGCAAAAAAGCCTTGATGACGTAATTCAAACGAGGAATTCTTAAAGCTTTTGTCAAAGCGATCGCATTTACGTTTGTGTATTTTTCTGCTGCACGAATTTCTCCCATTTACACTGCCATTTAGGAACTGCTCGCAAATGGATTCATTACCGTCTCGATGTTCTCGGATACTGGCAGCACTGTTGTTATAAAAAGCCTTTTCTTTGAACGTTTTTTTCCGGCAATAATTTCATCCTAATTAAGAATCCAACTGTACTGTAGAGCATATCTTTAGATTTACAAGAGTTGGAACAAATAACAATATGAAATTGAATATAACTTGAAAATAAAATAATCTTTTCAAATCCCAACCTTACTAATAAAGTGACTACCTATAATGTATTATTAGAGACCTTATTTTATATTTGAAATGGGTGGATTAAAGAATAATATATCTTTTTCGGCAAGTCAATTATATTGCGTCTTTTTTTACATGTAACACCCACGATTAGTTCAATTACATTTAAATTCACAATGATTGTAAAGATTTATGTAGTCGAATATTCACTTAATACTAAACTCGTTATTTATGTGTACGAGCTAATCATTTCAAAGTTACAAAATCCTTCGTGGTAGAGCAATATGTTTCTTGGTCATGATCAGTGGAAAACGGTTAATTTTGAGTGCGTAATACAAGTGTAGATGGAACAATATTAATTTAAGCAGGTATGAAAATTTTTGTTTTTTACCAAAATGATCAATCCTCAGTATAATTTGGTTTCTTTGTGAGAAATCACCGTTTAAAATCGAAACGTTGTTTAAAATGGCTTTAAACTTTATTAAGTTGTGAACCAGATCTCAATGTTAAGAGAACTTTCATCTCCGTTTTACCATCACCCTTCTGTTTTTATTTCCTCCCTTCTCGCAAAATGCATCTTTCGAAGAGTCCAACTTGCTCCGGGCAATGCGACTTTTGTGTCATATTCACATAAAATAAAACATTTTCCGTCTGAAGAAAATAGTAATGATCGGAGAAAGAAGATGGAAAGAAAAAAATAATTGGAAGTAAGGGAACGTTTGGAATTGAATGGGTTTTTCAACTTCGACTACTGTTTCGTTTGTCTCCCCTGTGTACCTAGGCTACTCTCCTTAAAGATGATTGGCGTCATAATCTAAATAAATTGAAAGACATATTGGTGAGTTTGCTTTGTTGAAGCAAAACCTATGTTTTTTTTATGAAAACATTGCAAATACCGGGCTATTAAAATATACAAGTCATTTTATACACAAAACGAGGCATTTACATTTATACAATACAAATAAAATTGTAAGGAAATGGTTGCAGGAATTATTGTTTCATATTCTAAATGTACCTTTATTCTTTAATCCTTAAGTTAATTGGACGAAACTATAAACTAGAAAGCATCCAACTCCAAAAAGATCAAGCGTTTGAAAATATGACGATATAAAAGCATTAGTATGCGTAATCGGCATTTATAGAGTAAATATCATTTTTTTTCTTTGTGAGAATTATTGTAAATTGATAATTTAGCAATGCATTTATTTAAAAAAAAAATGTGTTTCTTATTTTACCCTTCGTTTCAATGTTTTTTTCTAAACTTAAATTTAACTCAAATATCTACAATAATGTGCGTTAATAAAAAAAATAATTACCAACAAATTATTGCATTTGGAGCTTGGATGTTTTCAGCATATAAAATTCTCGTATTTGTCGGAAAACACGTTGAACTCGATTTTGCCAAATTGTGGGTTGGACGCTTTCTGCATAACTTGGTCCAATTTTAATTAAATGACCGTCAACCTCTAAAATTCAAGAAAATGTTTAATACATATTTTTTAAATATCCTCCATGATTCCTTGTGTGGAGAACATTACATCTTAAAAAAAAAAACACATGTTTAGTAAAATAAATATATAAAATCGTATTTTAGCAATCGTGCCTCGAGAATCAAAGCATGTTTAATGAAAGTCTGCTCTTTTCACAGAATCAAACCCACCTGAAAATGTAAACTTTTCACTTTTCCCAGTTGAAATTTGAGGTCATAAGTAAGTGCTCGTGGCTAGTGTCGGGGAGAGTTATTTTCAGCCAGATTTTAAGCTGGACAGCGCCACATACAGTAATCGATTGCGCTTTTTTACAGTCGCTTTCCGTCACCATATGTTGTTCATTTCCCTTAAGCACGCAAATAGCAAATTGCCGTTATTATTTTCAATTATTTTGACAGAACTCGTAAATTATTGCTCGTTTATGAGGATCAGGTACTACTGACGTGACGACACGATTAACATTAGGAACTTACACATTAACCAAAATGTGAGTAATTGATGAAGCTTAGAGCAGTTTTTACTAACAATTTCCCATGTTGATTCTTAAATTGTTAGGCAAGGATAAGCTTTTGTGGGGAAAGTGAGACTCGACTTCAACACTCTAGTAATGTCTCAAAAAACAAACGCTTACCGTTATTTCAATATTTTAATGTTGCAGAGTTTTTTTATTGTTTATTCCACGAAGTATGTACCTCTATGATAGCCAAATTACTCTCTATATGAAGGTATTTTGAGGGTGTGCTTGTAAAAGTTGTTGATGCTTCTAACGAATTAAATTGTTGTTATAAGCATTTCGAATAATACAATCATGTAATTTTTGAACTAAAAAGAAAAGACTTTTGCATTCCAGATTCTTAAAACGTATTTACTTAGGAATCATACAGGTTCACGTCGTTAAAATTTATTTAGAGAATAATAGCACCTTTGAAATTTTCTCTCAGAAAATATCAATGTCTTACAAAAAAACTTTTTCTTACTTTTACTGGCGTTAACATGTTATAAAATAATAAAACGTTATGATTAAAATAAATTCATTTTTGCACGGATAAAATCTATTTACCTGTTTTATTAAGTCAAGAAACACGTAGGTTTTACCTGTGTTTATCATGTTGCCAAAAAAAGTGTTGACGAAAGCAGTTTTGTTGTGATATAATATTTTTGACCGTGGTTTAGCTAGGAAAGGAGGTTGGCTTATTATCGCAAGCTACTTACGTTCATATTTATTTTTCGTTTATTTCTTTGTTAGTGACAAACAAAAATAAATAACAAGGACATCTAAAAAATCTAAAAATTTGAGTCACTCTTTCAGGTTAACTTCTCTCGCACAGCAAAAAAAATACGCAGATACTATTTTATGAATAATAATATTATATGAAAGGGAGTACCGATACCAAAAATGTACATGACATTTTGAAATAGTGAGGAAACTCACACAAATGCAATTTTTAAAACCAAGATTTGTCCACATTTTTCAAATTTTTTTTTTGTTTTTGTATTACCTGTATCTCAAAGGTTTACCATGCGAAGGCTTTCAGGTGCTTACAGGATGAAAATTATTTATTTCCATATCTCAGGTCGATTGCCGATCTTAACAGGCTCGTAAAAAACAGGACAAAGCTTTCAGTATTAGCATTTACGAGTTTCTGCGTACGAGCTTAAAATGAAAGAGAATCAGAGCTTTTACAGAGGTTTCACAGAGCTTTTACAAAGATAGGTTTTTATATTCTTAAAATGTGCCATGTGATGAAAATAAATTTGGCTGGGTGAAAGTACTTTATATTACTACTCAAGGCTTGTAGTAGCACGATATCTCACAAATATAAATAGAACTTTCAGTACAATTATGGTAAACAAACACAAATCCACGTGCGAATATATCAACAAGTGATGTGAATCAAATTTATATTTTTATTTTAAATTGTAGATGTTTTTATGTACGGTTTTTGTGTTAAATATGTAAAACTCCATTTTTTAAATAATTGAATTTCCTACTACCATTATTAAAGTTTGATAGTTAAATTGTATAGTTATATAAGAGGTTTAATTGCTGCAACAACCGTCACTAAAATAAAAACTAAAATTGGCCAAATTAATAATCACAATATTATTAAAATTTGAACTTAAATTTTAATAAAATAATAATGTTTTTAAATAGAACACATACACTTTGTTTTTAACCACTTTTTATTTAATATTTTGTCTACCGGTTTCGGAAGTAAAATAAATACTAATATACATTCTCCAGATACTTCAAAACATAAATTTTTTGATCGTGTGCAGAATTTATCTCCACATATGTTTCTTCCAGAAGAGATGAAGTTATTATCTAAAGATTAATTTAATATTGTCCTGATGATGGAAGGGTACTTCCGAAACCGGTAGACAAAATATTAAATAAAAAGTGGTTAAAAACAAAGTGTATGTGTTCTATTTATAAATATGGCAATCCACAAAGTTAATGCTTTTTACGAATATATAATAATGTTTTATTCATTTGTTTGAATGTTAAAGCTAACTTCTGAGAAAAGCTGATATTTTTAAACGGAAAAAACGATCAACATCGTACTCATCTGTATGCCCTTGGACTCGAGAAAATAATGTTATTATAATACTATGCCATTAGACACTGCTATAATGTATTCTACTTGTAGGAACTTTGATAGGTACATATTATGATTGGTATGATGAATCAAACAAACAAAAGCAATTTAAATGAGATGGATGGAGATCAAAGCAATAAAGAATACGAAAAACGTAGACCAACAGAAGAAAGAAAAAGTAATTCATTTGTAGGGATTATTCGGGGATGTACGGCGCGCTACGTACTTTATTTCTACCTGGTAAATTTGTTTTTTTTGAAAATTAATCCATTTGTATTTGAGATGCTTGGCTATTTTTATACAAACAGAATCATAAGATCTGTTGAAAAATTTATGCAACACAATCGTTCATCAAATTTAAAATTAAACTTTTTGCATGAATATTATGTCTTATTACTAAAAAAAATTGTCTTCACCTAACGGCCATCCATACTTTTGATAAAATTCACGCAAACATTTTATATTAATATTTACCAAAATCAAATAGAAAATATTTAAATAATAAGGTATGAAGCAATATAAATTTAAATATAAAAATGTTTTTTGGCGATTTAAGGCACAATCCATTGATTTAAACATAGGTTTTTCATTAATTTTATTTGAATTAAGTCACTAGTGAGAAAAGCCATTGAAGAAAAGTATCGTACCAAATTAAGGGATAAGCTTGGATAAATATAGAAAATTTGGACAGTACGTAAGAGTACTTTACTAAGTAAATATACCTCACAAAGATCTTCCCTTGTGCAGAGAAAATAATGAGTGTACGATAAGGTTCTACTTTTACTTGCTGTTTATTGTGACATCATTATGTTAATGCTAATAATGTACCGGTAAACCTCTAAAGTTTAAACCTTTGATGTTTAAACTTTAGAGGTTTACTGGTACATTATTATTTCGAGTAACATAAGATGTTCTATTTCCGTGTGCACTTCCGTTCACGAGAGGTTTAACTCAACCTTTACAGATATATGATAAGCTTCTTTGATCCATACATTAATAATTTATTTCACAATCACATGACTGCTTCTGTGATTATCGGCCCTTCACGATAACGATCAAATCCACGTAAAAAAATATTGCGAAATATCGAATATTTAAGCTGAACATCAAATGCAGCCATGAATCGAAATGTATCTGTACTACCTACCACGGGATTGTCCGATACTCTGTGGGGAACACATTTGCAGGTGTAAACTGTGCGCCTAAAGTTTAAAGTAAGACTTACGGAATTCAACGCTTCGTTTTTGCGAAAGCACTATGAAACAATACATGATATAATGTAATTGCAATTTTTTATCGATTCCCATATTCTGATTAAAAATTTGATCTCTTCTATTTACCTTTAAATTAGTTAAAATTAAGATTTCAGTAAATAGTATTTAGAGAATGCAAATTAGAAAGAAATGCAAATCGATAGAAAAATGTATTTAGTTTACGTGTGGTTTTTTGTGTATTTATTTTATGCTATTTCAACCGACGTTTCTATTCTGAATGGTGTTTTTTTACCAGAGTAATACAGTAACAGTATATACTACTTTACAACGTGCCGCAAATAACTAATATATTGTTTTGTTTTCATTAACTGTGATATAACACAAATGAATTAAATAAATAAAAAAATGCGAATCCCGGGAATTGAGCCCGCGACCTCTCGATTCATAATCGAGAATCGTAATTACTTGACCACGGAGGTCATCGTTAGCAAACCTGCGTTTGTGATTTATGGAAATTTACAGCTTAAAACTTTGATGTAATCATAGATTTTGCAATACTTTAACTTGAATTTGGTCGTCAAGTTTCAATTTTGATATTTTTTGTGAAATATTAATAATGATTCTAAAAATATTTTATGGGGACGTGTAGAGTTGAATAAACTCCGTTTTAGTTCTTGCGTAGTTCGTTGTATGATAATACTTATTGCTATTTATGAATGTCATCGTGACACGAAAATTTGTGGAAATTTACGAACACTAATGTAATTCAAGCACGAGATTATTAATTCCAACATTGAAAGTCATTTATATAAATCCATTTTTTGTTTTTGTTCTGTAGATGTAAATACAAAGCTGTATTATTATAATAGTGGGGATAGTGTCACATATAGTAGAACATTAACCAGTAATGTATAGGAAAACGGTTGTTTATTTTAAACATAAAAATACAATACGTTTTTGAACGTAGAAAAAAAAAACTTATTGCATATTAGGAAACAAAAGTATCGCCATCTACAGAATGATTTATTTTCAACTTTATAAATAAATAAACCCCGAGAAAAATGACAAGTCTAATACAAGATTTTCAGTGTTTTTTTTTAATAAAAATCAAAAAAATAGTTCAAAAAGAATTTCCAAGACAACGTAGCTACTTATTGAGAAGTTAAAATCTGATATTTTTTTTGAGAAAAACTTGTTGACCACATTTTTTTAGTTTGGGTTTTAATATCGGCTGTGTTTAGAAAAAAAACAATTCCCGTCATAATTTTAATTTTGCAGGATAAGCAAAGAAAACTTCAAAGCTTGAGTTTTTCATAGTAAAAAATAAAAAAATCTAAACAATAAAAAGCTTATGGTTACCAGCTTTATAGAGTTTTTATGATTGGTATTTTGAGAATGAAACATAAATATATAATTGGGGTATAGATGAAGGTCAAGTCGTTTTTCTTCGCTGTATATTTGAGACATCCATGATTTTTTTTTAATTACTCAATTTCTAAGGGAGAGATTTTTGGGGCTTGATTACTTTCTCCGGGGTGTTTGATGGGTGGGCAAAATTAAAATTATGTAAAAAAATATTTTCCTAAAACATGAGGGTTTCCACTTTTTTCCATAAACACAGTCGATATGAACATAAATAGCATGAAAAAGAAAATATCATTGAGAAGCACATTTTAAACACCTATCGTAGGTTAAGCTGGGATATCATAGATATCTTAAGGCATATACTGATAGAAACAGAAGTAAAGCAATTTCTTGCAAAACTTTTTCCGTTCAAGGTGCTAGGATATTTGAAGCTGAAAAATTTAAAAAAAATTGTAATTAAAATGGATAAAAGCATCGTCAGTAGGCCTGACCACGAAATAATGAAGTCTCTTAAAAAGTTTCTGAAATTTTCAACATATTTAAGCTTTCACGGGGAAAATTAACAACGAAACGTCGATGTTAGTGGCTCGAGAAGCCTTAAGGAAAGAAAAAGTTTTGAATTGTTCATAAAAATTAAAAGTGAAACGTTATACTCATATTACAAATATTCAAAGAAAACATAAAAAAAAACATTTGTTTTTAATACTGATTTTTAATATGAAAACGTTTTTTCATGAATCCGTTTTGTTTTTTTTTTTAAATTTTATTAGAGTAAACATTTTGGCATTTTGATCCACTGTATCAATAATAATTAATCATAGGTAATATTTACAGCTCCAATTTTGTGAAATATCACTTTGAAGGCGCTTAGTAAATCTAGAAAAACTTAGATAAGCTTAGATACTTCCATACTATTATAATCTGGAATCTTATCACTCAATCGAATTATGACTCACTTTCTGATTATGTAAAAGTTCATTCAAAGCCTTGGAACCCGATTCTCTAAAAGCTCTTCCAGAAAACTAAATAACTGAAATGCGTTTTGGTTCATTTAACTATTCGATAGCTGATTATGCTGCTGATCTGAAAGTTAATTGGTGTTTTCAAGAATGCTGAAAGTTATTTCTTGGTTGATCTTGGAGTTTTCATAAATCCTAACGAAGTAATTAAATATATATATTCATAAAGCGTTTATAGGAAACATTTAGTTATTGATTTTTAAATCTTGAAAACGAAAAAATAAGTAAGCTACTTGTGGGTAGCCAGTTTCCTTTTATAAAATGTTCTTGGGTGTTTTTATTTTCGCAACCCAACCCAAAACGATTTTGACCGTGGGATGAGAAGGGATTTGGTAAAACTTTTTTTCACTTAAAAAAAATTGTGAACGACAGCAAATTTTGTACCTACATGAAGTATGAAAAATATGGCATTTTAATTAATGTAAGTAAGTAAGCAAATTCAAACCGGTTTTAATCTGGAAAACGACACATTTGCGTAATATTAAAAACTCAAGAACATTCCAGCTTAGGTACCTTGAATATTCAACTCGTGTTCTCTCAAACAATTTATTCATTTTAATTATTTTAATAATACCAAATTCTTCACTTTATTTAAGACCTGACCGGTTTCACCTTATGACGGGCATCTTCAGACTGGCACAATTGTAAGTAATAATGGACGCCTATTGAGTCTCACAACAAACATTTGTGATTTTAAGTATTGTTTTATTGCTGACAGAGGCGGCTTTACAAATACATTCCAAAATAAATTCGAGTAGTTTTATTACCTTCTTAGAGACGGGTTACATGGGATGCGTTTGATGCGTTTTTGGTTTTTTTTTTCAAATTTATATAATTTCTATAGTTGTTAGCTTTATTTTTAAGAATTGGCTATTTTCAGTCTGAAGATGCCCGCCATAAGGTGAAACGAACCAGATCCTAAAAAAATAGTGAAATAAAGTTTTTTTTTAATACTACTATTAAAATCATTAAAATCATTAAAATTATTTTCCATCACGCACTGACAGTTTCAAAATAAAAAAAAATAAAAATTATTTATTTAGTGCTCTTCACATATGTTGGTAATTGTCTAAGCTCATTGGAAGCCAAAAACCTTTCAGGAGTATGCTCTGATGTATATATTTTCATCAATCCGGAGTTATTTTATAAATTGGAAGACTGATAATAAACCGCAGACTAAATTTCTAAAACTTAACGTTCGGCGAACCAGAGAAGCTTTGACCAGATTTAAATTATATTCTGATTGGCATTGAACATGAATAATTTATTATGTTTTCGAATAAAATTAAACATCTCTATTTTAACTGCTTAGAACTTTCACGAAAAATAATAATCGACATGTTTGCGCTTCCATCTTCTTTATAGGAAAATTTTCTTTGAAGATTGTGAAAGCCAAATCAACTATTACTCTCAGTATAAATGCATTGAAAATAAATAATTTTCTTTGATCTAGGTGAAGGAAATTTTTTTTTTCTATATTACCGTACCAATAGTTAAATTACTCCGTTTGCAAGTAAATTGTTTCTCTGTTGTCATTTAAAAAAATATATATTTCTCTGTAAAATTGAAACCACTAGCATTTGTAAGATCTCAAATGGAAGCGATTTGAGCAATTCCCAGAAGAGTACTGAAACCAAACGTGATGTATAGCAGCGTCGCATGATATTGAAAAAAGTCGTACGACGAGATGCTGTGGGAATGAAATCCTTAGGGTGTTTATATTTGATAACATATGTTACATTTGCACGTTGCAATTAAATGTTTAATAAATTATTTCAAAATAGACGCTAAGATCATAAGGATGCGTACAGCATAAGTATTAAAAAGTGTCAGGAGTATTTATTAAACGGCCAAATGGATGTAAAGAATTGGTGGCTTTCTAAAAAAACAAAACACGATCAATTTAAACAAAATTTGAGATGGAAGTTGTACAAAAGCGGTTTAAACAATGAGGTTGTAACAGTTCATATGTAAGTGATACTTTTACCACTATTTTTACTTCTTATGAAGATAAGCGAGAGATACGAGGAGCCAGGTTTTGAAAGGGCTGATAGCTCCCAAACGCATTAGGCAGTATTGACTTAGGAATTGTATTTTTCTTTAGTAGATATATTGTTCATTTATCATCTACTGTCGTTTCACAGACAAAACGTTAAAAAAATGCACCCGTTCGAAGCTTTCGACGCTAAAAAGTAAATTTTTGAATGAAACTATAATTATTTATGACATAATCTTCGGTGAGATGAATCTATTGCTGTATTAATGAATACAATAATAACATGGTTTTGGGTACAAATTCAAATAACATAATTTTATATTGCCAACGGCATGCTTGATTTTGAGGTTATTCGATATTATTAACAAAATTTATGAAAGGGCTAGTATACTCTGCATTGAAACAACCGGCTTTTTAAATGCCGTGTCTGCTCTTACGAAACTTTCACGTGATAATATTTTCACGATTCCGATTTCTTCGATAGTTTTGGTGACGAGATTTTAAACTTCAACTTTGCGAGAAGAAATAAGAATGAGACAGGGAAACAAGTCAAGAACAAAGCAGAGAAACAAGACAGGGGGAGGGGAAATAATAATTTTATGTTATGTGCAAAGAAAACTACGTATGACAAAAGTTTAGTGAACTGGTGAAAATATAAAATAAGTAATTTATGGGACCATGAAAACTGTGGCGTTAAGGGTCTTTGCAACTTTTTGTCAAAATTTTCACCAGAATATTAAATTGTTCTTCTTTATTTTTGTTAATACCTACTTGCGCACCTAACTCTGAAAACTAATATGTTTGATTGTTAACTACGTAAAAATAAAATCAACTTGTATAAATAACTGTGTCTAATTGATTCAATGAGTTATATTTCTATGTACCACCTACCCGGCTCCTTCAATACTTCATGTGGCTCTTTCATTACACACACTAGTTATGAAAGAATCGAATTTTAACGTTTTTTTTAACTTCCAAAATAGTAGAATTTAGAAAAGATTAAAAAAAACTTTGACATGAAATGGTAGCTTAATAAGTATATTTCTTGTTGGCTGCATATTTTTTCTTTAACCATAAAAAAATATGTGACGTATCGAAAAAAGCGGTCCCTTCATGCCACCTCTCCCCTAACTAAAATCAATAAAATGCACACAATTATCTAACGATTTGTTTTGTGGTTCTGTTTTGATACCTTACTCACAAACAAACTAAGTCGGTTATATTTATTCAAATCCACTAACAGATGCTAACTAAGGCCTCTTGTACTTTTTTTATTTTAAATCTACCAGCACGTATTAAATTGGATAATCCATCAAGTATGCGGGGACCGTTTAGAAGCAACCGATATTGGTCGAATTACCTATTTGGGTCACTGGGGAAATAAACAAAGATCAGAAATCATTCCAAGACAGGTTTTATACGTAGTTCGAACGCGGTGTAAATCTTATCAGCAGCCAGTTAAAAAAAAAAAAAAACAAAATAAGATATTTGAACCATAATATAAAACTGAGTGTGATGTTTCATTGTGATTTTTTTTGTTAACAATACAACGTTCTAAGAGGATCCAAGAACTTCCACATCAACTATATTGGTAGTGAATGGTTTCCCATTTCCCCTTAATTTCAATAATCTTTTCACATTCCTAATTAGACACTTCCATCAAGTAGTATAGTTTATTGTTTTACAATCCACCATTTTACAAATTCAGGTGAAGCTGAACACACATTTAGCGTTTTATCGCAGCTTCGGATCTAACCCTAAGTTTTTGACATATTTTTATACCTTTCGCGAAAATGTTCTATTAAAGTTTCACTTCAAAGTTGTGTTTTTAGTTAACTTCATTTCTATAAAATTCGTGTTACGGTGAGCTCAAAGTTTACTTCAAAGCTGTGATGAGTCAAATGCTAATCGTCAAAAGAACTCAGGATAAAAGGCTCAGAGAAATGTGACAAATACATATTTCAGAGTAGGTCAAATATTTAACGTATTAATTTGTCATTCCCATGTTAGATTTTTTTTTAAACATATTTAAAAAAAAAATTAAGCTTATTGTTGTATATTTTTGCACACATTTTTCCTCTGCGTTAATAAATGCATATAATTTATATGCTATGTAAAGCTTTAGTTTTTGCAAATATATAAACCTATTTTCATAAATTATCCACAAAGAGATGCGTGAATAAATTAAATATCACGCTAACGCTGGCGTGTCATCTTGGGAATGGAAGGAAGTTTTCAAACTTGGTGCCTAACGGGAAAGCTTAGAATATCACATGTATATTTAAAATAAGATAAAGCACAGCTTACAACCACCCTAGAACTAAGAAGAACTATGGCATCCACATTAACAGTTTATACTTCAAAGGGGTGAAATATTACAACTGCCAGAAAGCCTAAAATGAAATTCTAAATGTATAGTTAATCACTTAATTCAACACAGACTTCAATGATCGTATATTTAAAATTTAAAAAATGAAGTATTATAATTATAATGTGCAAGTTTTTTTATTGATTAATGAGAAACCACAATTTAATAATTGCTAAAAAAAAAATAATCACTTGATAAAAAAATAAATATATATTATCGGGCTGAAGGAAGTAAGAGAAAGATTGTGGTTTGAAAGTACCTACCTATTCATATTTGATTACTTAATATATTTATAGTTGAAGCAATTTTACCCAACGTTTCAGTTTTGAATGGTTATCTCTCTCCAGGGCGATACTGAAAGCATATATTTTAATTCTGAAACGACATACAAATATCTTATGTGAGATGATCCAAGTGATTTTATTTTTATTTTTACCTGCTGCTAGTTCCGAACCACCAAACTCTGAGTCCATAAAATAGCAACCTTCCGCTAGACAACGCACAGAAATAGTGATGAACTGTTATTAAAATTGTAACCGGTTTGATTGTAACAACTAAAACACCTTCTAAATAATGATTCATCGCCGCTATATAGCGGTAGGTGGTTAGTTGTAGTTTTTTCCTCTTGGGAAATTAATTTTTAAAAACTTAATGGCTATTTTAATTATCATGCGATCTAATAAAATAAATATTTTTCCGTATTTCAACCCATCCATTATGACATAAAATGACAATGACGAAGGAATTATGTCAGTCTAACAAATTGTGTGACTGAAAAATTAGCGTGTTAAATCCTATTTAATGCTGATGTGGGTATAGATTATTCTGATAACGTTTTCTGATAGACATAAATGCTGTAAATAGGGCAAATATGTTAAATATTGATATTTGATATTTCCTATCAGCCATGTGTCTGAAGCACTTCTATCTCGCCCTAACTCTATCGAGCCAACACCGTTTTAGCTCAATCACTGAACAGATAATCGCTAGAATTGTGATTTATACCGATTAAAAGAAAAATGATTTCGTTATTTATAATTCATAAAACCTTTCGATTTCTAGGCCTAAAACAGGCCGATGAAATTGTTTTTCTATTACGGAAACAACATCAATATTTGAAATTGATCAATTCTAGCAGAAGAAATAAAAAAAATGAAAAACAGTTTAAAATTTGGCGACAATGAACATGCCATGGATTTTTGTGTATGTGATAATCGCACAAGAGTTTTAACCGCTTGGAGCTAGTCGAACTATGACACCCAACTACGGAGAAAGTTGTAAAGTGAATTTTAATTTCAATAGTAATATAATTCATTTCAAGCATTTTTTTTTAAATAAATATCTCAAGAATGCCAGTGAAAAACGTAACGACATTACATTAAATCATTGACATACGATAGTTCTGTTTTTAATAATGTATAGATTGTTGAGTTTTCCTTCATTGGCCAATATTGTAAAGCAATAGTCAAAATATAGATGAAGTATAATGTAACAAATAAACTCTACGTTATTTTTATTTTTTAAAATTTCAGTCTTCCAAGAAAACAATTTTTTTTAATCCTTAACATACGAGTATATTCAAAATTTGCAGGGAGAGTAAGTTCTTAGTCCAATATTACACCTAGATATTTGATTTAATTTTTTTTTTTCGATATTTTCACCATCGATTTTCAAATTTAACACTTCGTTAGATGTAAAGCAACACGTAGAGAAAACACTAACGCACTGACAATGTAAAACAACATGTGAAAGTGAAATATAAAACCTTTTGACGGTAGTTGAATTTATTATGTTTATCTTTTATTTACCTATTTTTTTCTGACAACCTCAAGAATGAATAACGTTTTTCTTTTACAGTCTCAAAATCAGTCATTTTTAACTAGACATAAAGACGGTTATTTTCAAATTTATTCTCAATAAAGCATGATTATAGTTACCTGTTATATTATAATTATATTATTTATATTCCTTCGTTTTACTCGATACTAAGGATATATTGAGTTTGCACTAATAACTTTTCAATTGCTGTCTATCTTTCCATTGAAAATTTTTTGGGATCACCTTATTTGGGATTTTTTTTATTTTCTTGTTATTTAATAAAAATAGCTTATTTTATACGTTTGATGAGATCAGCAGCATTTTTAACTATTGAAAGCGTAAAGAAACCAAAGTGCACTCCATATACTAAGGTGGAGATTATGCCACAGGAAGGTCAGGTCCTTAAGCTTGGAATAGTTTGCCACTTGAACAGAGAATAGTTGAATACTTGACAGAATTCAGAGGTAAACGTATAACTCATCTCCTCAGAAAGTCATTTGCATAAATGGATGACAGAAACACCCTAATTTGCATTCCTAGGCTAGCCCGTTATTACTTAGATTCTTTAATATAATATTATTCAATGAATTACTGCACGAATCCTCGACCTAGTGCTATACAAAAGGACGAAACTTTTCACAGCCCTTGATATATATTTGTAGGTTTATATCCAATAAGCAGATATTAGTTATTATCAATTAGTTCGTATTTAATTTAAAAAAGAGTTTATTAGCTTCTTTAAAACAATTTGAATCATTTCGATCTCATATTTAAATCTAGGTAAAGCGTTTGTAAGTATTTTGGCAATAGTTTTTAGTTCTTTTCTAGTCTTGTTAAACGCCCTTGTAATAATAATTATAAATATTTTGTACCATGTGCCCTAATGACAACATAAGTAGTGTTGACACTTTATAATAATGAACTAAATAATAATTAGTTTTCTTATTAACAAAACACGAAAAGTAATTTACATGTAGGTATACAAAAAAATTGATGTTTCAATTTTTTTTTCATAAAGATTCGGAATATTTGTAACCATATATTTAAATAAATTTAATTTTGATTTATTTATTTTTTAAATATATTTCATTCAAATCTCTGTTGTTGTTTTGGTAATTTATTGTTGTATATAACCATAGTGGAAAAGAACCAAATATCAATTCTATCTTTTTTTTCCGTGGTAAAGTCTTCTGCTTCATGGAGTTTCGTCAAATGGTAAGGTAGATCGGATGCCTTTTCAAAGCTTCCATATTTTAATAAGATATTTCAATATTCGATGGAAATATACACTGATACACCAGATCAAGAGTCATGTTTTATAAAAACTTTTGCGTCGTTTACTACCTTCAGAATAATTTACCTACTTATCAAGTCCCTCGATAACAATCACGTTTATTTACTTTCCCAGTCGGGTTGGGGACCCTCCGTTTCGACAGGCGCCTTCAGGCGTATACTTTACTACCTCGCCCTACTTCGGTGACATCGGTTCATTAAAAGGACCTATCCCTCCCCACACAGTTCCTGTATTTGCTTTCCCTGACTTGTCTAGGGCGATGAACTTTAGAGCTGCTCATGTCACTCCAACACAACGGTCATTCTGCTGTCACACAGAACATTCAAATAATACGTTGAAGTTTCGATGACTAAAATTTTTGAAAATTTTTCGGCACAATTTTTTATTTTGTATATGAATACCACATAATTCTTAACTGCCCGAAACCAATAAGACTATGGCATACCCAATTGTGGTGCGTTGTGAGGCTGAAAGTGTTGAAAAATGGCTATTCAGATCTGGTGACTAAACATGGCTACAGCCATATCAAACAAAATCTGAATTAATGATCTAACCGTGATTCTGTAAAATATCATGCTTTACCCTATTATCAAACCCGTTGCATAAACAATGTTTCTTTGAAGTTCTACACAAGAGTAGCTCAAATAGTAAAGTTTCTAACTCGGTCCTATACTTCTACTGTTAACTTTAAAATAAACACTTTTAACTTGATTCTCACCAGAGTTCTAAAGCTAACTAGTTTCGGCACAACCGTACTTAATGTTTCCTCGGTAAACCATCACGTTTCCATTAACACCAACTTTCTTGTAACCTACCTCTCTTTCTTCTACAACTTTTTCTGTATTGTACCTGACGAATGTATTTTATAATTACTATCACCACTCCAAATGACAAAACACATTTAGTATTTTATTAATCCTGAAAATCTTGGTTGCGCTGGAAGTAGTTTCTAAAGTAGAAAAGTAGTGGTAGGTTAAAAACTCAAATTCTGTGTGTGTAAGGAAGAACGGAATGAGTAAAAAAACGCAGGTTTTCAAGATAGTCAAAACAAACTTTTTAAAAAAATAATCCTACATTGTTTTATTTTCTGACTCATCTTATTTTTCCTCATATTTATCTAACGAACAATTTACTACGCATACTTAACTCAAAACCTGTTTTTTTTTACTCATTCCGACTTTCCTTTCACACACAGAATTCTGTGTAAGACGCATATTGTATTTACTGTACTATTTTACAGAATTGTTTACAATTAAATAGTATTTTTCAAAGAAGAGTAGATATTAAAAAAAAACCTGCTTACTTGGCTTGGTCACTAACTGACTGATTTTCATAATTATCATAAAACATCTTATTTCAGGCAGTAAATTCAACACTTCATAAAAATATAATGATCGTTAGTTAAATGTAACGATCTTCAGCCACGACACGCGACCACTGCAAATTGTGCTTATTTTCTCTGCAAACGTCATTATTCGATAAACGCCTGTTACGATGGAAAAAGTAAACACGTACCTAGCGTAATGGCAGTCAGCCTTGCTGGAAATATATTGATTTTAGCGATCGATGATGAGTTCGATTTGAGGATATGATAAACCTACATTGACAGCCTCGACTTTAGAGCAAACGGCCCCAAACCATAACACATTAGACACGTGTTCATCGGTCAAGCCATGGTTTTATATACATATTAATTGTATCCTAAAAATAATCGTTTATGTTGATTTATATATAAGTATGACTTCGTATTTTTTTAAAATTCAAATCATAAATTGTCAGAAAACTGTATCTACATTAAACATTCTTTTTCATAAAATGTACATTTGAGTACTAATATAATGTAAGTACTTCTGTGCCAAATGAGAGAACTGGCTTGTGAGTTTTTAGGCGGTCAAAATTGTTCAGTTACAAAAGAATGTTAATATTGGTACAATATTATCGTCTTTATCCTCATATTTCACTTAAACTAAACCCCAAGTTTTATGTGAGGTATTTTTAATCCAGAATAAAGTTCGTTTACATGTTTTTTTAGGTCTTATTTTTAAATACACTTTTTTTTATTTCTATCCGCGAAACTTGTTGGCGAAGTTCTTTTTGTGAAGTTAACTGAGCTGAATTATAAATTATTGCATCGATTTTCAAGAATATGCTTCATACAGACGTTTTCTTCTCATTTTGACTGAATTTCCAGTTCCCAATGTTTGTTTAAAGAAAATTTCAGCAACTCAAATTGCAGTTATCGAAGGCATTAATGAATGAACGAAGAAAGGAGTCTGAAAAGAATATCTGATGCGAAAGTGAATGGAAGAAGAAATCAAGGACGCCTGAGAAAGACATGGTACGGTCAAGTAAATCAAATACTTGAATCAGGTCATGTGAAGAGTCAGAATAAGAGAAGATTGTGTATGAGACGATGTATGAATGTGAATGAAGCAAGAAGTGTGTGCCAAGACAGATTTATATGGTGGTCCATCCTCTCTGCGTACCTTTGTGGGGAAACGGCGTGATTATTAGTTAGTTAGTTAGCTTAGAGTGCAGCTGTAAAAATACAGAATTAAAATCGTACATTACCCCAACTCTATTATTACATTTAATTTTTTGTAGGTAGTTAAAAAAAATCACTCCCATACATCAAATTGCCAAACGTTTGTCTTTTATATTTAAACGGTCAGTAACTTATGATGACCCATATCAAGTAATAATTATGAGCTTTAAATCTCATACCCAATAAAACATTTCGAAAACTAATGTTTTTAGCTTTAGCAAAATGTGATTTTTCTATGTATGGAGACAGAAAAAATATTTGTGAATTTTGTGCAACCATACCAAACAAATTGTGTACAGATATCAACAGTATCGTAATCGGTGCTTGTCACAAAGATATGAAAAGTTTGAATAGTTAATTGATAACGTATTACCATTGGTGAAATGTTGGTTAACAGATAGAACAAAGCTAGTTGTGAATTAAGCTGTCAAAGATTATATCTGCATGCTTTTAAATCCAGGCCCGGAATTAATGGGCAAGCATGTTCTCAACACGTCTATCGGCCAATAAATCGTTCTAGCAACCAAACCGCACGATAAATAAACCTAGTGATTTTATATCCAACCGACGCTTTGGACTATGGATCGCTGCACGTATTTTGAGTTCTGGGTGTTTATTATAATGTAGCCAAGTTGAATACTAAATTCTCAAGAACACAGAATTATCCAGATTTTACAGAGATATGTAAGATTTTCTTTAAGGCCAAGGAAATATATCTGAAGCCCAAATAATCTCACCTAATTAGATTTCGGATGTTATCCGGAACAAAATATTCATCCTAGTAATTCTAAATTAGTAAAAAAGTCTATTTTATCATTAAATGGTTTCCTGCCATTTAATTTCAACACAAAACCAAATTCAAATCGAGGCAAAAATATCTTGGTCACTAGAAGTCGTTTTGACGCAGAAAATGGTGTATTTTAAGAAAAGGCAAAAGGAGTGTAGCCAGAAAGCTGATTTTTTCGTAGTTTCATAGCTGTCTAACTTGTCACTTGTCTAATCCTTTATCGCAAGGAAGAAAAAAGAAGCAAGCGTCGTTTCCAAGTAACTGTCAAATTATTAGATGCGGATGCGTAAAGGAATATTCTTGGAATAAAAAAACTGTTTGAATCTTGAAATTAATAAAGCTCGTTGTGTTAAAGTATTTTTTTTTTTAATAATAAACATACAAACTTCATATATATCGTTTATACTAAGTCAAGTTTTATTTTGCTTCTTCTCGTTTTTTCAGTCTAATTGATGTAATGGTGCAAAATAGGTAAGTACAAGGAAATAATGTGAAAGTTGTGGTTAAAAAAAATTCAAAAATCATTTGACTGTTGCACGAATCTGCATTTTCGTGTAAAAAATGAAAACATCATAAACGCTATTCAACCTTCGACGGAAGAGAAACGAGAAAATAAAGTTACATATAACAATATAATTTATTCAAACTAGTGTTAGTATATGGTCTGTCCTAAATAATGTCAGGGCTTTCGATGCTAAAACGCAATAAGAACTAATTAACCTAGTAAGTGATGAAAAACCAGAGATTTTAATAAACAACTCGCGCATCATAATTAATCGATACAGTGGATGCAACGAACATAATAGCAGAATCGACGTGTGAAATTTACATGATGCCTACAAAGCGTCTCTTTGCTACACAAATTCTCTGCTAAAACTTATCTGGATAATATCTTGTTATTTTAAGTTGAAGGGTTTGGAGAGATACCTACCCCCGCTTATTATTTAGTCAGTTTGTGAACCTATTAACCTTTCTCTTATGGCGCTAGAAGATTTTACACGCTACGGTGCTGTTAACTCAGTTTATGAGTTTGGTGATTTCAAGTCGTGTAAATAAATATAAATAATTTTCAATTATTATTTATAGTAATCGTAATAATAATGCATACGTTATATAAACGTAAGTGCTAAACACGAACAAAAACCATTGATTGACCTCTCATAAAATACACAAGGCGTCCGTTACTACCGGCAATCGACAGACAATGCAATGGCTTTATCCTTATACTAGACTAGTGTTAGATGCAATTCCCAACTAACAAATAATGTCAAAAGGGCAAAATAATGTGAATGTAATCATTTGTAGCCATAATAATATTTTGGAACCTTTCCATTGATGATCAAAAATTAAAGATAGTTCACCCCACGCTTATCTGGATGAAGCTGTACACTTTTACCTTCTTACAAACGTACTTCTAAAATTTATACCTGACTTTTGGGCATTTCAAAATTGGTTTCTCTTGCGTTCGATAAATACTTATACCTACATAATATAGTATTGTTATTACTTGTTCTAATACATAACGAAAGAATACCTGTAATATCATTTTTTTTCTTGGGAGATTTCCAAAAATATTTCAATAATTAGAAACGATATCAACTGGGTTAACGGCACCGAAAAGGAAAGGTTAAAGCGTAGATACTTAACTAAGCAAAGTTATTTAATTATAAACCAGCTTTCCCTACATAAACCTGATTTAGCCAGCTTCCGCAGTTTCATCATCCTTCTACCCAATACAAAATCATTAAATTTATACAAATACATCTATCTGAATGCACGCATTTAGTATCAGTGTGTTCTTGATAGCGTTATTATATAATTCCACTGAAAATAATTTTACCAGCTCCAATGAACACATTCATTATCATTAGTAAAAAACTGGGTACTTTTTTCGACGTTCTGTGGAAGACAAAATGAAAATTTCATTAAGGTGTTTCTATGTATACCTAAAAGATAAAGCTAAATAATAAATTAGGGAGGTTTGTCGTCGAAAACAATCAATCTTACCGGTAATTAAAGATTGGCGAGGAAAAAATATACGTTTGAAAGGGTATTTTAGCAGACTTTGAACTGAACAGCTCAACAATAGGTTCCGTTAACGTACTTACTTAGAATTCATAAATTATCAAGTTAGTGTAAGTTCCGTAGCTTGTTAACCTTTGAATACTTCCAAGGTGTAAAGTAAACATAGCGTCCTTAATGTAGAAAGTGAAATAGAGGTCACCCGCAAATGGGATGGGGTGACTAGAGGAGAACGATCGGCTTCCCTTGACAAATAATCAGCTTAACTGGACACTCTTAAGAGAATTTCTTCTAGCAAAATAATTTCTTAAAGCAAAATAAAGGGGTAATTATTGAAAAAATGTCAAAAATCTTCAACGTAAATATGAGACAGAAAAAAACAGAAACTAAAAATAACAACGGTCACGACCGAGACTCGAACTCGGAACCTCTACTCTATCTGGGAGTAGACCTTATTAGAAACCGAAATTTTAATCGATCTCATACTTCATTGAAAATTGTTCATATTATTTTTCAATTTCTTCCGATATGGGCTGCCATCGTTTATACCGGTTAGTAGCTGAGTAGACAAACGCGTCAGATTCCGTTTCAGGCGTCGTGGGTTCAATTCCTATGCTAGTTAAGTCCTCCATCATTGCACAAGTACCATCTTCAACATATTATGACGGCAGTAGGAGTTGTTCAAATATTTTCAAGTTATTTGTAACCCGGGAATGTTTGTCTTTCTTTTTAAGATAAAATAAACAAATGTAAATATAATACGGTAAAATAAACACTAATTATGGTTAAATGAATCATCGTACGTTGTGTGGCAATCAAGTTTCTTTGTAATATCGAGCAAGCCCGAGTTCTCCTCTTTATTCTCTCTTATTTCGCAGTCGTTGCTCAGAATTTTTTTATATAAGGACTGCACTTTATCATTTCGCAATGGCGTGGCGCAATAATGGACGTAGGGCCAAGCGCGCCGGTGAGGCGAGGCAACCGCGTCAACTGCACTCTCGCCGTCGGATTTCCTCGGCTAATCTCATCAATAGTTTAGAACGGTCATTGACCTTTCCGTACCTGAAAGTAAAAATCAATCGCACGATCCAAAGGTATTTGATCTTGCTTATGGAAGCGTCATGACATAATCTAATTATAATGTGTTTTTGGTAATGCTTCAAAATATTTGAGTATTTTTTTTTTATCTAAGATATCGCACAAAACTCTCGCTTGGGGTGACATTAGAACGCCCTTTTGGAACGGGAGTATGAATGACCGTACTTTTGGTTTTATTTTTTAATGTAATACTGCAATAGAGTCTCAACTGCTCGGAGCCAGTGGGAATATTGCATCCCTTATTGGAGTATGTTTTGAGATGGATTGGAGATCGAGGTGAGGACTGTGGGGAAGTAGTACTAGGCTCTTCAAATTTGCTCACCAAAAAAGAGTAAAACAATTTTAGCAAATTTGTTGGGAAACAGATCGATTCGTACTTAAAATTTGTGAATAAAAATGCAAATTATGCAATGAGTTGAACTAAAAGCATTAAGACCCTAGAAATGACTAAAAGTCATATTTTTACATAATTTCCTACATTCATACTATTTACACATTGTAAATTATTCGTTTACCATAGTTTCGAGAAACGATTTGTCGGAATAATCACATATTATTTAATGCTTTGTCGTACATCATGATTTTGTCAGAAACTTCGTAACCGAACATAAACATAAGTAATAAAGTTTTGTTTGTTCTGGCTGTTATCAATCTGATTTATATTTCTCGTGGCGATGTCAGTTGTCTTTATTCATATGAAAGATGGTTGTTTTAGTTTAAATGAAAGGCTTAGAGGAACTGCTTTCAGAATGCCGACCGTCCGATTTATAATATTAATGGTAATTTGGGACATTTCTCAAGAAAATATTTGCCCTTTCAATTATTTAAACAGGGAACCATTTTGTTTTCTAAGCATGACCAAACTACCAATTTCATTATGTAAATAAATGAAAAGCTAAAGACCACAACAGATTTTTTTCCTGAAATCTGTTTTATAAATATGTAAATGTCATTATTTAAGTCCACGTGACGTACTTTTATTCATTATGAATGTATAATTATTGTGTAAATCTAGGTTAGAGCTGGTTCTCAAGAATATGGTGAACACCGCACAAGAGTCTCAAGTGCTACCAACCATCTAGATCCAGTGAGACTATGGAATCCCCAATTTGGGTATGTTGCGAGGCTAAAATTAATAGAGAGGGGAAGGGGATGAGGAAAATAAAGGTTGGTAAATACCTGACTATTCAGATCTGATCACCAAACACGGCTAAAGCCATTTTAATCAATGATTCGATTCTGAATGGTGGTCTTTCACCTGGGTGATACTTATCCACCACTCTGGAATTAAATTTGTAATGACTCATTTAAAATTAAAATTTATTCAATCAAATTTACTATGACATAGGCTGATGGTGTTTTTCTAAATACTTCATATTATTACTTGATATTTTTGACAAATCATGATTTTTTCAAACACGACTTCCAATGGACGTTTTTTAAATTATCTTACGGATTTTCCTGAAATATTTTTGCTATCCTAAATTTAAAATATAATAATCAAAACTCGCACTTCTAAGCTTTAACCTAAGTGGAATCATTTCAGTTTTGAAAAACTTCTTCCTCTGTTTAATTAAATCATTCGAAATAAGAGGCGAAACTCCGTTAATTTATTTAATTTACCTTTGAAAAGTTTTGGAAAAGACTTCTATTTTACTGTTTCATTCCAACTTGGATCAAAATTTCTTATCGATCGTGCTATAAAAAGCATAGGTACTCTACTTAAATAAAATATTTGAGATAGAAGGTGAATGTTGTTGGTGGAGGAAAGGGAAGTTTCTTGAAATGAAAAATATTTCTTGATTTCTGAAGTTTTCAACCAGACCACTTAAGTAAGTTTCAGAGGTACAACAGAAATTGACAACTTAACCTTATAGCCTTGTTTAAAAAAATAACTTCTTGCTTTTATAATATTACCATACACACAACTTTTTTAGAGTTTCAACGCGTTTTTTAAATGCTTGTTAAACATTTTGAAAATAACGTCAATTTTTCCATGATGTCTTCTTAAATTACGGTAGATTATTTCAAGCCTTCATGGCCTATGACTAACATGACATTTCAAGCTGTGAATAGAGACGTTAATCATGAAATTTATAAAAAACTAAATTATAATGCTGTAACTATAGACTTCATTGCACACGTAACATGGTAAATATGGGATTATTAATAGATTTTCTAGTTTTTGATATTTTTTGTTCTCTATACGAAGAAATAATAGTTTACACTGTATAACTCACAAACATTAAGCAGAGTACTCACCACACGTGTTTCACATAAAGCACGAATACTTAGATGTAGAAGCTAAGCGAAATATTTTATTATAATGGTGTGTGCTAAAATAATCAAATAATTATGATCATTTGAAATTGTTTTGTTATAGGTTATCATTAAAACTTCACCTTTATAAGAGTAATTGCCTAAGAACCGACTCAAACATGAAAATAATATGTTTATATGCGGGTCTTGGCGAGCGACTTCAAATATTATGAACGTCCTTGAATGTAGTGCTTATATTTTAAGTGTAATCTCCTGAGAGGCTTACATATTATGTAATTGACATCATATTGTATTTTATTGTTCATTTTTCTCTTGTTTCCATCGGTAGACATTATTGAATAACACATTATTGTGATGCAATTTGGTTTTTATACAATAAAATAAATAGCAATTTACCAACATTAAATACATCCACTTTCTTAATTTTCTTATGATCGAAACTTTGTTCCAGGGGCACTGCATATAAGTTGTCTTTTGGTGATTATTCATTTCGTGAAAATAAGTTGCTAACCAGTAGTATATTAATACCGAGTAAACAACAATACATTCATGAGAAATTTTAAAATTTGTGTTTGAAGATCAGTACCGCTCTGTTTAATAACCACCATTCAGAATCGAAATTTTGCTTGAAATAACTTGCTTTTGTATGTGACCATCCAGGTACATTCCAACATTACTCTCCTACATTTAGTTCCCATCCCTTAGTCTCAACATATACCCCATTTTAGGATGCCATAGTTCCGCTGGCCCCACACTATTCGCATTTTGAAAAATCACTGTTTTGTCAACTCATTTTGTTAAAGTTTATCTTTACCTTCTCCATCCCCATTCATCCCTTTGAGCCTCAAAACATATCGCAATTGGGAATGCATAGTTTTACTAGCTCCAAGCAGTAGTAAATCTATTACGGTATTCACCTTTAAAAAATGGGGTTAACGCTTGAAAATACGTAGTTTCTACTAGTCTTCTAAAGTGCCACGTAGCTATTTATAAACATCAGACTTGCATTGTTTCACCGTTTCAATTATTTTCTTGTCAAGAACCACTGTTAACGCCACGTGGCCCGAGGCGAGGGGTATGAGTGTGGAAGGCAGCTGTAGGGCAAGAATAGGGGTAAGAACACCTGTGCCATATTTAGGTCGCTCAATAACGGGGTGGCTAATAATTAAAGCAATAAAACATTCCACTTTGTAGGAAAGGGTCAATACACTATAGAAGTTATTAGACAATATATTTTGTCAAAGTTGGTAAGTTACAAAAACTTTTGTTGGATAAAAACTCAATTTTAATGTTTAATCTTCATTAAGTAGTGAGGGTTGTGAGAAATGACGTTATTTTTTAATTCATTAGAGTTAATTTATTTCTTAACTACCATATTTTTGATAGTTCACCTACAATATGTTTCTTGTCTTTTAATTATTAAAAAAAAAAAGTTACAAAGTTTTTTCCAAAAATAGCAGTGGTTAACTAAAAATCTTAGTAACAACATAAGAGGGGACCTTAAATTATTCCAGACATAGATTTCAATACACAAACAATTGAATCAGTACTTAATTTTAGCAGTAACCCCACTATATAAATTGCATCATACCGTCCAAACCGTTGGTATGGAATATGCATTGGTCACTGATCGGTAGAACAATAACTTTAAATAATTAAAGTTTTATGTTTACATCAAATAAGAGTCTTAACTACCCAAATCTGGTGGGTCTATGGCATAACTGATTTTTCATATAATTTCAAATAGACGTATGTAATCCAACTATTTTAATTCACTCCGTAAACAGTGATGTCAAACAATAGTGAAAAATATTAATCGCCTGATGAACAATAAACCGTAAAAACTATGCCCCTGTTTAGACTGTTCATATGTAATTTCAATAATAAGAAAAATCATGAAATTTACAAAATATGAAAAGTTGTTTTCTTGTGAATTTGTGACAGATGCTCCGGTTTTCAATTCATAAAAGGCCCGAGAAATATTTCAGCCAATAGTGGATCTACCCTGCAAAAATGTTCGACCGCTTTGTCACAATTTAACTACCACAAGTTTGGGGAACAGATGCGAATGAATCTCTAGTAACAATAACATTATTGGTTTTATGGGTGTTTTGGATAATAACAATATTACTCCAATAATGTACATAAGTTCGATATTGAAGCAGAATAAAAATACCGAACCATGTAATATAAACATATCAATCCGGAAAAACTAAGCTAGCTAAGCTAGGTTGAAAAATATGTGATGTAACTTGTTTGATAATATATTCATTTTGTGAAAATTCAATTCAAATGAAAACTGAATAACTTAGTTTATTTTTTAAAATATTTTACATAGTAAAATTTGTACAGATTTTACATAATGTTTATAATAATATCAAAATAGAGCTTAATGTTTTATTTTCATGGAAATTATTAAACTTATATCAATAGTTTTTAACGAAGTAATATAAACAAAAGGTGTTGTTAAAAAAAAAATGGGATTGATAAATATTAGAGTATTTAAAAAGGTTTTGATTGCTCAATTGGCAGAGACGTTACTCCCGGGTAGAGTCAAAGTTCTGAGTTCAGTTTTCGGTCTCAACCCAAACTTTGTTGTTTAATATTATTGTTCAAATATTAGTGTAATTTTATTTTGTAGTTCCTTTACTTGCCCTGTAAATACCATAGACATTTGACAAAACAGATTAATTATTTAAAAAAATTAATAAAACTAACTATATTACTTAGTATTTTATGTATTATGTATTGTCTAATAACTAGCAATCATGTGTCGTAGCAAATGATCTCTTATTTGAAGTTATTTTTCGTTACTTACTTAAAAAATTAAATATATTTGTTATTAGGCCGCATCAGTCCAATACAGAATTTGTGATATATGAGATCTTAACAATTTAATGTACCTTCTCCGAGAGTAAAATTGCTTGCGACTATGCTTTGAGTTGTTCTAGCAATAATATTAAAACTCAGCTGATATAATTCCTGTCTGTCAGACTTTTTATGATCTGAGCTGTTTGTTGTTGAGCGTTTTCCCAGAAATAATATTTTATCTTTAACCCATTCTAACATGAAAAGTTTTCTATTTCTCATTAAAACATATTATTATTATCCTAACTAGAAATTGGAAAACCTTTGTGTCGCACACTATAAAACTCTCGAACAAGTTCATAAAGTGTTTTCATTAACACTTTATGAACATTTTATTACACAATTGCATAAAAACGGGCTTAATTCCCGGTGGAAATTTCTTCCAACCAACCCACTTGTAAAGGTTTTAGTAATTCTGGAAGAGTCAACGCGATTTTTTTTGACTTACCACTTTCTGTTCGTTTTTTTAAATACAATGCTTTTAATATATTTTAATTTCGATAATAATAACAATAATTAATTCCTGATACATTACAAACTTTTCACAGTTTAATATATACTCGTATAAGATTGTACCGCTGTATGTTCTGATATTCATACTGCATTTAAACAATGTGCACGCATGACGATTTTTTTTCCAATGTGATACGTATTTGGTGAACAAACTGAACTCTAAATAATTGTAAATATTCAAAATTAAACGTGTACTACAGGTGTAATTTCTGCCTTTCTTATTATATTCAAAATGATCTCCTAACATTAATTGTTTTGGTGTTTATTTTTTAGAACTCCTATATTGTTTTTGTAGAGTCCAATTTATTGTTTTATAATTTTATCAAATTTAAAATTATTTTTATGAAGTTCTATTATTGACAGTTTGTTTATGACTTTAAATGGCTGAACAGCCATCACTTAAAAAGCAGAACTTTATTAAAACTATATCTAATTTGATAAAATTAAGTTATAAAAATTAACATTAAAATTTGATAAAAGGTTTTTAAATTAAAAAAATTAAAAAAAGAAATTCCAATTATTTTAATTAAAGCCATGATAAATTTGACGAGTTCTACAAATATAAGAGTTATCAAATTATTTCAATCACACCAAACGTAACATTTCAACAGTTTATTCTGTCAGTCAAGTTATGTTGGCGTCACTCAAGTTTCAACGGGTAACCGCGAACACACATGTATTAATAAATCCTTACGAACTTGAATGATTGAATATTTAACAGGTGGCATAAAGTAGCATGAGACGAATTTCCCAAATTGCACAATGAGGCCTACCCAGTACTCACCGATTTGAGTTGGGTATGACGAAGTAGTGACCTAACTACTGATTTTAAAACCTAATGAGCTAGCACGTTTAAATTGCAAGCTTTTAAAATTACTCTTTTTAGTTGAAAGTTCATATTTTATTTGGGCTAGTGAATGTTTTATGAATATCATTTATATTAAATAAGCACCAAATGGAAAATTCCCCCGCTTTTTGATTTTCATAATTTAATAAATCATTACACTGTGTAAAAAGTACAACATTTATTTAGGTACAAAAACTACATTTTTCTTCTAAAATAGAGAAAATGATAATTTCCTTGAAAGAACAAACTCCACACAGTTAAAGTATATAATTTATTTTTATAATGTTTAAAACGACCTTTAGAATATTGGTAAAATCAAAAAGTTACGTCTCATCACAATTTAAAAAAAGTTTATATGCAAAAGAACTATTCGAACCAACGCTAACGTAGGAAATCAAAAACATTTCAGTTCATTCCATGTCAATTCCATTCTTAAAACAAAATTGACATTTTGCTTCTTTCATTAATTATGTTGGGGTGATATTCAAATAATCAGAGAAAAGTGTAGGTACTAAAAACTAATGGTAAATGTAATTATAATACTGGAAGAAAATACTTTCAAAGTTTTAAGAATCATTATTATATTGATTACCGAAATAATATTTAAATGGAAATAGTCATAGAAAATAAAAAGATTAGGTTGTGACCGAGACTCGAACATAAGATCTCGCCTCTTTCCGGAAGCAGATTTTAAACAACTTGTCGTTCCTAACCAATGCATTCATCATCATTTGTTAAATACTTACACTGTGTACAAGTGTTACTCTTTTAAATTGTTTCAAACCTGGTTAATTTATATAGTTATCAAGATGTTTTATCCGAAATGTTTTTCCATTCTGGAAAATAGGAATCAGGAACTAATATTGTTCGTGGGAAAGTTTGTCTCCTTAAGACAAGAGAGTTATTGGCTTACCTGTCCAAAGTGCAAAGGATCAAGCAATTTACGGCACCTATAATGGCTACGGGAAAATAAGACCAAAGCTCTCGATGTTCAGGTGAAGTGAGCTTTAAACTCCGTTACATGGCGGCACTCAAACTCGTACGTTATGAGCTCACTTCTAATTTTAAATTTTTAGAACCCTGTTTAATAAAATAGAAATCATAATTATTTTAATAGTAGTGGTTTTAGTCTTCAATCTAGAAAATTAGAAATAGTTAATCGACTACTTAGTTGATTAAATTTTTCAGGAGGGCGAAAAAAAATTGACGGGTTATTTTCCTAGAGACTTTTGAAGAAGTGTGTATTCACGTTTGTACACTACTCTTTAAGTATTTAGCATGGAGTTACTGAAGATTTATTTGACCAATGTAATACAGAATTACTTGGATGAATAAATGTTACTTTAGTATTTTATTAGGCGTGCTTTGTGTTGAATCGTATTCACGTTTGTACACTACTCTTTAAGTATTTAGCATGGAGTTACTGAAGATTTATTTGACCAATGTAATACAGAATTACTTAGATGAATAAATGTTACTTTGGTATTTTACTAGGCGTGCTTTATGTTGAATCCAGGATTTGAAGCGCAAAGGCTGATAACTCTGGTAGAAAAAAATGAACGCAAAACTGACAAGATTGTAATTAACATCGATTTCTATTTCCTGAAAGTATTTATTCATGTACAAAATTTTATTTTCCTTTTCATTGTTGGAAATGAAATTGATGTTTTTTTGCCCAGGTAAATATTTTTTTCGCTTCGAAAATATTATATTCGTTAATTATTAAATTAATTAAATTTGTTTTAAATCGGTACACAACATTAGCATTTGTTATTACGCATAACATCGTAGAATAAAGAATATTCTTTAAAATGTTGGTTATAAGAGAAGGAGATAAATACAATTATGTTTGTTTTTCATTTTTCGAACTTATTTTCATATTCAAAGCTTGATTAACGAGATAATGAGGCCGATGGTTTGTATGCAAAATTTTTTTTTTGTCGGAGGCTGGGTCAACCGGTTAAATTTACTCGAACGGCTTCGGAAACGCTGCGCAGTAACCGAATGATTATCAACATTCTTTAATTTGTTGAACTCTACCAGATCTTTTGTTAGACATATTTTCATATATTATGTACTACATAAAATAAGGAATACTTTTTATCTTTGGTCTGAATGTTTAAAAAATACATTAAAATGTAGTGAAGTAAGCAAATTATTATTTTTGAATCCCTCGTTTGGTTCTCATTTTTTACCAATAAATTACGCTTGGTTTGTTTCGACCAATAAAATATTGTTGAACTACCTAAAAATAATTCCAACGTAATAACTCGACAAATGCATTTATCATATTTGTCATTTATTCTATGGCAATATTATTCTGAATTTTAATATTAATTCACTTTACTTATCTAAAGAAGCGCTAAAACTGTCAAATGGTAAGGTATGGCGACAAAGTTTGATAAGATTTTTGACAAAAAAATCCAGATTAATGCTCGCAATTTCTTTTTCATCATGTGTTGTGCTGCTTTTAAAAATGATTTTTGCAGTCAACAAAAAATATAACTCCTTGTTGGATTTGTATTTAGAAAAACAAGATTTTGGAGAAAAAAAAAATCGGGTGAATCCTTCAAATTTTCTAACGGATTCCGATAGTCACATCCCATACAAATATGATTTCCAACTGCTAATTGCGTAAATTTTTGATTTGCTTCAAAACAAACATTGGCGGTACTTTGACTTGTCCCATTGTCATATTGATGAAATAATAATTATCAATTAAATGCTATGGCTTGTGAGGTTTCAGGAGGGCTTAGAAAGGCAAATCACAATAGACGCCAACAATAGACATAATAATTACAGGGTAGAACAATTAAGTGTGTACTTAAATTATTCCTATTAGGTTACTTGGTATCGTTTTCCATGAAGCCGTTGAGAAAACTGATCGTAATGCGCACATAAAATGATTACGCTGAAATTATAATATTATGTAGAATTTTTGTCACATTTTTCAAAAATGTGTACAAATTAGTTTTGTTACATTATTACTCGATATCATCCAATTACATTGTCAAAGTACTTTTGGTTAAAACGAGTAAAAAAACCAATGATTGAAACAAGTTACTACACGAAGCTGAAACGAGCAGAATATTTACTTTTAAGAAGAATTTTATTATGCACATAATTAAGTATAATTATTTTTCTTTGTGAGTACGTACATTTATACGAGTGTGAACTTCAAATTTTGAACTGGTGGTAGTTCAAATAATCTTTTAAAATTCTTGCTACCTAATAAAGTACCTACCTTCTGTGTATTTTTCATTATATTTTTTCTTTTAATGTCTTGCAACATAGCAATTCCGATGAGTTATAAAAACTCACTCAAGGGCAAGGGAAATTAACAATACTTGAGTTACTACAAATACAGAACAATCAAACTTATACATTTACTTTAAAAAAGTATTAAAAATGGGGTTAGCAAACATTATTCTATATTTGAAATGGTTGGATTAAATCAATTTATATTTTTTCATGGCAAATCAAGTTACTTCCTGTAAATTCATACTTTTTAATATATTTTTTTCTTTAACAATTATTACCTATTTCATCTTCTTCTGAATGTTTTTATTCCTTCTTATGTGAAACCATTAAATCTCAATTTTTATCTCTACATACGATGGATAATATTGAAAATAAGAGCCTTTTAATAATAATCATACAATCACTTGTTCCATATCTTTAAAAAATCATGTACGAGTATACTTGTCTTTAATCTAATGCGGTAGAATTGTATTTTAATGGTATTTAAAAATGTACCTCACTGCTGAAATAAATCGAAAATTGCTTTGAAGAAGGAAAGGATACGAGGTATTTCTATTTCAAGCATCGTTTTGATTATAAATAGTCGTCTTTAACTAGTGCAATACTGAGAGTATTTAACTAAGTAATTATGATTATGCTTAGGTCTCGTGTTTTTTTCCCCTTTTTAAATCGTGAAAGGCTATTTTGAATCTATTGTGATACCTTTATATTTCTGTGATTCCCTCAAATAATACCTACGGTCTTAAATAAATGTTTACTATGCCTTTGTTCTCTTTATTTCCTAAGCTTTACGAGGAAATAAATCTTCTCCTTCTTAGTGCAAAGTGCAACGGTGAGAGAGACGACATTAATGTTTCCACTTCGGACATACAAAGTCTTAGTCGGAAGAAAGGGTACTTACTTAAATAAATATACCTATTAATCGTTAGTACAGGAGTTAAGAAAAATACGAAGTATTCAAAAATTTAAGTATTCATCATCGCGGTTAAATAAACCGAGTAGTGGCGCGATATTTGTATTTTTATCTTAAAAGTATCTTATCACTACCAATAACATCACACTCTGCCCAAAATTTTATTACTAGCAGGTTTATTATTTTATTTTGAACGATTGTTTTATAGTTCTAGCTCTACATTTGTCGTACGAGTGAACATTTTGTCAATAAAACAATCAACGTAAGATTAAGGCGTTTCAAAATATTTTTTTTCTTAATTTTTTATTTATTTTTGACTACTTTCTTGCTTTTTTTTTTTTTGATTTTATGGATTCTTTCGTAATCCTCTATAACTAGTTGGGGCTTATACAAATACCCCTCATAATGTTTATCTAACTAGTACTGCGGCTCATTAGGCCTTATTACTATTACCATCTGATGGTTGTATTTAATTGACTGAATTTAAGTTTACATTAGTGAGTTCTTAGGGAAAAGTAATTTACTGGATAAAAAAACCCTAAGCAATTACAAGATAAAAAGTGTACAAAAGTTCTGAACTTGTTACTGATGGAAAAAATTTACTTGACTGAAGTTAAATATTTCATGTTTTTTCATCCTTTGGCTGCATCCTTTTTCATTTGGCAGCTCCCACCTGAAAAAGTTCTCAGCCGCGGTGCCGCAAGTTGAGGTGCTCGGCCGTCTCCAAGTCCTCGGCTTCGCTCTGGTCATCTTCGTGTGAGGTCATATTCTGATGTTGTAGATGTTCAGATGTTTGAATTGAATCAAATGTTGTGAATTTGACCTCCAACGCCGCACTATCCGTTGATGATGTCGGTCAGGAGCTCCATTAGGATGACCAGTTTTTCAGCCTTGGACTTGCAGAGTGGCGAGCCTCCCGCGGACCCTGATGAGGCCCTGCAGGAGAGACATTATGTCCTCGTCATCAGTGGCGTTCGAGGGTTCCTGCCCGCGTCTCTCAGGTAGCGGCTCAGTCGCTGCTCCGGTCGTGGGGGGGGGGACTTGATGTGCCGCCGCTGGCCACATTCGCCCAAGATTTGCCGTCTACCCTGGATGTCGGGGCTGGCTCGCGCGCCCCTGGCGCTCTGCGTTGCGGGGCGTTGCTGGGCCTCGCTCTGCGCTGAAAAGCGGCTACGTAAGCCACTCTTTTTGGGCACCCGCTGAAGTTGGCGGGGTGAGCGCCTCCACAATTGCAACACTTGGCGGGCGCTTCGCGGTCAATCTTGGGGCAGTCAGCCGTGGCGTGTGCTCCCTCGCACTTGACGCAGCGAGCGACGTGTGCGCATTTCCTGGACCCATGCCCGAAGTTCTGGCATCGGTGGCACTGAGTTCCGTGCTGCAGGTGGTTGCTGCGATATTTCGTCATCGATACCTTGCAGTAGCACAAGTATCTGACGGCAGCCTTGAAGTGGCCCATGTTGGTTTTCTGACCAAAGTGAGCGAGGTATAGCGGGTACTCAGTGCCCGGCGTGGTCATCTCGACCACGACGTTTGCCGGAAAGCCTTGGGCCTCGAGATCTTCGAGGATGGTAGCAGTGGGCATCTTCGGCAGCCCTCTGATGACGGTCTTTTTTATCTTTTCTGCCTCTATGGTGTAGGTGTGGAAAGACTTTTCCTCACCTCGGAGCGCGGTAGTGAGCGCACGGTGCGCCACGACCGAGCGCACCATCACGCTGATGGTCCCTCCCCGGTTGTACCGGAAATTAAAAGGTGCGGTGCCGATGTGGCGCTTCACCTCTGCGGTAATCTCGTTGTGGGTCATGCTGTCTATGGACATGACCACAGGCGGCACCCTGGTGCTTGGTTTGCCTGTCTCAACGGCTGCTGTGTTTCTGGGATCTCTGCGCGGTGCTGTAAGAGCGGGCCGTGTCTTGGGCGCAGCTCTGGAAGTTGAAGGCACGGGACGTGAAGTGGGTGCCGGGCGCTTGAGAGGCGGTGGAGCGACGGAATTGTCGTTGCCTACCTCCAGGATGACTTCGAACTTGTTCCTCTGAACAAGCTCGAAGGTCGGTGTTGGTGGGGAGTGCGGACGTTTCGATGCCGGAACTCTCTGCCACTCAGCCTCCATGGGCACCGTCTTGTTGGACATTCCGGGTCCAACCGCTACTTCCTGGGGGGTAGCTGGTTGATATATGAACACGGGCTTGTTGGTGCGCGGGTCTATTCTTACCGAGGTGGCTCCCGGCGGGAAATGGATGATCCCGTCTGAAGGGAACGCGTTCTTGGTGCCCTTTAGTCTCGGTAGTCTCATTCGTAGGGGAGATGGCAATGCGTGATGGTCTGCAGCGGTCGGGGGGCGAGAATCTGAAAGAAACTCGGTTAGCTTGCCTTGAGAAAGGCAGTTTTTTGCGATTTGGATTATCGGCGGGCTGGTTGCCGGCAGCGACAAACCTCGCGCACACCTCTAGTACGCGTAGGCCTCACTCTGCCAACGCACAGATTCACCTTTCGACCTCGTGTGTTTCCTTGTTTAGCGGAGCCAGGCTTGCTACACCAGAAAACAGCACTTTTCGTTAAGCACGTCGACTTCCTTCTCCTTCTTTGTCCTCTTCTGGTCAATCTCCTCCTACTTTTTTGCCCTAACTTGACACTTGTTCATGAGATTTTGTTTTTTTTTTTATTAAACAATACGAGCACGTAATTCAAAAATTGGTTGAAGAAAAAAATACGTGCTAAAAAGAATAATAAATGTATAAATTAATTATTCTTCTGAAACGGGAAAATCGTCGTAGTTAGACAGCCAAAATATTTCTTCTAAAAAATAAATGTAAGAACAATTAAATTTATTTATAAACGCGTATATTGCTTTATGTTTTATGTTACAAAAGACAAACTTCGTGAAAAATCTGCGGCTGTGTACATGGAGAAGTGTAATTTTTTACATAAATCACTGAGAAGTTTTTTTTATTTTAAATGTGTTGAAGCACTTTTTAACTTAAATTGGAATTTGAATATGTTTTATGAATCTTATTTATATTGGTTATAAACGAAAATATTTACTTCGATGTGATTAAAGTTGTGTTGAATTATTGTTTTTTTTACATATCGTAATTGGTAAAATGTATTATATTCCAAATATCGCTGGGCTAGTTGAATATTTAAGCCTTTTTTTTCTATTTTGTTAAATTATTGAATTAGCATAGCGATATATATATATATACATTTATGGTAGGTCAAACTACCATTGTTTTTCATCGCAACACTAAACCATGCTTCATAATGAGTTTGAAAGAAGGAACTATAATTTCGTAAACCAAATTATATTGCGGTCAGTTAAAATTCACTCGTTGAAATGCCGATGAGTTTTTTTTTACTTGAAACGTTGTAGCCGGAAAAAAATATTATACTCGGAAAAGCAGTCACGTATGCTTGCTCATCTTTCAACAAACATTATCATGCGTCTACAATTTATACAAAATTCGTTAATTGAGAATCAAGTCAAGAACGGAATAAAAAAATCATCCAAGAAATTGAACGGTTGTGTATTTAAGTGCATTAGACGGTGTTCGAAAAAGTTGGACGTGTATTGGGGAACTTCATATCAGAATCGTGATTTTGAACTAAACTTTATTCTATGAAATTTTATACAGTGGTTTTTTTTTTAAATCCCTATGGCTCCATATTATTTTTATTTTTTTAAATGTGTATAATGTTTTTCAGAAGTTTTTTTTTTTAAATTCTACTAGTGTGGGTATAGCATTTTTTTGTTTTGCAGCTGTTTAAACGGTGAAAACTGTAACGAAAATATTTCGTTACTTTACTTCCTGGATTTATTCTGTTTAAATGGAACTTTTTGATAGACTTTTTTGCCTGCTAGGTTGGCGGCCTTGCAAACAACATTGACTGCACTTCAAGCAAAGCCCACCAGCGACTCTTTCATTTAAAGACTACAACCGGTAGGGATGGAGTTTCGAAGCCACCCCCACTCCAAGAAGCGCTGAATTTTCGAGCCTGAGCGCCATTTTGAATATTTTTCTGAAGTTGCAGCGATCTTGCTGCTGAGACTTTCGTGACTCAATCTTGTTGTTTTGCCACCTTCAGCTATTTTCAGCACCAGTTGTCGACATGAATTCACATTATAATACCAACTCCAGAACTCACCGTCATCAAATCCATAATATCGATATCCTTTAAAATTATTTCTATGCCTTTAAAAAAAAAACAAGTTTAGCTTAATGTTAATATTGTTTCAAAAAAACTTTTTTTTTTCGTTTAATCCAATATTCCCAGCACTTAATATTGATATTATTACTGTGTATTAATATCAATTATGAAAAGTATTGCATTGCACTACTCCTGCATACCTTGTGGAATAAAATTATATTATCATCAAGTGTTTGTAGCTTATATTACGGGCCCAAGGGATAATCTCTTTCTCTGAATCGATAATTTTTAGAAGTATCTGGCGCCCTTTCAAGTTGCATTTGGTTTAATAATCACTTTCGTATTAAAACTCACTCATTTGAAATCACTTTTTAAATTAGATCTACCTTAGAACTAGCAGTAGTTGATAACTTTACGTAAATAACGCACATTCTTGAAGCCTTAACAAATCTGATTATTGCAATTAGGAATCCAATGTGAGGCTAATATAACTGAGATGCATATAAAGTTCTTTGTAGCATTTTATTACCTTTCTACCCTATATTACACCTGTTATTTACATTAACAAGATTTGACCTACATAACCGTGGTACAAAACTCTTTGTAGCATTTTAATTGCATTTCATGCATAACTATGGGCAACGTTTTATGGTAACATTTTGGAATTATGACAAAGCAACTTCTTACGGTAGTAAAACCACTATTATTGTGTGGTTGGATGACATTAAGTTGAATTATTTATGTATATCTTATTACCACCACCCTTTTATATAGTGTTTACACAGAATAAAATTTTTTTTTTTAAAAACAATATAATGGAAACATAAAAAAATAATGAATACGTTATAAGTAGTATTGAATTTAAATGGTTGAATAGTACCACTTTGACAAGCTTAATTGTTAAATTTTTAGTCGAAAACGTTACATAAAGTTAATATAATAAAGTTTACTACGAAAATGGCCTCAGCACAAAAAGCCGAGGAAAGAGATATGAGGTATCTTCACGCGAGATAGATAAGCGAATGAGTAAATAGGGAGGAAGTCCAAGGTGACCGATATTATAATCACAATTTCGAACTAATCAAGTGGAACTATGCTAAGCTGTGGCATAACTTGCAGATGATTAATGGAATGACACTATTTTTTAAAGCGTTATTGGTTGAAAAATAGAAACAGAGGTCACCCACATATAATATGGGCTGATAATTTGAAAAGAAATTCAAGGTATGGATGGGTGAAAGCTTCCGAGAAGAGGCAAATCATGAAAAAAGTAAGTTCCTTTCGTAAAGCTGTATACCAGGAGGCGCACGAAAAATTAAAGAGTGAACGTTTTATGTATATCTGCCTGCAAAACTGGTGTGTGGTGTTAGTACGTAACATATTATTTTTTATTTGAATGTGGTCTATGGGGCCATGCCAAAAATACCAATGACCTATTAAAGTAGGCATGTACCTTTATTATTATTATTTGGTATCGAAAAGAAAATTAATCGTTCTCGTAGTATGGAACACGCAAGCCAAGGAGTTGTATCGGAGCGTGACTTTGACCAATAACGAAAGAAAATGAAAATAATTTTGACAGTTGATGGAACAAAAATAAATCTACCGGGTGTAAACTTGAACAAGTTTTGTTACAAACATCTGATTTGAAAATCAAAAATATAATGATTATTGTTGTCAAGTAAAAGTTAGTTTCAAACGCAACCTTTTTGCGTAAAGTCTTTTAACAAAACCGCAGTTTTCCTCTTATCTCTTTAGAATATTAATTTATCAACCGAAGTTTGCAGTAAGCTCAAAACCAACCAAAATGTTTTGTTTTAGTGTAAATACGATTGTTTAATAGTCTGTTAGTTCGGTGATGAATTTATTCATTCAAAAACTAGGTAAAAATAAAATAAAATTTATTTATTCAATAATTTTATAGTACTATTAGACATCATAAAATATATGAAATATTTTTGTTATTTAAAAATAATAGTTCAAGTCATTAGCAATCTATCAAATATGATATCTCGCATCATTTTATTAACGAATATAAATTAACTGGTAGGGGAATTTTTTCAAATTGTTTTGTTTGTTTTCACGATATAAGTTAATTGGAAGTCGTTTTTATAGGTCGCAAGACAGAATAAATTTAAAGTTTGTTCTAAATCTTTGTTAATTTAATCAATTTTGTGTTATTTAATCAGAATGTGTAAATAGGTAGGTTTTTTTAAGGTTCTGACTAAAAAAAGACGAATCTGTAGTACTTAAAATTAAATATAAAATTAATTTTCTGGTATAAAATATAAAGTCTTTAGGAACAATTAGTTAATTCAGGCTAAGATTTTTATTTTTGTAATACTCGCTTTAAGATGGTGAATCTTTAAGACTTCCACATCAGTAAATGTAATGGTACTTCCTTTCTATTCACATTTTCTGAAAGGTGAGCGAAGGACACATTCAGTGAAAATTAAAGGACCTTCTGTAATAAAATATTCAATTGAAAAGTATTCGTAGCTACTACACATTATTGTATGGAACCGGGATGAAAACGAAGTGGACCATGAGAAAACATCTCAAGTATCTACCGTAAGAAAGAAGACGGTGACACTTCAATGGATGTTGAATGGTCCTTCTAACATACTCGAAGAAATGCTTTCCAGCCTCCGTCAGTTAGATGCTCCGTAATGTTATTTTAAGGTTTTAAAATAAGTCTATTTTACCAGTTTTAAGGGTTTTACATTTTTCATAATATTTAATTTTAAAATAAACTTTTTTCATGATTCCCTAAAATATATATATTAAGGTATTTAAAAATTAACTAAACCTGTAAAAGATTATGATGTTTTTCAAAATACGTTTTTAGTTTATTTATTAATTTGTATTAGTAACGAAGCTAGTAAGTAAAACATATAATAAAAGGGTGAATAATGCAAAGTGATTTGTCATTACCGTAATTTCGTTTAAAAAGGTATTTATTTTTATTTTTGGAACCGTCGCCTTGTGCAGGATTAATACCAAAAGTTCTTCAATTAATTTTAATAAAACGTTTTATAATGAAAAAACGTCTGGCTAGTACACTTTTTCCTCTGGTTTTTCACGTGGAATGTTGATTGCCACCAATTTCATTTGAACTGCAAACGTGTGAAACCTCATTCCTTTATCATCTTACCCGATGAATAATACAGCGATCAAAATGTCTGCCTATTTTCCTGTCTCATTTTCCCGTGACGTCACTATTCTTGAGCGTGTCGATTTCGATACCATTTTTCTGGAAGTCCCACAGGAAATAAATAGAAGTGTTCCTGGTCCCAGGTGCACCATAAACTCAGTAAATGTCTTTGTTTTGTATGTAGCAAATAAAATGATTTATTTTGACTGAAAACGATCATGATATTTATGCCACACGTGCTTGCGCTGTTTACCTACCAGCAAAAAGATATTAAGCAATAATCAAATGCCAAAGAAACGATCTTATCACTCAATAGTACGAAAACATTACAGATTTTTTTTCACCGACATTATTTTAGTACCCAATGTTTTATAGTTCGCCTTTTTCACAATCAATTTTATAATATCAAACGTCAGCTACATACTCATACATACCTTAACGGGTGACACGGAAAAAATAAGCTGCAAAATGGTAAAATAATATTTTCATTCTGAAATAACGTATCATCTATTTAGCCTCTGTGACTGATTTATACAACGTCATAAAGATTAAACAAATATTCATTTTTTTCCAATGGTTTAATCCGAATAATATAATTATAAGTACTTTTTTATCTTTCAGTATTTTATCATTGAGTGGTATAGCCAACTGTCAGAATGATTTATCGGCATCGCAAATGGATTGTGAGATATGTATAACTGCAGCGTTTATTGATTTGTAATATGAAACCACCTACAGTTAGTAATGGAATTCTATTTACCATGTCTAACAGACCTCGACAGAAGTTAGGCCAAGGAGCTTCCACGTTTTTGATATAGTTGTGTAATGTGAAACCGTTGGACGGATACGCTTATATATAAAACTCACCATTAAAAGATGCACTCTCCAAACGATTAACCTAAACCGAGAAGATCATTTTTATATAATTCAATTGAATTAAATTTAATATTATTATTATTGAGTTCTGCTATTTTAAGTTTTTTATTTTTGTTTTTAGTGACAGCTGTTTCGGCGTTTAAGGCCATTTTAAAACTGTGGTTAGACCACATGGAAACGACTTATTTAAATATTAAAAAGGAGTTCTACAAATTGAACACAAAAACTTTAAAAAAAAAAATAATAATGAGAAGATAATTGTTTTCATTTTCATTTTAAATAATTTTGTTTACTCGAAAGTCTTTGAAATTTTTTTAATAAACAGGTGCTAATTTGATTATTCATTTTTTTATTCATCGCATTTTAAATTCTATAGAGCGATATGAAATTCTTTCCGAATTCTCTGTTTTTGATTATCCAAGCTTCCATTGAAATAAAACTAAGTAGGTTATAGCAAAAATGTATTCTTTTATAAGAACATTAACAGTATCAAAATTTTTAAACAAACTTACACGCAGAAAAGCAGAATTCGAATTGCGTTTCGGGATCGTTATTTTTTAAAATACAATATTTTAATTATATGTTTAGAAATAATTATAAAGGTAAGAATAAACAATTGACGATAAAATATAAAATGGCTTTTGGCATTGTCATACAATTATTACAAATTAAAAACTTTGTTTTTAATTCGATTTTAATTTTTTAAATAAAGCATCAATATTTTATCAAACAGAAACATTTTTTTAGGTACGCTGTAAAAAGCTTACTTTGTTGAATAAAACATGAAAAATATTGTGAATATAAATTCGCATTATTTAAAGTGGTCGCGCTGTTGACAAAACCGTTTGGCGTTTTTATAAATATAATTAAAAAAAAACTCAATTAATCAAAGCATTTATTTCCTGTATAATCGGCTGTAATGTAAAAATGCTTCTATCGTCCAGTTAACATAGTGATAATACGATTTGACCATTTGAAACATTATTCATAGTGATAATATAATTTTTTTAAATATTTCAATGAAAAACTGCCACCAATTTGAAGTACTTAATGATATAGTAATAAATCAGGAAAAACTGGAAACATGCTTATTTTAATTTAAATATTTGATAGCAACATTAGTTCACTCTTTGTTTTTTTTTATATGTTATCAAATAATAAAGGAAAAATTTTAATGTACCTAATAAACACAATATCGCAAAAAGATTCATCAATGTTGAAATTACTTTTGCTCCCAGAATATAAAATTCACGGGTACGTATTTCGATCATCAAACACCAGCTTATACCTAACCCGCGTCATTCACATCCTTTCATCCATACAAAGGAAAACAAGACAAGCACTGCAATCCCGTTATTAAACAAACACAAAAACAAAACGCTAATATTTTGTCTTTGTGTTTTCACAAATGTAAAAACTTTCAGTTAGTTGTCAAGTAGGGTTATATACAACTTTTATTTCATTTTGACAGTGATATCAACGATTAGGGCTATTTAGTTTTTTACCAATTCTTGGTCTGGTTTAACTTTAAACAGGTCGTGATCAGCTAACAAGTATGCTTGACAGCTGATCACAATTAGTCTAAATTCTGAAGCGGACTTAGAATCTGCATTTTGCCGGGATTGTTCAAATGTAAATAAATGGCGCTTATCGTAAATTTGATGGTCTCAACATTTGACGAGAGTTTGAAACAACTCAATTAAACTTGGTCAATGTTAACAAAATCTAATTGGGTTTTTTCATTCAACACTTATGCATTACATAGAAAAAAAAGTCACATAATATTTTATGAAACAAAACTCTCATTATGTTAGTAATGCATTTGCCAATTAGTCTCGTTAATTTAACGTGCTGCTGCGTACCGTGAATTGCATATTTTAACAGGTTCTGCAAGTGGAATATGAAATATGAATGCTCATTGCTCCGCGTATAATAGGCTTTAATTAGAACCGAATTCTGTGGAATATTAAAAGCTCATCAATTGGTTCAGAATAGAAACTATGAGCTTATCGTTTTACCGTAAAACAATGGCGCCTGGAACACTATGCATTGCAAAGTTATGTGTATGGGAGAAATAAAACAGTTTAAGTTAAATTTTTTTTTTTTAATGAATGTTCAGTATCCTATTTTATTTAACTTATTATTTGATTATTCTCATTGTTCAATTTATTTTAAATTGGTATGGACGTTACTCCCGAATAAATTTGAGGTTCCGAATTAGTTTTACTCGCTACCTCTCCGCTATCTTTTTTTATGTTTACTTATGTTTCATATAACGTTTAAAATTATTGATATTGTTTTAATAATTGATATTTTAATAAAACATAAAGCTTTTATAAGTTTATTCTAATTTAAACATAATATTTTTGTTCGGGCATAAATATAAAATGAGAAATAATTAAACGGTTCAAACATTAAAATTTCTCGCTGCTTTATTGTTGCGACATACATTTTTACATTTGCCTTTTCTACATTAACTTTATCGTAGAATAATTAAAAATATGCAAACCATTGTATATGAGTATATATCTTAGTTTCAAGCTAAATTTAATTTGCTGATGTTCTCTTTATAAAAGATGGTACGGACCATTTTTAAGTTTTAACTGTTTTGTGTGTATGTACCAAAATACAAAACAAATAATATGTACCAACACCATTTTCTGACTCCGATCCCCTACCGTATTGTCAATACTTGTGACACTAGCGCGATTAAGGTTTTTTTCAGTGATATGGGGTAACGTAAACGCGGCTAATTGGTACTAAATTTCCGTTCTAGCAAGTTTAGATTTTTTTGGGTAATGTCCAGCATTTATCATGACATACGAGTATTTTTAAATTCATAAATATAATGGTAGTATACGAAAAAAAATTAAATCATTAAATAATTTCCAATGCATTTTTCCACCAAATGATTAATTAAAATTCTGTGTGGACAACTGAACCTGTCATTTGCAGATGTTTTATTTACAGCGAAGCCCGTGTACTGAAGTCATTTTCGAAAACCATTACGCCAACAATGTCGTATCATTAAGAACTTTCCTTTTTCTCAAGAAAATTCAATTAAATTTGGTACAATGTTGAAACATTTTTAGTTCCTGGATAAAGCGCTGTAGCATCTTGCATATTATTACCAAGACTTGTCAACTATAAAAACTAAAAATGTTGGAATTAACTTTAAAGCATTAATGCTTATTTATTATTACAAATATAAAAATAAATAACTATCTAAAACACAAGTATGAAACATAAAAAAGCCAGAAACTAAAAAAAAATAATGGTTATGACCGAAACTCGAACTCGAAACCACTACTCTATTCGGGAGTAACACTCTGCCAATTGAGCCATCAATATCTCATTAGGAAGTGGCATTTTTAATCGATCTCATACTTCCATTGAAAATAATTAATATTTAAATATCTTCCGATTTTCTTTTATCAACATAAAGACAATGAAAATGATGACATTATATTAATATTCATTAAAATACCCATCAGTAATAATACATAATTAAAGATCACACATTGTACATTCCATCATAACCGGACATAAACAATTTTAATATTTCACATTACAGCCAAGTAGGCGATTACTGCCTGGCAGTTACATCTTGAAGTGGGTTAATAGTTCAGTGCATTTATCAAATGCATTCTGCGAGTGCAGCCAGAGAGTTATGGTACTGCAGTGAAGGGGCCACTGTAGAAGGCTTTAAAATAAATAATATTTTCGTGCGAGTATTTGGTAAGACTTGCACCTACTGAGTTTTTTCGGGTGAGTAGTTAGGTGAACAGTATTCAGGAATGTTGGACGGCAAAATAAAAAATCGTGGCGAAGTAGTTGATTTTGCACCAAAAACCCTAGTAATTTTTCAACCTCGCCGTTTTAAAGTTAAATAAATGAAGGTGTTCAATTTCCGTGAATTACTTAAGGGACGAGAGATTTTTAAAAATAAAGTAAGCCAAAGTTAACTAATCATCAAATCTTCTCATCAAAAGTAAATCGTTTAAATATTATCTACTCCACAGGAATCCGTAGTTAAAAGTGTTAATTACTTACCATTTTTGTTACTAGAATACTAATGCCAATTTTAAACAAACAAAGTCGGTAAAAATAAAAAAAACAATGAAAATTTTATAAATGCGAGTAAATATATTGTTAAAATTCTGTTAAAATAAAAAACACCTGGTGTTTTTTACTATAAAAGTTTAATTTTTTATTCCAATTTCTTCTATCTGTACTCTTTAAAAAACAGTTGTCATAATATTCATGGGGATATCATGCTTTTTATTAAAATATATAACAGGCATTTTTTGTTTTTATGCTGCAAAATGAAATGTTCATTTAGTTGTAATAACCCTATTATAATATTAATAATTTCATTAAAGTATAAAGGTTTAAATACAAAATAGTTTATAAATAATTGTGAACATATGCAATAGTTAAAAATTTGAAATTGATAGATAGAAATTACATAAATAGGAGACTCACCTTTTCAATGAAGTAATAACTTTAGTATTCTTTACAAAATAAAACATTAACAACGGTCATAAAATAAACTTCACTTTGTATGTAAGAGTAAAAGTTTTCTTACGTTAGTCAACGAATTATATCGAAGTCAATATTTTTTCAAGTTCCGGTCGTTTTTGGTCGATATCAATAATTACCTTTCACTAAGATCTACATACTTATTTGTGCCACAAATTTCATTTTATTATTTTATTCACGTTGGCCCCAATAGTCTCCAAAATTATGATTGATGTACGATGATTTTTGCATTTATACACGACATACAACTACTATTGATTTATTAATTGATATTTTAGTTAGATATGTAACAAAGAGTTTTGTAAGACGTTACACTTAAAAAAGCCACACTCTATTTTACTGCGAATAATAATTAAATTTGCAAGGAGTAAATAGATATTAAGTTTTATAATTATTGAAGCACTGTAAAAGTTTTGTTTTGAACTCTATACTAAGTGGTGGAATCGATTGATGATAATTATAACTTTCTCGCCAAAAATGCACAATCATAAATAACACACAGTCTTTTATCACTTTAAACGATATGTCTTTGAACAATTGATGCGAATATCTTAATTATACAAACTTACTAATATGATACAATGTGATATGAGGAAACGACAAGCCCGCGTCTGGTAACACAATAATACCCATTCCAAAATTACTTAAAACTTTCCATTTGTTTATATTTTTTCTCTTGTTACTTTTTCAAACTCATGGAATCGTGTTTTGATTTCGAATCGGGCACATCCGAGCGACGCCAGCGGTGCCAGTCGTTTGTTTCTGTTATTCCGTCAACGTCGCGGCGCCGAAAGTTCGGTTATTTTCGGCTGTTTCCGGCGTCGCTCGGCTCACCTACGAACCGGTTGGTAACACTAGATAAACAAGCAAAACATCCATCTGGGTTGTATGGCGTGATTGCTTGTTCAGTTCAAGAGCAATTATTAATGTCAAGAAAAGAATTTCGTGTCATCTCACGAAGTGCGGAAGAAAAGGCGCATGTACGTTCTTAGAAGTTTTTTTGCTGCCGTTAAACATGTATTAGTGAACGATGAAATAGCGTAGGATTTGAAATCTAAAAAAACATCTGTATGGCCTTTGTTTAAAAATAAAAATATCTCTTTCTAAAAATTAAAAATGTATATTTTTATTTGGTCCACAAGACAAAAGTAAATTACCAATTAGAATTAGAACGACAATTAGATGGCTTTATATAAAAAAAGTTATTAAAAAAATTGTTTTAGAATTTTTATTCTTACCAACAGGCAATAGTATAGAAAAATGAATTACAATTCGTTAATTACTTAATGTCATTTGAAAAATATACTTATATAAATAAATAAATATCTGAGCAGGTATAGTAATTTGGTCATTTGAAAAAAAAGGAAAGTTTTGTATTTTTTTACCGTGGTAAAACGGAATCGATTTGAAGCGCTAAGGTGTCCATACGATTCTAAAACAGATAACGCCACCGTAGTTATCAATATGTTCATATTACTCCTGAATGGCGCCCCGATTAGAATAGCATATCGTGAGAGGCGTTTTGATCAGTCGTTTTTCTTAATAATTTTTATAAATCCACTTACTCATTTTTTTAATATATTAATAAAATAGAATTAATGTGTTCAGAAGCGATGTTTGTTGATCTGTATGAATTATGTGAGTACAATGAATATATATTTTAAGCCTCAATTGGTTCCTTTTTACTTAAACCAAATTGTCATGATTATGTAAAAGATTAGTGGCTTAGAGCCAAAGTCGGATATAAAACAATTATGTTCAGCCTAGATCTGACAAGTTTCAGGGGTTATTAAATAAATACAGCGCTTTCAAATGTATTTCTAAAGCTTAGCATCGTTTTAGTAATTTTTTAGGCATAATTTATTTAATTATTAATTGGATTGCCTTATTACATGAAGCTAGTCACAGGCATTTTACAAACTTCATCAAATAAAATTTTGCATTATAATGTCCAGACCTCCCAGGCTTGAACTAGAACACTTCTAATTAAAATCCGAAAATACATCACTTAGATATGGAAGTTTTATTTGTTGATATGGAGGGCACATTCAATAACCTTGTAGTCAAAAACGAAATTAAGAATTTGAGTAAAATTTTTTAAAAGTAGGATAATTTTATAAACAATTTAAAAGTTGGTTAAATAATTGTTTGCCAACTCTTAAAAGACAGTTATAGCTTGTTCTGTTGTGATAAACTCAGTTTAAGGAAGGTTGAAATCAACAATTGAGGAAAAGATAAGGACTAACTGTATTTAGTCAAAAAGTGTTTTTTTTTCTCTTCTGGAACATATGCCACACACTTTTTGAGGTCTTCAATTTTTATTTTTTCTAATTGGTCTCATTTCATCAGGATAAGCAGATATTTGTTAAGTGGCTAATGGAACGTTTTTTTTTTTATTATAACTTTTCAAAAACATTAATCGGAATTAACAACAACAAAATAAACAGAATATATTGCATACATTAATCGCTTATCAGTAAGCAATAAGATAGGGATATTTCAAATTTCCGTCCCCTTCGACGTCATTACAATTAATTATTATTGTCATTTTGTTTTTAACATTTGAATGGTCCCCGTTAAACGGAAATTCTGGTCTCTGTTCAGCTTTTTATCAAATTATCATCAACCGTAAAGCTTAAAAGTCATGCGATTGTATTTGTCAGCTGATCACAATTTGATAAAAAGCTGGTACGGGCCTAGAATTTGCTTTTAAAGAAGATCATTCAAATGTAAAAAAAACTGAATAGCGTTAATTAAAAAATTGTGACAGTGTCAAATTTAACAAAGGTTTAAAACTCTTTATCCATAGACGCAAAAACTCAGAAGGTCAGTTATCATTTTAGTATTAAAAAATTTTTTCTGAGTATTTTTTTATTGGAAAATCATTTATTTTCTCATATATAATATAAAGATTCAAGATTTTTTTCCATTAAGAAATTATCTCTCAATAGTTTAACCACAATCTGAAAAAACTTTTGGAAGGTGAAACAGGTGTCACATTAGATACAAAATTATTTCGAACTTCCACAGTTAAACTGCCATAAGTCAAAATTTTCCAAACTGAGATAATGGACTTACTGATTTTTTTTAAATGTATTTTTTTTTCTTTCATAAATTTTAATAAAATATATACAAATGAATGCAAACATAAATTAACACATTTAATACACACCATATAAAATATACATTAAACATTTGATACAAAAATATGTAATAAAAAAAAAATCATTTCCATTTATATTTATTTTTACACGTTACAAATCTTTACCAACAACAATATTATATATTTATTTAGTGAAAAAGTTGCCTAATCAATAAGTAGGCAATGACGAGTACATATTATTTTAGTTTGTTTCACCATTCAAAATTTGCAGAGAAATAGTAAAAACTCTTTGTGTGCCATTTTAAGCATTTTTAAATCACTAAGCAGAAGGTTATATTCAAATGAATTTTCTTGAATACCCATTTCAAATCTTGGAAAGCGTAAGAAATTGTCTGGTACTCGTTTTATAGCTTGCACGTAAAAATTGTAATGTGAATTCCAGACAGGAGAATTGTATTCTAGACGGCTTCTAACAAAAACGAAATATAACAGTTTAATATATTTCACTTTATAATGTGAATATATTGCAAGAATAATTTTAAGAACATATCTATTTGAATTGGAAAGTGGTGCTTTACTTAATTTTATTTAAAAATAGTACTTTCGTAGGTTTTCATAATAATATATATGTTCTATTACAACCCATTAATTATTTTTCCTTGGCATAAATTTATAAAAGTATATTTTCTGAACCTCATTTAATTTTTTTAAATATATTGTTCTAATTTAATATCATTTGTTGATTCGTCAAATATCCTTATTAACACTTTTATTTAGCTTCTATTTCTCGTCTTATATTTGTACCTTTGCTGGAAGTTTTTATTTTTTCTCAATTTAACTCAGGCTGCGTATGGCCTTTTAATTATTTTGTTGACAAAAAAATATTATGTAAAGGTAAAAAAAATATGTTGATGATAGGATATTTAAATTTTGCAACATTTTCTTAACTTTTGTGTAGCAATTTTTCTTCAATATAATTCTCATATCAATTAAATGCTGCTACAGTAACTTCACTGTTGTACAATGATTGCGTTCTTTACATTTTGGCAGGATACTGTGTTTAAGGTTCAGCACCCAAAAATAGACATTTTTTGTATTTTTAGTACAAGCAATACTACATACGATTATTTTTTTATTTTCTTATGGGTAGTTAGAAAAATGTCTAAGATTTACAGTGAATACGGTTATTAAACAGTAATCTTGAAATTCATTGTGAAAAGCATACTAGAATTTTAGGTAAAACGTTCAAAAATCCCCTTTATGGTTTCAAAACAGAACTTTTTACTGACATTTTGGTATGTTTTTCACAGAATTTAAAGGATTACAATTGTAATCAAAAAAAATTCTATGGGTAGTCAGAAAAATGACTGAGGTTTTCAGTGAATATAATTTTATAACAGTAATCCTTCAAATTCTATGAAAAACATACTAAAATGTCTTTAAAAAGTGCAGTTTTGACACCAGAAAAATCATTTTTGAATTTTTTACCTAGATTTCCGGCATGATTTTCATAGAGATTTTAAAATATTACTGTTTAATAATTGTGTTAACTGGAAACCTTAGACATTTTTCTAACTACCCATAGAGAATTAGCAGATGAATTTTTTGTAGTATTGCTTGTACTAGAAAGCCAAAAGTATCTAATTTTGGGTGCTAACCCTTAATCATTTATTTGGTTCACAATTTTCTCCTGATATGTATATTAAGGCGTTGTCTGCAAATAACCTTATTTTAGAATATTTCGTTTCTATAGCTAAATTGTTAATGTATAATATAATAAAAGAATGGTCATTTTTGACTATGCTTTTTGTTTTACAAAAAATCAACTGATCAACATATTCTTCTTTAATACGATTTCCCACAAAATACATAATTCGATCTTGTAGCCAGTCAATTAACTGAGTAATGCACACAAACGTATATTGATATTGTTCTTTCTCCAGA